>JAQFVV010000001.1:8419196-9619196 GCA_028023455.1 Epiperipatus broadwayi
ATTAATATAATACGTATATATATTTAAATGAAGAAATTATAATGAATTATTATTACAGGCTGTCAAAGATAAATAAATGCAAGAAACAAAATAAATAGTCAAAATCACGATAGCTATGCAATTATAAATTAGGAATTGGATTCAAGATATTTTTGAAGGTATTTATGTATGTATATCTAAGAATATACCTTTAATTTAGTAAGAAATATAACATACACACTAATGAAAATACAAGCACAAATATTCTTATATATACACAAAGAAAGAGAAAGTGAGAAAAATATTTTTAGTTATTATCTATAATTTGAATTTCATCCATTATTAGTATCAATCATCATTGAAAATTATTTTACATTATTAAAAATAAAATTAAATTATAAAATAACTCTAAGATATTAATATTTTTATAACTTAAACCTTACTTTCCAAATATCAATATTTTTTCGATAAAATTTTTATAAAGGGTTAGAGGTTAAATTTTGTAATTAAATTGAGAAAAATGATAGCACTGTTAGAAAATTGGATTCTTATCCTTACGACAGACTCTGGATAAGTTTAGATTAAGTTACTACATTCAGTCTCTAGACAGTTATTTACTGGAAAAGTATGACTATGGAGATAAACTAATCACATGATATTGGCTGAAAGCTTTAGTCAATGACGTTTTTTGCAAGTTTACTAATTGCATTATTCGGTTGGTATTATTTAAAATTGTAAAGCACGTTTTCCATGTGGATTTAAAAAAAAAAAAACTATTTCTGCACTATTATTCTTTCAATAATTACATAAAAATCGAATAAAAAAGTATGCTTTTTCATTTTTTTTATTATAAAGATTGTCAGTAAATGAAGACAACCTTTTTATATTATATACACACGTATATTGAAAAATATACATTTTTATAAGAAAAAGATAGGAATACTGTTTTGGATTAGAGTTCATGCGTTATTACTTAGCTAGCTCCGCATTAGCTAGTGTTGTTAAGGTCACTAAGAATAAAAAACGGATTGTAGATCACCAGCAACTACCTACCCTGTAATTTAGCTGATAATTACTTAATCCAATGTGAGGTCAGATTTAACGAGAGAGATTAGAATTTTTGATATTTTATTTGATGTCCTTTGTTTTTGATAAAAGTTTTGATAAAATTTTTCCATATAAATAAAAAAGATTTACTGTTTCAAACCTTTTAAAAATCTTAACGTTCTCTCACGGTTTTCCAGCAGTGTATATCATATTTAGTTATTTTAAAAATGTTTTCCAAGATTTGTATTATTTACCAAGATTTGTATTATTTACCAGAAATTACAGTGATAATTCTGCTTATGTTGTTCATGTTTACTTAATTACCATGAATTTTACCACCTTCACTAAAATTACATAAATAGCATAAGCTTAAAAAAAATTGAATCCATGGTTTTTAAATAAAATCGTTAATTTTTTGGTGGGTATTAAATATTGTTAAATATTGCAAAAATCATAGTGCTTTATGAGAATTCACAGATAAAATATGTTTTTATAACAGTGTGGTCCAATATGTAAATTAGGTGCAGTATGTAAATGAAATGATTAAATGTTTCATTAGTTGATAATGGGATCACATTAATATAAAGACATATTTTAAAAAATCTGTGAATTCTCATAAAGCACTATAATTCGGGAAATGATCTGCTGAAAGATGACTCAGTGCATTTAAGACTTTCTTTCCCCCCCCATATGTCATAGCTATATTACAGTTCCATTAGTATTAAATATTGTATTGCATTTTGAAAATGATCCAATTGTTAAATAACTGATATCCTGTATCCTCTTTCATTCATTCTTCTACGACTTTACTCTTTACTACTTTGAATTTTATTATAACTTTGAATTTTGTCACATCTATACAGTTGTCTTCTATAATATGGAGCACATGTGTGTTTTCGTTTGGAGTTCTAGAAATAATATCTGCATTATTTATTTGCTTTCTAGACTTATATAGCATTTCAAAATCATATGAAGCCAAAATGTTAATCTATCATAGCATACTTTGGCTACCATAGTTTGGAATCTTTTTACTTTCCTAATATTATCAATAGAAATCTAGTATTTATGAAGATTTTTAAATGATCATCCATAAACCTATTGGTAGAATTTCTTTACTGAAAATATTATTATGAGAGCCTCTTCATCTGATTATATATTTTTTTCAGTCATTGAGAATTTTCATGATATGTATGCCATAGAATGTTAGATTCTATATACAGTGCATTTAATTCAGAAACATCCATTGTAATTACAAAAAAGTTGTTAAAAGCTAAAAATTTTTTTGACCTTTCTAAACACGACATTCTGTTAAATTCCCTAGTTGCACACCTCTATTGTTTTGATAATTTATAGGCAGGAATTGCTATATGGAATTTTCTTTTCAGTAATCTTTAAAAAATTAAGTAGTGATTTTTTAAGTAGTGATTTTTTGGGGGTTAGCATAATTACCCTTATCCATTATTTATGTGTCTCAGAAATTTAATTTCTTGGCTGACCTAATCTAACTCCAAATTTATTTAACTTTCCACACATATTTTCTTAACTCATTTTCAATTTTAGCAAGTAGGATATTCCTCTTAAGAGATTTTCCATTTAAGCTTGGAAATATTTGATACAAATCATAAGGTAACTTGCTGAACATGAACAGTCTCATATGTATGTTAGCTCAGCTGTAGTAACAGTAACTAGATTTGGTAGAATGCCAACAGTAAATCTAATTTGGAAAATAAGAAGTTTTCTGTAAAAAAGAGAATATCTCTTTTACACTTGACACTGGATAAACTTCTTTATTGATGTTCTTATCTATTATCACTCAAGAGTCACAGCTTATTCTTACATTAACATACAGTTTTAAAATAACAACTATGGACATGGCTGTAATGAGTCATTCAATCAGTATAATAGTACCTTTATTTTCTAGATCATTTAGTGTTTTTTCAACTTTCAGCTTAAGTGCAAGTGGAAGTTTTCTGGATCTACAGATTTGTTATACAATTGAAATTAGTTTTATTTCTACTGGTTTTGTTTTTAATTGTGCTAAGTTGGATTTGAACAGCTGAGGAAATTAATTTCTTAATTCCAATTGTATTTACACTCTTTTAATAATATTAATCCTGATTCCCAAAGACTTGAACCAGTTCTGTCTTAAATATAGGGCTCAAATCTTTAGCTACAACATATAATGATAAATTTTGAATTTGTTAACTTTTACCAGTACTGACACTATTCCTTGGATTTGTCAACAGGGTTTCCATTTTATTCATAGCAACCAAGTTTGTCTTATTGATTGGTATGCTTTCATTCCATTTTTCTTCAATGATTATTTAAACTTTTAGAATGCTGAGCAATATACCTGCTCTACTATCAATTTCCATCTTGATAATTTGATTACAGATTTTTATATCTAATACATTATATGTATCACCACTTTTCATTATTTTTTTACATTTTCTGAATTCTTGAATATTACTCCCCTTAATTTATTATTGGCAGGTAAATCCATTTTAGTCATTTTTTATTTGTTCTTACAAACTTTTGACAAATTACCAGTCAATATTTTCTTTATGTCCTTTATTTTAGATAGCATTCTCTTTAGTATTTCTATCAGGTGTCTGTGGCTTCACCTTGTTCATTGCTGAAGAATAAGTTAGAATTGACTCATAATACTTGTCTAAGTTTACCAGCTTACATTCCCCATAATAGCTGGTCCAGTATCATATTATCTAGCACAGGTCTTTAAAATCATATTCCTTTGTTAACTAAGTAAAATATCATATTCTTATATGTTACCATTTAGTGATTGTATTCTATTTTGGAAGTGAAGTTGTGCTATATATTTCAAAGTTATTGTTTTAAAGTATATGCTTAACTTCTGCAGCAACTTTCCCATAGGGAGTATCTTCAAGCATTTTCAGGTTACCCACAATTAGTTATTTAAAGCATATCCTTTCCCAACATCCACATTAGAGTAATATCTTTTAGCCTATCGTCTACAATATTGTTTATTATCATGTCCTTGCAACATAAGTTACATATATTAGCTACTACACTGGGTTGTTTATATAAAAGGAAATCTATTATGCTGTTCTGCATTGTCATATTGTATATACACTTGTGATAAGTGATGCTTTGCTGAAATTTTTTACACAGGTTCTTCAAAGTGTGACAAGTTTATTGCTCCGAATATATAATATTAGTAAATGTTAGTACTTCAATCATTGTTTTGTATTATATTAACTTGCACATACAATTAGGGAATCTTTTTCCATTTATTGACAATTGTATAAATTTGTGCTTTTGTCATTTATAGTCCATATGCAAAGAGTTCCTTATAGAATTGAATTCTAATGTCATATTTTGTTTCACTTTACTTTATTCTGTGCTGTTAACTCTTCATGGTTAATTCTGCACTATATGCACTTTTTGGTACAAAAAACTACTCTGCTGCAAGCATTCACTATACACTGTGTATGATATTGCTCATATACATCTAGATTGGCAGTTTTGCTTTGTCTAATTTGCATAATTAATTTCTTCGTTACATGTTTGCAAATTAGAATATCTATATTATTTTCAATTTTTGCATAATTTTAATTATTATATATTCTAATTTTTTCTAGAGTGAATTTTTAATAACTTTTATTATTGACTAAATTTATCCATGCACACTTATGTATTATTTTTATACTTTAATTATATACAGCTTTTAGTCAATATATAACATGATCTAAATAATAAAGTCAAAAAACATAGGCCAATGATAAAAAAATAATATTTCACTTTTGAAAAACAATAACTCTAGCAATGATAAAATTATATAATTTGAATGTTAATGAATACTAATATAAATGTTATTTTAATTAATTTGATGTAGAATTAGGTTTACTTTTGCATTGTATTACTCTGTACTAAAGCTTTGCCATTTTTATGTCTTTTTTTGAACAATGAACATCTTTGTTAGAAAAATATATAATTAGAAACAATGCTTATATTGTGTATTATGCTGGATTTCAAATATCTTAAATTAGTAAAGACAGTTAATTTACACCTAATTTTTTATTTAAATGCAGAATTAGATACGACTTTGGACTAGCTATAATTTAGAATGGAGATCAAAGAACTGAAAGTCTCAGTTCTATTGTTTAAAAGTACATTTTTTCTAAGTTCTAAAAAACTATCTTATGAGTTAAAAATTCCCTGATCAATTTCTATCATTGTTTATTATAATTGGAAAAAAAAATCACGTGAATTCGATAACTAATATTGTTCCACACAAATTATGGACATAAATTGAATATTATTTTAAATATGTAATTTATGGTTAGCTTATTCTTCAAACTCTAAATTTGATTGTTATATTATATTTATCCTATATGCATATGCAAAAAATGTAAAACTAAATATTCATATGACCAACAATTTTTGCCAAATAAAATTAATTCGTTAGATTTCATGTTTTTAATTGTATATTATTCACGCAATTAAAAATTATAATATTATGCAAGAAGTATTGGAGAATAATGTTTGCATCATCTTATTTAATTATAATCTTTTTAAAGATTGCTAATATATATTTTATTTCTATATATTTGTATGTTAATTAATTAATTTGACCATATCTCTGTTGATATTAATATTCTTTATGTAAAATTTGATAATTTGATTGTACACAGTTCATTTTGGTAGTTCAATATATATATATCCTGAATATGTAATTAATTCTTTTTTACAATATGCCTCTTTCAGTATTAATACTGCAATGTTTTCAATCTAATGACAAAGAAAGTATTTAATCGTTTATTTATAATGAGAATATATTTAATATCAATATACTGAGTACATGATCCAAAGATGATGATGATGAAGATGATGATGATGATAATAATAATAATAATGATGATGATGATGATGATGATGATGATGAAGATGATGATGATGATAATAATAATAATAATAATAATAATAATAATAATAATAATAATAATAATAATAATAATAATAATAATAATAATAATAATAATAATAATAATAATAATAATAATAATAATAATAATAATAATAATAATAATAATAATAATAATAATAATGTATTTATTGTAATATCTTTGGGAGCAAATCAATCTCCAGACATGCTGTTTTAACAAATTGATGAGCACTCACTCACAAGCAAATATTTAAAAGAACGAATAAATTCACCCACTTTCCAAGTTCATCTAAACACAAGCCAATCCTCTGCTCACCATGCACTCAAAGAGTCTGAGTCCACTACATGCCCTACTTTTAAATGATGTTCAAATTGTACAAACATAATTCAAATATTACAGAAGAAAAAAAAAATCTCATTTTTAACCATGTCCAATTAACATATAACAATTTAGAATCTAAATATATTTATAAATATTTTTATACAACATAGTATTTATTGTTAAATCTTCAGGAATAAATCAATCTCCACACATGCACTGTTTTAACAAATTGATATGCACTTACCCATGTGCAAAAATTTAAAAGAACAAATGAATTCACTTGTATTTCAAGATTATCTATATATATAAGACAATCTTTTGCTTACTATTCATATTCAGAACTTTGTCTATTATATGTCTGATTTTTTAAAATGATGTTCAAACACTACAGGAGCCAGAATAAATTTCATTTTTAATCACCTACAATTAACATATAATAATTTAAAATCTAAATGCATTAATAAATATTCTTATTTTTATATAGCACAGTAGTTATTGTAATATTTTCCAAAGCAAATCAATCTCCATACATGCTCACTGTTTTAACAAATTGATGAGCATTTACCTGTAAGCAAATATATAAAAAAAAACATTAGCTGGGCTTGAGGACTGGGTAAATTCACTTGTTCTTTTAGATCTTTGCTTACGGATGAATACTTGTCAATTTGTTAAAACAGCTCATGTGTGGAGATTAATTTGTTCCTAAAGATATTACAATAAATACCATGCTGTATAAAAATAAAAATATTTATTAATGTATTTAGATTTTAAATTACTATACATTATTTGCAGGTAATAAATTCTCTCTCCTCTAATATTTGACTTATGTTTGTATAATTTGAACATTGTTTAAAAAATCAGACATGTGATGGATGTGGGCCTTAGATGTGCACAGTGAGAAGGGTGTTGGCTTGTGTATAGAGGGGCTTGGCAAAACAGGTGAATTCATTTGTTTTTTAGATATGTGCTTATTGATGTGTGCTTGTCAATTTGTTAAAATAGCACAAATGTGGAGATTTTATTCCCAAAGATATTTGACTTGTTTTTATTACTTTTAGATTTACATTGATTACTTATTCAGTATAATTGCATATAAAAATATTAAAAATTAAAATAGTGTTATTTAGATATAATACTTCATGTATATAATTAAAGAACAGAAATGTGGTTGCACAAATACAGAACTGAGAATACTTAATGATACAATTAGGGAAGAAAGGTCTGCAGTGGAAAAAAAAAACCTCATGACAACAGAATTTGATATCCATGTAAGTAACTAAAAATGGTAAAATAAAAATAAAATAGAGAAAAAAGAAAGTGTGAGAGAGAAAATAGAAAAACTAGTTATATTAGAAATTGACATAAGATGTGATGAGTCAATGTGATGTTCTATAAGAGATCAGAGATATTCTTAGAAATTGTATATCTGAAAATAATGACAATTTCTTCCAACTATAAAATCTTGCATGCACTCTAAGTATAACAACCATTGCATTTTACTTATGTAAATATATAAAAATCAAACTTTTATAAAAGTTCATAGAATTGTTGAAAATAATTTTATTTATAGATTATGCCTCTATAATTACTTTTCTATATATTCTCTTGCAATAAAATTTTTACTAAATAATTTTTTTTATTTAAATATTTTTGTAATTATTTACTTTTTTTCTTCCTGATATCTGTGGAAACCTGACTGTGATTTCTACTTTATTTTTGTATTTGTGTTTTTTATTTTATATATAAGAAAATAACATCAACATGAGATTTTATCAATTTGTCCTAAAAATATGCGAAAAGCGATGTCTATTGTTTTTAATGCATTTTATCTTAAAGTAATCTATTTTTCTTTTTCCTTTTTTTTTTTTAAACAAAAGCCATAATGTACTTACTATAATATAATAAAAAAACTGCCAAAATAAGTTATAAAATAACATCAAATATATATGCTTAAATACATTCTCTATCCCTATCACGCACACACCCTTTCTTTCACACACACATATATATATAATTTTCAAGTTTCATATGGATTGAAAGTCTGAATTCAAATGAAAGTATTTTTATAAAGGTCAAAACTTTAAAGTAAGTCTAACTTTTCTTCAGGTACCTAATCTATAGCTATTAAGCTAATCAGTCATCCAAGTATTGGCTGCTAAATAGTTATAGAGTTATTATTAACTAGAGGACTAATCATAATAAACCTCTTCACTGTTCATGATTTTATGAGCTAGATGAGTAGCATATTCTTCTTTAATGTTTTCTTTTTATAGAGTGATGATCTATTTAAAATCTTTATTATATATATATAAACAGCTCTGGATGCTATGAATAAACAACACTCATACATCAGTAAATACAAAAAGAAAAATAAATCATTTATTTGCTTAACTTTCATATCAATAAATTCAAAAATAAAATAAAATAGACAATCTGTTTTTTGAATTTTTGATGGCATTTACTCATGAGATTGTTGAAAATAGAGAATGAAATTTGTGTATTAGTCTGATTAAATATGATATAAATTATTCTGAAATTACAATTGAGTATTTAAAGAATAAAGATAGTGACTCATTTTTAACAATCACATAATAAATATTATAAAAAAGCCAGTTTTGTAAATGTAAATATAAAATATGGAGGGTTTTATGTATTATAATGCTAGTGAGATATATGTTCTAAACAGACATATATATCTGTGTTACATATTTGATAATTTAAAAATAAACAAATTATTAAGAAAATGAGAATAGTTGAAAAAAATATTTAAAAGTAGATTCTAAAATATAATTTTGTAAGAATAAAAGTATTGCATTATTTTTCTTTTTAGAATAAAATAAAACTATTTCCAAAAAATGGGGTGGGGAAAAGGAATTAGGAAAAATAAAAATTTAAAACCTGTTCTCTATTTTTTTTGTTAATTAAAAAGAAAATGTAATAAATGTTTTGAAAAACTAAATAAATGTAAAATGTTAAAATAAAATTAGTTTATAAAAAAAAACTTTTGTGAAATACTTCATTGGCAGGAATGCAATTAATTTGGAAAGATGGTAGACATATTGATATTAGATGAATCTAATAAAGATTAGATAAAACAAAATGTAAAAGTTAAAACTAGATTTAAGTTATGATAAAAATTAAAACTATGATAAGGAAATAAACAATGGAAGAGTTAGATATAAAAGTTGCAGCTTGGTGATGGTTCTTGCATTCATTCGTTCAGATCTTCAGACAGAGAGTCAGTCTTTAAAAAGTTGTGATAGAGTTTTCAAAGTTCAGTGTTTCTAATTGTGAATTTTAAGTTCACCAGTTCATCGATCCACTCATCACTGAGAGTATAGTTACTGTTACTCTCAATAAAACCATCATTACTGCAGCAGACAATATCAATGCAGAACCTGCAGAATTAGCAACTTGTGTTGCTAGAAAAACATATGAGTGTTCAACCGGGCTTGTGTCCTGAGTTCTCAGATCCATCAATTGTTCTCACTTGGAACCAATGCCTAAAATGTGAAATAGACACTGCCCATGCACCCCCTCTCTCCCACTGTTGAGCCAAAGAATGGGAGCAAAACCACGAAATCATCTATGGAGATCAAAAGACCAACCAGTTGTGAAATAATGCCAATGAAAACCTAGATAAATATATTTTCAATAAACTATCTAGATATGTTATTTATTTTGAAATGACAAGAACTTTAATGAAGGACTATCATAAAATTTAGCCTTAATATAATCATTTATATTGTCTTTATGTAAAGTTGTATTATGTTATATTAAATATTTGTGTGCACGAATAAATAACAACGTTTGCTTAATTGTTATTTGGTCTATTCTTTCTCTCTGTTTGTATAGTAATCAAGCTTCACATTTAAAAGTCACTTATAATGGAAAATAAAACATTGATTTGTTTGTTTTTCATGTCTGAATTGGTTGCGCCAAATGTAATGGACATCGTTTGCCTCAAACGTTGTGGGTCAAATATAATAAAAAGCCCTTCATGTAAAAAAAGAAATAAACTAGTCTAATCATTGAGGAATCAAAATATAATGGACAACATTATCCAATTATAAATAGATAAATTGCTTATCTGCCCTTCCAACTAGCTATGCATGAAATAAATCAAAGTCATACAGAGCAATAATAAGACCTATCATTATAGTTTATTCTCAGGGTTAATTTGACTAACTAACAATATATATATATATATATATATATATATATATATATATATATATATATATATCTATATAAATGATGATATATATATATATATATATATATCATCAACCATTATCAATCCACTGCAGGATTAAGGTCTCTCCAAGTTCAATTCATATTTTCCGATCTTTAGCTTCTCTTCTCCATATCACCCCTGCACACTTTCTTTTTTCATCCATCCATCACACATGTGGTCTCTTTCTGGGTATTTTACAATCTCTTGGAATCCAGTTTAAAATTTCAATTGTCCATCTATTATCATTTCTTCTAGAAATATGTTCAGCCCTCTCCACTTCAGTCTTTTAATTTTTTCAATAAGGTCAGTAACACCTGTTTGTTCTCGTACCCATACATTACATTTTCGATCTCTTTTTGTTACTCCCAACATACATCTCTCCATACTTCTTTGAGTGGTTTGAAGCCTCTGTATTGCTCTTCTATTAAGTGCCTAAGTCTCAGATCCATAAGTAAGAAATGGCAAAACACATTTGTTAAAAATCTTCCTTTTCAAACACATAGGCATATTTCCTTTTAGTATCAAGTTATTTCTACCAAAAGCACTTCAACCAAGTTTAATTCTATGATTAATTTCATCCATTATGTTTTCATCTGTATTAATAATCTGACCAAAAGGTATTTATAACTGTTAACTTCTTCTAATTTGTAATAATCAATATTTATTTTCATATTTTGAGAAAATCTATTAAACATTACTTTAGTCTTTTTAACATTTATCTTTAGTCCTACTTTCCTACTTTCATCTGACAACTCCTGCAACATTTCCTGTAACTCTAAAGCATTATTTGCAAAAACTATATATATATATTATAATCTACACTCCCAACACTGCTCATATACATTACATGAGCGAAATGCCCAGGCGCCAGTTCTATTAATGAATAGAACAATATACCAAAATATATAATACAAAATTATTACTGAGACTCTTCAATTAAATCTATGTTCAGCTCAGCTCAGTAGGAGGCTATAGGCAGTTCATAAGATATATGATAATAAATGAATAAAAGAAGAAATAGTACAAAACTATTAATATAATGTAAATTCCTTTGTTAATTAATTGTATGATAAAGAATCATAATGTTTATTTGGTACAGTCTATAAAAATATACTTTAAACTTAATTTCCTCCTTCATCCAAGTATAACATATACCAGCTTGCTATAATTATATTCTTAAACAATTCTATGACTTGGCATATCATAATCTAAACATCTACTTTAATGCCAATGAAGAAATAACCAATAAGATCTCAGGGAATTTAACAAACACTGTTGAATTAAATAAACTACATTGGCCCATAAATTATAATTTTAAAGTGTGATAAAAAAGTAATGAACAAATTGACTAAATATTTTACTGCATTCCAATAATAAGATAATGACAGAGATAGGGTATTTTAATCTCATATCATCATCTAATAAATATACTGACTTGGCAACTTTCTAATACGTTTATGAAGTGGCAAATGTTCTTTTATAATGTTTGGATTAAGAAAAACAATATTGTCAGACACTAGCAGATTTAGTATTATAACTCTAAAATAATATATCTATTTTGTAATAGATTTATGAAATGTGAAGACGTGGAAATGGAAATAAGAATGTACACAAGAAGAACTCAAGACACAGCTTTTAAGATTTTAAATAACTAAAACAAATCATTTATTACAATAAAATAAACTTGGTTTAACATAATATTTACAAATGGACTATTTGTCTTACAGATTTTTAAATTATCAAATAAACTTTGAGCATCAGTTTGGGATTATCCCCACTATCAAAGCAAATTAATAACAAACTTAAATATCCTGACTTCGAACACATGCTTTGCCTATATGTTTCATCTACATGACAATAAATAAATAACATGTTATATTATTAGCACAAAAAAAATACTTTTGAGAGGATATTACTATTGATTAACAAAATAACTCAAATTAATTATATTTGGCTCTCAACAAAGCAACTTTCTCTAATTGACTAAATAATCACTTTCAATTGCGTATACCTTTCATGCATAGCAACAAAATCATGTTTATTCTGATGATTTGATGATTTATAACCTTTATTTAAATAAATACACTGTATTTTAAAATATTTATTTCCCGTTTTAATCTCAATACTTTATACTTCATATTTAAAGGAATGTAATGTATTTCAAAAGCATTTATTTCTCATTTTAATTTCAGTAACTCTATACTTTATATACGCGATATTATTTATATTATGCGTGTGTGTGTGCACGTTCAAGCAACAATAATATAAAACAATCTTTTCTATAAACTCTCCATTTATTAAAAAAATATCATACAATTATTTTATTTCGGACAATGTTGTAATTCATCAATAAAATATGACACTAATACTACATCAAGAATTAATCTAACAATTTATCTGGCCACTTATTAATTAACACATAGCTATATTTTCATGATTATACATACTATACGTTATAAGGAAAATCTAAATGAGGAGCAGGTAAACTCTTACTGAACACTTCTACAACAATTCATCTGATTCTAAATATACTTTTGGTGGGGACTTATTCCTTATCACCAGGGCCCTAAGAAAACATCACTTCAAAACATCATTTAATCATATGCATATAATATCAACTAGGCTCTACTCATGGAAAATTATTAACATATACTAAATAAGCAAAATCTTTTATCTCTACAAACATTATAATGCAATCAGATTTCTTTCCATTCTCATAGCTTTTCTAAATATCGAACATGATAAGTGCATGCTGGCAGATAAATACATACAGATAGCATAATATTCCATTCAACTTAGCAGAATATGACAATGCCCGAAATTTACACATAAAATATTCACAAACTGAACTTTATCAAACATATGTCCCAATTGTGCTAAACAAACATACACCTGTGAACAAAAATATATATAAAATTAACTCTAAATTAGACACTCTGCAGGCAACATGGTAATTAAATATTGCATTAAGGTATAACTTTTAATTCAAAATAAACTTTAGGTTACTTTAAAAATTTAATATTTATAATTATTACAAACGAACTTTCTTTCATATCTTGCAAACTATTTCTATTATACGTCCGTTGATTCAAAAAAATAATAATTCTCACCTTGAGATAATAAAGTATGCAAAATAAATATAAACCTCTCTAATAATATATTAAAAAAAATATTTCTTTCTTTTACCTTGTAAAAGAACAATGAGTCCTATTTGAACACAATCAATTTTTACCAGCGTATTCCTCATTCAGATACATTTCAGAGACGATCTTGAAGATCAAAATAACCCAATTTATAAACGAACATAATAATAAATAAGCCTATCTACCTGTCATATACATTAATTATGACAAGCAATAAAAAAAATAAAGAAACAAAGGTTATTAGTTTTGTAACTTAAAAATAAAAGTTCACTTGCAAAGCTCAGTTCCAGGTTTATGAAACATTATGAGACACATTCCAAACTGAATTTAAATTAAAATAAACTGTTGCAGGATAACCAAACGAATATAATCATGTCTAAATAGGACTCAGCATTTTCAATGTTCATAACAAAGTTATTTAAATTACTGTATCATACATAAGCAATTAATTTGTCTTCTATTATGATGAGAATATAATAAATTCTTAACTACTGTTGGACAGGAATTATCTCACTTATTCTGTTGTAGTTCTAAATTAAATACGTAATTATTTTAGTAGTTTCTTGAATAGCATTTAACACTTTATAATTTATTATATGCCTGGTTTATTCTTAAATATTGTCCATTAAGATACCATGCTTCCTTAGTAATTCTTCAATTAATAATATTTTGTTTTATTTTCCATCTTTATCAATGAGAACAAAAATTACCCGCATTTCTATCCTTTCATTCGATTTAAGCAAATACTTAATTTGAAGTAGCTCACATTTTATTTCCTTCATTTAAAATATGTATTATTTCCAGAAATACCAGACAAACAAATGTTGTCATCTCTTTATGATGAATTTAAACATGTCATGATTTATCAAACCATGCATATCCTCAAATTTATGTTTAATTCTCACAAAAACACAACATGGAAAATATTGAAGAATTAAAATATATTCTGTAAATTAGTTCTGCATGCGTTTTCCAGATATATTAAAGAACACATGTTGGTTAATGATACAACAATAATATTCATGCAATTTATTCCTATTTAAAATAACAATTAAGTGAAGTAATGTAGACTGGACGTTATTAACATACATTTTTAAAAGAGCAATAGTTATGAAGAGGTTAATTCAAAATGTTTAAATTAAGAAGAATAAAGTGAACTGAGACCTTTTTAAAATTTAGAACTGCATTCTGAAATTAACTTGTCCCATAATAAATTTCTTGGGATCCTTTCGAAATTTTACTCTAAAGGCTTTTTTAAAATCAATTTGACTTCAGCAACTGGTTTTACTTTCACAAAAATGAGCCACTGTTTTTGGCTACAATTACATTACATAATAAGCAAAATTTTCAATGAAGATCTTTGTTAAAAAGCTCTCTTTAGCAAAGGTCATTTCCTTCCACAAGGTTACTCCCACACTTTTATTCTAGCTCAGCTAATTACATATTAAAAAAAAATCTTTTGAAAAAAAAAATCACTTTGATTTTTAGAATTAAAATCAAGATAAAAATAATACTAAAATAAATAGCTTTTACAAACTTGAAAAAAAAAAGAATATTAATTAACTATTAAATAAAAATGATTAATAATTTATTTAATTTGTAAAATAATCTATTGATTCAACTATCTATTAATTATTGGAAAGAAATATATATTTGTTAAATTATTTAATATAATTATTGTAATGTGAAGGTTTTTATTGTGAATGTACTATTGTTTGCTGTTATTAAAGATGAAAATGAAATGAAAATGATGCAGGGTCATACATGCATGCACATGTACTACAACCTAAATATTAAACTATCTTAACTAAATATAATTGAAATGGCTATTAATTGTTGACAAAATGATAAGTATCAATGAATAAAGGATTTTGAAACCATTCATATCAATACTACAATAATATAAAATAACTTTGCATCTTTCTGACAAAATGTATCAATTCCATTAATAAACAACCCTTCTTCCTTACACTAAATACCTCATTAACCACACTAATAATAATGAATACCTATCAAGTGGTCAATAAACTGCATAAGCAATCTATATCCAAGCTTTAAACAATCTCCAGCAAAAAAATTTTAAAATTCTAAGGCTATTTCATTTTTTTAAAAATATAATATAACTTTTTAATGCAGATACAAAGTATCTTAAACCCTTGTGCCCATTCAGATGGTCACAATATATATATATATATATATATATATATATATATATATATATATATATATATATATATATATATATATATATATATATATATATATATATATATATATATATATATATAAAAAACATTACAAGCATAAAGCTAAACTAGTCAATATAAAATCAAAACTACCCCAAAACCAAAATTAAAACAGACCAGCATAAAAATAATATTAAAACACAACCTAAGGTTTCACTGCTACAAGCAGACTTGTCAAGTGTAAAGAACTACCAAAAACTACACAATATATATAATATTAAAAACTACCCACAAATCCATTCACTTCCCATCCACCCTTAATATTAAAAGAACTCTTAAATAAGTTAATTGCTTCGGAATAATAAATTTTCAATAATAAAGACACTTTAATTCTTCTTTTGATTTCATTTCTCTCAAAGAAGACAACCTTAGCTTCATCAAAATCAATGGTGTGGCCTGTATCTTTTTCATGGACATACAAAGCAGAACTAAGATATCTATTTTTAACTCTACTTTTATGAACCTTTATTCTTTCATTTAAACTCAAACTATTCTGACCTATGTAAACCTTCTTTATCCCTTGTTTATTTTGTAAGAAGGTTTACATAGGTCAGAGTAGTTTGAGTTTAAATGAAAGAATAAAGGTTCATAAAAGTAGAGTTAAAAATAGATATCATAGTTCTGCTTTGTATGTCCATGAAAAAGATACAGGTCACACTATTGATTCTGATGAAGCTAAGGTTGTCTTCTTTGAGAGAAATGAAATCAAAAGAAGAATTAAAAAGTTTTTATTATTGAAAATTTATTATTCTGAAACAATTAACTTATTTAAGAGTTCTTTTATTATTAAAGGTGGATGGGAAGTGAATGGATTTGTGGGTAGTTTTTAATATATATATATATATTGTGTAGTTTTTGGTAGTTCTTTACACTTGAGAAATCTGCTTGTAGCAGTGAAACCTTAGGTTGTGTTTTAATATTATTTTTATGCTGGTCTGGTTTAATTTTGGGTTTGGGGTAGTTTTGATGATATATATATATATATATATATATATATATATATATATATATATATATATATATATATATATATATATATATATATATATTGTACCGGGTGGATGGTTTACCATTAATTATTTCAATGACAAATATCAATCCCTGATGTATAGTAAACACAATATGTACTTTTACTCTTCGAATAAAATTATCTTACAAAAGCAAATTATAAGACTAAATATAACACTGTACCTTGCAATTTATGTATTGCTCCACCACGGCACCTTAGGCAGAAAAGAACACACTTGCAGAGTATGTATGTCCAAATGATAGCTATAAGATCTATAACTAGTGTTACATTTCCAGGACATAACTTCTTCTTGACTGTTGAATTCAACACCATGTTCAAAGCACTTTTTTGTTTTGTATAAACACGGGTGCCAGCTATTTATCCAAAAGATAAATAATGCACTTTGAACAATGGCCACTAATTCAATGCCCAAGATACACCCATGACTAGCTCAGTCTATTTTTTAATTCATTAATAAAATATTATATCACTTAAATAGTGGTAAAAGAATTGATCGACAAATAAAGTTTTAAGTTTAAAGACAATTTATTTTAATTATGGCATTTACTAAACTAATTTTAAGTATTTTATAAATCTTATTTAATTATTTTACATATCCACCTTTATAATTTACACACTATAATATCGTAAGAGAAAGCATTAAATAATATTTGAAATTTAAAATACATGACATCAATATACTAACACATGGATACCCCCAACATTTTAAACACACATATTAATAATTCATATATGTATGCAATAGAGTTCTTAAACTTGACTCTTGGTTTTATGAATGTGATGGCTATTTTAGAAATGAATATAAGAAAATGTTTTACCTAGGATTTTGAATGTGAATACATAAACAAAAGCAAAACTCTCCATATAGTAGTACCACCCTGTGCTAAACAGAGTAATCAATAGATGCCAGAAGTCTTGTGCATAAAATCCCTATCTACTGCTTACTCATCCAATATCCCCAGACTAGTTTCTGTCTTGTGGCCATCATCAGTGAGGAGCCTTGGATCTGAGAGCACTGCACCTAGATCTTAGGATCTAATGCAACCCTCCAGCAGCCACCTTTAACTCTACTTTACTACACAACTATGAGAATGAAATTGAAAACACAAAAATATTTTCAATCTAAGCTCAATAGCTTATATAGTCATATGGGTCTGAACTTAATTCAGCACCTATAGATTTTGGTGTCTTTGGCTCTTAAACAACCATAGCCACCACTATCTTATTAGGCAGGATTCATGTTAAACCACTAAACATCACATGATCACCATCTCATACTAGCAAATAATTGTTGTAAATAAAAGCAAAACTCTCCATAGAGTAGTGCCACCCTGTGCTAACCAGAGTAATCAATAGATGCCAGAACATTTGTGCATAAAATCCCTATCTAGTGCCTACTCATCCAATATCCCCAGACTAGTTTCTGGCTTGTGGCCATCATCAGTCAGGAGCCTTGGATCTGAGAGCACTGCATCTAGATCTTAGTATCTAATGCACAGGGTGGCACTACTGTATGGAGAGTTTTGCTTTTGTTTACAACAATTATGTGCTAGTATGAGATGGTGATAATGTGATGTTTAGTGGTTTAACACCAATCCTGCCTAATAGGATAGTGATGGCTATGGTTGTTTAAGAGTCAAAGACACCAAAATCTATGGGTGCTGAATTAAGTTCAGGACCCATATGACTATATAAGCTATTGAGCTTAGATTGAAAATATTTTTGTGTTTTCAATTGCATTCTCATAGTTTTGTAATAAAGTAGAGTTAAAGGTGGATGCTGGAGGGTTGCATTAGATCCTAAGATCTAGGTGCAGTCATCTCAGATCCAAGGCTCCTCACTGATGATGGCTACAAGCCAGAAACTAGTCTGAGGATATTGGATGAGTAGGCACTATATAGGGATTTTATGCACAAGCCTTCTGGCATCTTTTGATTACTCTGGTTAGCGCAGGGTGGCACTACTGTATGGAGAGTTTTGCTCTTGTTTACAACAATTATGTTCTAGTATGAGTTGGTGATCATGTGATGTTTAGTGGTTTAACACCAATCCTGCCTAATAGGATAGTGGTGGCTATGGTTGTTTAAGAGCCAAAGACACCAAAATCTATGGGTGCTGAATTAAGTTCAGACCCATATGACTATATAAGCTATTGAGCTTAGATTGAAAATATTTTTGTGTTTTCCAATTTCATTCTCATAGTTTTGTAGTAAAGTAGAGTTAAAGGTGGCTGCTGGAGGGTTGCACTAGATCCTAAGATCTAGGTGCAGTGCTCTCAGATCCAAGGCTCTTCACTGATGATGGCCACAATCCAGAAACTAGTCTGGGGATATTGGATGAGTAGGCACTAGATAGGGATTTTATGCACAAGCCTTCTGGCATCTATTGATTACTCTAGTTATCACAGGGTGGCACTACTGTATGGAGAGTTTTGCTTTTGTTTACAACAATTATGTGCTAGTATGAGATGGTGATCATGTGATGTTTAGTGGTTTAACGTGGATACATTTGCTATTTGCTGCTTCTAATGAAGTATTTCTATCCGGTCAGATTTGAAGTTTTCTTGTGGAGATTTGATGTTTATTATTCTGAGGCATTTTCTTTAAGACAATTAGATATTGAGTGGCTTCAGGTTGTTTACACAGGCATCACTTTTATCTGGTGGTTGACTGTTTTTATCAGACTTCAGGCTGGAGAAAGTCATATGTTTTCCAAGGTTTTAACACTGCATTCTGATATAACTCACTGATAGATTGTACTGCTGTTATCTCAAACATCACTAACTTAACTTTAATGCAACTATTTTGACCCAAACTCAAATGCAACTGACTGTCTGATAAAAAATTGGATATTTATACATATGATATGTTGTCATTTTTGATATCCTCCGGCAATATCAGTTGTCAAAATTCCTTTGATAATCTCTTAATAACATGTTTTTGAAGATCGTTTAATTAGTAGTCATGCAAACATATTGTTTTTATATTTTTATTAGTAGCCACCGCTGAGTGTTTTTTAATTTTTTAACTTTCATTTATTTTTAATATTTAATATGCATATATTATATTCATAGTCACATGCACATATATAACCCAAGATCCATTCACTATTTAGTTTTAAGATGACCTTTTTCTTCTTTAACTCGAGTGAAAAGAGATTTATATTTTTTAAACTTTATGTTACATTTTAACTGATAATAATAAGAAAAAACTCTTTACTTCTTTTATAAACTTTTAGTTTGTTTCTACAGCAAACTCCCCTCCCCCCTTTTAATTAATTAATTGTAACTTTTATTTTAAGAACTCTTAACTTTTAATTTTACATTTCTTTTAATAATTTTTTTTAAACAAAATTATTATGTGACAATAGGGAATTTTATTGAATCCAACATATATACTAAATAAATAAAATTATGTATATCTAAATATCTCAACTAACATTGGCTTGTATAAATGACCTCAAAATTAAATAATAACTAAAACACAAAATTATTGTCCATTAAGTTATAAATTTACCAAACTTCATAATGACTCTGGCACTGAAAAGAAAGAATAAAATATTAATACATTTCCAAATAAAATACAAAGTCATTGCCTATGGAACAAATGGTACATACTTTATTTCTAAATTATGGTTTGATTTTTTTAATAGTATCTGTGTTTCAAATATTCTCTTTAAATATAGACCAGATGCAAAAACAGAAAAAAATTATATACTTGCAATAAGTATTAATTAAACAAACAAAGACATATTTGTCCACAGTAAATATAAATTGGTATAAATATAAACTAATATTTATGTTTTCCAAATATCCAATTTAAAAAAAAAATACAAATCAAATACAATATATATATATATATATATATATATATATATTTATTTATTTGATTTGTATATATATATATATATATATATATATATACACAAATTAAATAAATAAAGATATATTGTGTACAATAAATATATGTATTGGTGTTTAAGTCTTGCACAAAAGTTATTATATGAAATTAAAATAAAAAAAAATAGATAAATAAATAAGTAAATAATTAACTGGTAAAATCTTGTGGAATTAACAAATTAGATTATAAATATATCTCTCAAAGCTAGATCAATTGATTGAACAACATTACATCAAAGGAAATCATCAAGATTTCATTCCACTACACTATAAGGGTTTACCTACTTTATCCATTTTGAATCATGCTTGCTACCACAAGCATCGAATACTCAGATTTATTATATATAATGAGGATCACTCAGACCTATAAGTATAATATCTCTTTGGAAACTCAGACAGTTAGTGCTAACCTAACACTTAATATAATATCAATATGTATTTATTTCACATGATCTCACTCAAACCTATAAGTATAATATCTCTTTGGAAACTCAGACAGTTAGTGCTAACCTAACACTTAATATAATATCAATATGTATTTATTTCACATGATCTTTTATTTGTAGTTTAACAAAATTATATATATATATATATAAATTCTATAAAATATGTAGATAATTATCAACTATTATGGAATAATAAATTTTGGTATAAAATAATATTTATTACTTTGCTAAACCAGGCCATCGATGTGGTCTATCTTAGCAAAGCACAACTAATGTGAATATTAGCAAATATATTACCAGACCTGAATGCATTATATATATGATGTCTATGTAGTGCACAAATACTATTAGCACATATCTATTGCATTGGAACAAAACTTTATTAATCAACATAAAAGTTTTCATTAACTACTTGTGTTAATATTTGATATTTTGCTCTACAATGAATTGACAATTAAAAAAAGGGAAATAATATTTTTACATAGCGAATGATAATGACAAAGAAATATCACTCAAATTAATTCAAAAGTGTAAAGTATAAATTTTATTAACAGTTTATGTTTTATAGTCTATGTACTCTTAATACATTAAGAAAAACTTAAAGCATAAAATGCATACTATACTTAAACTTTAAAATTATTTTTGTAATAGAATTTTAAAAGGTAAAGTATTGCTAAGTAACATTAGTAAATTTAAAAGCATAAAACAAAAGGGAACGCAAGTGACCTGGAAAAAATTATGATTGTAGGCTAAAAATCTAAATTTAATTTATAGAATAAAAATAAAAATTAAAAAGAAAAGAAATATTGCTTGTCAAAAAACAGCAATGACAAATTATACTGCACATATAAGGCTGACACAAACAGATTTCGTTTTTGTTTCATTTTTTCTGTAATGAAAACAGTAATAAGTAGCTGAACCTGGATTCATTGGGAATGTAAAGGCAGTAATAAGTGATATCCTGAAAAGAAGCTGATACTGAATATTAAAAGGCTGGGTCTCATTTATAAAAGAACTCAGGAAGCATTCAAATGAGATTTAAGATATTCTTCATGGCAGACTAAAGGCCCTTTGGAACATCTGTTCATCTCTGGCTAGTCTATATGATGAGTGGTTGAAGATACAGCTTTAATAAGTTAAATATGCCTACTTATAATATGTTTCAAAAAAGTCTCCCATGAATTGAATAATATTTTTTCTTTCTTTTAATATTTGATATTTAATATTTTCTTTAGTTAATTGTGTATTATTAGATTAATTATATCAGAAAACAAATTATCAAATTTTAACAGTTTCAAAAGTTAAGTTCTGAAGTTACATTTATGCTAATTAGTCTCATATAATAATGTAAGCTAACTACTTAGAAATAAAAACTCACCATTTAATATAAAAGACAATTATAATTGGCTTGAGAGTTAGTTTTGGAGAATGTTCACCTCACATCAAAATAATGCATTAATTTACTTTTAACACTGTGATCCAGATATAAGCTGTTGTTAATAGGAAGATAATTTATTTTGAATAATCAAGAAATGTAAGTATGGTTTTTTGATTTAGCAATCCATTTTTACAATTGTCTATTTTATTAAAAATCTGTTTGATTACTTAGCAACTCATAAAAAAAACAAAAATTATAAGTAAGTCAATTTATAAATAGCCTTTACAGTAAATACCCTGTTATGGTTTCAATAGTCCCCAGCTCACATTTTTAACAAAAAGAACAAGCTGTTAAAGAAGAAGAAAGACCCAGACTATGGTGAAATAATAAAGAATCTGAAGAATAAATTAAATTAAAAAAATAAGAATGATTATCTGGGAAAATTATCAGAAAGGTATCAATTAAAATGAGTTCTTTATTACAAACTGGTTGTCATTAAATATCAATGGATATGAGTTCTTTATTACAAACTTGATGTCATTAATGATCAATAGAGAATTATGGTATCTAACACATCCTTAGACAACTAATTACATATGCACACTGCTTGTATAAATGTACATTACAGAGCAGGACTAGTAAAACATCTACTAAACTACTGGTTCTACTGACCAAGAATATGAGTTATATCATATTTAGTATTAGCAATATGTCAAAGGACCAAATCATTAAACAAACCCTATACAATGTTATTGAACCCAATAGTTTTATGAACACTAAATAAGATATTGGTCATGGTTTTTTATGGGTTATTGTTCTAATTTAAAAGTTGAAGTACTTGATGATGGCATATAATGTGTTTACAAAGTTCATGGCTGCATATCCCAAACTTCAAACTAATGCCAGAAATACTATTTATGTTTTATAATCTCAACATTTCATTGTGGTTGGGAGGCCTATGACAATTATACCAGACAATAAAACCCAATTGCACAATTAGAATGGCAATAATAAATGTAAAATATATTCTAACATTCGCACTTGACACAATCTAGCCCACATAGACACAATATGTGAGAGCTAAGCATATGTGTTCAGAATATATTTGACCTTTAATCACTGAGAATGACATAAACAAGTATCACATGTGGTTAATTGGACTACCAATAATTCCATGGAATTTGTCATGATCAGTCTCAATTTTGGACATCAACTATTTAAATTATATAAGACCAAGTAGCCTATTTTTCAAAAACACATTAATACTGAGGCGATCCAACAGAAGCATAATCCTATTTAAAGCATAAGGAAAAGCATATGAAAAAGTGTCCTTTCTCTCATGTATTTCAAAAAGGAGATAATGTGGTCTTAGCCAACTTGAGAAGTATATTTTTGAAATGTTAAAATGGATTTATATAAATAGCCATACCAAATTATTAAGCAAAATTCCAAATGCTTTTATATTAGAAAATGTAGAGTGAAAAGGGTACTTTTAGTATCCATTTACTATGACTATTTCAAAGAAAATAATCATAATTAAAGACTCTTAGAACTTCATGAATGTATATTGAGAAAAATATTGGATAGAATGAAGGGGTATGAGATAAGCATGATGACATTAGTTACTTAAATGTTGTATAATGTTGGTTGTGTGTCTGATCTATTTTCCTATTAGATTGGTAAATTGCACTGGATTGCTAGTCATGTTGCTCTAATAAAAATTAATAAAGAAAGAATTCTAAAAAGACTTCTGAGTTACATTTAATATGGGTAGAGAATTCCTGGGCTCACTAAAATTGCTAATGGAAAAAATCCCAAGTTAAAGAATATTTTTGTATCAAAAAATATTTCATGACAGATTTATGTTATGCCGACTACAGAACCCTTAATTAGCATCAACATGTGAGAGCATGGTTTGGCAGTATGTTATACATTCACATTTCTAAGATATGAATAGATGAACTTGAATATATATATATCGCTTTCAAAACAAATGCATCCAGATGTTTTCAAATTGATTAATTAATTTTAAGAATTAAAGAAAATTCTTTACTATCTAAAAAAATCTTACTAATCATAAACTAGTTTAATTTTAAAATTATATTAATTGCATTTTCTTTAAATTCTGAATACCTTTGGTTTTATCTAATACTGGTAATTACATATTTCTTATCACCTTTTACTGTAAGAACAATGAGAACAGTAAAGTAAATTCTAAAATTATAATTTAATTCATATTCTTTTAACATCAGTTGATTTTAATTAATTAGTTAAATTTTCTTTGCTGATTTGAATCCCTCCTTACTTCCGTATAACAACATTAAATTTTGTAATAAAAGTGAATTTCATAATAAAATTAAATTTTCTTTATAAATTATTTTTTAAAATGTCTTAGTCTTATAACATTATGGCAATAATATATACATGAACCATATATATATATATATATATGACCACTTCAATTATTGTGGGCCATATAACATAACTATTTTAGAACTCCCCTTCTGGGAAAAAAGGAAAATAGAAATGAAACACCTATCTAACAATATTTTATATAATATACATGTGTAATCAAATCAAAGTCCATATCTCAAACTATAGACTTATCAATTTTTTAGAGACCTGACAATTAATAGAATGAATAGTAATTTTCAATTTTGAGATAGATAAAGAATTCAGCTATTGGACTTCAAGTACACAATGCACCATGAACATCAAAACAGCTACCTCAATTGAGAGACTATAAGCTACTATAAATCATGATAAAAATAATTCAAAAATCTTTGCAATGCCTTGTTTCCTTGGAGGGGCTGGAAAATAAAACTATATCCTGCTTCTTTGAATCTAATGAACTGGAAAATACAAGCTATGCTTTGCTTATTTTCTTTGGAGACTTAGAAGCTAGAATCATGGCATGACTATATTAACTTCTCTATGACAAACAATATGAATACAGAAAATGATTTGGAGCAAATAGCTGAGATAGAACACCCCATGAAATTTCATGAAACATTGTTTCCTCAAGCCAATGACAAAATTCTTCATTCATCATCAAAACTAAAAATACAATTAAACACCAATCCAATATTTAAAATCACAGATTTTCTATTTAACTCTAAACATGAACCCTTTAAATATACATGAAAACTACTATTTTATAATTTATAATTATCAATACTCTTATCACATTTCACAGTAATGTTTAAAATTAGTTCTGCATAAAATGCATACTTTTTTCTTTCTCAATTGTCATTGAGATCAAGTTGAGTGTTAATTTTGTAGTGATGATCATCAGTACATGATCATCATTATCCATAAGCAGTATGTTATCATCATCAGCCCTAAATTGGGCAGTCATTTATAATAATTGCTAGCAGTACATGATCATCATTGACTTCATATGGATAGCCATTTATAATTGGATGGGTAAATGAGGCATAAATGGGGAATTTGGGATGGTCATCCCTGAGATAAACATGGGGGGATGGAATCTCATCATTAACCCCAGTTCAAAAATATATTCTTCAAATAATGGAATTTAATATAAATTTAAAAGAGATATCAAAGTAAGTAATTAAAGTAAGAGATATTACTATTGAAGTATGGGATATTAAAGTAAAAAATATTAAAGCAAGTAATATGACAATATATCAGCAATGTCATATATTATAGATAGCATAAGACCAAAAAATCCCCATGACAGATGATCCCAGTTACACATGACTACTTCTTTGCCAAGCTTTCTCTTGGTAAAATAAATATAATACAGGATTGTCATTATCAGGCAAGGCATAATCAATTAAACATTGGCATTGAATCAGTTTCCTTTCTGTCTATGATTTGAATTTACTTCAGACATGTACACTGTCTTGTCCACATTTATGCAGGCTAATGAATACAGAAAACTGGGTCAGGCTTCATGAATTAAAACTCCAACATAGTCAGCGAGAAACCATTGGTATTGCCCTTCTTGCAGTCTTATATCTTCATTATGGTTTTGTGTATGATCTGATAGTCATCTCTGGCAGCCAACTCCACTGCTGCCACTCTCTGCTATAGTTACCAATAAACTATTATCCCACTCTTAAAAAAAACTAAAAGCCAACACTGAACTAATATTTACATCCAGCCTTTTATAGCTATTATTGCTAAGGTGACAAAACACTCATTTAAAAACTGTTTTTATCTTTCTAATCCTTTTAAAAAAGTTTGAAGTTTTATCAAAAGTATGATTGGAAAAAGTTAATTTCAATTAACTGTAATGTAATCCTTTGGAATTTTTATAATCTACAAAGATTTCAAAGTAGGTAGTGAAATGCTAACAAGCAATAATTAAAAGGGTTTAAAAAATAAATCATGCTTGTTTTTAAATTCAAATTCAGAATACAATATCAACTTTTATTTAAATATTATTTTAAATTCATAATTATTTAATCTTTTACTTATTCTAAGAAAATGTAAAAAAAAATCTACAAACTCTGTATTTCTACTTTTCCTTTCAACTTTATATATATTTGTGCACACACTATATCATTGTGTGCCATATAACAGAACAGTTATAATATATTTACAAATTTCATGGCTGCATGTACAGTACTTCAAGATAATATCAAAAATATGATTTGTATCTTAGAATACCAGTATTTTGATATAGTTGAGAAGCCTACAATAATTATATCAGGTAATGAAACCCATTTAGATCAGCACATATCCCAGAAATAGATGGAGAAAATGGAAATTAGCATTATACTGACATCTCGATAAGTTAATTTATGCCAACACATTATGTGAGAGCTGGGCACATTGTTCATGGTATATCTGGCATCTAATCACCAAGGATGGCATAAACAAGTTCCACATGTGGTTGATTATATTGATTGAATTACCAATGACTTCATAAAATTTGTCCTAACCAGACTTCATTTTTGACACCATATATCTATATTATACAAATTAATCAAGTGCACATTAATACTGAGATGGATCAAATATAAGCATAATGTCAATAAAGCATAAAGGAGAGCAGATGAAAAACAAGAAGCACCCATCCTCTCATGTATTTTTAAAAAAATAGTGATATGATTCACATCATTTAGCCAACCTGAGAAGTACACTTAAAAAAATTATGATGATCTATATATAAATAGCCTTACCAAATTGTTAAACAAAATAAGCCAAATGCTTTTACACTAGAAAATGGAAAGAATGAGAAGGGTACCTTTAATGCTTTTTTATTAAGACCCTTCAAAAATAATAGTCATCATAATTAAAGATAATTCTTATGACTTTATATATTGAGAAAATATTAAAGATAATGAAGAAGTATGAGATGATCGTGATGACTTTAATTACTTGAATGTTGGTGTTGGGTAATGTTATTGTGTGTATCTGATGTAGTTGTTTATTAGATAGGTGAAATGCACTGGATTTCTAGTAATATTTATAGCTTTCATAATCAAAATCACTAATTAAAGAAGAATTCTAAAAGGAAAGGAAGTGCCTTATACTTCTGAGTTAAGTTCAGCACCAGTAGAGATTTCCTGAGCTCACAAATTTCTAGTAGATAAAAATTCCTAGTTTTTAAATATTTTTGTAAAAAATGAGATTTCCTGACAAATTTATGCTATCCAAACCACAGAATCCTTAATTAACAACATAGGTGAGAGCATGGATGGCAATACTTATGTTGCATGTTCACAGTTCTAACATATGAATAGACTGGGTTGAATATTCTTTAGTGTGGTTCACATTAGATAACTTCTGGTTATTGGGTTTGATGCATATTACCTGCATTTCTCTTTGCAATTAAAGATAATTATAAGGTTATATAAGAAACAACTCAACATGTAAATCCATGTAAAATTGGTTAAGTGTGACAAAAATGGTAGTTAGAAACAAAATTAGTTGAAAAATAACAAAAGTATCATGAAAAGAATGTCGACTCTATTTTGTCTTCATTGAAAGAGAGTATTGTGCCATTAACATATATTTATTGCATTGAGATGAAACTTTATTAATCAACATAGCAATAGTTTTTATTAACTTGTGTTACATTTTGATATTTTGCTTTACAATAAACCAAAAGCTTTAATAAAAGAAAAAAAGGGAAATGGTGCTTTTAGATAATGAGTGATAGTGACAAAAAAAATGTCAGTCAAATTGATTCAAAAGTGTAATTAATTAAAAAAATTTTAAGAATAAAATATGCATTTTATTATCTGATACGATTTATATTCTATTATAACTTTTAGGGGGGTTTGATCCCAGATTTTCAAGCTCTCTTCAGTCATCCATTTAATTTTATACAACCTATGCACCTGACCACATACATCTAAAAAAGGTAAATGATCTCCAATATACATATTTCATGTTAAACCAATGGGACCAGATGATCATCTGCCACGCACATATATAATCAGTGCTCAGTTTATATTAAGATAACAAACCTTCAAACTTTAATAGATTGGCTTCAATCTTCTCCACCCTCCAACTCTTTAGCTATCCTTATCATTCAAAATCTAATGATGGCATGTATTTAAATATTATGATCATTGTGTTTTTGGCTAGTTTGCCTAAATTTTTATATTATTTAACAATCTAAAATATTATTAAAAAACATTTTTGTTTAAATAAGACTTCTATTTTTTTTTATACTTATCTATATATTTGAAAGGAGATATTTTCACTCCAAATTAAATTTTAACTAATCCTATAGAAATGAAGTGAATCTTTGCTTTAATATATATATATTTTAAAAAATTAAAAATTAAATGTAAGAAAAATTAAACTGTAATTTGATTTTCTTTTTTTAGTTTAGGCTAAACGAAGAAATAAACAAAATGTTCTTTTCCCTTAGCATCAATTAATTAATTTACAATATAACTATAATGGTTAACTACAAAAAATGAATTACTAAAATATTATTTAAAAAAAAACTACAAAAAATAAGTATTTTTTAAAAAATAATTTTATCACTTACATATGTATATATACAACCACGGGGGAACCTTTTTTTTGCAGAAATTCATTCTGAAGCTTATGGCATGGCTTCATGGTTATGCTGATGTTTTCTTCGGGGGAGATGTTCATGTATTTACTTTTATTATTTGTTTTCTCTTTACAAGACAAAGCTTAAATATTACATATAAGTTTTCTTGACAGGATTGAATTTTTTCCTATGTCTTACAGTTTTTCTTAATGTGAGTTACTGCATAAATATTTCCTGGTTTACCATCATATTTTTCAGTTGAATTGTGATGTAGAATTTTCTTTAAAATAGAATTTCAAGTTGGCACATATGGAATCCAAAATAGAATTTCAAACAGTTTCTTTTTTTTTAACCATTAAACATTGTTGGCTTCACTATTGTCCAGCTTCAAAGAGTAAGTAGCATTAGGTATGAAAAATAAGAATTGAAACAGAGTTTTGAAGAAACTCATACTTGTATTTATTATGAATAATCTCTAATTTTTATAACCTTAGTGCCCTTTTTATTTTTCATAAACTTATTGATATTTTTATTTTTCATATTTTTAAATACATTAGTGTGTTATAGAAACTGTGGACTTAATCTTAGTGAGGTATTTAATAGCCTTACACTCTCAAATCAAAATGCTTTATATTCTCCTATATATTTAAAAAGTAGGTTGAAGATAAGAGCAACCACTCTTGTCTTTTAAATAAATCTTGTGTTAAGATTTGTAGAAATCATTGCTATCGTTTTTCAAGCACATGGTCTTAAAGTTATAGCCTTAATATATATTACTTTAGATACATTAGCTGCATTTAATTAAAAATATGTTAATTATTTGATTAAATTTGTATCTTGGATTGGAGTAAGTTACTTTATATCTACCTATTTCTGCCTTGTTTTATTATTCTATTATCTCCAAACACAAAAGTTCAATCTTAAAATTAAAATAAAATCTTAACGTTTTTTAAATCTCCAATTTTTTTAAAGACCTTTTTTATATATCTATTTTAATTATATTGTTCTTGAAATAATTATATTCATGCTAACATAAATTTCAACACATTTTTTTTAAAATATACTTTTTTGCTAACTGTAAATATTTTATTTTCTGGTAACAAAAACTAGCTTTATAAGTTTATTCTATAAAAATTATTATTTAGATTTTTTTCTTAAATTTAAATCATTCATATTTTAGTAAAAAACCTATAACATCATTACTTTTAAATATTTATTATAAAATATTATTTTTATAACCATCATTCATAAATAAATTATGTTATTTTTTATATCTAGCTTCATAATTACTGTTAACCAACTCCCCCATGTTGAAGACCTCTAGAATGACCATGAAATAGATATGACTTTATTTATTTAACTATATAACTATTATATAAGTCTTTCAATCTGCAAAAGTATTTTTGAGTAATCGCTTAATTATACTCAACTGCTATTATATTCAAATACACCTGGGTCTCATTTTACGCGATAGCTAGGTTCTCAGAAAACACGCACAAACAAAATCGCGCAAAAATAGATGTAACTTACATTGAAAAAGGAGGAATGCAGTCTGTGATTTTTCAAAATTCACATAAAAGCAAAGCACCAACATAAATTTACTTTAAAATTCGCACAAAAAAAAAAATAAGGAAATAAAATATGACTAATAAAAAATTTCAAATTTGAAAAAATTGATACAAGACAAACTTTTTTTAACTATAATATTTAATTTTATTCAAAATAATATATTTTTATGCATAATTTACAGTACAGTAATTTACATTTTTTTATACACATTTTAATTATTATCGCTATTTGCCAAAATACATGTTCGTTTGCAAACTGGTAAAAAATCAGAGAGGAAATACAACTAGCACCAAGTTCACTCTCATGTTCTGTTAATGGTTTTCTGTTAACAATGTAATTAGTAATTAATCTTTGAGATGATGATTTTATTAATTGTTCATGAACTTAGACTTATCATAATAAAAAAACATTTATTCACAACTCCTGGGAAAAGTTTAATTAAAACTAACAACTAAAAATTAAATTCTTATTTTTGTCTTTAATTTTCAATTCCATTTAAAAATCAAATTTCGTTTCACTGCTATTACTCATCTTTTAAAAATAAACTTGCAGACACTAAATGATTAATAATTGATTACACTCTTTTTTAAAAAGCAAAAACAGAATGTGATTTAAGATGCAAAATTAACATGCACAATGTTTGAACAAATTTACATTATAATCTTGTAAAATTTAATGTGTGTATACATAAAATGTGGAAATCATGATTTTAATTTCATTATTGCATAAAATCTTACTATTATAAAGCACTGAAAATATTGAAATTACTAAGATGAAAGTTGAATTCCAATAATGTGCTATTACTTTCAATATAACATAAGTGCATGAAATTTATTATTTAAAGTAATGAGGGGTCAGATTGACCTTAGGTCAACATGGGTGTGACAGGAATCTCAGTCTCAGGGTGGCCTTTGAGCATTCCATCATCAGATTTTCAATTAGATGGATGGTTGAAGAGTTGGAGTATGGAGTAGATTGAAGCCTGTCCATTAAAGTATGAGGTTTGGCTATTTTAATATATATCTGAACACTTATAGCATATATGTGTAGAGATGGTAATGTGGACCAAGTGATGATTGCTGGTTTAGCATGAAATACATGTATTGGTGATTATTTATCTTTTCAACATATGTGTGTTCCAGTGTATCAGTGTTATGAGATAGTGTGGCAAGTGGTGGGTCATGTGAAAGTCTGTGCTCATATACCCTATATATTATTTAAAGTAATAGCGCATTATCAGAGTTTGACTTCCCGTGGAAACATAAATCACGTAACTTCAAAATCATGTTAAATAAGTTCACATAAAAAGAGACCCATGTGTACATAATGGAAGAAAATATCATCAACTAAAATCCCCATGAATCTTGAATTTTAATGTTAGCATTGTCAATTATATTTATTTAATTTTTATATGAATATAATTAATAAACAAGCTGTAAGCATTAAAATTCAGGTTTCATGGGATTTGAGTTGATAATGATTCATCCATTAGGTTTTTTGAGATTAATGGTAGTTGAGGAGAGTTAAAGCTTAACTGAAAGTGCTTCTGCAGATTGAAAGACTGTATATAATAGTCACTTACCATTATATTTATTATTTTTATTGTTATTACAATAGGTTTTAATTAACAGACATTTTATTTCTATTATATACATCAAATGATAAAAGCTAAACTAGTCAATATAATAAACTAAATATATTAATTTACAATTAAATAATTCCAAAAATTAAATTACAAATCCATTATCAATTTTACCTAGCAAAATAGACTTGTCATACTGAAACAATTGGTAGTGGATTTGTAATTTAATTTTGAGTAGTTATTTAATTGTGAATAAAAAATTTGGATTAAAGAGTTTTCTAAGATCTATATATAAATAAAATGAAAAACCAGTCTAGACAATTCTAATAGTGAAAACAAAATTTTGTTCATTGCAGATATAAACAATATATAATTAATTTCAGTTCAAATTTATATTCCCAATGCAGAATCACTACTCATTTTTAATAACTTGATTAAAGATCCAGTTTTTTATTAATATGTAATGTTAGAAATTTTACAGTATGAAATGTTGGGTAATATATTTAAGTGAATATATATTGTAATGCTGAAAACAGAGCCTGAAAAGTTATTATTCTGCAGTATATTGATGGATTAATAAGCTTTGGTGAGTTGTTTAAAATTATAAAAGAACAATAACAAAATAAAGAGATTAATTCACAAATTCGTGTGTATATAGAATAAGTGTATAAGAGTTTATTACTTGAATTAAATAAATAAATAAAGATATAAATAAAATTTATAAAACATCTTAAAATGTTTTGAAAAAACAACAACAAAAAATAAAATGAATTTAAATTGTGTATCTATTTTTAAAAATAATTATCAACAACAAAAACTATTAGATTTGTACATAACAACACCAACAACAAAAAAGAAAAAAATCTATAAATCTTATATTTAATAATAATTAAAAGATAATAGAAAAAAAATATTAAAAGAATTCCTTGAAGTACTCAGTAAAAAAAAAGATGCATAAGTTCTCTATCATTGGACTAAAAAGAGTAAGACAATTAACCTTTTGATTAAGTGGGATGACAGAATTTTGATTTTTGACCAATTTGCTCTCTGGTAAATTTTTTCATAAGTATTATACATTAAAATGCATGTAAAATGGTATATTTTATTATAATAATTTTTTGCTGAAAAATTTGTGGTAGAAGGTGAGAAATTCAAAATTTCTGCTCTTACAATAGACATAATCCCTGTCCTGACATGTTCAACAATTGTCTGTTGCAAAGGCTTAAAACATTTTCCATTTTATGATATTATTTAAAGTAAATAGTTCCAATGACCAAAAACTTGTTTATTTGTAAATTTACACTATATTTATTAGTATCAAAAATATAAATTATTAATAACTTATTTTGACTTGAAATGCTTTATTTTTAAAATATGTTATATTAGCAATGAATTTAGGCATGGTCTGAAGCAATTTATAAGCTTAGTTTCTATATAAGCAATCTATGTATATTTACAAAAATACAACTATCACAATTTTGCAATACATATTCAAAAATTTTTAAACCTTTAAAGCATAGTTTGTTAGATATAAGAGAAATAAATAATTATTCATTTGGATGTTTGAAAATAATAAGAATTAAGCAATATTTCATTGATTTTATAAACTAAAAATAATCTTTCTAGAAATAATGACATCTAAACTCTTTGTTTTATTTTTGATCTCATTTTTTAAATATTTACTGAAACAAAATGTGAACATTTAAAATTTATTTCAGTAGTAAACAAAAATATTTATCAAATAAAGTGAAATTTATTATTTTCAGATAAGTAACAATGATTTTATTTTATATTTTATGTTGATGTGTGAGACAAAAAAATATCAGAAAATGCAGAGTTTGAGAGGGTCAAAAAGGACTGAGCATGAATTTTTTTCTTTTATAATACTAAATTGAGGAAAAACTGTTTCTTTATTGAAATGTTGACAAATATAATATTGACCAAAAAAATAAAAACTCTTTATTCATGGCTAGATATTTGGTAAAAAATAAAAAAAATTGCATTGGTGATTAATTTAAATATGTGCTAGCATGCCATAAATATATGAATATCTCTTGAAACTGCCTTATGCTTAAACTATAAATGCTACAATTCCTGAATAAATTAAAACTCATCTATGCCTATGAAGAATGTGTGTCCTATCATTGTTTGTGACTGAATATTTAAGAAAAGAATACCAATGGAAAAACAGTTTATCAGCTAAATAATTGTATAAATTGAGAAAATTATAAATATTGCAGAATGGGTCATATACTGATCAGTAATGAAAGTCTATTGAACACAAAGCTAGTTTTATACCATGGTAAGTCATTTCTTTTTAAAACTTTAAAAAGGAAAAGAGAAAAGTCTTTAATAATTTCAAAATTATTATAAACCATTTATTGTATTGTATTTTACTTTTTTTATATTAGTAATCTTATTTAGTTATTTTTGTTTTGTATACTTGTTAATTTTATAAATTCACTGTGAAATATTTTTTTTTACTTTGTGAATATAAATGGAATACATTAAATAAATTGTTTTTATTATTTTCATAAAAGTCAAGTTGCCAGTGCCATTTAATATCTCAAATTTCATTTCCAACGCACACTCTAGCACTTATAAGTTTTATGTATATAGAAAATTAGAGAAAATGCTTAACTAAAGAAAAAATGGCAAATGTTAGCAGGTATTAGAGAAATAAGAATGATTGAGATTGATCCTTTAAGAATTTTTTTCTTTTCACATGAAAAGATGGCATTTATATAAAGTCTTTAAACATTTTTTTTTTTTTTTATCATTTTACTAACAACAAATTAATTCTGGGAGGAAAGCTTATTTCATATCCCTAATGCTAATTTTGAGAAAGTGATTGGCAAATATAACTCATTTTTATGTTCAATCATCACCATCATTATCTATTTTCTATATAAACATGAAGATTACACTAGGTAAAATTATATTGAAAAATATTCCTCCAGGTTAGCAATATATATAAATGGCAAACAATATATGAAATAATGGAATATATAAATCATGGTCACCTTTAATTATAAACATTAAGAAATAACTGCAGAAGTTCTTTCAATTACAGTCATGTAATTTTTTTCAGTGACTTCCATTTATAAAATTCCCCCCCTCCCAGAAGGGTGTTATTCTATGGGGAAGAAGAGCAATTGCTTAGGGAATTAATCACCAGGGGACCTAATGTTCCCAAATCAATATTCTATAAACTTATTTTTCTAGTAAAAAATGGAAAACTAAATTTCAATCCCATATCTGGCTGGAAAGTCTAGATTGCAGGCGTGACACAGGCATATAGCAATATTTAAAATATAGACACCTTGCCACAGAGCAGAGTGGATTGCTGTTTTAGAGAGCAGCCCTATGCAATGACTACTTACTGAAATATATTTTCTACAGGACTTTAGACTGTTATTCTGCCTCCTATTCTGATGATGAGGGCTGAAGGATTTCCAGTGTCCTCCAGTGGTAAAATAAGTATGGTAGTAAATGATATCTATTACTTATTAACAATAACTAGAGCAAATGCATAACTGAATTTTGTCTTTATTTCAAAACAGAAGCCTGGTCCATGAAATGGGCCATTATGGTTGTCAATCTTAAAATGTTATATCACATTACACATGATTAGAAGAATAAAATTCAGTTATATTTGCCCTGGTTATTATTGATAAGTAGCAAATATTATTTACTATCACATTGTTTTCACCACTGGAGATTCTTAAGTCCAAATGGAATTTTAAGATTGACAAGTATAACATTCTATGTCATTCCCATAGTACAGCCAGTACACATGGTTTATTCTTCCTATCAATATACTTGTGAGCCAACAAGTGTATTGTATATTATTGTATTAACAAAAAGGTGTATAAATTACAAGCGATATTTAATAAATAAAGATAAAATTTGAGGTAGGTATTAATACTAATATTTTGTTTGTTTTCTTGCTAAAATATTTATTTTTATATTGGCACATGTTCTTTCCATGATAATTTACAATTAATTTCGTTAAACATATTTTCTTTAATTTTATATTCTGCAATTGGGTCAGAATACTAGATTTCTATTTTACATTGCACATTCAAATATTATTTTACTTAATTACGAAAAACAATTAAATAAATAAAATAAAAAATAATTAATTATACAATATACAAATAGAAAAATAATATTTTACAATGATGAACGATATGTATGAATCTGGGTTTCAAAAAAGAAAAAAGTAGAAAATTAGAAAAACTGAATTAGAAAAGAAATAACCCACATTATAGAATTTTGTGGCAATAAAAAATCGGGAAGATAACAGTAGCAAAACGGAAAACATTGGACAGAAAATGAACTTTCCAACTCTCAGTAACAGCCAGTATTATTATTGATCAAGTTGAAAACAATAAACACATTGCAACTGTTTACAATATTAAAGATAAATGACAAATAATTAATACAAATATCAATGATAATAATAATCAAAATAATAATACAAACAGTATCAATGATAATAATAAAAATACAAATGCAATACATACATATAATATCAAACATAAAACACATACTAAAGTTATTGTTTTATGGCCAAATCCCATCACAAATGATTTTATTGAGTTTTGCCTTCAGGGAAAAATGCAAAATTTTGGAAACATTAAAAATTCAAATCGAAATTTTCATTATGATGAAAAAATCATTACAAAAAAATGAAATGAATCCCATTTCTATATAAGTAGAATTAATTGTACCATGGAAAAAAGAGAGTGATTGATATTTTCAAAAACCGTAAAATCTGTGTACTGTTTCATTTTCAAATTGTTTTCAATTTAAAAAAATTATTAGTTACAGGCTGCAAGGATTGGAAATGTATTGTTGATACTTTTAAAAGCCACGATAAGTTGAATACAAAGAAAATATGTGTGTACATAAAATGCTTGAAAAGTGTAAGAAGAATTGATTTAGAGTTGATAAAAGCTTATGAAAACAAAAAACTGAAATTTTTAGCTTCATTATGGTTGGGATTTTTAGGCATAATAGTAGATGCACAGGGAATTTTATGAGTTTCTTGGAATCTTAGCCAATTTTGATATGCTTTTAAAAACCCATTTAAAAACTTATGATAAATGTGGTAAAGGACAGATAACTTATGTTTCTAATATTATATTTAACAAATTAATACACTTAGTGGCTGTTAATATAAAAAATACAACTAATATGAAATCAAAGAGACTAAATAACTTTCATTTATTGTTAACTCTACTCCTAACATAAGTTACACATATAAATTATCATTTATTATATGATATTTAAATTAGAAAAATAAAATTCAGGAATGTTTTTTGTCTTTCCTACATTTTGAAAAGCTTGATATTAACTACTTCAAAAATATTATAACTTCAAAATTAATGGTATATAGTTTAGATATCCAAAACTGCAAAAATTTTATGACAATGCAACTAACATGTCCAGGATATTTTATGGTTTAAGATTAAGAGCCACAGTAAACTACATTCAGTGTCTCATTAGTGGCTCATAGCCTAAATTTAGTGGAACATTCTGTTGCAAAAGCTTTTTTAAAAGCCATTTCTTCGATTTTATTCAAAATTTATTTGTATTTTTCTTTTCTTTTATAAAAAGATGTTATTTTAATGAAAGCATCTACAAAAAGAAATGTAACATTAAAAAACAATTGTTCTTCAAGATGGTCTTCAAGATCATATGAAATTTTAACTGTTAAGATGAATTTTTTTGGACCATAAAAGAATTTTCATTTAAATTTTTTGAAGATTGTAATGGAAAACCTGTAACAAAATTAGAAGAAAAAAAAGCTATAGGAAAACTTTAAAGACGGAAACAACACTTTTACTTTTTATATGAAATACAATTATAGAAAGATTAAATGCAACTAGTAGAAGTCTTCAAAATCAAAATTCTGATTTACACAATATCATAAATCTTTTAAAATCTTTATCTTTGTATATATCAGAAGACATTCAAAACAACAATGAATTTTTTGATACTATAGAGTCAGAATGTTTTGCATTAAAAAAGAGTAAAAATTATGCATCAGACAAAGGGAGAAAAGACAAAAGAAGATTATATTTTGATGAGAAAAGGGATGAAGATAAGAACTTGCAATTGATAGGCAAACAAGAATTTATAGTGAATTGTTTCAATGTTATCTATGATCAGTTGGTATCAGACATTTTGAAGATTATCAAAATATTTTGAATTGTTTTTCCATATTAATAAATATTAATTTGAAAAGAAATTTTGCCAAAATGAGTATGAAGAATTGTCTTGCATTAGTGGTCGAGAGGTCAGCGCGACTGCCTTGCACTAGCAGGCAGTTGCCCGGGTTGCGGGTTTGCATCCCGACCGATGCTATGAAACTTAAAAACAAAGAATGTATTTTAAATTTAATGTATTCAAATGGCATTGATATTAGAATTTTTAAGAAGAAACTTGCCTACTTTGTATACTTTGCAAAAATAAAAATTTAAATTCTCCTTTATTAATGTATGAAACAATTCAAGAAGGTTAGTTGCTATATTTCCTAAGGTGGACACATATTTAATAATGTATATAACCATACTTACAATTTGTCAGTATTATGTATTGAAAATGACATTACTAGTGTGGTTGATTATAATGAGCGGATTGATAATTTTGCAGCCAAAAAATGCCGAAAGTAAAAATAATAATGTTCTTAAATTTGTCATTCTAATTACAACTTCTACTAGATAATTTGAGATATATTCTGTTAAGAATTGTTTTTATTTGTAATTTACAGAAAGTTTGTTTGTTTATATTAAATATATATTCTAATTCTCGGTTAGTAGCGCTAAGCTTTAAATAAATTATTAATAAATACAACTTCTTTAACGGGCGTTAAAAGCGCATAATTCTTCATATTAATGTAGTTTATTATTTATTGCAATAAAATTCTTAAATATTAATTGAAATCAGTTAGGAGTTTTTTTCTTGTGGATTATACTTGAGGTATAAATTTTTTTATATTAAATGTCATGTATGTAATTTTGTTTTATTTCCAATAAAATTATTTTTACAGTTATTATTATTTAGCTTTTTGCATGGGCAAAAGTATACTTGAGGCATGGAACCCCCCCCCCCCCAATCATTATATATGGTGTCTTCAAATTCAAATTTTTTCTAGGGCCCCATGAAGTCATAACATGCCTCCTCCCATAATGCACTATTTCATGTTATCCCCCAGCCTTCATAAATTTTTACATTAGTGTCTTGTCTATTAAATAAATTACTTCTTCTGTTAGTAAACATAGCCTCTTTTATTCAATTTTATTCTTATTTTTTATATATAATATCTTTATTTTATCAAAATTTGATACAGATTGTCTACTACATTTAAATTTATGTGTATTAAATATCAGAAGATGTTTGAGAAATATTTATTTTATTTTCTTTAAATCTCTAATATAGTAATTGATATTCTTTAAATCCCTTTTTCAATGAATACTGAAATTCATTAATATACAAAGTGCAGCAAAAAAAGAAAAAGAAAATAATTTATAGATTGCATTACTTTTATGCTCTTTATCAATATTATTCTTAAGTGGTCTGTTTAGAATAAACGGTATAATATATGCAACATTATAATATTCAGAACAAACATCCTTTATTATTTTATTACAGTATTATTTTTTGAATTTTATGATATTGAAAGCCCTTTTTTATAATACTAAGGCATCATTTAATTTTCTTCTAAAGTTATCAATCACTTGCTTAATGCATCCTATATCATATTCTATTGATGCCATTTTCTGTGCTTGTCCATTATTTTTAATCATAGCATTTGTACATTTATATAATTTATCAGATATAACTAAAACAGTTTAATCCATCAATATTTATATCAAAGAACTTTAGAGTGAGGCTATACATATCCTCTTTCTTCAGTAGGCTTTGTGGACATCTTGTAATCAAAATGTTCTCAAGATTTGCTTATAATAATATGATTATAATAACAACCCAATATTTTATTGTTTTCTTTTGCTTTTCCATTATTTCATTTCAAATTATTTAATTTATCTCAATTTTCTTTCTTTTTTCTCCACATGTAAATATATTATGTTTATATCTAGTATATACTATAATATTTGCCATTTTCACCTCATTCATAACTTTTGACTCTATTGCAGCTATTTATTATTTAATGTTTAAATTAAGTTACCATGACTTTTATATATATATATATATATATATATATATATATATATATATATATATATATATATATATATATATATATATATATATATATATATATATATATTATTGTTTGGATTTATTATTTTGTTTATTTATTGAGGGTACATGACTTTAATTATTATTATTATTATTATTATTATTATTATTATTATTATTATTATTATTATTATTATTATTATTATTATTATTATTATTATTATTATTATTATTATTGTTGTTGTTGTTGTTGTTATTATTATTATTATTATTATTATTATTATTTTGATAGTGAAATTTTAAATGGTAATAATGACATATTCTAATTAATATGTGTGTATATTAATATTAAAAATAAAAAACATATAAATTGTTAGTTATAAAAAGATCATTTTATTTGTAGTGATTATTAAAAAAATGCAATGTTATTATTTATGTATATTTTTTTTAAAGCTATCAAATAAATTTTCAATGTAATATTTTTTATATGAATAACATTATTTTATTTTGAATCTTATTGTTTAAAAAAATATGTTAACAATTGTTGTCAGGACTGCATGTTATGTTGCACGTGAAAAAAAAAAAGAACAACAACAACGAAAAAAAATCACCATTATTAAAAAAAACTGAAGGAGAAAAACTAATTGTACTTTGTATATTCGATATGTTTATTCTTGAGAATAATTGGATAACTACTGTATTTAAACACATCAACAATGGTGGGATAAATAGTATATATATCGCAGTCTGGATGGCTGCACTTTCTGTTCTTCATCCTAACTTAATTTTAAAAAAACTAAGCAATAACTCAACATACATGAATTTACATCACGTCTTGAGCTTTAACATTGAAGATAGCTATCTAAGGATCTGCAATTGTAAAGTTAACAACAATTTGGAAGCAATTGGAATTAATCAGTTGATATGTCAAATTCAATATTTCAATTTTAAGGATGAAAGTCTTGGAAAGTAAAATATACATGTGTTTGGAACTGACAATTTTCAAAATTCAGTTTATGATAGAATGCATTCAAATGTTAAAAAAATAAAGGAATAAAACAATGGAACAAGTTGGACTTTTAAAGAGTAATAAATAATTTCATTAATTTAAATATGTTTATATGTATATATTTTTGAGATTGATATTTTCTTTTTAATTAAAAAAATGATACGTCAATTATAAGTATAATTTTATTCTATTTAACATGTCTTGTTTAAAAAAAACAAATATTTTATAAATGTCATAAAATCAATATTAAATATAAAAAGTATAAATTTAAATTGTATATGAGTTATTATAAACTTTTATAATAAGTTAGATTTGTCTTTACAAATTTTACTATCAAAATTTTTATTATTTATATATCTTAATTTTTTTAAATATTTTTTTATTATTATTTGATAATTAGATGTATTCTTAGGGATTAGGAATTGAATTGATTTATTAAAAGTTATTTAAAGTTAGGAATAAGTATTTTTGCACCTGTCAGTTAGAAATCATCATTATATTTTTTTGTATGTATGTGTATGTATATAAAACTAACAAATAAAAGATTATGTGAAATAAGTTACATAGTTATATTAGGTGATAAGTTAGCACTAATTGACTGAGTATCCAAAGAGATATTATATTTATAGGCCTGAGTGAGCCTCTTTATAAATAATAAATTTGAGTATTTGATGCTAATAGTAGTAAGCATGATTCTAAAATGGGCTATAGTATGTAAACCTTTTATAATGTAGTGGGGTGAATTTTTGATGATTTCTTTTGATGTAGTGTTATTCAATCAATTAACCTAGCTTTGTGAGCATATCTATTATCTACTTTATTAATTTTATAATATATTACCAGTCAATTATTTACTTATTTATTTATCTATTTTCATTTTAACTTCATATAATAACTCTTATGCAAAACATAAACACCAATACATATATTTATTGTATACAATATATCTTTATTTATTTGATTTAAATTATATTTTTAAAAAAGTTGAATATTTGGAAAGCATAAATATTTGTTTATGTTTATACTAATGTATATTTATTGAGCACAAATATTTTTTTGTTTATGTGATTGATATTTATTGCAAGTATATAATATTTTTTTTTGTTGTATTTGGTTTATATTTAAAAAAATATTTAAAAACAGATACTATTTAAAAATCAAACCATAATTTAGAAATAAAATGTGTACCATTATTCTTTATGAAGTTTGGCAAATTCATAATTTAATGAATAATAATTTGTATTTTAGTTATTATTTAATTTTAAAGTCACTTATACAAGTCAGTGTTAGTTAAGATATTTAGATATACATAAGTTTATTTGTTTAATGTGCATATTGGATTCAATCAAATTCTTTTTGTTTCTAATATATATTTTATTAGTTAGTCAAATTAATCCTGAGAATAAGTTATAATGATAGGTCTTATTATTGCTCTGTATGATTATGATTTATTTCATATATAGCTAGTTGGAAGGGCAGATAAACAATTTATCTAAATATAATTGGATAATGTTATCCAGTATATTTTGGTTTCTCAATGATTGGGGCTAATTTATTTCTTGTCATATGTGAGGGGCTTATATTACATTTTATCCATAACATTTGGGATAAAGGGTATCCATTACATTTAGCATGCAATGTGTTATGCATGAGTACTTCGATTCACCACATGTGTATAAATATAATCCATTACATTTGTACTCAATGATTGAGGTTAAGACTTTTCTTTATATGCATATTCCAATCCATTACAATATATATATATATATATATATATATATTGTAATGGATTATATATATATATATATATATATATATATATATATATATATATATATATATATATATTGAACTGGTCAATCCTAGCTTAAGATTGAGCTTCATAGTTCTATCTACTAACCTGTATTCAAACCCTATATCCCATCCCACTCCTTTTGTCATATATATATCTATTATGTATATATTTGAGATGCACACCTAAGTTATAAAATTTTAATGTTTCAATAACATTTTTTAATTATTATTAATTTTTTTTATTAACTATTAGTTCTTTTTATTAAAGTATGTAGGTATGTCTGAAATATATATATATATATAGGAGCAAAATACTAACAAAATATTGATTTTTTAAAAATATTTTATTATATGTCATTTATAGCTTAAACACACAGGCTTATATATACCTGTGCCTATATATGGAGAGTGGTGGTTCATGTGAAAGTCTGTGTGCTCATATACCCTATATATTATATGTCATTTATACAACTTTTTCTTTTTAAAGTATATATTTTTTCTATTAAACTGTATTTTATAAAATCCAAGATGGAAAATGAAACTGTTGATTGTCCAAAAATAATTAAAGGGTTGGAAACACTATTGTTTTAATCTGGGGAAGGTGTTTTTAATTAAAGTTTTTTTTAAAATGGGATTAAGATTAAAAATTTTCTTTTGTTATAAACATTTTTGTCAAATCTATCTCTAATCTGAAAATAGATTTGAATTTATTTTTGGACATTATCTAATGGTGCATCTTTCAAAACAATGGACAAAAAATGTAAAGTTTCTGTTAGATCAGAGATTATATTTTAATGCTAAACTAAGTATGAAAAGAATTCCAAAAATACTTGAACAGAGTATAAAATGGCTGGATTTTAAATCACCAACAGATAGATGAACTACTATTGAGAGAACTGTATTGTTAACATATTACACATCAATTGAAACTTCAAATGATGTAGTAGTGAATCCACCATCTTGCTGACCCTGGTGGGTCATTTTTCTCACTAATGTACCATCTAACTGCTGCCATGAAAGAAAGTAAAAGCCCAAAGAAGGAACTCTGGAGTGCTAAATAGAAGCTTGCTGTCACCAAGAATTTATTTGAATCCTCAATTTGTCATGCATGAGTTGTACTTTGAAAATAGACTCTTATTAAATTTGTGCAAGGTAACTCTTATGCTATTTGAAAATAAATCTAGCCTAACTAATCTCAAATTCTGCTATCAAGACTTCTAACATATTGTTCAATTTTTTCTCATTTAATTAATATGTAAAATGTAATTTGCTCTTAAGTGATTTTTATATACTTAATTTTCTCTCATATACTCTCACTTTCTTTAATTTTGGTGCAGTCATTTATTACTTGATTTTATATGTCTATTTTAGTTATTAATATGCCTATCTCATGCAATCTGATGAGTTGATTTACTAAAATGTTTTCTTTCTTTTTAAGTAAACCTCCATGAATTAATGTCCCCTTACAATATAATGCATTAATAATTAATACACTCACCAGATTGTTTTATGAGCCAACATTTTATCTATGTTTAGTATAAAAAATATATTTGTTTAACATTGGATTTTGTACCTGGGGTGAATCCAGAACTCAAGCTAATTAACGCTTTGGAACCTTATTTATTTTATAAATGTTATTCAATTCTGAAAAGGTGACCGATTAGTTTTTTTTATAACTGCTAGTTTTATGTTTACATACTCTTAAAATATCAAATACAATCTTTAAATATTCCAGTTATTTTAAAATCAATGAAGGTAGGATTTATTTATTTTAAATAACAGAAAAGGAGGGGGTCAAATCTTAATGTATATTTTATTAAATGAAATCTAAATCTCTCTCTATATATTTTAGTGGCATAGCATCTTATATAAATTATGGCATTCAAACTAGGGTCATTTATTTTTAAAGCAGTAAATCTTATTCAATGTTGTTAGTGACATTGACCTGTACTGCATTACTGACATTTGGGCTTATCTTCGTGATTATATATATGTGCTTCATAATCTGGGGGTTACGACAAGTTAAAACCCATAGATTTCTTCTCAAGCCTTGTCCTGAGGATATTTAATCTTTCCAGGACCATTTATTTCATCTAAAAATTCCTCTGGTGGTGATTCCAGTAAGTTTGGTCCATGCTAAGCATATTCACTTCTTCATAGAAAAAGGGCTTGCATGTCGGGATGTCCACGGCCTGCTTATCCACTTCATCTCTCATTCAGAAGCATAACTTTTCCTGTTATTTCTTGGTTATTATGTCAGCACTACAAATTTCTTCGTATTATTATTTCTTTTGCTTCATGACCCAATTTTAATGCTCTAAAATTAAAATTGCACTCTGCTTAAAATATATATAAATGCCAACTACTTCTAGTTTTATTAATTAAATTTATTTCTGTCTTATACTATCCCACTATCATAACTTATTTCTGTATTTAAGAGTATCTATATGCCTTGGGGAAAATAAAGAGTTCTTACCAGTGCTAATTAAAAGAAGTTTTATTAAGTATTTTGTCATATAATCAAATATGTTTTCAAATGTATTTTATTTATTTTCATGACCATAATGGCATGAAAATAGTTTGTATTATAAATGTAATGAATCTCAAAATGCTCCCCAAAATAATGTTAGTCTCCATGTTTCAGAACCATAACCCAAAGTGTTAATAGCAATTTTATGTGAATTCTTTCTAATAATCAATTGGCATCTTAATATTGGACTCACCAAACATGTGTGCTTATTTATAAATATATTATTTAGCTAATAAAGAGCATATGAGAAATAATAGTGTGAATGACGCTATGTAATCATCTACTGCTTGCTCATTCATGCACATGCTAATGTTTGCAATTAATTTATAAATGTATGTAAACAATTTGTCACTATATTAAACTAATTTTTATTATCTAACTTGTCTGAGTAGTTCGAATTCCTCTTTTCTCTACTTCCAAGCATACAGCCATGCTTATATATATATATATATATATATATTAGTTTATAGTAATAAATGTCTTGTTGTCTTCTCCGCTTTGCTAGTGGGCTGGATTAAGAATTAATTCTCATCTGCCATCATTGTTATGTTATCCATTAGGTGTTTGATCTTGTGCTTAGAGAGTGGGTTCGAATTCAGGCTGGTCTTTGAACTAAATCTTGGGATTGACTGGGTTTAAAGTACATTTTGTGAGTTTCAGCTTATGTCAGATGGATATACATGTTTTGACCGGTACATAGAATTTTTTCCCCCAGGCTTGGCCTCCCAACATAAAGCTTCAATATAAACACCCACATACCCTGAGTACTGAATTCTGTTTATATATATATATATATATATTTTAAAAAAAGTTGTAAGATATATATAGTTTCTTTTTTCACATTTGGTATGTTTAAAATAATGTGTTCAAAGTGTAAAATTTGCTGTTTAAAGTTAAAACCCATGTACTACAACCATAAGTATAGTACATATGTATTTTTTCTTCAATGTAATCACCTACATACCTGAGTCATATATATATATGTTATTGAGACATATATAAAAATGTGTAAATAATTCATAAATCATTGATTACTCTGTGTTGGCTGATGCTCTTATAAAAATAAATTTTGCCAATCAGTAGTGAGTTAAATGTAAAAATGTTGGAAGTGGTGGGTTTAAACACAGATGAAAAAATTATTGAGAGCAATTTTTTTGGCTTAATGGTTTAATATATAAAAGTTTAAACATGTAATAACCAAACTATGATTTGTCTTTTCAGATGTAAGGGTGGTACCAAAAAAAACTAAAAGGTGAAATGACTAAATTAGTATAAAATATTAAATAAACAATTTTTTTTCCAGCAAGCAAAAGATAAAATTTTCAGGTAAGCTATAGTTGGGCAGATATATAAAAGGTGAGGGAGCAGTGATTGGTTAGGTAGGAGACGATTTTTTTCTTAAAACAAGGGAAAATAACAGAACACTTAACTCAGCAAAAAAATGAAATGTACATATAAAAATTGATTTTTTGTTGTTCTTTTGGTCATCATTTGAAAACTCCTAGTCAAGGCATTTTTTTCAATGTTTTTCTTTTTTAATTTCATTGTTTGTCAGGAGAAATGAAGCAGTCAATCTTAGCTTAAGATTGAGTTTCATAGTTCCATCTACTAACCTTTATTCAAACCCTATATCTCATCCCACTCCTTTTGTCATGCATATATATTTTATGTATATATTTGAGATGCGTATCTAAGTTATAAAATTTTAACATTTCAATAACATTTAAAAATTATTATTAATTTTTTTTATTAATTATTAGTTCTTTTTATTAAAGTATGTAGGTGCAGCTCATATATATATATCAATATATATATATATATATATATATTATTATATATATATATATATATATATATATATATATATATATATATATATATATATATAGGAGCAAAATACTTAACAAAATATTGATTTTTTAAAAAATATTTTATTATCTGTTATTTATACAACTTTTTCTTTTTAAGGTATATATTTTTTCCTATTAAACTGTATTTTATAAAATCCAAGATGGAAGATGCAACTGTTGATTGTCCAAAAATAATTAAAAGAATGGAAACACTATTGTTTTAATTTGGGGAAGGTGTTTTTAATTAAAGTTTTTGCTTAAAATGGAATTAAGATTAAAGATTTCCTTTTGTTATAAACATTTTTGTCAAATCTATTTCTAATCTGGAAAAAGATTTGAATTTATTTTTGGACGTTATCTAACGGTGCATCTTTCAAAACAATGGACAAAAAATGTAAAATTTCTGTTAGATCAGAGATTAGATTTTAAGACTAAAACTAAGTAATTAAAAGCATTCCAAAAATATTTGAGCAGAGTATAAAATGGCTGGATTTTATGTCACCAACAGATAGATGAGCTACTATTGAGAGAACTGTATTGTTAGCATATTACACATCACTTGAAATTTAAAATGATGTAGTAGTAAATCCACCATCTTGCTGACCCTGTTGGATCATTTTTCTCACTAATGTACCATCTAAACTGCAGCCCTGAAAGAAAGTAAAAGCCTAAAGAAGGAATTCTGGAGTGCTAAATAGAAGCTTGCTGTCATTAAGAAGAATTCATTTGGATCTTCAATTTGGCATGCATGAGCCATACTTTGAAAACAGACTATTATTAAATTTGCACAAGGTAACTCTTATGCTACTATTTGAAAATAAATTTAGCCTAACTAATTTCAAATCTTGCTATCAAGATTTCTAACATATTGTTCAATTTTTTCTCTTTTTAATTAATATGTAAAATGTAATTTGCTCTTATGTGATTTCTATATATATATAATTTTCTCTCATATTAATATGCCAATCTCATGCAATCTGATGAGTTGAATTACTAAAATATTTTCTTTCTTTTTAAATAAACATCCATGAATTAATGTCCCCTTACAATATAATGCATTATTAATTAATATACTCACTAGATTGTTTTATGAGTCAACATTTTATTTATGTTTTAGTATAAAAAATATGTTTGTTTAACTCTGGATTTTCTACCTGGGGTGAATCCAGAATTCAAGCTAATTAACGCTTTGAAACCTTATTTATTTTATAAATGTTATTCAATTCTGAAAAGATGACTGATAATTTTTTTTTATAACTGCTAGTTTTATTTTTACATACTCTTAAAGTATCAAATACAGTCTTTAAATATTCCAATTATTATAAAATCAATGAAGGTGGGATTTATTTATTTTAAATAGCAGAAAAGGAGGGGGTCAAATTTTAATGTATATTTTATTAAATGAAATTTAAATCTCTCTCTATATATTCTAGTGGCATAACATCTTATATAAATTATGGCATTCAAACTAGAGTCATTTATTTTTAAAGCAGTAAATTTTATTCAATGTCATTAGTGACATTTACCTGTACTGCATTACTGACATTTGGCCTTATCTTTGTGATTAAATATACATGCTTTTTAATCTGGAGGTTATCACAAGTTCAAACCCATAGATTTCTTCTCAAGCTTTGTCCTGAGGATAGTTAATAATCCCAGGACCATTTATTTCATATAAAAATGCCTCTGGTGGTGATTCCCTTAAGTTTGTCACACACTATGCATATTCACTTTGTAGAAAAAGAGCCTGCAGATCAGCAATGTCCATGGCATACCTATCCACTTTGTCTGTCATCCAGAAGCATGATGTTTCCTGCTATTTCTTGGTTATTATATCAGCACCACAAACTTCTTCATATTATTATTTCTTTTGCTTCATGACCCAGTTTTAATCCTCTAATATTAAAATTGCACTCTGCTTAAAATATATATAAATTCCAACTAATTTTAGTTTTATTAATTAAATTTATTTCAGTCTTATACAGTTTGACCATCGTAACTTATTTCTGTATTTAAAAGTATCTGTCTATATGCCTTGGAGAAAATAAAGTGTTTTTCTTATGAGCACTAATTAAAAAAAGTTTCATTAAGTATTTTGTCATATAATCAAATATGTTTTCAAATGTATTTTATTTATTTTCATGACCATAATGGCATAAAAATAGATTGTATTATATCTGTAATGAATCTTGGAATGCTCCTGGAAATAATGTTAGTCACCATGTTTCAGAACCATAACCCAAAGTGTTAATAGCAATTTTATGTGAATTCTTTCTAACAATCGATTGGCATCTTAATATTGGACCCATCAAAGATGTGTGCTTATTTATAATATATTATTTAGCTAATAAAGTGCATATGAGAAATAATAGCATGAATGACACTATGTAATCATCTACCACTTGCTCATTCATGCACATACTAATGTTTGCAATTAATTTATAAATGTATGTAAACAATTTGTCACTATATTAAACTAATTTTTATTATCCAACTTGTCTGAGTATTTGAATTCCTCTTTTCTCCACTTCCAAATGTACAGCCATGCTTATATATATTTTAGTTTAGTCATAATAATACATGTCTCATTGTCTTCTCCACTTTGCTAGTGGGGCAGATGAAGAATTAATTCTCATGTACCATCATTGTTATGTTATTCATTAGGTGTTTGATCTGGGTCTTAGAGAGTGGGTTCAAATTCAGGCTGGTCCCTGACCTAAATCTCGGGCTTGACTGGGTTTGAAGTACATTTTGTGCATTTCAGCTTATGTTAGATGGATATACATGTTTTGACTGGTACAATATATATATACAGTAATCGAACATCCAATTGCCCTAATGGTTTGGAACTAATTGGAATAAACAATTCACTTCCATCATAACAGATCTCTGGTTTTGATTTATTTTTCTCAAAGTATATGTATAACAAAATATAAACTAGCCCAATCAATGAATGTAAAGTGCAATAAACTGGGTTGCAATGCTAATCCTTTATTTGAACATGCTACAAGTTTGGGTAGCATTTGTTGATAAATTACATCCATGCATCAAAAGTTATATTACACATGAGTGAAGGTGGTTTAATTATTACTTATATTGCTTCTCTGACTAGCTATATGTAAAATATATCTGGATATCAAAGAGCAATAACAAAGACATATTAAGTGGTTTACTCTCAGGGTTAACTTGATTGATAATTTGATTATTCAGTAAAATACAAATTTGAATCAAAGGGAATTTTGTTTAATCCAACCTATATTTAGAAACAAAGATTATATATAACTTAATATTCCAATTAATGATGGCTTAATTAAATGATTATGAGATTGAATATTAACAAAATACAACATTTTTATTTAATTGATTGTAAATCTAACAAATTACCTAATGACTAAAGCCAAACTAAATAAATTTTTTTTTTGAAACATAAATGACACTTTGATGGAAAGAGTGGATCCTTCAATCCTTTACATTATATATATATATGTTGAATCGCCTTTACATTATATATATATATGTTGAATCGCCCACCTTTTTTACATCCAACTATCATGACAAATAGAAATCTAAATACCCTACCTTCCTTAATATCCAAGCTTTAAAGGTGCTTGGTTCTCAGGTAGAATGAGAAATATCATTGGTAGCAAACTACCAATAACATAAACACTCGGCTACTGGACAAATACCAACCAAATAAACACTTTATTTATTTTTAAGGTAAACTCTTTAGACGCCAGTTAATTACCTTCGCAATCAACATGTTTATCTGATCAGCACTAAATCCAATACCTGAGCCTCGGATTGTAACTACCTTTTTAAAAAAATAAAACTCTGCCCTCTCTAATAATCCTATCTCAATAATAATGATAACTTACTGAACGTGAAAACATTAACATCTTTAAACAACAAATCATTACTTTTAAAAAATATAGTTTTTCTTTTCTTTTAATTTTAATTTAAAGATTTCTTATTAATAATTTAATCTGCCGATTCCCATCTTATTAAAATAATGTTCATCATAAATGTGTGTATTCAAAATATAACCGACAGTTTAAGTATTTTCTTTTCTTAAAAAAAACCAAACAATTGTTTTGCTTTATAAGTTAAACACACATACTGTTTTCATTTTAAATAAATATTTTAATACATTATATTACTCTTTTCATTTTAAATAAATATTTTAATACATTATATTAAATAAAATATACATGACATATTAGATTAAAATACACACATACATACACACAATGTCTTTAAATATAATTAAATATAGAAGCCGATATCGTTTATATTTTCTAAATATTATTTTGTAAAGTTTAATTTATCACAGCTTATTTTTTTTATTTTAAAAGGAAATCAAGAATGAGAGAATACTAAAATCAAAAGTTACCTATGATTTGGAAATTTGAAATGATGTACACAGCACAATATAGTTTCTCTAAAAGTTATTTATGACTGGTTAGTGCTAACTTCAAGCAAACCTTCCTTGACTCCATGGTATTATACAACTTTTGTGGATTTTTCAGCATCAACACTCTGGTACTTTATTGCTTTACTTGACCATGATTTACTCTCCGAACTATCTGCTGATGTTATTCACAGTGAGGCTCCAGCTGATTGTCCAATACGGTAAACTTAATACTGCATCATTCTAGTAGACGTAACAATTTATATAATTGTTATATCTGTAACTTCAAGAAATATTTTTAAATGTTTTTAAGATATCATAAATAAATGGAATGTTGAAAGTTTTTTTAAAAAGTCTTAACAATGGAAAACTTTTTTATCTCCAGTGTCTATTGTCTCATGAAATTATTGTCCTTTACTTCGCTCTGATTGTGCTTCTATTTTTTCTTCAAAACTTTTACACACACACACACACACACATATTTAATTGTTTTATTATAAAACAAAACGAAATTCTCTTTATTATTATTTTTTTTATTACAAACTAATCAAAATAATATTAAATCATTTTATTTTATAAGATCGATTTTTTTAAAATAAAAAAAATCTTACCTTCTTTAAAAGCGTTTATTATTTATTTTCTTTAGCAAACCCCCCTAACCTACTCTTTAGTTTTTTAATTTTTCTTTCAACTTTTAACTTTTATTCCCACTTTATTTTTTAAAAGACGAGATTTATGAGATGTTACTACTATTACATAATACTACCATTCAATAACAATGTACTTCGGTACAATATATAAATAGACCCCTCTCATTATTACATGCAATATAAAAGACACTATAATAAGTTTGTAACATAATATTTATTTTAAAAAATCTAGTATTCTATTCATCATTCTCAAAATTTTCGACAATTCCTTGTTAATTTATAACATTCAAAAAGACCATTGTTTATTACTTGAATACTCTTTATTCTCTGAATAAATATATGTTCTTAAACTATGCTTTGTTTGATTTATATCATTCTATTATTATTTTTCTTCACATACTACTTCAAAAATATTTGGATTGTCCATGTTTTTTTATGATTATAAAATATAGACAAATAAACTTAATTTTTGTGAATATAAGTGAATGGTTACATCATTCTCAGTTTTAAGTTAGACTTAGTTTATCCATAGTATATATATGGTCAGTTCAATTAACAACATCACAATCATATAAAAAATTAGATTGTTTTATTTTATCTACTTTATTTTTTGCAATATCAATTAATCTGTACAAAGTTGACATATTTTAAAATGAACATTAAATTTCTTGGCACACATCACTCGAATTTTATTTCTGATATTCAGTATGTATGATAACAATATCCACCTCCTACAAATTCTAAATTTTTATTCCTTGTATATATTATTTATTTTAAAATATTCTGCATATATAAATATGTAAATTAATTAGTAAATAGGATGACCATTATATATACAAAGTTAAATCCACAGCCAAGGTGTACTGATTTGCAGCAACCAATCAGATGTCATGTCTACAGGATGATGAAAGCATGCAAACCTGTCCAAACTAACTAAAAGGAGATAGTTTGGATAGGATCCCATATATTAATTAATTTACATCTATATTAACTATTAAAAATATTAAATTTAAATATAAATAAGTTTTATTTAAACTACATGTTATCACATCTGAAATATAAATTTTTAAATTTTATTGGGTTCAAACTTAAATAAACAATTATTCTGATGAAAATATTATAAGCCTCTATATAGACTTACTGTTATTTTATAATTTAGTACATTGATGCTCCATTTAATTTTAAATCTAAATTAAATTACATCACTTTTTATCCTGATTTTTTTTTCAATTCTTCAAACATATTATCACTAAAGTCTTCTGATGTTGACATAAACACATCATCTACATACCACACATAACAGTTTTTATTTTATAATGATTTAATTATAGGAACAATTATACTTTTTTTGGTCAACATTAATCTATAAATACGCTGCTTGCAGATGATCACATGGACTATAAAAGCAAAAACTAATTCTACAAATTAGTCAATATTTTATAATCATGAAAAGAAACATAGGTTTAGTTTTGATCTAGGTTTGCAAAGGGACTAAAGATAAAAAAAATCAAAGATGCATTGTTAATTGCATTAAAAACATGTAATGAATCAAAGAGCTGGTAAGATTCAAATAAACAAATAATGACTTTTTAAATATTATTTAATTTTTGCCCTCTATTGTAATATTTTGTCAAATGTTACTTCAGTATTATAATTTGTAATATCAATTAATAATATTAATAAATCCAAATTAATTTATCTGATAGTGAAGTTACATACAATCATATATGATGGTACACATACTACAACTAAAACATTGAAAATATTTTGAAATCTTTTTTTTTTTGTAAAATGCAAATAAATTGTTTTAAAAATCTTTTTAAGGAGAAAGATTAATATTGTAATATTGTATTTAATATTTTTCACTTTAATCGTAAAAAAAAAAATAAAGACAATTTTTTTTATTCTGGGTCAGAAACTAATCCAATGTCATATTTATATAAAGTACTAACCAAGAAAAGTATCAAATTGAAATAGAGTGATAACCAGCTAAAGATTTCTCTTTTAAGTATATACAGAAAAGAGTCTTTGGTAAAAAAAGATGACTAGATGATTACTTTTACATGTTTTTTTCTTATTTTTAAATGATTCAGTTTAATTTTGATTATTTTTAATTGCGCTGAGTATTAAATAAAATGTATTCAATATTTTTAAATTCATAGATATATATTTTGTAAAATAAGGTTAATTTATGAAAAAATTCTGACAATGAGTGGAAATATTTAAATTGAAAAAAAATATATATATAATATTTAATGTTTTTATGGTTGTATGATATAGATAAATGATTTTCTAAGTAAAACCATGTGTTATTTTCAATTTTGTACCGATATTTTGACAAACTAGCAGCCACCATTGTCCATGTAAACTCTTGAAAGAAAATTTATTCGATCTCAGACTGTAATGTGACTGAGTGTGAGATGAAGCATGAGAATCAGTTTGAAATAGTTTAGTATTCAGAATATGAGGATTATCAAAATGTATATTTCTCTTAGTTTTACCACCCATTAATTTAAAGTCAATATTAGAAGACATATACTTACTTAAAAACCTCATATGTAAGGCTTTACATAGCACTGATACTAAAAGGAAAAAAGAGGATAGAATTGACAATTCAACTTTTAATGGAGTAATTTCACCTTATATTAATGGGGTTACTGATAAAATCAATAGAAGACTATCTTGTTTTAATATAAAGACTACTTTTTCTACTGGAAAAAAAATTAGTGATTTTTTTTACATAAACCTAAAGACAGAATATTTTTAGAACGTCAAGGAGTTTATGAAATTCCATGGTGCTCAAAAAGCTATGTAGGTCAGTCTAATAGATGAATAAATGTCAGAATTAATGAACATAAAAAGGCTTTTAATCAAAAAATTTACACATCAGTTTTTACTTCCCATTTTTTAGAAATTGGTCACAAACCTGACTTTGACAATACAAAAATGCTTGCTAATTTGAAAATATATGATTTGAGAACCAATTGAAATATTAAAAATGTCTAATGGTTTAAATAGGGCTGATGGAGCAAAACATATTCCAGCCATATGGAAACATCTCATTTTATCTATGTCTTTTAATATTGACTTTAAATTAATGGGTGATAAAACTAAGAGAAATATACATTTTGATAAAACTTATATTCTGAATACTAAACTATTTCAAACTGATTTTCATGCTTCATCTTGCACTCAGTCATGCTACAGTCTGAGATCGAATAATTTTTCTTTCAAGAGTTTACCTTGCCAATTGCAGATGCTAGTTTGTTGAAATATTGGTATAAAATAGAAAATAACACATGGTTTTACCCCAAAACATATATATATATATATATTAATGATAATATTCAATTAAAAGACTGGTTTACAATATATATATATATATATATATTGTATATATATATATATATTGTAAACCAGTCTTTTAATTGAATATTATCATTAATATTTTTTGTTATTTAAAATACAACCTTAGGTTTTTATTGTTGAGTTGATATTCCTTCTATACATGTGGAATATTTTGAACCTGCATTTTTATAAACATAAATTATCATCTGCTTATCCTGAGTTTTATATTGTGTTTGTAAAGATGATAAAAGTATGTGTATATTTAGTTACTATGTTTAGAAAATAGATATTTCAAAAATATAAATGTTTCTTTTCTCTAAGAATAAGTATATAGTTAAAATACTTTGGGTGTTTCACTATATATACTGTAATGGAATGTACTTGCTGCATTCCATTTAAATTGAAGAAAGAAGGCCCCAAACATTGGGAAAGCCAAATATAATGGAATGTATCTTTATATATGATCTCAAATGAAAATAAACATATGAACTTTTGTAACAATAATCATTAGTTAACCAAGCCCCTAACTTTGATACACCAAATGTAATGAATAATTAAACAAACATATTATGCTGACCACGTTATGGCGTCCAAATGTAATGGAACATACTTTTACTTCATTATACCAATCATCAGTTAACTGGGACGTTTGTGGTGCCAAATGTAATGGACAATATATCATATAAACATATTATACCTCAAAAAATGTCAATATATGAGAAGAAAATAATGCTTCAAACATTGGATGATAAATGTAATAGAATATATATAATCTAATGAATCCAATTGTTGAGAAAGCCTAATATAATAAATTGTATAATTTAAATGAAGAAAGACAAAATTATCCCAGTTATATTTAAATAAATTGTTCATATGCCCTTCCAACTAGCTGTACATGAAATAAATCTAAAATCATACAGAGCAATGAGATCTATCATTATAATTTATTTTCAAGGTTGATATGACTAACTAATCAAATATATATCAGAAACAAAGGGAATTCTACTAAATCCAATATACACATCTATTATGTAAATTTATGTATATCTAAACATATCAATGAATAACAATATGTGTAAGTAAATTAAAGACTAAATAATAAGTGAAATACGTGGTTATCCTCTATTAAATTGTGAATTCAATTAATTTCATAATGACTTTGGCACTAAAAAAAAATAAGAATAAAATATTAATCCTCTTTCAAATAAATTACAAAGGCATTACTTATAAAACTAATAATACATCCTTTATTTTTATATTATGGTTTAATTTTAGGTAATATCAATGTTTTAAATACAAACCCAAACAATAAATATACATATATACCTGCAATAAGTATATATATATTAAATAGATAAAGACATATTTGTGCTTAACAAGTATGCATTAATATAAACACAAATCCATATTTATATTTTTCAAACATTCAAAAATATATATATATATATACATTATATACAGCAAATATATATAAATTATTGTTTTGGTTTGCATAAGAATTATTATATGAAGTTTTAAAAAAAAATGAAAATAAATAAATTAATAATAAAAAATTTTTATAATACAAATTTGTGAATATAAATTTACTTATTAAAATATACATAACAACTCATATGCAACTCAAACTTATAAGCCATACTTTAAGATTTTAAATTACTTAAGTGTTAATTTTGACACCTGTTAAACGTTTATTGCTATTAGAAAACAAGACGCTTGAATTGAATATTTATAAAAACGTTATACTTTTATAATGAAAAATAAAAGTAAAAAAAAATGAATATCGATCTCAAAAGTATATATGTAAACATATATATTAATAAAGTTTTTTACTACCTTTCAAAGTTCACTTGTTAGTTTTCCTTCAAAAGTTAACTTATTCTATTGTTTTATTTCTTTATCTGTTTAATATTAGAATGCATTCTAGTTAAAGTGAAGAAACTATCACGTTAGAGTATATTGTCAATTCTTGGATGTATGTATATTTTTATCCTTCTAAAATTTCTTTCCTTGAAAAATAAATAAATAAATTGAAATGTTGAATCCAATATATTAATTCCATTTACCTCCAGATTATTATTAGATTGACCATAATAGATTCCAGATATCTATGTCAAATTTCGGCTTCAAACGCGATGAAATTCATGTGTTGAAATTTTCTTAGTTTTTCTTTTTAAACTGCCTTGGAATAAATGAAAGAAAATGGTGCAGCCTCTTGGCTGTGATATATCTCTATTAGCCTGTCATGATTTATGTATTTACCATAGAAAATTATCTTATTCCACTATTCTTAAGAATGGCAATTTCAAAGAAACAAAGTACAACAAATTTTTATCCTTTTGTTTGTTTAATCACTATCCTAATAATAATGGCCTCTTTTTTGTTGCTGTTGTTGTTCCACGTGCTAGCAAATGCTGTTTTGAAAACCATTGTTACACATGTTTTATTTTAAACAATTAACATTAAAAAAATATCAAGCATATATATAAATATTAAATTGAAAATTTATATGACAGCTTTAAAAATATATATATACATAAATAATAATATTGCATTTTTTTTAATAATCACTGCAAATAAAATAATTTTTTTATATAATCAACAATTTATATGTCTCTATTTATTTATAATAATTAAATATTCATAACGATGTACCATCAACATATAAATAAAATAATAACTTCAAACAATAACTATACCTAATAACCATAAACAATAATAATACTTCATATATAAACATCAACTCAAAGAGGTTTTTTTTTTTTATAACAAATGATAATTTTTAAAATATAGATAGACTTATCGATATTTACAATACATATGCACACACATACCTAAGACCATTTCCATTATAATGAGATGCATGTTTGATTGTCTAATGTAAGTCATAATTATCATAATCAATAATTTATTCATATATATATAATTTATCAATAGTTTATTTAACATCTCTTATATCTCTTACATTTGCCGTAAGTTATGGGTTTATTTCTATTCAATAGTAATAATTTTTATTTTTAGTTTAGTACACTATTTTGCCCTTGTCATTAGAACCCTGATATTTACAATTTTTTTTAACATTTATTTTCTGCATACATTTTATTTTTTTTAAACAGAGATAATCTTCAGGATTAAACAATGCCAACAATCAAAAAATTTAACAATGTCATGGTTTAAAAGCGAATAGAAGTCAGTCTTACTTTGCGTGAGAGTGATGTAGTGAAAATTACACTACAGATATATTATTCATTATTGGCTAATCTCCAGTTTAACGAAGAATTAATAAAAGCCTTAATTAATAAATAGACTTTTTATTGTATTCCATTTCGCATTTTATTAAATTAGAAAATTAGGATATGTTTTTTCTTTAATTTTAACTTTTTTAATTTAAAATCTTAATTCTTTTAATCCATTTTAATAATGTCTTTAGCTAACCATTTATTACATTCATTAATTAATGTTTTTTTATTTTAGAAGAATTAATTAATTAACATTTTGAACTAAACTTTCAACATTATCGTTTTTTAATTCAAAGTAAATTATTACAATTTTTATTTTCTTTATCAATAAATATTTTAAATATAAAATATAAGTAATATAGTGCATATTTGCGAAGACTTCCTACTTTTTAAAGAAACAATAATAATAGACAGGGTATATATAAGCCTGTGTATTTCAGCTGGAAACAATAATAGTAAAAAAAAAATTGCTTTAGGCAAATACACATAATAAATGTAATATTTTTTTTCGTTTTAAATATTTAAAATATATTCCTATAAAAGTCTACTTATGAGATTTTTATTTAATCATGTTTGATTGTGGGTAGAAATAATACCAATAAATCCACTAAGAGTTAAAAATGTTTTATAATCCTTCTTAATTATATTATTTACAAAATTTTATTCGGAACTCCCATTCTTTTATTTTAAAACATGGGTTGTGCAATATGGTACTATATATATATACAAACACATTTATAAATATGTACATGTGTGTGCATAAAAATATTTGAAAATAATTTTTGTATAATGAAATCAAAGCATAAAAAATAGAAACCAAAAAAATCAATTAATTTCATTGCTTCAATAATAGAAATACAAAATGGCATTTACAAAAACAGTAATATATATAGGTTAATTTCTGGTCTTAAAAATGCGTCGCTACTTCTATTCTTATGAGATTACCAGAAACTAAAATGTCAATTTATACTTATAGACTATAGCGTTGACAAGAGTAAAATCAACTTAACTTTCTTTTTATATGGCTTAAAATTATATTCATATGGAAGATTTTTATTCATTTTGAAATCTATACATGCTGCCAACTTCTGCAAATTTTTAATTGAGTAGAAATGAATTCTCCTATGTGATATGATTCTAATCCATATAAAAAAGGACTAGGTTTACATATGTATATAATTGACTTTGCTCTTATCAAGGATAGTTCCTGTAATGGGTATTTCTATACAAATATGAAGCTGCAAATGTGAATAGCTATTTTTTAATTGCTTAGCAATCTAACAAGGTTAGGGGCAATGAAAAATGATTTTATAATATTCAGTTGTTTGAAAACCAAAATTTACATATACAATAATGGAAAATCCAGTATTTACTAATATTATATACACTTAATTTACAGTTATCTTATTATTTGGGTTTCAAAATGACTAGAAATAAATTCTTCCATGAGTGTATGATTTTAATTCATATAAAAAGATTGTGTTTATATTTGGTATGAAATCAATTTTATTATTGTCAAAAATATATGCTAGATGAACTATCTCTATAAATATTTGAGGTTGCAAATGTATTTTGCATTTGTTGCAGTTTTCCAAGAATAGAGATGGTGAAAAGTAATTTAACAGATAGTTATTAAAAACAGAAAGTACATATATAATGTAAAATTTTGTATTTGATCATCATGATTATCATTATTGTCAATCCATTACGATATGAAAATTTCTGCAAATTTAATCCAGTTTTCATCATTTCTCCACATCATACAATGTCTTCCCTTGGGATCTAATTTAAAACTTCAACTGTTTATCTAAAATAAGTTAAGATCATGCATTTCATTTTTAATGTCAACTCATTACTTATAACATACAATTCTCCAGAATTCATGGAGTGGTCTGAAGTTTGTGGAATGCTGCTTTGTTAAGTGTCCAGTGTCAAAAACATAAATAAAACTGGTAAAATTCATATATTAAAAACTGTTGTTTTCAAACAAAATATTGATAAATGTTAACTTCTTCTAATTTATGATTATCAATTTTATTTTTTTGAAAAAAATCATTGAATATTATTTAATGTTTTTAGCTTTTAACCTTTCAACAGAGAAACAAGACCTCCCTGATGGTACTATCTGTCTACATTTGATTTTAGTGTTAACTATTATTCTATTAAGAATTTAATAAATTGAACTTGATTTGGGAGAAATATACATTTACAAAGGAAAAATATGCTAAAAAGTTATATTTGAACTTTGCAAATAATAAACAATTGTATTTATAGTAAAAGCAAATGGCATTATTATTAATCAATAGTTGATAGGAAAACAGTCCAAAAAAGAGATTCCAAAAAATGAATAAAAATCTTCTTTAAATAAAATTTATTTTTAAAATGTGAATAAATGAATTTTAATTTCTGATAAATCTATCAAATTCTGCTTTAAAATATTAGAATGCTTTATAATTTTTAGAATATCTCAAACGAACTAAATGGTAATGATGTTTAGTAAGATTTCACAAGGCATGATAAGCCATAGATACTTTGTTACTGTTGTTCTAGAATTTATTACATTGTATTTTAAAAAATAAATTATATGTATGTAAAATAAAAATGTAATCATGTATACTTTTGATATTTAATAATTATTACACAATTATTATCTAATAATAATCATTGATCTTAATAAATTTCACAAAAATCAAGATTTTAGTTATTCCAATTTTTTTTCAATGTAATCCTACAAATGGTCTTAAAATAGATTACAAAGGACTAAATTTATGAAGCACATGAAGGCAAGACTTTGACTTTGATGCTTATTCAATTATGCTAACTTTTTTGGATTACAAAGTCCAATATTTGAAAGTACATGATTTTGCTGTTTGAAAGAAAGTTAGTGCTATGCAAGCATGATTAGCAACAATAAATCTTAATAAACATCAAAAAAAGATAAAGTTTTAGTTGTTTCAAAAATTTTCTTGAAATAATTTCACAAACAATCTAGAAATAGATTACATAGAACTAAATCCATCAAACACATGCATGCAGAACAAAAATACTTTAACATTGTTACCTATTCTATTATACTGATCTCTTTGGATTTTTTTGGAATTAAAAAAAAATCAATATTCAAAAATACATAATTTTTTCATTAAAAAAATTACCAAAATATTTCAAAATATGTCTGTAGAGTTGTGATTTAAACAAATAGTACAACAGAATTTTTTGGACCAAAGATCATCTTACTTTAAGAAAAAGTTAGTCGTATTTTATTATTTATATCTGATTATTTTCACAACATTTCCTAAACATCTAAAGCATTATTTGCAAAAGAAAACAACAACTGCATTATCTTAAAAATCTAGGTGAGTTAAATAATGTCTATTTATTTTTATTTTCTTAGCTTCCCATTTTTCATCCACAAAACACTTCTTTTTAAACTGCTATAAAACGTTTGAAATGTATAATCACTTAGTCATATACCCTTGTCAGTGTTAATATTTTAATATCATTATGCAATTTTATCGCTATTGAAACATTTTGATAAAAAATTGAAATTATGACAATATTCTGGATCTATGTCTTGATGACCTAAAGCTGTATTTACAGTAAAAATGCTTATATCTATAAATCCAAAGAAAAATGAACAATAATATTCAGTGTTTTTTTTTTTTTACAACTTTTCTCAATATTTAGACATAATCCACTGTACTAAATTATTTTTTAAATACAGCTTTTTTTTTGGTTAGTTAGAATTCAAATTTCACTGAAAATGAGTTGTAATTACCTTAGTAAAGACATTGTATAGAATTTATAGATGATTGATAAGTCTATAATTTTCAATATTTTTTAAAGACCTTTCATGAATGTTAATATTACTCTTTTTTCTAATCAGCTGATAAATGTTTATTATTTAAACATTTGGAATATAATTTTATCAACAATTTTTCCTCTTACCAACAATTTTTCCTCTTCTTGTTTCTTTTAAAATATTAATTATAATTTCATTATTTCCTGAAACCTTTTCTTTTTCATAAATTTAATTGCATATTTCTTATTTCATTTAAATATTTAATAAATTAAAAGATGTTGCAATTGTAAAGAATATTGTTTTTTAATTCTTTATTACTATATAGTTCATTGTAAAACTGTTCCACACATTTAAATGATGTCATCTATATTGTAGTAACAGATCCATGTTTTCTTCTTAGATAAATCAAATCTACTTCCAATACCAATATTTTATTTTACATTTTTGAAACTTTTTACTCCCTTTTATAGCTTTTCTTGATAGTTTACAATTATATTTTCTTATGCTATTATGAGCTATTTTTCATACTATGTTTAAAAATTCTAAATATTCATTATTTTTAATGAATCATTTCAAGCAATTTATATATTTATTCATTTGTTTTATGTATTGTCTTAGCTTAGTAAAAATGTACTGATCAATATCTGCTTTTTTGAACCAGTTATCTTTTTGCAGTTTTAATACTAGTTAATTTCTTATTGATTGTAGACAACTTTAAATTATCTTCAGAGCATATTAATAGTTTAAAATAATCTGCAAATTATCAGTTAAATTCATTGGAGTGTTTCTAAAGTTTAGAAACAGCAACTGTAAATACTGTTTTTTTAAATAGTTTTTGCCTTTCTAATTTTGCATAAATAGCCTTATATTTTAATAATGATGATCACTTCTTATATTGTATCTATTAAACATTATAATCCTGAAATATATATTTTCTATTACTCCAATTATAATCCAATTCTGCCATATCTACATTTGGATGTTTCTATATCGATTTCTCATTAACATCTTTGTCAAAGAAATAATTCATAATTCACATTTTGAAAATTCCACATCTTATCTGCTTTCATTTCTATCACCACATCTAAAATTTTTGCATTACCACTTTTAATCATTTATACATTTTAGCATTTAAGTTTCCCATAATAATTTAAAATGTTATTTGATTTGATCAAAACTATTTTATATATCCATATAAAAATCTTCTACTTCCTTTCCATAGTCAAAACTTATTATGTATTAACCTAAATTATTTGCATTTAATATATTAATTTGAATAATTGACATTCTATGTAAAATACCATCCATCTCCACAATGTTTATAATTTCATTTTTTTTACTTATAATGAATCTCATTCCACATGTGCATTCAAAATTTGTGCTTTTGTATAAAATATACATTCACTTTTTAAATCAAATATCTTTTCATAATTTTTACTAACTTCACAAAGTCCAAAAATGTCCTATTTAATATAAATGATTTGTTCTTCCAATTTGTGCAGCTATTCTTCACTTGAAAGTGATCTGCAGTTGGACATACTTAAATAAAAAAAAGGTCATTAACTGGGAGGCTGGGTTCACAATCAGGAGATTCTTAACTGCCTTCAATTTAGTTTTATCTATCATGATTATAAATATCTATAAAAATGATCATTGATAAACACATTCATCTTTCTCTCAAAAACCTCAATTGATATTTAGGTTAAGAAACTATAAAGTAACTGAAAAGAAATACTGTGATTTTTCTTGATCTCAAACTTAGAGATAAGAAGCCAGTCAACTTACCTTATTGGATGATGTATATTGATGAGCAGTTCATCTCATTCATTTATTATCTGAATAATCACATAGTAATAACAGCTGCAATGACAAAAACAGATGGAGTGGTCATCAGAAATTTTCCCTGCTTGATTTCTTTAAATTCTTACACAGGAATCAAGGAATCTTTTTAATTTGACAGCAATTTTTTTCTGATATATATATATATATATATATATATATATATATATATATATATATATATATATATATATATATATATATATATATATATATATATTCTAATTGCAAGGAAATCAAGACATCTGTCATGTGACTTAATTTAAAAAGCTTGTATATTAATTCTAATATTCTCATGGATTAATGAGTTTATAGTAATATTTTCAGGAACTTCCATATAATAAAAATAGAATAGCAAAATAGCTGATATTTCAGTACAATAGAAAGTACTTTCCTCAGAGCTTCTTTCTCAAATTATAAGAATGTGAGTGGTGAGATTTAAAATCCTTATTTTTTTCTTTTGTTATTTTCTTCTCATTCTTAAATTCTATTGGTTGAAAAGTTCTAAAAATATTTTATCCTCCAATAGCTTTTTCCAAATATTGTTAATTTTCTATAATTCATACTTTTCATTTATGCTCTTAAGTCTTTTAAAAATCTCTATAACTTCTCTTAGCAGTCTCTGGGCATATTGTTCAATTTTCACCAGAATATATGTTTTGTTAAAATTGATATCATAGTTTGTTAATTTGATGTGCAAATAAATGGCTGATGAATTAGATTTTTCTCTAACTGCCAAAATGTGTTTTTTCTTTCTTATCTTTATTCTATGACTCATCTGTCTTATGTATGAATAGAATTTAATATTGAGAAAAAAATAATAAAAGAAAAAAATAATGATTATTGTATTGAAACATCAGTGATTTAGCTTTTATATTTTTATTACATGGAGGCTTCTGGAAATAATACTTTGAATTTATACACACACACACACACATATATATATATCACCCAGTAGATGACTTGTGTGATCAAGTCGAAACTTTGGTATATCAATATTAAAATTTTTTTAACACGGATTAACCTGCAATATATATATATATATAGTAACCTTAACCTGCAATATATATATATATATAGTAACCTTATGGTTGGGCTTGATGTTCTCAAACCATATTTTATCAATCTATTAACTAAAATTTTAAATTTTGATCAACAATAATCTTAATTATTAAATCTGTGATTTGAGTCAGTGGTGTGGTCTAAATTATTATTAATTTTGGTGGATGAAAATAAATAAATTTGACAAATAAATGTCTTTAAAATGGTAAAGAGTTGACCTGTTCAACATATATGTTAGTCCTCTATCAGATTATGTGTGAGCATGCTTATATATGATCTGTCAGATAAATTAGTTTTAATATTTCTAATATAATAAATTAATATTATTATTAAATAAAAACCACAGAAGTACTTAATATTTTTATTGTTAAATAATAGTTTTTCAACAGATTTAATATTATAATTATTTTTAAGTTAAACAGTATAATTAATCATTAAATATGTTTTTATTGTAGTCTAAAATATTGTTGAATGGTTTAATTAGTTATCAGCTGTGTTTAAAGGTGGGGATTTATTAATTTTAGGTAAATGTCACTTACAATAATCTGATTGGTTTATGTTTTACAGTCATCCCCTTGGCTAAAAGTCTATAAATAGGGTTGCACCAATAAAGTACAGGGAGATCATTATAGATTGTCAGGAAGGCTATTACTGATCATCAGGAAAGATAGCCAACTGTAGTAAAAGTAATACAGTATTTTTTTATTACCAATTAGTAAAACATGAAGTAAAATTTAAAAGACTTTTTATCCACATAAAAACACATTGTTGACCACCAGCTGACAATTTGAAATTATATCAAGTAAAAGTTATATCAGGAAAATGGCTGCTAAAAGTAAAGCTAACTATAAGAAGTTAAAAAGACTCATACACCTGAATTTTCAACAATTATCTCATAAGTGTTTTAGTTATAACTACTGTAAGATATGAAATAAACATTGCTATAGTAAATTTAAAATTGTAATAGAGAATTTGGAACTTTCATTCATTAGGAAAAAGGAACAATAGTAAGAGTTATATATATATATATATATATATATATATATATATATATATATATATAACTCTATATATATATATATATATATATATATGACTTTAATTGCTAAATAATTTCCCTACTACACTTGTAAAATGCTTTTATTAAAATGGACTACTATCTTAAATTATACTTATATACAATTAAGTTTATTTAAAATTATAAAAATTTACCAAATACACAGGAAAATAATTAAAATTATTTTATTGCATTTAATTTTGTAGCAATAGTAACTCATATCCATCTAAGTTCATTAATTGTGAACAAATATACTACTAATGCCAAAACTCCCAGAAATATTTATTGAAATTCTTGCTATTACATAGTAAATTACCTTAAACTTAATGAAAGACTGGATTTGACTTTGCAAGTTTTCAGCAGAGTTGTCACATTTATTAAATAGAAAAATAGTATTTTGCCAATATTACTTCACAGTTCAACTTAATTCAAAATTTACAATTTGTCATGTTAATACTTTATATCCCCAAGGTTTAAATAAACTAACTCAGACTGTCAAGCTCCCTTCACCAATCCAACATACTTGTGAAAAAAATAAATGATCTTCAATATACTTATTTCATGTTGAACTAGCACTCATCAGTTAGTCCATATCATTATTTTTTCACCCCCCCATATATATATATATATATATATATATATATATATATATATATATATATATATATATATATATATATATATATATATATATATATAATCATGCTTGGTCTATATTAAGATAGCAAATCATCAAATCATCCATACCATTGAAAATCAAAGGATTTTGGCATTAAATTATCAGATTTTCAATGGTATGAATGGCTGAAGAGTTGGAGGAGGGAGTAGATTGAAGCCTGTCCATTAGAGTTTAAAGGTTTGCTATTTTAATATAAACTGAGCATTGATTATAGATGTGTGTGTGTGGGAGATGATGATCTGGACCAATTGTTGAGTGCTGATTCAGCATGAAATATGTATCTTGGTGATCATTTATATTTTTCATATGTGTATGGTCATAAAATAGATTGGATAGTGAAAGGGAGCTTAAAAATCTGGATTCAAATCCCCTATAATTATATGTATATATATATTGTAAGGGTAGCTTACAACTTTGTCACACCAACTCAGATTAACCCACATCACCAAATTGTGCCATGGAAAATATGTGCTTAACCCTTAGATTACTAAGCAATTTAGTATTTTTTTAAAGACTTGCATATACACATTAAACATTCAATTTATTAGTGATTTAAACACTTAATCCCACAACAGCTTAATTTTTTCTATCGTAATGAAAAAATTATAAAATTATAAGTACTCAAACTAAACATTCTAAAAAGTTCAGTCAAATATATATGTAGACTAAGATCAAATTTTAAAAAAAAAATCAGTGTTGTATGTCACAAACTAAATCAGAACAATAATAAAGACGTTTGACAAGATTCATAAAATAATGATCTAATCTCAAATCAGTCACAAGGTGACCAACTGTAGAAACGAGATTAAAACTTCAATAAGTAATTGTTTTAATGCAATTTCTATAAATAAAATCTACACAATAGGAAATCATATCAATGTATAAGGAAATGCGAGATTCAACACACTAACAGTCAGAAATGAATTAATTTTATTTTTAAACCGAATGTTGTATAAAAATAGTTGAATCTTCATTTTTTCTCTTTCAAAGTAATGCTTTCACTAAATAAAAGTCAACCCCATTATACTTAAACTTCGAATTCACGATTAATAAGTAAACCATTCAATTGAAAAAAAAGTAAATAATTTATTATTATTATTATTATTATTATTATTATTATTATTATTATTATTATTATTATTATTATTATTATTATTATTATTATTATTATTATTATTATTATTATTATTATTATTATTATTATTATTATTATTATTATTATTATTATTATTATTATTATTATTATTATTATTATTATTATTATTATTATTATTATTATTATTATTATTATTATTATTATTATTATTATTATTATTATTATTATTATTATTATTATTATTATTATTATTATTATTATTATTATTATTATTATTATTATTATTATTTTATATATTACTTTAAGAAACATTAACTCTATTCACACATGAGAAGAAAAAAGGAAATTGTCATTAATAACTGAGAAAAAAAAGCAAAGTAATTCTTATACATATATCATGGTAAACTGGAATTACATGAAATCTGTATATGATATAGATCGCTGTACAGTGTTTTCCAGTTAAAATAACGATGCCATAGGGATGAACATCATTTCTGGAGCCATGAAAGCACAGGGACTTCACTTATCTATTGCCACAAAGCCTAAAGAAACATCTACTGTCTTTGGAGAAGTGCCTGTATATGAACCAAGAGAAATCAACTGGAGAAGAGCACTCTCCTATTGTCCCAAGCATGATTATACCACTTTCTGAAGGAGCAGTGTATTATCATTATCTAAGGAGATTGGTCTTGAAAAGGATGGACTGTTAATATGAAGGACATTCCCAGAAAACTCATCAGATATTAACCAACATAATTGATTGCAAATTTTGATTTTTTTGTTTTCTATTATTGTTATTTTTTTTTTACTTATTGATTTTCATTTCTACTCTTGGGAGCAGAAGTGTCTAACATCTCACCATTCTCTTTTGGATCCATTGCCTCAGTATTCAAACTCAGGAAGAATTCGTGTTCGACTCTCTTAACAGGGATGTACCTATGCAGACTGTTAAGCAATAACTAATCTATTTCATCCTATTTATTAATAAGAAATAACTTTTATTTAATATTTTTCTCTCATGCTCATCAAACAATAAGGTGTGTATGCATATGTAAATTATTGGTTATAGGATTGAATGTAAATGCTGGATCAACAAACTAGAGAGACCTTGTCAATTAAACAAAACTTCATAACATTTATTTACAACAACAAAATATATAAAAATATAGAACAAATTGTCAATCAATGTGAATAAAAAAATCCCAAAATATATACAAGTGAAAAGAGAATTATTTGGATAGATTCTTCTATACTTTCAAATTCTATGTCTATGATGACAATCTATCATATTGTTACTTAAACAAATTAAAATTACTTATCCCATATTTCCCATGATAGATACACATAATATAGACATTTATATATCCAAAAGTAATGAAAACTTTATTAGACTAAATGAGATTGCTAACTAACTTAATTAGAAATTTATGTGCAACTCCAGATACAGTATGCAGTTCTAGATGTGGAAGTTGGCTCATCTAAAATAATCACCTTGCATAATGAAAGAAATATAATAAAGAAACAATACATAATATGATAGCAAAGTAAATAGTAAAGAATAGAGATAGTGCAGTGAAACAGGGTTCAATATTCTCAACAGTTATTTTTCTTATTTTTACCACATGAGATTATACTATGATAAAAATTATATTTCAACACTCACTTTCAAAGAATAATTAAAAATTACATGCAAAAACCTCCTTGAAGAATTTAATGATTAAACTCCCATTATTTTTAAATTCTGGATTGTCATTATTTTTTTATATAATTTTCTCCATGTACTTCTGATCTGTTTATCTTTTATTGAAAAAAAAAAGTACCCTACTTTTGAAAAATTTTCATACAATTTTATGATTAAAAAGGAATTAGATTTAAATTTTCTTTATTACTTATACTTACTTTTATTCCCAAATCCATTTTCATTGAACAAAAATATTATTCATGTGCCTAACTAGATTTGAATTCAAGTGCTGAAGACACTTTTAAAACGAATTAGTTTTTTGAATTTCAATGTAAATTATCTCTGTTGTCTGAAGAATTGCAAATATAATCTTCCTAAAATATCAGCATAAAATTGATATTAATAATTATTAGTTTTATACATAGATGAATTTTGAAACATATGTTTATATACTTTGATAATTGACTTGATGCTATCTGGATATATGACTGATTAAATATACCAAATATATTCTAATTTTACATAAAAATATTAAGTGCAGTCAATATTTAACTTGTTAATATGGCTATATAATGGCTTAAATATACACTATTTATTTAAACAACTCAATGTAATTTAAAGCCAGTTTGGCCAAAAATTAAGTTAACATAATTTAATTATTAACTTTAATATTAAGCGCATACAAAATACATATTTTATAAAAAAGAAAACAATCAAATGCTTCACTGTAAATAAATAATTGAAATATTTTCATATTTAAATGCTTTTATTGATTTTGGAAAATCTATTTGTTTGTTAACTTTAGATTTTTTTCAAGTTAGAATGTTTAATATATTTAAATTCAATAGAATTGCTTGAAAATTGATATATAACTAAGTTATCAAAATTGGAAAAGAATAAATATCTTTATGCTGTTCTTCCATGAAATAATAATCAGAAAATTAATAAATTCTTTACAACAGCTATGTAAATATCAAATTTTTTTATACATTAAAAACCTTCTTCAGCACCTGATTTGGTGCCCTTTCAAATGTTAATAATCTATTACATTAACAAACTATTTCAGACAAAATTATCTAGTGTTTGATAATGAAGTTAAAACAAATAATAACAATATAAATCATTAAAATAAATCAAACCCCACATATATTAATTATTATTCAAAGATCCAAAAGGAAGACAAATATATTAAACATACTACATTAAAAATAATTAAAATAATATGTATGAATATTTACAAAATTTCTATAAATTTAGTTAATAATTGGTTAATTAAAAATGAATGGAAAATTATATAAATTGACAGACATATATAATTGTAAAAAAAAAATGCACGTAATTTATTTTATTTATTGTATTGTTATGATATAGTCAATTATTTTGTAATTACTGGATTTATATATGCAGGGGGGGGATGAGGGTTGATTTATTTTAATGATTTATGTTGTTATTATTTGTTTAATTTCATTATTGAACACTAAATGATTTTGTCTGAAATAATTCATTAACATAATAGATTATTATCATTTGAAAAGGAAAACAAATCAGGTGCTGAAAAAGGATTTTAATGTATAAGAAAGTTCTGATATTTATATAGCTGTTGGAAAGAATTTATTATTTTCTGATTATAACTAAATTATATCACTTAATCCATTTGAAACATTCATCTTCTCAATGAGTCAATTAGTTTGATAGATATGGAACAGAGGGTGGGAAAAATATAAAAAATATTCAATAATTTCATGTTTTGTAATTAACAATTATTCTTAAAATTTTCATTTAATCTAAATAATAATCGCAAGAGGGAAGTTTATATTTTTTCTTTCAATTTAATAACATTTTAAAATCTATTTAAAACTTTTAATGTATTGTAGCCTTCTCACTGGTCTAACTGATCCTAAACGAATCATGCCGCCCATTTTAGCGACTAAATTCTCCTATGCAAACTATCATACCCTCATTATCAAGAATATAAGCATAAAGAAACAAAATGTAAAACTAACGAAATGATTCCTGTATTGAATAAAACTAGCATGAAACTATAGATTTAAAGATCACAAGGTGATTAATAAAGATAATAAATTTTGGTCAAACCAGCTTTGAAATCCACACAAACAAAATGCGATGAGTTAAATTTGATATTCAGCAAACTAATAAATAACTAATAATTAAAACTCTGGAATGATTATAAAATTAAACTTATAAATGAAATGATAAGTAAATTATGATGTAGATGACTAAATGGATGATGAAAATAAGTACTAATTAAATAGTAGAATGAAATGAGTCTAAGAATGAAAAGAAAAGAACGAAGATGTATGAGAATAATGAATGATTAAGATGATTATAGAATAAGAGTTAATGAATAGTTAAGATGATAAAAGAATAAAAGTTAATGTATGATTAATCAATTATGATAATGAATTAATGTTAAATGAGAATGAATAAATACAAGGACGATCAAGATGAAATTGAAGAACAATGTTAATGATGGAGACTGACATCTTAAACTATAAACTAATATGGTATTAAATGGTAAAAAGATAAGCTAAATAAAAATAGGGATTTCAAGCTTGACACAACCAGAATATTTATCATGAAGTTAAAACAAGCTATACTTTTTACAACAAAAGAAGTAATTTATACCTTAAAGTTTGGTTGACTTTCATAAAACAGTGAAAGTAATCTATTTCAAGTCCAACTATAATAATTAACTAGATATAAAATTTATTACAAATTTAAATTCTACCTTGAAACTTAACAACTATTCCTTCTCAGGGTTCAAACACTCAAAATCATTATACAAAATATATTTGGGTCAGTGAGAGGGATTTTACCACTACCCGAATAGAATGCACAAAACAGCTCTCAATATAAACTCAAATTAAGAACTATATTTAGCAGTTACACATAAACTTTATGAACTCAATAACTCTTATAACTTTAATATTTAAGAAATAGGAATAACTTTTTAATAAATAAACACAATAACTTACCAAATTCCTTTTCTCAAATAATTATAAACCATGTGATCAAGATCAGTGAATGATAGCTCTGTGGGTTCAACTAAACCAATTAAATCAATATTATATTTATCTTTTAATCTATTACTTAAAATAATCTGTACTCTAAGTTATTAACATTTTGATTATTGTGTGATGATGCATTAGATGTACTAATAAATTATAAGGCTTAACAAAATTATTATGATATAGCATAATATAGTTAATAGTACTATATTGGTCAATGATGATTTCAATTTATAATCTTCTGATAGGTCGATAGCAATAACAATAATAGTGTATATATGGTGATTAGCAATAAGACTACAGGCAACTAAATAAATTTTTAAACACAACACACTTTATTTATAATATTTACAAATTTTAATTCAAAAACATGGCATGAAATAAAAACAATATATTAAATTAAACTCAGGGATGGAAAAATACTCAGTATCCCATTGACCATATTCTTAGTCAATACCACCAGCTTATACAATGATATTTAAAGTATCACTTATTACTGTTTAGCCTATCTTAAAGAATAAGATCATAAAACCTTATTGAAACTGAACTAGCACTTAAATTACAAAAAACAACAGTGTATTTAGGACCTTATGGTATGCACAAATTTTAAATTTAGAGTTCAAAAGTTATAAAGTAGTGCATTATACCAAAGCCATTTCTTTTATCAGAATATGATAAGGGCAATTATCATATTCTGTGCTATTAATAATCTGATTAAAATTTGAGATGAATAGGTTTGGTGTATTAAAGAACAGTCATCAAAAGTCAAATACACACATGTCACTAAAACATTATCTATGTCCACAACCTAATTATTGAATACTTAACTGATCTTACCAATCCATTGTTAAATCATTATTCGATGAAGATAAATCCACACTGCCCATGTGCATTTCTTGCTCTTACATCTATAAGTTCTACAATTACAAGTAGGTTTTGGGGTTGGTTTGTCTATAAACTGATGAAGATCCTACAACATCATAAAACACTATAACAATTAAGCAAACACTACAGATCAACAAGTGTTCCTTAATCTAACATTATTTTATCCTTGCCATATGATTTTGAACTACTATACTTCACTATATGCGGTGGAAAAACTAACTCTATATCATCATGAGGGATTTAACACTAAAAGGGAGGCTCTATAAAACAACATGACAGTTGTATAATAATATGGCTAATTCTACTACCTTTCTATGGGTATACACATGTGAGTTTATTCTCACCACAGGAAAAATAGAATTCAAACCATGGATATCCTTTCTTTTAGGATTATTTATGCTAACTAAGCATTAATTATTACTCAGCCTCTACCATACTATCCTCTCATGGAATCAACAATGGGTGATTCTCCATCAGCCCATGCTTAATATTAATATTAATCTATTGGATGCCATTCTATGTGGCACATCCTATCAGCTAAAAACTGTCACAAATCATTCTCAATATTATAGCAAGGTAAAACAACACTAACAATAACAGTGGAGATATACATATTCCATTTCACAATGCAGAACCATTAATGTATCAATAGACAAACCAAAATATATATGTCAAATGATCATTAATTATTTTAAAATGACAACTATACTTTTGTTAGAGAGAGCACAACATATTTAAGCAATAAAGATCAACCTGCATTTGTATTCAAAGTGGACAAGTTTGTAGGCAAACTTAATAAATAAATAAAATGAAACTTATATTAATTCTTTCATATAAGAATGCAATTAGATCATTATAGTATCTTTGACAAAATATTTGTTTGTTCACCTTCAATAAAGTATTAAAATCTGTTAAAAAAATATGAGAAATAAATCACTCTTCCTCTCTGTTTAGATGAATGATATATAATATCATGTTTTCCCTTAACTGAAAAAATAAAAATACATGTAATAGATATATTTTACACATTTTTTTTCTCTTTAACTCAATATATATATTTCATACCACAATAAAACATATATGTTTAAAAACAAAATTCCCAAATAACACATGATGTAAGCATTATAAGCTAACACATCAGTAATAAAAAAAAAACAATAAACAAACGTTTTCTACCATCAGTTTATCCTGTTAGTAAAGTTTATTTTATACTGGTGAGCTAAAATGATAAGAACTGATGTTATGATGGGTAAACATTCCAAATAACATATATATATATATATATATATATATATATATATATATATATATATATATATATATATATATATATATATATATATATATATATATATATATATATTATCCTGTTCAATGCATAATAAAGCAATATTCAACACTTCTCCAAAGGCAAAAAAAAATTATTTAATGGTTTCTGCACCAATAATTAATAAGACAATTAAAATTCACACTTCCAAATGTAGCATACTTAAAAGGATAGGTTTATCCACTTTTCTGGAGATAATTTTCCTTAATAACATTATAGGTTATTGTAGTCTTCTAAACAAACTTTTTAAATACATTTATTGATTTATTCGGTATTACATAGTGAGACAAGATGTAAACATTTCAAGTGGAGTATAACTAAAATCATTTTATTTACGTTTTAATCCAGATGATTTTCCTTGAAAATGACTTTATAATTTTATTGCAATTAACATATTTAATTTTTTTAAAAAATAATTTATTGATTCTGTTCTTTCAACACTTTAAGTAATTGGGACATTTATCAGACTATTTTTTAACTTATTTATACACATTGCACTGTAAAATTTTTAAAAGTAAAGATTTATTTTATTATATTTTCCTTGACAAAGTAATAATTGTTTAGCAGTATTAAAAGGAATTTATCCAATTACAAGTATGATATCCTGAGTATTTCTAATGAATCTGTAATTGTTCATTTCTATCATTACACAAGTTTGCTGTAGGAAAAATTAGCAGATGAGAATAGCTAAAAAAAATCACCCAATTATCTTTTACTTTATTAAAAGTTAGATGATTCAAAAATGACTTTTAATTAATTTCCTATATATATCATAACACTTATCTTCAAAATTATCTCGAATTATTATTATTTTTTTTTTGAGATTTTAATTTACAAGCACAATATTGTTCTTCTGGATAATAAGAGTGGCATGAATTATAAACAAACATATCATCTCTTTATTTTAACTATAAATAATTCATGCGTCATTTTTAAAGAAGAGGTTTTAAAAATATGAATAAAATAAATGCACAAGCTTACTTTTTCTTGAATTTTTCTGGGTTTAAAGCAATATTTATGGGAGTCAGTTATGATGCACAGGGTTTCCATTTCCTTTCCAGTATAACTCTTAAGAACCATCAATCGACGGAAAAGGCGTTTAAAACGATAGCAAAGCTTTTAGATTTTTATTCCATGTTTTTAGATAACAATATACTATAATCCTTATTCAATTAAATTTTAAAATTTTCTGATTTTTAGCTTTTTTCCTTCTTATTTTAGAAGATCAGAGTTGAAGTCTGTGAGTTGTTTACTTCTTTTTTTCTTAATCACCCCCCTACAACTTTGTTTTTAATATATATAGTTTTTATTACAAGGCCTTGTGGTAATAAATGCACCAATAATCTTGGTGTGAATATATTAACATTACCCTCTCTGGCTTCATTTTTAATAACGACCCATAATATCAAAAACTATTTTCAATTCACTACAAAAAATATGCTTAAGAATTAACTGTAACAATTCATTTTACAAGATTTACAAATTTGATTTATTTATTTATTTATTTCAATTGCTATTCAACAATAATAAAATAGTAATATATTTATCTCCCAATTAATAACAATATTTTTAAATTGTTATTTTATCCCTAGTTTCAAACCTACACTGGGTTTGAAATCTCATCTCCACTCAAGCAGATTTCCTAGTGCATTCAAAACAGTCTTTATTTAAAGGCCACTTTAATGCTAAATATATTATTATTTAAAATTTTGGATTATTTAATACAGGGACCTAAATAAAAGGTCACAATATATATACTTATTTAGTATGTGTATATAATCATATATGTATAATAAATCAGTAACTAAGTTTGCTGTTTAAAATTGTTTTACAGTTTTTACATTTATTTTAAAACAATTGTTTTTTAAAAAAGTTAAATAGAAAAGTGCACTATTCAAAACAATCGCACGCACGAAAAATTAAAAAAAAAAAAAAACAACAATAATTTTTTAAAACATAATTGCGAATTTTCTTCTTTATAATTTTTTTTTTAAAAGAACTGTTTAAAATAGAAATAAAAACTGTAAAACAATTTTAAATATAAAACTTATTCATTGGTTTATTATACATATATAATTATGTACACAATTTTTTTAAACAGTTCTTTTTAAAAAAAATTCCATCTCCCCACCCATCCACCTACATACATATCTATTTATCTATCTGTTAATTCATATACCAAAACAAAAGAAAATCAACTACTCTATATGATATAGGTAAGTAACACTCATTCATCAGCAACAGCGACCATTAAAGAATGCAATAAATTCATCTATTTTTTCAGGATTTTGATCTATCTATCTATCTATCTATCTATCTATCTATCTATCTATCTATCTATCTATCTATCTATCTATCTATCTATCTATCTATCTATCTATCTATCTATCTATCTATCTATCTATCTATCTATCTATCTATCTATCTATCTATCTATCTATCTATCTATCTATCTATCTATCTATCTATCTATCTATCTATCTATCTATCTATCTATCTATCTATCTATCTATCTATCTATCTATCTATCTATCTATCTATCTATCTATCTATCTATCTATCTATCTATCTATCTATCTATCTACCTACTTACCTACCTACCTACCTACCTACCTACCTACCTACCTACCTACCTACCTACCTACCTACCTACCTACCTACTTATTCATCTATGGGGTTTAGCTATCTAATTCTCTATCCATCTATCTGACCATTTGTTCATCCATTATCTATAAATTTGTCTATGTCTACATATTTATTTGTCTTAACTATCTTTGTATCTATTCATTTACCAATCTACATATTTATTTCAATCTATTCATCCATTCCGCCTACCTCATCTCTCCTTTCTCTGCTTGTCTATGTATCTATTTATAAATAGACAATGGTTGTTACATTTCAAAAGTCTATCTAGATTCTTGATAGAGATGACAATAATTACAACTAATTAATTGGCATATAGTAAAAATTAAGTATTTTAAAATTACATTGCTATAAAAAGTGGATATCTACTTATTCATTAGTAAGTGAAAGTTCTACGTAATCTATGGATTGCTTACCTAAATAAAAATTCCAACTTTGCTGGAAAATTATCAGTTAACAGAACTTTTGTGTTTAGATTTACTGATTTTATAATTATAAATGGATAGGGTGTTAACTAATTTGCTACAGGATTTTCATTTTTTATTTTTCACTTGAAATAATGCAACTATCTTTTAAATTAGTCACTTTTATCTCTAGTTTAAACTTAACAAGACATAAGGATAGATAAATGAAAAAAACAACAACAAATTATTATCATTTACTTACACGTACAGGCGACCACTTTAGTAACTCTTGAACAAAAATCACAAAGTCCCTCTGCTTCTTCATTTGCTTCTCGTATTTGATAAATAATTGAACCATAACCGGAAGTATTTCCTTCTATATCCTGAGAAACATCTGATTTACACAAAATTTTTTTATCTTCTTGTGAAACCTAAATTTTAGAGATATAAAAAAATATTTAACATGATAACACTTTAAATAAAATTTGTTAGATGTATATATATACACATTGAAAAAGAAAATTATCCTAAATTGGTATTTAATTAAAACATATCAGTGTAGTGATTGTGACATATAATATATATTATGTGTACAAATTTGTATATAGATAAATATCATTTTACAAATATTATTTCTAACAAAATACAATTATTTATCTATTTGTAATAAAAGAAGAGGAAATCACTGAAGAGACACTCCATAATTAAAAAAAAATCAAATCATGTTATTGTTTGATAGTTCGAACACTGAAAGTGCTAGCTATAAAATTGATCCAATGAACTTATACAAGACTGTGACACCCTACCATTGCCCTAAATCATATAGGGCACTTTATAATTTATGAGTGATGTTTAATTAATTATATATATGTATGAATATGCATAACTAAGTGCTGTGAAACTGCAAGGTGCCTTGTAATAATATAAACAACTTCAATTATCCAAAATAAATAAATAAAAAATATAATGAACAGACAAAAAATTAATATATAATTATATAAATTTAGTAAATTTCATAAGTATTTATCACAAATAATATGTCACCAGCCATTTTTTAATCTTGCAACAATCTTATTAATTCTAATATGATTTTATTGGCTAATAACATTTTCTTTATTCAAATATATTGAAAGCATAAGTATTTTTTCTTCAATTTTTTCTTCCAAAAGTTTAATTTAACGTATTTCTTTTTATATCTGCATAATGCAGGCAATGATTTTCAAATTATAAACATCTAGGTTCAGGCTAAGATTAATGGAAATTTATGCAGGCTACACATGCACATTTTACACTTTCATTTTCATCTTTCTTTCTAGTTTCAGGAAATATAAGTTTTATTTTTCTACAATAAAAAATAAAAATTTTATGATAATTTTTGTGATCAAGTACATTGAATTTTTTTGTCTTTCTCTTATTTTTTTGATAGTTTCTGGAAAAGTAACCGATGTGAAAAATACATCGAAAAAAAAAATATAAAACGTTTACTGATGTATTTTGAAGACAACATTATGGGAGCCTAATGGTAAGTATTTGTTTTTCTATATTTTTTAATTATTATTTTATTTTTATATATTTATATTTGATAAAAACTATATGAAAAAATTTTTGAAGGTTATTGTGTACATTTATATCATGAATTACCTGCATTTTTTGCTATGATGTGGGCTTGGGTTCAGTATTTAAATTAGGTGATATGAGACAAAGATAAACATATTTTGCAAATATTATAACCCAATTTAGATTTTTCTATAATATCTTGTCTGCATTTTAATAATAATAAAATATGCAAATGCTAAAAGTAAAGATATTGACAATATATAAACTTAGATTGATTATACACTACTGTAAAGTAAATTTCAAAGCTGCATATCAAATGCAAAGAGAGATGTCAATTGATGAAGCTATTACTAAATTTATGGTCATAGTAGCATGAAGCAATATGAACCCTCAAAACCTATAAAGATAGGATAAATATTATTACATTGCATAGACTCTAAACTACTAACTTATGTATCTCAAGCTTAACTCTATGATAAATTTAGTATTTCATTCACTTTTTATTATTTTATTTTATATATAGTGACTATTTTAGTAGTACTTTTTAATAAATTACAAACTATATTGAAGTTCTTTATTATAATATTCAAATTATACTAATTATTGATATAAGGGATGTTATTAGGGAAGATATTCATTGCAAACCCATGTATGGAGTTACATTTTGAAGGGCTACTAGGAAAAATTAAAGATAGTAATGTATTTATTCTGTGAAGTTTTCAAGTGATGGATTACCTTAGGTAAGTGTTATTATATACTCATTTTTTAGAAATTTTATGATGAATCCAACTAACCTACTAACCAAATTATAGTTTTAAAATTTATGCATGGTAATTTTGAATTTATGAAATAATATGAAAATAATTATTAGAAATATTAACTTTTATTCTTTTTTTATTACTTTGAATATCAATGACTATTTTTTCAGCTTAATTACATTCTTTGTTGTTTGATATTTCAAACAATATATATTATGTCATTTTTTTATTAATAAAAATTTAAAAGTTATGATAAAATTTGTGGTTAGCATAATTTTTTAAATATTCAATATGGCTGGCAAAGACAATATTTCATTTAATAAAATGTTTTCTAAAATAATAAAAAAAAAATCATGAATTACCTTTCTTAATAAGTGAGAAAACAAAAGTCATAATTAGAAGTGAACTATATGTTCAAAAATAATAAATCAGCAACTAGAAAAGTAATTAAAAGAGAAATTCACATTTATGCCATTGTTATTTATCTCTATAATAGCTTAATAAGGCAATGAATTTTTAGATAGGTTAATATGAAAGATGAAATATTTCTGATAAGTGCTATTGTAGTGAATCATAAAGCTTAAAGTTCTGTATGAAGTATTTGACTCTTTGTTCTCCAATTCTTTTTTTTAAAATAAAAGTATAGTATAATAAGTTTTTTTAAAACCAACAAAACATCACATGATCACCCCTTCCTATGCTTACACAAGCTGTTCCTGGCTGTAGCAAACTCTCTATACAGTAGTAGTGCCTAATAGTGAGAAATTTATGCACAAACCTATCTGCATTAATTGATTACTAAAACTTGTACTAGGAAACACTACTGTATAGAGACTTTGCTATATAAAATCAACTAAAGTTAAAAATGGGGGTGAGGCTAAGGCAAGGATGCCCCAAGTCACCTACTTTGTTTTTGTTGTATTTGAGAAAAATAGAGAGAGAGCAATAGAAAGACTAGGAAGAGGGGTAGAGATGCCATTAATAAGTGGCAAAGGAGTATATACAATCTTGGGTGTTTTATTTGTGTAAGATGTCCTATTGTGCATAGAAAGAAGGGAAGATATGGATATTATGCTGAGGACATGCACAAGAATGGCTAAAGAAATGATTAAATTTAGTGAAGATAAATCAAAAGTAATGATGATTAATACTGGGGAAAAAGAAGATAAAGAATTTTTTTTGGTAAATATAAAGTTAAGTGTGATGAACAGATATAACTATTTGGGAATTATCTTAAGTAATCAGAGAAATTGCTTGGATGAATGGGAGAAAAACTGAGAAATGAAGCAAAGAAAAGAAAGGGATTGATAAAGAAATTAACAGTGTTTTCATATAATAAATATGATGTAGCTAGAATTGTATGGAGGAGAGTAGTAGTAGAAGGGTTAACATATATATGGTAATGATGCATTATGTGTTAATAAAGGAGTGTTAGATTACTTAGAAAAAGTACTAAAAGAAGTAAGAAGACATGCATTAGATGCAAATATATGAATAGCAAAAGAGGCAATTCAAGGAAAAATGGGATGATAACATTTTTATATGAGAGATGCAAAAAGCAAAATGAAAATGTTTGGTAGATTGCAGTTTAGAGATAATAAGAGAATAGCCAAATTAGTATTTAATTGAGTTATGAGTAAAGGGCAGGCAACAAAATAGATGAGAAAAGTAGCAAGTATGGTATGCAGAAGATTTGGATAAAGAATTTATGTCAGTATACTTATACAAAAGATGGGGTGAATGCATTAGGAGAATTGTTGAATATTATAGTGGTAAGAAATACGATAGAAGAATCTATGCATTAATAAAGAATAGGAAGTTGGAGAGATGGAGAACTAGTATGGAGAGTAAAAAGAGTTTATATATAGAAGTAAAGGAAATATTGTGTGCAAGTTAATTTATGATAATAGCAAGGAAACTAGTTTACTGTTTAAGGCTTGAACAGGATCTTTAGAAACAAGGGAATATACACATAAATGGAAAAATGTGGGTGATTTAGACTGCAAGTTGTGTAAGGAAGGCATAAAAAATAGTAGGCATCTGTTAATTGAATGTAAATGCTTGCAAGTAAAAAGGACACAAATAATGAAGTTGTGGGAAAATAAATATAAACAAAGTGATTATATAGAAGGTGGGTTCTTGGTCTTTATGCTGGGTTTGAAAAAAAATAAGGAGAATTTAGATATAAAGGCCATGGAGTTGACAAAGTTTATGTTGTGGAAATGGGATGGAGCAGGATAGAGAAGAATATGGAAAAAAAACTTAGGGCAGGGAATGGAAAGGGAATGTAAAGCCACTAACAGGTTTCTCTGGGCATTGTAGCCCAGAGATTCCTGACTCTGAAAAAGAAATGACAATGCATCTCATCTCATCATCATACTGCTAATAAAGTTTTTTTTGTTATTTTTTGAATGAATGTGAATGAGTCAATATAAAACATCACAAATAAATATCTAAATATGCTTTCAATTTATTATTAATAATAACTTTATAATTCTTTTTGAAATTTTATTTATATTATAATCTTAATTTATATATGAATACTATGCATATGAAAGGAATCTGTATTATACATAAACAAAAAATCTGGAATTAATTTTACAATATTAAAAATACTAATATATAAAAATAAATTATAGCTATATCCAGTTTATGTTAGGTTGACTATTCTGAGTAGCATTTTACAGTTAACATTTTGAAAAAAATCTTATTAAAATCACACAACATCAGCATTCCCACATGAAACACCAATTCATAATATATGTATATCATTTATATAATAAATACTCTGTCATATTTACATAATATGCCACTTTAATTTTTATTGTATTCAAATTATTTTTTACATGTAAAATAAAAAAAAACTGTGAGTGTGCATATATTAAAATTATTGTCCACCTACTATAAACAATATATATTGCATTACAACCAAAGTTATTATCTGCCATGTATGATAACATGTAAGAAGGATTTGGACTAAAATATAATAAATATTATGACTTCATTCTATATTAATTTATAATAAAATCACTAGACAAATCAAATTAAAAACATTCATAGCCACCAGTTTTTTTGACTTGGCAGAGAAACCATTGGTAATAAATATTATTAAATTTGATTTTGGTCAGTGATTTAATAGTAAATTAGTCCATTTAAGTTATTATATTGACTAATTTTTGGCCATATCATTATATTATTTTCAACCTTTATCAATTACTGCAGGATAAAGATCTCTCCAAGTTCAATATTTCTTTACTCTCTAGCCTCTTTTCCATCACTCTGGCACCCTTTATTTCATCTGTCCATCTCACATGTGGTCTCTTTCTAGGACTTTTACCAGTACTTGAAATACAGTTTAAATTTTTTTAACAGTACATCTATTATCATTACTTCTAGAAATATGTCTATTTTAGCTTCACCACATTCACTTAACTCTTTCAGTAATGTTAATTTTTTTTACTGCATATATTTTATTTTCAATCCTGTCTTGTGATTCCTAACATACATCTCTTCATACTTTGCTAAAAAGTCTGAAATCTCAGTATTGGTCTTTTGTTAAAGGTCCAAGTCTCAGATTTATAAATAAAAAGTAATAAAACATATATGAGCATATTTTCTTTTATTATTATTTTATTAAAAGCATTCCCATAAAATTAATTTTATGGTTAATTTCATTCATTATGTTTCTATCTGCATTAGTAATCTGACTGAAGTAGTTACTAAAAACAAAATAAAAATAACAATAACAATGCTAACAAAATCAAAATTTGCAATTTTTTAAAATTGTGAGCATAATTTCAACTATTAAATAAAAGACCTTTTCAAGTGAACACTATAACTAAATCAAACACACAATTACACATTATTCAAACACAACTGCCATTCATCTTTAAGTCTACTATCCTCAGACACCAAATATTTAATCAAAAGAGTCTTTTTGATACTTTTCTGATTTCACTATATTAATAAAAGATAACATTTCGTAGCAGGAAACAATATTTAAGTTCAACATTATATCCAAGAATGTATAAGCGTGACCTAATATTTTTTATTTTTAATTCACCTTTAATTGAATTTTAAGACTTAATTTATTTTCTACTGTATATATAACTTAAAACAGTTTCCTACAATTTTATAAACTACTACTGAAAAAATTTACTATCTAAAAACTCTTTAGAATTATTTAATAATTTAAAACAAACCCTTTCTTCCAAACAATTCTTATAGCCCAACAAATAACTGTTTTTATTAATCAATAACTGAATTGATGATTTAAAAGACAAAAAAGTAAATTCTTTAACATTAACTGCATACTTAAAATCAACATAATAATAATAATTATTATTAAATAAAATACTTTTAATAAATTTATATATGTATCCCAAACCAATATAATCATAACGAAATTGTTTTCATTGAAACAATGCATTACTTTGAACGTTTTTTAACCTTTTAATTCTTATAACAGAATCTTATTTAACCAACCAACTTGTAAAACAAGTATCCTATGGGCAAATGGCTATCAACTATCAAGACTATTCATATTGATTATTATATAAAATACAATTAACTTTATATCTAATATCCATTTACAACTAAAACTTTAATTTACTAAAATCCAAGTATTCTCCACTCATTAGTAAATTGAACAGAAATCAAAATTGCAATTTATTTTTATGGCAAAATCAACTATCAACGTGGTGACAGTTAATTTTTAAAAAATGATAATATTAATTAATCAATTATTTTCTAAAAAATAATGTAGATAGAATCTATTAATGTAAAAAAAAACCCTCAATCTTCTTTAATTTTTTCATAAAACTTATAATACATAAATTACATAGAATTTTCTAATAATAAAAATTATGAATAATAATTTTAGCAGTAGAAAAATATTTTTCATTTTTTAAAATAAAAATAAGTTCAATACTTGTTAATCTGCTAATAAATTGATATGTATTTTTAATATCAAGGCTAAAAATGAAAAAGTCTAATTAATATTAAATATATTCTTCCAATAAATCTTAAACGATGAAGATACAGAATGATCATCAGTATTAACAGAAACTTTTAAAAATTTAATTGGAATTTAGAAAGTTTATCAACTATTCTCGAGTAAATGCAAATATACATTAAACAAATTATTCTTATGAAAGTTAAGACTGAAAAAACTGGTGCAATATAATCATTAGGTAACAGACAAATAAGTTGTTTTATCAATTTTTTAATATTACTTTTATATTAATTGAGTTAGATTTCATTTGATTTCCTAGATCATTACTTAAAATCTGAAATTTCAATCAGTTAATTCAGTTAAAATGTTATCTCTAAAATAATACTTTTCAAGTTATTTATCTTTATATGTGCATGCTATAAGAATCTTTTCCAAGCCAGAGTTTCAAATTACACAATACCTTGAAGTGATGTTGCTAGTTAAATTTGCCAATCATGATGTTATTTATATAGCATTTGAATTATTTATATACTAATATGCTGATACTTGTATTGCATTTTTATTGTAAATAGTTTAAAATGCATCAAAATGAATATACACATGGGTCTCATTTTACACGATAGATAGGTTCCTCAGAAAACACACGTAAATGAAATCATGCAAAAATAGACGTAACTTACCTTGAAAAAGGGGGGATACAGACTGTGATTTTTCAAAACTCGTGTAAAAGCAAAGCACCAATGTAAAATTTACTTTAAAATTCGCACAAAAAAAAAAAAAAATTAAGAAAATAAAATATGACTAATAAAAAATTTCAAATTTGAAAAAAATTGATAAAAGACAAACTTTTTTTAACTATAATATTTAATTTTATTCAAAATAATATATTTTTATGCATAATTTACAGTACAGTAATTTACATTTTTTTATACACATTTTAATTATTATCACTATTTGCTGATAAACAGTTTCATTTGCAAACTGGTAAAAAATAAAGATTCTTCACAAGAGGAAACACAACTAGCGCAAGTTCACTCTCATATTGTGTCAATGGTTTTCTGTTGACAACGTAATTAGCAATTAATATGATAATAAAAAGACATTTATTCACCACTGATGGGAAAAATTTAATTAAAACTAACAAGTAAAAATTAAATTCTTATTTTTGTCTTTAATTTTTTAATTTTAAATTCCATTTAAAAATCACATTTCATTTTACATCACATTAATTTCAAGTCACCGTAAGTAATTTTTAAATTGTTAATTACAATTAAAAATCACATTTTAATTGTCAAATTTAATTGTTCCCACTGCTATTACTCACCTTTTAAAAATAAACTTGTGGACACTAAATGATTAATAATTGATTATGTTCTTTTTTAAAAAGCAAAAACAGAATGGGATTTAAAATGCAAAATTAACATGCACAATGTTTGAACAAATTTACATTATAATCTTGTAAAATTTAATGTGTATACATAAAATGTGGAAATCATGATTTTAATTTCATTATTGCATAAAATCTTACTATTATAAAGCATTGAAAATATTGAAATTACTAAGATGAAAGTCGAATTCCAATAATGTGCTATTACTTTCAATATAACGTAAGTGTGCAAAATTCATTATTTAAAGTAATAGCGTATTATTGGAGTTCGACTTCTGGTGAAACATGAATCACGTAACTTCAAAATCGTGTTAAATAAGTCCATGTAAAAAGAGACTCAGGTGTATATTGGAATTTTCATTTTAATTGCTAGATGGGAGGAATTGTCAGTCAAAAAAATAAAGTTTTATAGTAGAAAAATAAAAATCTACAATAAACATTTCAAAAATAGCAACACTTGTTTATATTTTATTTGTAAAGTAAAAATTAGTTCTAAGTATATATTCTTTATTTCAAGGTTATTTCTGTAAACTTGAAATATATTTTTATTTAATAAATTTGAAATATATTTTATTTTTAAAATCATGTGATATTTTCAGAATAATTTAAACTTATATCACAAAAAAAAACAATTCTAGCTAAAATAAAAAAAATAATTCTTTTAATTTCCTTACATAAATTTATAGCTTTCATTATTTTTCAACAGTTTAGTTAGGTTTATACTCAATTATAATAAAAATTATATTGCTTATTATGGCTTTAGCTTTATTCAAACAGAAGGCCACATATAAGAAATATTAAATTTTTCAAAGTTACTAATTACATTATTTTGATAATGTAAAGATTAATACATTTAGAAAAATTACTTTTTTCTATCAATCTATTAACTAGATAAAAAATAAACCCATAAGGTCAAATATATTATCATTAGTCTAATATTGAGGCTTTGTTTAAATAGACAGTAATGGATATAAGATGTTAAAGATTGAAGAAAATGGATTTTTCTATCTTATTAATATATTTATAAGAGTTTGCATTAAATGTTTATTTTGAATACATTCATGATCTAATTTATACACTTTATCAACTATTTTCTTCAATTGCATTTTTTAAAATTAAAAACAAAACATTCTCTATTTTACATTTTTTTTAAAACATTTTAAATTAAAAGCATAAATTCAAAGGTGAAAGTGATCTGAAAAATAAAATATGAACTTTGTAATTAAAAGAAAAGAATAATAATTAAAAATAACATAAATAAATAATCAAACAAAATATTTCATTTCAATCTTCAGACTAAAAAAATGAATATTAAAAAACATTCTTCATCAAATTTTTATGTTTAAAATAAGTCAATTTTTAATTGAAACTAACAAAAATAAATAAGGATGTTATTAAAAATAGATACTTTCTGTTTGACATCCATAAACTTTCAGTACTCTCATTTTTTGCTAAAGAGAAAGCTAAATGTAAACATCAAATACTTATTAAGAAACAAATATTTAATAGTTTAACAAAAAGTAAATAAGAAAAAAGTAAACAAATTAATTATAAACTTATTTTTTTTTGTTTTACAATGTCAACAAAAGCCTACATTGAGTAAGAAAAGAAAAACATCCTTTTCTTAATAAAGATTGTATAATGTTTTTTATTTTTTCTTTGACATTTTATAAATACTAACACTTTTATTTATTAAAAGGTTTCTAATAATTAAAATCATCAAAATATTTTTTAATTATTTTTTTTCTCTGCCATTAATATCTTCCATAGCTAATGCAGTGCCAATGAAAGTGTGCTATGATATCATGTAAAACATTAAAAATGCCTTCTGAAAACCTGACTTGTAAAAGATTATTATAATATGCACATAAGAAGTCTATAACTTCAGAAATATTATATATTTTCAATGCTGCATATTTAGTAACTTATAAAGTTGGAAATGATAAAAATTGTATTTGAATTGTATATAAAACTAGTGCTGGTCAAATGAAAACTTTGCTAAAATGGTCATTAACACTATCTTACTTTCATAAAATACCATAATATAAATATAATAATTTTTCAGCTAATTAATAATACATTGAAATAAAAGGAAAATATTTACAACTTTATTAAAATATGTTCTTGAAAATCCAAATTGTAAATAGATTTTTGTAATATAAAAATATAAAGATTATTATTTCAAAGACATCATATATTCTTAGCACTACATATTTCATACCTATTATTCATTACATGAAGAGAGAGAATAAGAAAAATATATAATCATCATTAGTAGCATGGCTCTTTTGAGGCAGTCAAAGATAACAATATGAAGAAAATAGTTACATGTCCATTTAATCTATCAAATAATTTAATAAGCTATCACGTTAAAGCAATCAAATAACACAGCCTAGATAAAAAATAATCACATGATCACTATTTCTTATGCTAGCACATTACTGTTATTAAAACAGGCAAAACTATTCGTACAATAGTGCCACTCAGCCCTGCCACAAGCCAGAATCTAAGCTGGGGATATTGGATGAGTAGGCACTAGATAGGGATTTTATGCACAAGCCTTCTGGCATCCATTGATTACTCTGGTTGGGACTGAGTGGCACTACTCTATGGAGAGTTCTGCCTGTTTTAATAGATAAAAAAGAATTGCCAAGTTATTTCAATAAATCAATCCTCTAAATGTCAGTTGAAAAAGTAATATATGAATACTTGAATTTATAACAGATGATGAAGTTATCAGATCAGAACAATAATCAAAGTTATTAGACTATAATCATTATATAAATATCGTTTCTTATATATCCAAGCTCATTATATGAACGTTATTTCCTATGATCCTAGTTTCATTGAAATGATTTTTAAATTACCATTTATTAATCTTATAAATTAGTATTGAATAATTGCACGAACTTATTAAGTGTATACACAAGATATAAATTGGCAACAAGTGTAATGAAATAAAATAGATAATTTAGTAAAATACTAAACGAAAATTTTTAATTTAGTACAAACAAATATTTTGTAATTCAGGAATATAAATAATATAATTATACTTTTGATGGCCATGAATAGAATAGTAATGTATTAAAAATATGTTAGATATACTAAAATGATGATTTAAATTACATATTATGCTATAGTATTTTTTATATTACATAACTCTCTCTCTCTCTCTCTCACACACATATATATATATATATAATTTGCTTATATAAATTACTTAACTTTATATAGCTAATTCATTTAATAACTTGAAAGTTATTGTAAACATTTGAAGAGACATGCAATTTGATTGATTATGCTTTTATCACAAATATTTTTATTTCATTACACAATAATAATAAAAATAAGCAATCTAATGCTTTAAAAAATTTAAAGTATGGTTATCGCTCTAAAATGATTGTGTTGATTAATTTCCATTTTTAAAAAAAATGTTCAGTTTACAAAATAAAATAAATGATATTTAATAAGAAGCAAATTATACTGAATTATTCAAAAACCTTAATTAAAAAGTTATCATTTTATTTTGCATAAGTTTGATCAATCAATAAAAAATATTTAATTTGAGTTATAAAATATTTTCCATTGATGACTTCTCACTTTTTCTATAGTAAAATAGTAGCTTTTTTTATTTGAAATAAAATTATAGTAAAATGGCAATATTTATCTTATTTATAACTCATATACTAAAGTTGAATATATATATATAATACATATTAGAAAAGTTTATGCATGACTTTCATATGCAAAACATATTTGTATCATCAATATTGTAATTTTATTGAATTAGGATTATTTAAAGAGACCATTCCTTATAGTTATTGTTTGATAAAGATAGATTGATGTCTATCCCATAATATATATATATATATATATATATTGGTCTTAGAAAACATGTGAGACAAATAAATGTTTTATATTTGTGGTTTCATACATACGACATAGTTATATTTTAAGTTTATTTAAAGTGGAGTTTGATGTACGACAGACTGTACTCTATTATCTATAAATACATCAATACTATAATGTAAATAAAGGTTAAAATTGATTTTAGCATCGAAACCTTAGACATTTATGTGCAATAATTGTATTTTTGTGTGCATATAAAATAAGACAATAATATATCAAGATTAAAAGGACTTTGTTAAAAGAAAATAAATTATGTATTAATTAATAACTATATTTTGTAATCAAACTATTGTTATTTGATTTGTTAACTTCTTTAAATGCAAGACTGTATGGTCTACATTCATTCAGTGAGAATAACTTGTGTTCTTTATGATCTAACATGGTATTACAAAAAAGGGATTATATGTGATAGTTATTGTTATTCAGTGAAATAAAATATGCATGTGTTGATTTTTTTTCTGACAGTTAAAGTCAGGGGGTGCCTATATAAATTATATAAATGAAAATCTTTGAATTATATTTAGTTCAACCATTATAAAATTATAATGAAATGGTAATATTTGTCTTACTTATAACTCACACATGAAGTTGAATATATATATATATATATATATATATATATATACACAGAGATATCTATTAGAAAAGTTTATGCATAACATTTTATGCAAAGCATATTTGTATCACCAATATATTATTTATATAATAAATAATCAAATTAGGATTACTATTAATAATTATAAAAATCTTTATTTGGAGATCTTTGTAAATGTTGCTGATGGATTTTCAAATTTCCTTGTCCCTCCCACAATTATATGTTTTCCTTTCATTTTGAAGCAGAAATGGTATTGATTTATTAATTTAAAAATGTCTGAAAAGGGCAGAAATCTACAGTCAAAATAAACTTCAAAAGATTTGAACCATGCCAATAAGGTACTGATTGATAAAAGCAGTTGTGAGAGTAATTGTACATTCAATTGTTTTGTTCTCAGTAATAAGCAAAAATTGCCTTGTTTTTATAGTTTATTTAAATATTTATGATTATTTATATACAATATTTGTATAATAATAATAATTTAAAAAACAAAAGTATACATTATTATCATCTGATTTTATTTGAATATGCTTTATTTTAAAAAATATAATTTAACAAATTCAATGGTAAAATTGTAAATGCATTTTTAAAACAATTACAATGATATAATATTTTAAAAATTATAAATGCAATTTTAAATTTCAGATCCAGAATTTGAAATTTATAATAGTTTCCTGTTTATTCATGTGTGTGTTTTTTTAGAAAAAGTTCATTCAACAAAGATTTTATTAATTCTTTTTTTCGACTATGAGTGCTGAATTTCCTTTACACTATCAAATCATTAAAAAGTTCATTGATCTCATCATCATGATAATCACCATCATCATTATCATTATTTTTCTCTATATTTGCAATGTTTCAAATATGATTTTTTAAGGATTTCATTTGTAATCCATATTTCTAACAAATGAAGTCCAATTTATTAAATTCTTATAAAGAATAAACATTTAATATTAAAATCAAATGTTGAATGATTACAAAATTGCCATTGGAGAGAACAATGAGAATGTTTAGACCAGTAGGAGAATTAAAATTAAATGTTATTCTTTCACAGTTACCTCTCGATTAAAATCAAACATATTGTGTGGTGGATAATATGTTTAGAAATCCTATTAGTCAAAGTTAAACCTTCCTTTCTCTGAAATATTTTAATTTTAGCTTAAATTTATATTCTATATAAAACACCGTGTGTCCTCTATTTAGATAAATATTTAATTTGGAATAAACTACTGCATTTCTAGCATCAACAATCACATAATCCAGGAGCAGAAGAATTTTATTTATAGAAAATACTTTGGTATTTGTTTATGCTAATTACTTTACTTAAAAATATAAAAGATTTTTTATAATATTTACTGAATAGTTTGCTTTTTATTATAAATAATTTCACATCTTTCAAATTTTAAATAAAGTTGTTGACATATGTCTTGTATAAGTAAGATTCTAATTATTTGCTTTATAGTATAGACAGAAGATAAAGAAATTTAAAAGAAGATTATCTAAACTATAAAATATAGTCATGCATTCCCTATATTTCATTAGTATTTTTTTCAGAGTTAATGATTGAATAATATCAATTAAGACTACATCTGCACAATTTGTTCAGGGTGATACCAAGCTGACTGAATGATCAGAAAATATATATAAAAAATAAGTATATAATAAACAGAATATTTGATGATGTAATGTAAAAGAATTATCATTGTTTTAATTCTCCGGATTAACTTCAGAATACAGGGCATTATAGACCAAAATGATCTTATTTCATGTTTTTATTTTTTTATATGTCAAATGACCGGGAAGCGAACGCGAGCCAGGCGGTTATGCTAACCACTAGGCCACCAACACATTGACTCTTACTTCATGTTTAATGGTGTTTATTATAAAAAATTCATAATTGATTATAAAAAAAGCAAATAATATAAACATGTTAATATATTTTTATTTTTTTTATAAGTAAATTATGTATGTTTAATACTGCTGCTTTCTAAAAATATACTTTTTTTATTAAATGCTATTTGAACGACTATGTAAAATTTAAATGGACATTTATCAATAAAACTTACGCATTCTATTACATTTTTTGATGCATCATCATGTGGCCAAGTATACACGTCATAACCATAAAGGTAGCCTGTATTACATTACACACACACACACACACACACACACACACACACTCTCTCTCTCTCTCTCTCTCTCTCTCTCTCACAGACACATATATATAAGATTGCGTTTTGAATAGAATAACTTTGGGAAGAATCAAAACTAGGAAGAATCAAAATATATCTTTTGGCATATTTTTTTGAAAAAACTCTTCTTTATGTCAAGCGTTGTTAGCCGAGAGGTCAGCGCAGCGGCCTTGCAAGCAAGCAGTTGGTTGCAGACGGTTGTTGCGGGTTCGCCTCCCGACCGATGCTATGACATATGAAAAAAAAAAACCTCTTTTTTAACTTAAAGAAGATAGTAAAGTATTTAATATTAGATTATGGAAATAATTCAACATATAAATACAAGTAAAATACTATCATCACAAACTTTCGGGTAAATTCTGTATACATGCGACTGTTATTATTATTATATTTTCATATGGCAAAGTGTTGACTAGGAAGCGAACCCAGGCCGGCTGCTTGGAAGGTGGCTGTATGCTAAATGTTATTATGTATTATTTTTGCAGTTGAGAACTCTGTCTTGACAAATCGTTAGTAAATATATGTTGTAATGGTATGAATTATGAGTAAATATAAATTCAAATAAAAATGGTTAACAAAATCAAATATATTCATTATATTATGAGATTATATTATGAGCAACTTTCTGACAATGATGATCAAAATAACCTTAGCAATGAAGGTTAGTTAGTATAATGTTTCCAAAAGTTTTCTTCATTTTTTTTTGTTTAGATTCAATGTAAAATTAATATTTAAAATCCAATCTCTCTTAAATAGAAAGATTACTTCTAGATATTTTACTTTCAACGATCATCATCATTTAACATAATTTCATTATCCCTGTTTATCCCTCAATGAATTGCATGGCTTTTTATCTGTTTTTTATTATATTGGTCATTACTTTACTAATTATGACTTTACAAAGTACTTTTATTATACAAAATGTGTGTTAGTATCGCTGATTTTATAGACCCATTTTTTTTAACTTCTTAAACTGGTGTTATTTAAGTTACACATATATATAATTAATGGGTGTGCGCGCGCACACACACACAATTGATATGTGCGCATATACATACACGGCAATGTAAACATTTATTAATTAACCTATTAGCGTAGTTTATTAAGCTTTCTTAACCATGCAGCTTTGTGATAAGATTAATTCGACTTATCCTTGAATTGATAGTTATAATATAAGAGGGAGAAAGTGAAAGAGAAAGAGAAATAGAACCATCGTAGATAATAATGATTGACTCTACTTAATTAAATGATTTAGAAAATAAAAAAATATTTGCAATTATAAATGCAAGAACCCTTGATGTTAAAAAGTCTTTCTGGATTGTCTACAAATTAAAACATCAAGATCAAGCCCTGACACAAAATGTATTGGGGCTTTCCAACAAAGCCTTGATCCAAAAGCTGAATCACTGGTATGTTGAATCCAAACATACTGACTTTCTTTTTAAGCTCAATCTGGCTTCCTTTCCCACCAGTTGCTTTCTTGTCATCTGGAGGGGTTTCTCAAAGATTGGACCCCAGTACCAGCTCTGCCACTCAGCTGATGAGACCATACATGTGCTCCATCTTCTCTCCTATCAAGAACTTCATCATTAACAAAGTTTCACTAGACATCAGAGATGTCCTATCAATTCAAAACACGATCAAACAGGGAGCTTATGCATCCATCAGACTGTCCATCTTCTTGACCTTCACTTTATGGCTAACCAGATGCAAATTAATGTTTGGACATTTTGGAAATACTCCACGTCAGATTTACATCAAGTTACTTACACAGGCTAAAGTCAGAGACTCAGCCCTTGCACCTCAGCTGTTACACAGAGACACTTGGGAAAAGATTGAGTTTCCAAATGAATAACCCACCATAAATATCAGGACTGTGCAAAATAAGTTCCTTTTTTTTTAGTCTGTAACTTTAAATACCATGTAAACCTTTCAGTGTACAAATAACACTTCATGTTTAAATAAAAAAAAAATTTTTTTTAAAAAAAAAGATTGTACTGAATAATTTTTTCTTTGTTTAGGTATAATAAATGCACTGTATAAATATTTTTTTAAATTATTGCTTGATGTCATTAAATTCACTGTTATACTCTCTATGTCTGGAATTTTAGTATGAAGTAATAAAAAATTGCTATTCAGTACTACTATATGTGGCTAATATAATTACAATTAAATCAATAATTATAATATAATAAAGTATTTTCAAATTATTAGTGCATCATAAATAGAGTATTATATAGAACAACGTAAGAAGCATTATTATTATTATTATTATTATTATCATCATCATCATCATCATCATCATTATTATTATTATTATTATTATTATTATTACATATTAGCATAAAAATACTCACAAATTGAAACCTAATAAGAAAGGGTAGAAAGTACTAGAGTTACTCGTACGGTTGATTTATTTATTTGTGTATTCAATTATATTTATTTCGATTATTTTATTTTATATTATATTTATTTATTATACTTTAATTATTTTTCCGACTTTGATTTTTTATTATCTTATTTATTTCTTATACATTTATTTTTACAGCATTTGCTTATTCTTATTTCTTATTTGTTTACTAACAGTTTTGCTAACTGAAATATCCCAGCTTAGCCTCCAACTATAGTGGATTGTTTATTTATTTAACCACCGCCGTTACAATACAAGCAGAGAGCTAATACAGATACAAATTTAACTTCATATCTATACCCTTGACCGAACCCCAAGGCAATACGTACATATTATCTTGGCATTATTTTTTCCGGCCAAGAACTCTTGGCTGCTGAACAGAGCAAACTATTTCAAAGAAATTTAACGAATGTCCAGCACTTGCTATTTATTTTTTAGAATTGGGAATTCGCATGAACAAGCAGCACATGAATACCTTAAACAAATCAGCATGCCCCTTTAATCACTAATTACAGTTTTCCCCCTGTCATAGCTTGGTGATAGGAGAATAAAGCAAGGATACGAAATTTAATGATAAATATGTTTAATAATAATACTCACACTTTATATAAAAAAAATACATTATAATAATAATAATAATAATAATAATAAAAACACACACTTATAAAATACATGGCTATAATAAAACATATGAAAACAGATCAAATATTAAAGTTCTTAAAGTCCTGTTGATAGAGTTCTATTTTATCAAATTATTAATTGTGTATTTAGTTATGAGTAGTAAACAGATTAAAATGCATGCATGCTTTTACCTAGGCTTTGTTGTAATTGTCCCATGGGTATTTCTTCTGAGCGCTCTTGATTAACTTCCTCAGTTTGTGGGGTTATTTCTCGTTCCAGTTTTGCTTGTTGATTCTTTAGGTTGAGTTTCAGTTGACAGCTACAGAAGTGGCAGTCCCAATAGCAGGTCAGGCAAAGATCTTACATTGTGAGTCAGTGATGAAACGGCTTGAATCCAAACCCATGTACCTTTAACGCCACTAGCCACACACTTCTTTCATTTTCTTTGAGCTGTTCCTTCTTCAAAGTCTCTACTAGCAATGCCAGATAAAAATTGTAATTTTCTTAATCTCTTTCTTTTGTTCATTCTTTTTAAAATTTTTAATTAAGACTTAGATTTCCAACCAATTCTTATCATTATGTTTTTTTATTTAATTAGTGGCTGGAATGTAAGTCCCAATTAGTTTAACAGATCAGGCAAAGATCTTCTGTTGTTAAAGTTTTCTTTGTCCGTGGAATTTAATTTGTCCAACAGACTTTCACACCTACGGCCATATTGTTTTTCTTTTTATATATCACATATTACATTTTATTTAAAGTTTACAATTAATTTTTTTTTTCACATTTGTGTTTTAACATTTTATTTTAATTTGTTATTATATAGTTTTTAATGAGAGAGAAGAAACACATTTCTTTATGCATCCCCTTCCCCTCTCCCACAATAAACAAAAATAACTTTCTAGCATTTGACTTACAAGAGAGAAAGAGACGCATTTCTTTATGCACCCCCTCCCCTTCTCTTACTATTACAAATCCACAGTAAATTTTGACATTAGAATTTCAAATTTTTTCTTTTCCTTCCTTTTTTTACAAATTTAATAGCTAATTTATTTCACCTTTATTACTTCTTGTTAGCAAATTTATCTAATGTTATTAATAAATATATATGTGTGTCGACGACTTTACATGGTCGTCACATTACACTCCGCCCATTTTTGAGAATTAAAATCGGGTCGAATTCTGGTCTGAGATGAGAGCTTATTTTAATTCTTTGCTTTCAACCCTTACTTCTGCTTTTATTACAGACTTTTCCACTCTATGATGATGAGTGATGAAGATGATGAGGATGTCTGCAGAGAGACAGCTAGGTAAAACTACACAATTCTTTCCCATCGATTTTGGCTGATCAACCAATTTAATCTCTATGCATACGAGACCATGGCATAACTTAATTCTATCAAAACATAAAAGGTTTAAAGCATGTGAACAGCAGGATATTTCTACTGCCTATTCATCTTGTGCAAACAACAAATTTTTATTCTTTATTTATTTTATTCGAGGCACTAATTCTTATTTCTTCATTTATTTATTTTGAGACACTAATTCTTATTATATTGGGACACTAATTCTTATTATACAATGAGTCCAGGATTGAGCCATGAGAATCTAAAGTGCGAAGAGACGGCTGAATCAAGCTCAAAATACAACCCAAACATAATGCATACACACACACATATATGCCTCAATCTGCAACCTCATACACCTACTAGTGATATCTGTCATTTATGCATTATCACTATTATTCATTTATTTATTTTATTAATTATTAACTGGCTCTTTAATGAGCCTAAACGATTCTTATTTTTATTTTTACTTCTATTTATTTGTTAATTCTATCTGCATTTATAATTGACAGATTGTGATACGAATAAATTATTTATAGATTTCTTTCTTTTTTTTTTTTTTACTTTTATTTGCATTTGTCTTGCTGTGCTTGACTGCACATAAACACTCATTAAGTTTATCATTAATTTCACTCCGTGAATACTACTTTTTTTGTTGTTTATCATAGTGACTTTAATTATTTGTCATGAGACAATTTGCCCCACCTGTCATATGTTTAAAAAAAAACAATTTTATTTTTCATGATCCCATGACATTATCCGTTTCATCGAACCGACTTACCCGTCTGTTTATTTCCTTTCGGCTTAGTTTTTGTCTGGAGGTTTCTTATCATTTTTTCTACTATATTGATACCCACTTATGCTTGGAACTGGAGCAATGTTCCGATGTCGTCTAGAGTCGGCTTGCTCATCCGGATAATTTTAGATCTGAGCCTCTTTCGGTCTGTTCGGACATTTCAGCTCTTTCTGATCTACGAGTAAATGCCTGGTTTTCTTCACAATAATCACGATGAGGATTGTATTGCATTCTTCCTATGTGCGGATCATTGGGCTGGGGTTTAAATCCCCGATCCTCTGCCTTGTAATTAGGCCTAGTGCTGTCAAATGCATTCAGCGACTCATCAACCTGTTCGACAGTCTTTCCTTTTGTGCCTATGAGCATCTGTTCTACATTATTGCTTTCACTATTTATTTGCAAGCACTTGCTCACGCTTTCTTGCTCTTTACTGTTAGCTCTTATCATCTCTGTTATATTTTCTATTTTATTTTCACCCCTTTCTACCCTCATTTCTATCTTCTCAACTGTGTTCACTAACTGAGTTACCTCTAGTTGTATGTTTTCTATAGCATTTCCATTTTCATTTTTTATTACTTCAATTTTCTCCCCTTGCTCTAATTTAACTTGCTCTATTCTCTCCAATAGTTCCTCCTGGTGATCCAACCTTTCATTTGCAACCTTCATTTGATATGAGGTTTGTTCACATTTTTCATTCACTTCTTCAATCCTTTGGCTAAAATTCTTACTTAGTCGTTTGCCCAACTCTTCTGTCCTCCTATTATTTCTTTCATCTCTTTCCCTCATTTCCATAATCAACCGTTGCTGACCTTCCATTATTTTTGTGAGCATATCCATTATACTGTAGCTTTCTATTTTATTTTTACTATCAACCATCATCTCCATCCCCTTGCTAATTTCTATTTTGCCTACTAGAGCATCCATTTCTGTTTTGATCTCGTGGGCATAAAATCTATCTGACACGCACACTAACTAATCACTTATATTTTATTCTACGGCTTTATTATTCTAACTCTCTTCTTATAGGATTATCTTACTTTACTGACTTTATATTTCACTGACACTAGGTACGTTTGTTCAACTCTCCCCATCCCACTCACTAATCATCACTCATCCATGCCTGCCTTCAAGACCCCTCTGCAACTGTCTCCAATTTACAACCTAACTTCCCAAATTATATTACGTTCTCTTTCTCTCCTTTTACCCTCTATTATTTTATTTTATTTCTTGCTTTTGTCTACCCCCAAGCTATTTTTGATTTATTTATTAATTATTGCATCAACTATTAATTTTGTTATATTCAAATTCAAATGGGCTGAACTTGTAAATGTGAAAATATCCTGGACTCTGGCCCCCAATTATAACTGATCATGGTTACTCGTACGGTTGATTTATTTATTTGTGTATTCAATTATATTTATTTTGATTATTTTATTTTATATTATATTTATTTATTATACTTTAATTCTTTTTCTGACTTTGATTCTTTATTATCTTATTTATTTCTTATACATTTATTTTTACAGCATTTGCTTATTCTTATTTCTTATTTGTTTACTAACAGTTTTGCTAACCGAAATATCCCAGCTTAGCCTCCAACTGTAATGGATTGTTTATTTATTTAACCACTGCCATTACAATACAAGGAGAGAGATAATACAGATACAAATTTAACTTCATATCTATACCCTTGACCGAACCCCAAGGCAATACGTACATATTATCTTGCCATTATTTTTTCCGGCCAAGAACTCTCAGCTGCTGAACAGAGCAAACTATTTGAAAGAAATTTAATGAATGTCCAGCGCTTGCTATTTATTTTTTAGAATTGGGAATTCACACAAACAAGCAGCACATGAATACCTTAAACAAATCAGCATGCCCCTTTAATCACTAATTACAGTTTCCCCCCTGTCGTAGCTTGGTGATAGGAGAATAAAGCAAGGATATGAAGTTTAATGATAAATATGTTTAATAATAATACTCACACTTTATATAAAATACATTATAATAATAATAATAATAATAATAATAATAATAATAATAATAATAATAATAATAATAATAATAATAATAATAATAATAATAATAATAATAATAATAATAATAATAATAATAATAATAATAATAATAACACACACTTATAAAATACATGGCTATAATAAAACATATGAAAACATCAAATATTAAAGTTCTTAAAGTCCTGTTGATAGAGTTCTATTCAAATTATTAATTGTATATTTAGTTATGAGTAGTAAACAGATTAAAATGCATGCCTGCTTTTACCTAGGCTTTGTTGTAATTGTCCCATGGGTATTTCTTCTGAGCGCTCTTGATTAACTTCCTCAGTTTGTGGGGTTATTTCTCATTCCAGTTTTGCTTGTTGATTCTTTAGGTTGAGTTTCAGTTGACAGCTACAGAAGCGGAAGTCCCTCTAGCAGATCAGGCAAAGATCTTACATTGTGAGTCAGTGATGAGACGGCTTGAATCCGAACCCACGTCCCTTTAACGCCACTAGCCATGCACTTCTTTCATTTTCCTTGAGCTGTTGCTTCTTCAAAGTCTCTACTAGCAATGCCAGATAAAAATTGTAATTTTCTTAATCTCTTTCTTTTGTTCATTGCTTTTTAAAATTTTTAATTAAGACTTAGATTTCCAACCAATTCTTATCATTATGTTTCTTTATTTAATTAGTGTCTGGAATGTAAGTCCCAATTAATTTAACAGATCAGGCAAAGATCTTCCATTGTTAAAATTTTCTTTGTCCGTGGAATTTAATTTGTCCAACAGACTTTCACACCTACGGCCATATTGTTTTTCTTTTTATATATCACATATTACATTTTATTTAAAGTTTACAATTCATTTTTTTTTTCACATTTGTGTTTTACATTTTATTTTAATTTGTTATTATATACTTTTTAATGAGAGAGAAGAAACGCATTTCTTTATGCATCCCCTTCCCCTCTCCCACAATAAACAAAAATAACTTTCTAGCATTTGACTTACAAGAGAGAAAGAGACACATTTCTTTATGCACCCCCTCCCCTTCTCTTACTATTACAAATCCACAGAAAATTTTGACATTAGAATTTCAAATTTTTTCTTTTCCTTCCTTTTTTTTAAAAATTTAATAGCTAATTTATTTTACCTTTATTACTTCTTGTTAGCAAATTTATGACACACATATATATATATTAATAACATTAGATAAATTCGCTAACAAGAAGTAATAAAGGTGAAATAAATTAGCTATTAAGTTTTTAAAAAAAGGAAGGAAAAGAAAAAATTGAAATTCTAATGTCAAAATTTACTGTGGATTTGTAATAGTAAGAGAAGGGGAGGGGGGTGCATAAAGAAATGCGTCTCTTTCTCTCTTGTAAGTCAAATGCTAGAAAGTTATTTTTGTTTATTGTGGGAGAGGGGAAGGGGATGCATAAAGAAATGCATTTTTTCTCTCTCATTAAAAACTATATAATAACAAATTAAAATAAAATGTAAAACACAAATGTGAAAAAAAAATTAATTGTAAACTTTAAATAAAATGTAATATGTGATATATAAAAAGAAAAACAATATGGCCATAGATGTGAAAGTCTGTTGGACAAATTAAATTCCACAGACAAAAAAATGTTAACAACGGAAGATCTTTGCCTGATCTGTTAAATTAATTGGGACTTACATTCCAGCCACTAATTAAATAAAGAAACATAATGATAAGAATTGGTTGGAAATCTAAGTCTTAATTAAAAATTTTAAAAAGAATGAACAAAAGAAAGAGATTAAGAAAATTACAATTTTTATCTGGCATTGCTAGTAGAGACTTTGAAGAAGCAACAGCTCAAAAAAAATGAAAGAAGTGCATGGCTAGTGGTGTTAAAGGGACGTGGGTTTGGATTCAATCCATCTCATCACTAACTCACAATGTAAGATCTTTGCCTGACCTGCTAGAGGGACCGCTGCTTCTGTAGCTGTCAACTGAAACTCAACCTAAAGAATCAACAAGCAAAACTGGAACAAGAAATAACCCCACAAACTGAGGAAGTTAATCAAGAGCGCTCGGAAGAAATACCCATGGGACAATTACAACAAAGCCTAGGTAAAAGCATGCATGCATTTTAATCTGTTTACTACTCATAACTAAATACACAATTAATAATTTGATAAAGTAGAACATCTATCAACAGGACTTTAAGAACTTTAATATTTGATCTGTTTTCATATGTTTTATTATAGCCATGTATTTTATAAGTGTGTGTTTTTTATTATTATTATTATAATGTATTTTTTTATATAAAGTGTGAGTATTATTATTAAACATATTTATCATTAAATTTCATATCCTTGCTTTATTCTCCTATCACCAAGCTATGACAGGGGGGAAACTGTAATTAGTGATTAAAGGGGCATGCTGATTTGTTTAAGGTATTCATGTGCTGCTTGTTCGTGCGAATTCCCAATTCTAAAAAATAAATAGCAAACGCTGGACATTCGTTAAATTTCTTTGAAATAGTTTGCTCTGTTCAGCAGCCGAGAGTTCTTGGCCGGGAAAAATAATGCCAAGATAATATATATGTATTGCCTTGGGGTTCAGTCAGGGGTATAGATATGAAGTTAAATTTGTATCTGTATTAGCTCTCTGCTTGTATTGTAATGGCCATGGTTAAATAAATAAACAATCCATTACAGTTGGAGGCTAAGCCGGGATATTTCGGTTAGCAAAACTGTTAGTAAACAAATAAGAAATAAATAAGATAATAAAGAATCAAGTCAGAAAAAGAATTAAAATATAATAAATAAATATAATATAAAATAAAATAATCGAAATAAATATAATTGAATACACAAATAAATAAATCAACCATATGAATAACCATTTCTTTTATAATATTAGCATAAAAATACTCACAAATTAGAACCTAATAAGAAAGGGTAGAAAGTACTAGAGTTACTAGACATTCTTACATTATTATAAGTTTTGTTATACTATCTTATAATAAAAAATAATAAAGAGTTATTGTGATATATATATATATATATATATATATATATATATATATATATATATATATATATATATATATATATATATATATATATATATATATACCCCAAAAAAAAAGGAAATATATTATCAAACTTCAATTTTCAACTGAAATAAAAGAGTTTACAGATAAACAGGAGTTGATTAGCAATTAGAGGGATAAGAATAATGTGATAATAGGGATTTGAATTTATTATGAGTGACAGCTATATATTTAAAAGTATAATACCACCATCATCACACAAACAATTTATAATTTATCTATTACTTCTATGTATTCATAATTTCTCAACAAGCTAGCTGTTTCTTATTTGGTAGTTAGATTAAGATAAATAACTAATCCTTATACACTTATTGCTCACTTCAATTATTGAAATTTAACATGGTATACTAATATTAATGATGCTAAAGAAAACATTTTAATAAATAAATAAAAATAGATGTAAAAAGGGGTTGATTATAGCATAAATGAGCATTTTACTATACAATATTTAAGCTGAGAATTCAGATATTATAATAACTTTATACTGTATTCTGAAAACAAGTTTATAATGTCTAATAGAATAATAATAAAAATAATAATAATAATAATAATAATAATAATAATAATAATAATAATAATAATAATAATAATAATAATAATAATAATAATAATAATAATAATAATAATAATAATAATAATAATAATAATAATAATAATAATTTCTTACTTAAAACTAATGTTAAAACAAAGTAACAACAATAATAAAATGCCTTATAAGTCTGATATTAATTTTAAAAAAAGATTAATGAATTGAGCAAAAGTAAAATTCTCACCTAGGTACTTTTGGCTTTCAACTTTTTCCAAGATAAAAAATAATAATAACAAATACACAAAGAAAATTGTTTTTGGATTACTTTGGATTATTCTACCTGGCATTACTATAGATGAGTCACTTTTCTTTCTTGAACAGTTGTCTTCATTTTTTGTAGGACATTTCTTTTAAATGTAAACCTAATTGCAGCTTTGCTAATTATTTAAATTATAATTACTCAATATAAAAGTTGATTCTTGTAGTTCTCTTTGAATTTTACAAATTTAACTTTTTCTTATAACTATTATATAATTTCCAGTTCTATACATATTATTGAAAATATGTATGTACTGTTGATTAGTTGGGTCTATATGTGAGAAAAGGCATTATAAATTGAAGCTGGTCATCTTGCAGGTTTCAAAGGAGTCATTAGAAAAGGCTTCAAATGACTTTTATCAAATTTCAATGCAGATCATTATACCTGACATATTTGTTTAAGTCTAGCATTCCATTCTTCAACTTTTCAAATAAAATTTTTCTCATAAGACTGTAATTGTACAACCAATAACTGCTTTGTACAATAATATTGCTTAATTTTGCCCTTTACTTCTACTTGTTTTATTGGCTATTTGTCATAGTTTCACTGGTATGAATTTAGTTAGCAACTACAATTCAATTAGATTAGATTTTTTTTTTTTTTTTTGAAATTACGATTTAAATACTTTTCTCAAACTATGACGCAATTATATCAAGTAACAAACCACCTATTTAAAAAAATAATTTTATTGCATCTGTCGATTTTTCAAAAGTTGATCATTTAATTATGACCCATTAACAAAATGTGATGGAATTTATATATATATATTTCTTTTAAGTATTACATTAGCAAAATTTATTTTATTTTAATAAAAAAAATGCTAATTTATGTTGGAGGGCTAATTAAGTTTACTTAATCTTTGATTTAAAATAATTTATTGTATTACTTAAAATATTATTTAATTCTTATTTTCAAATAATTACGTTACTTTGTTCGTGTTCCTTTCTCTTTTTCCCTTTTCAACTTTATGTATATAATATGCAAACACATAACTACATTCTGTGACATGAGACAAATCTATCCCAATATATTTAAAAAATATATAATTATTTATATGTTGAAATAAATATTTGCTTGGGTAGCTGACACAAAAAATAAATATTCTGTGCTTATTCAGGTGAAATTGATACTAATTTCACATTTATATTTTATCCGGATCACTTTTGCCAAGTCTAAATAAAAAATGAAATGCAAAAAGTCAGGCAAATATTAGTGTTCATTTGACATGGATAAAGTCAGATGAGAAAAAGATACAGAAATAAAGATAAAGAGTCAATTGCATATAACATAATTTCCTACTCTTTAATGCAGTAGTAGGTATTAAAGAGCTATAGATTCTAGATATAAATGCAACTATCACATAATTTAAGGTTTAAATTTTCTTAATTTAAGTTTCAAACTCATGCGATCTTCTTAATAAACTAAGCACACAAACTACATTATAATAACATGTTTTAATTATCTAATTTGATTTATATTAATTAAAAATAATGATTGTTTTCGGTATAAAAAAGCCAATTTTTCCTCCACTAATAGTGTGAGAATGTATTCAGTAGCAAATTTTTTTTTTAAATATTATTTTGGTTATGAATTATTTTTGAATTCAATTTAATTATAAATTGAATAGAAAATTATTTAAGTGTTTGTTTAAAAAAGACACATGTTAAAAGAATAGAAAAACTTTTTTTTTTAAAAATAGATATGTTGAATTCTTTAAAACCAATTCATTGTTGTTGTTTTTTTTTTTTTAAAAAATAATTATTTAATTTAATTTTTTAAATTTTAACTCAAAAGCTCTTGTTTTTAAAAAAATTAAAGTAGTAAAAATGTTAATGAAAGCAATTTATTTTTAATAGGATTAAAAACTTTAAAATCAACTCTTTAACTTCTATTTAAAAATGTTTAACTAAATGATATATATATATATACACAGAACCATTGTATTATTTTTAATTATTTAATTTTAAATATGAAATTTGAATTTTTATATTTATTATTTACTTATTAAAGTTCTTTATTACGTTAATAAAAATCAATTTTCCATCTTATATTATTTGTATCTTATAGTTAATATTCAATAACTATTTCTTTAATTTTTTATAGAATTTGCTGTTATTTAAGATTTTAGTGCTTTACCTTACACAGTTATGCAGGTGTTAAGCCTGTACAATGTATTAATTTACTGTTTTTGCAAAAGTAATTATGAGAAAACATTCCAAATATATAAAGTTAAAAATAATATATATATATATTATAACCTTTACCAACGACATGGAAACAAATGATCAAAACGCTTGAACACAGGTCCACACAAGTACAGTACCAAAATAGTTATGGCTTTTAAAATTCCAGAGTAGGAATCCTCTTATAGATAACAATCTAATGATCAATATTAAGAGATAAGATTCTAATTTCAATTTAATTTTATCTTAGGCTCTCACTTTATTTAAATTTAGATTCAGTATTCAAAAGAAAACTTTAAATCTCCTCTCAGATTCATAAATGTCTATCTCAGGATTCAAAGAAATATATTTGGCACAATAATAATGGTAATAAATACTTTAAAAGGTAACAACTGTTTATGTTACCCACTAAATACTCTATCTTCTTCTCATTACTGCATTATTAAACATCTTATGTCTCAGGCAAGCAAATATGCAAATTGCAATAATAAAGTATCTAAATGTTTTAAATAGAATATGGCTAGCAGATAAAACATTTCCAAAATATCTTAAAGTTCTTCAAATATAAGTACTTTATGTCTACACTTAGAAATATATTTAATTTTAATATCTTCTGACATAAACTTGCACAAGTATGATGAAATAATGCAGCAGATAGGAAAGATATATTTTATACTACAAACTACATTACAAAAATATTAAAACATGCAAAACTCTTCATACAATACTGCCGCTCAGTGCAATCCAGAGTAATCAATGGATGCCAGAAGGCTTGTGCATAAAATCCCCATCTAGTGCCTACTCATCCAATATCCCCAGACTAGTTTCTGGCTTGTGGCCTTCATCAGTGAGGCACTAGATGGGAATTTTATGCACAAGTTTTCTGGCATCCATTGATTACTCTGGCTTACACTGAGTGGAAATACTGTATGGAGAATTTTGCTTGTTTTAATAAAAGTTATAAACAAGCATAAGAAATGGTGATCATGTGAGGTTTATTGACTTAAAAATATATATATTTAAGCATATGGAAATATAGACACAGTATTTATCTTATTATAATGCAGATGAAATAAATAAATAAAATAGTTAAATAAATTTTATGTGACTATTGAAATGTACTCCTAGCAAAATAATTAAGAATAAAATCTATTAAACTAGATTTTTAAAATAATGTATGTAACAATGGTAACAAAACAGAAACGTATTTAATAAATAGCAAAAATATTTGTTTTACAGGATAAGATTATATTTAGCACAATATTTTATTTATAATAATATTACTTTTAATTTAACACATGGACTAACAAACATATTGGTACACTTTACAATAAATATTTCTTTCTTAAGCATTCCTACAGGAATTATGATAAAAGCATTTATTTGCTACTACCAAAAGTTCTCACATTCTATCTAATAATACTTCTTTCAATATTAGGTACACAGAACAAAATAACATGCATACATATCTATTCATAGGCCCCTAGTAAGGTATTAAATGCTTTACAAAGCAAAAACAATATCTAAAAATCAGGGTGGGAATACACTTATATGGATTTTATAAAAATTGCAAAATATTATGCAAAATAATTAGACTTGTACAACATTATTACTACTTATGAGGGGTGAGGAAATAAAGATGCTCAATATGAACATTATTTAACTATAAGGATGGATGTGCTTTAAAATATTTTAAGATACCAAAATACACATTAATATTGTGTTATAGGCAAAGTGGATGATGGAAAATATGAATAGACACCCAGTAACTATGTGCAGGCAGTACCAGAAAATAAGAAAACCATGATCTCATTCATGAGGAGCTGATTATGTACAAAAAGCAATAAAATATCCGCACAAAATTGCATAAATTGATAGCTGATTTGAAGCAGTGTATCAATTAATAACAATATGAGGTATGAGTTTAATAATAATAAATAAAGGAATAATCATCTTTCCCCACACACATTTATAAGTATCTGAATACATCCATTCAGTCTAATCATATATGTATACTGGCACACCATAATTGCATAATGATATTAAATATTAAATTTTATACACTATCTAAATTCACATACACATCGACTTTCAAAAACACTTTCATTTACAAACATTTATGTTAGGTACGAAAGGCTGTTCTACATTGGGTATGATAATTCATTTTTATTAGGCTGAAATAATAAATATGACAACTGTAAATAATAATAAAAATAATGTATAAAATAAACCTTTTACCTAATATTTACTGCCAAATTCGTTTCACATATGTATACCATCAGAGTGTAGGCCAATTGTATATAACACATGTTAGGAAGATTAGTTTACTTTCATACTATTTTATATGTATATAAATCCCTGTTGTTATTACATATATATGTATTATTTCTCAAACATATGTATAACCAAGCCCACCACTAATCTCAACTTAATAATAACAATTGGAGAAATCTGTTTATATTGATATTACTTGCTTTTCAATCTAACTTGTAAACTAGTTTGTATAGATATGAATTATTTGAAATGCTAGGTGATAGGCATGGACATCATTGTTATGGATGATTCCTAGATGGACAAAGATTGATATTAGTATTATGAGGGTGAAGCACTTCAGAATTCTATCCCCTCACTGTCAAATAAATATAAAGGATATTGATATAAAAAGCATATTGTAAATATAAAATATATGAATTGCATGAATATAAGAGGCACTCATTCTTGATCATATATTTTTTCCTATAATAAGTAATGTTCATCAATTTATTGTTCTATCTTTGAACTGGCTAATCCATAAACATTAAATTATGCCTCTAGATATATAGTAGGCATGAACTTTATTTACTTAATTATGAATTACAAAATTATAAATTTGAATTATGTTAAATATTAAAGTGATGTAGAATCTTCTTTTAGATAAAAACTTTAATTACAATAAAAGTGCAAAATGGATTGACATAATCTGATTTCCAAGGTCATTGTTCTTAATCATATACAGGAAAAAATAATATAACAATCTTTATAAAACACATGTTTACAGAATACCATAAGTTTAATTTAATTATTAAATAATGCAATATATAACTTAACCTTGTTTATAGGTTCTGCTTTTGTAATGAATATTACTGGAATGTAAAATATATGATTAATGCCAAGATATTCATAGAATAATATTATTTATTTGTTTCTTAATTATGCTGCAATATTGAAATTCCTACATTATTCAAGACATTATTAGATTTGTGACATATAATTAATTTAATTTTTTAAAATATATCCTCTTATCTATGTCTAGATATGTACATGTATGTTTTACATAAACATGTGCAATTAAAAGTTACATCAAAAACTTTGTTTCAAATGGACATTTGTGTCCCTCTTTGCTAAAGCATGTGCAATAAAATGAATCATGAATGAAAATGGAATTTGGGAAATTATTTAAAATAATTTAATAACTGATAGTTGATAAAAAATTTATAAAATAATTCATATCGTCAAGTAAATATTTATTCTATATTATTAATAAATGTAAGATTTTAAGTCAAAGACATAATTATCATTATCTACACATTTACACAGTATGTATCAGTAAAAGGTGACTTGTTTTTTTCTTCAAGCTTTCTCCAGTGTCATTTCTGAATTAACATATGCATTATATAGAGACATGTTTTAGATATTTATTGCAAAAATTTTAATACAATAGCATATCTAGATCATACTTTAGAAGATCATCTGTTTTCCTTCCATCACAAAATTATGCAAAACACTTAAAAATATTTTTGACATTCATGGATTCACTGCCATATACAATTTGAATTATTTCAAATGTTTAATAGCAGTAAAGCAAAATTTAATGTTAGCCTGTTGTTGCATCATGAGTTAAGATACAAAATACATTCTACTATTCATTGTAGCTCTTGATCTAAACGTACTAACACTTTAAAATTTCTGTTGTGCACCTATTAAAATTTGAGTCACTTTCAGTATGTGGTAAAATGTCAGTCATAATTTTTTTTATCTTTCTTTCTTGTTAGATTTTTGGATGATGAATATGTTACCTTATGAAACATTGAAGTGTGTTGCTATGGTGACAATAATATTAACAAAATTATTTATTATTAATTGTATTGTAAAAATATAAATTGATATTATTCATTTAAAAAAAATGAATATGTAAATAATAAAGCATATAGTTTTTTTTTAAGTGTCATAGCATCGGTTGGGATGCGAACCCGCAACCTGGGCAACTGCCTGCAAGTGTAAGGCAGTTATATGTTTTATTTTCATTACTGCATTCATGATAGTAAATTATAAACAATACAAATAAATGTTTAATATTTCTAATGTATTTGTTCTTTTTATTTGTATGATATATTAAACTGATAAAATATGTATAAAATATATTTCCAGTATAATATATTGAAAATGTAATGTAAATTGTTTAATTTATGTTAAAATGAAAAATAGTATTTGTATATTAAAAACGTAAATATTTATTATATGTAATAATTGTAAAATATTTTTTTTATTTCTTATTATTGTGTAATAAGATTATTTATTTATGGAATGTTGCCAGAAATTCCTTAACGAGTGAATATAGAGGATTTCTATATTTACACTAACATCAATGGAAATTTTTTTAAAATGGAACTGAATAGTTTGAACTCATTCTCTCTCTTGGTTTGGCTTTAAGCAGAAGCATGTATATATTTCTTTATATAACTTTCTTTTTATTTTCTTTAAAGTATTTAGTTGACAGAACAAAATGAAAAGGTAATAGGCAACATTATCTGCCTTTGATCTGGGCAGCATATTTTGAAAATTTTATGGGAAAACGACAATTTATTATAAAAGAAAAAAAAAATCATCGAAATTGCTTCATAATGGTATAAACCATCAGAATATCTTAACCTATAAAATGAATGTTACCTCTATTTTAAAAACAGAATAAAACATCAGAAGGTGTACAAGAGTCATATCTATTTGCCAGTGAAATTTTATTAGATCGATTGATCAATTTTTTAAAAGATATGAATTTGTATTTCATTGGATCAGTTTGTGATTCAGCATAAATCTTTGTTTTCATTAATCTAAGTATATGGGGTTGTGTAAGTGAAAACCATTGTTTAAGCTTTGTAATTTTTGGGGTTGAGATTAAATCCCTAACATTCAATGCACCAATTTTTAACTTCATTAAATTGATTGTTCCATTTATGTTCAAGTTTTGGAGAAAAACAAGTTCTATAGTAGCTTCATAATTTTGTTCTGCTTCTTCGTCTGTTCCATTATTTGACTGATTACTTTGTATTGTTGTGTCACTATTGTTTTTTTTTTCAGTTTTAGCTCTCTTGGTAGTTCAATTTTTTTTGTGGCTGCCTGGTTTTCTGTTTGGATGTATGATATTCTTTTGTATTTGTGGAAGGCAGTAGTTAAATCCATAATAGCTTCAGAAGTTTTATTTATAATTCTTGTTATTTATATGTGCCACATTTGTGCTGTTTTCTCATTGTTATTGCTATCTATTTCATTGGTGTTTTCTATCAATTCCATTGTATAATTTTGTTCTCTTTCTTGATTTAGTGGTTTGTCATTTATTATTGTTTTAACGGTTAAATTCAAAATGTGATCATCTCCAGTTATGCTTCTGTTGTTTACTTCCTACAATTGTTGTTTTTTAATGCTCTCTTGTGTTTCTGTTTTTTCATGAATAGATGTTTGGATTGGTTGATTGTTGTTTGCCGTTAATTGGGGTTTGCTTATGTTTATGTTTTTTTTATCTTTTTGCTACAGTTTGCTGCAGAGTGACTACACTCTCCACAGATGAAGCATTGTGGTTCTAAGCCTTATATATATATATATTATAATTGAAAAAATAAATTTAACGGTTTACAAACTATTACAAACAATCCTTAAATCTGAAGAAGTACTTTTGATTAATTTCTCAAACCTGTAAAAAATTAACCAAAAGTATTTCTGCGGATTTAAGGATTGTTTGTAATAGTTTGTAAACCGTTAAATTTATTATTTCAATTATAATTACAATTTTGTTTTTAATTAACGAACATTATATATCTCTCTCTATATGTTTTTAATTACCGAACATTTTATATATATATATAGAGAGAGAGAGAGAGAGAGAGAGAACTGCTTCCTGATCTATGACTTGTGTGGGGATATTCTCTGGCGTTATTGATTCATTAAGTTTCATTTTAAAGGTAAAACTATTACTGCACACCCGAATAGGTGTATCAGTAAGTAAAATAGGTTTTAAATATAATACTTTCCCAAACGCTTTCATCATATTTTGAAAGTCATTTATATTATAATCAAAATAAGTATTTTTAATAGTGCCGGTAATAAAGTTCTTAAGGTCTGTATCTACAACTATTAAAGCATAATTTCCTATAGTTTTGATCTGAGTTAGAAATTTATTTTTTTGATAATCCTCAAAGAATTCTAATGCCAAGTATCTCATGTTGGGGTGTTCGCCTATGCTTGAGATTGTTTCCCAGCTTCTGTTTGCTGTTATAATTTTGTATAACATTTCTCTCAGGAATTTGTAAGTGTTAGGCTTTATCAGTAACAGCCAAGACAATTGATCTGTTGAGAAGAATTTTTTTAAATGTATTAAAAAGTTTGTTCAGTATTATATTATTAAAATCAGTGTTAATTGTTTTTAATTCTTTCTGAGACCAATTGGTCAATGGGGGCTCAGAGTTGTTTTCATATATTAGATTTAGCTCATTCATATCATCATTAGTTATTCTTCGAAATCTACTAGCTGCAATCGAGTTTGATTGCATTGTTATAACTTTATTTTGAAAAGTAACTTTTGTTACATTAGCATAAGTTTTTAAACTGTTATTGTTGTTTCCATCGTTGGAGTTTATTTTGGCGTCATTTACTCTTGTATTTTTTGTTGTGACACCATGTTTGGTATATACTTGACGATTTTCAGTTTGGGTATATACGTTTTTTTTTATTCTTAAGATTTTATTATTAATGTAATTTTTTAAATGTTACTATTGATATATTTTGTATTAATAGTTTAAAATGAAGAATTACCTTTGAGTTTTCCGAATTTTTTAGTTTTTTATTCAATAATAAGCTTTATTTGTCTTTAAAGGGGTACAAGAGTTTACATAGCTTGGATTTCTATGTTTACATGGGCAATACATAGATATAGGTTTACATATATAAAAGTTGATTTATTGTTTTACACAGAATTACAGGAATTTTTACATGCTGTAGATTAGTTACATGGTTTTACATAGCTTGGATTGCTGTAGTTACATTGGGGAATCTATAGATATAGATTTACATACATAAAAATTGATTTATTGATTTACATGAGATTACAAAAACATTCATGTTCTGGATTAGTTACATGGATTTTACCTGGCTTGGATTTCTGTGGTTTCATAGGCAATCAATAGACATAAGTTTATGTATATAAAAGTTGGTTTATTTATTTAAGCTACAAAGGTTTTACATAGCTTAGATTGCTGTGGTTACATGAGTAATCTATAGTTGTGGTTTTACATATGTAAAAGTTGTTTTATTGTTTTACACAAGATTACATAAATTTTACATGGTCTGGACTGCTGTATCTACAGATGTAATCCAGGTTTAGTTCTATGTGTTTGAGTTGCCTTGGGAACATAGGTGAGGACTAGAAATTTCCAAGGTAGTGTGGCAATTATCTGTGAAGTCTGGCCTGGTGTGAGATCAATGTCAGTATTTTTATTTTTTAGAGTATCTTCTTTGGATGACCAGGCTTTCTCTTGGTTTCATTGGTAATGTGGGTTAGGGAGAGTGTTGGTGTGGATGAGAGGCCTTGTGGGATTGCCATGCCTATTTTCTCATGCATTTGAATAGATGAAGGTTGCAGGGGTTGGTGGTGCAGCTATGTTAGAATTGGTTGCAATTGTTAAGTTGGACTTTGTGATAAGCTGATCAGCCTCTGGATCTAGCTGTGTGATAGAAGTGGGAGCTGAGTAAGGCTTTTGAAAAAGTTTAAGAATGAGATCCATGTGTAGAGTGTCCTGATATCCAGAGGGGGGCTGGTGGTACAGCTATGTTTGAACTGTTTTCAATTGTTGAATTGGAGTTTGCTGTCAGTTGGTCAGACTATGGGTCTGGCTGTGTTAGAGATGGTGGCCAAATGAAGCTTTTCATATGACAGAAGTGTGAGATTAATGGCTCTTGTCCAGACAAAATCTCGGTAGGTATTTAGATTCACCATTGCTATTAGAAATGGTTTATGTTTTTTGAAATTACCCAGTAACTTGATGATAGTTGATAATTTGAATGAAACATTTGACACAAAATTGAAAATCAGTTACCAACTGATTGGAAATTGAAAAAGGTATATAAAGTTAAGTTCTTTTTTTGCTAGCCTAATGTTTTGACTATTTTATAAGCATAAACAACCATAGTTTGTAAACTCAGTTGTGAGCAAATGAACTATTTTCTGGGAACTTGAAATCAAATTTTTATTACTAAACAAAGATCAGAGATTGCTACAATAACAATAAGCATATGCCTGACTGATTTTTGGACTTATGGCTTTTTTCTTAATTATCGTTATGTAACTTGATTTCAATTGGAAATTTGAATAAAAAATGTAAACCAAAGTTGGAAGTAAGTAATCAACTGATTAAAGGTATATTATTATCTTATATTAGTCTAAGATTTTGAATTCTCTTTAAGGGTAAAAAAACAAAGCTAGTTAACTTGCTTATTTAGTAAGTGAATTACTTGTAGGGAAATTTGTAACTGAATTTTTTTTTTCCAAACAAAAATCGGACTTTGCAATAATAAAATTAAAAATTGACTTAGTTTGACTGAACTTTGGATTCTGAAACTCTGTGCTGCTAATGTTGACAGCAAGCATCTGGCCATGTGATTACTTTGTTGCCATATTGTTGTTCAAAATTATTGTTGGGTAATTTGATTTTAATTGAGTTTTTGAATGAAAAATGTAACACAAAAGCATTAAACAATTACCTATTCATTGGAAATTGAAAAAAGTATATCAGGATAAGGTTTTAAGCTTGCCAGGTTTAAACGTTGAGTACCTTTCGAGAATTAAAAACTAAAGCATGCTGACTTGGTTGTGGACAAGTGGACTTTGCTGCTGAACTATTACTACTACTACTACTACTACTACTACTACTACTACTATATCATTATTGTTATTATTATTATTATTATTATTATTATTATTATTATTATTATTATTATTATTATTATTATTATGTTTCAATAATATACTTTATTGTCAACAAAGATTACATGATGTTTACATAGTTATGTCTTGGTTACAGTGACATGATGATTTTTACTGGTTTGATTTTACTAAGATTTTCATTGCTAATTACATAAGTATGGAAGTGTTGAATAGGGAATCTACATCAGTTATCCTATTCAATTACATTGTATTATTATTATTATTATTATGATGATGATGATGATGATGATGTTTCAAAGGGTAAACTTTATTGAGACTCAAAAAGAGTTACATAAGTTATATTTGAAAACATGAGGTCTTAGATGCAAATTGATTCATAATATTATATATATATATAATAAATGTTTACAATTTTGATTGTGATAGGAAAGAAAACATGATTTACATTAATTAAAAAAAATAATTATTACATAACAAGATACATATGTCAAATTAAGTTAACATAGAATTTTTAAATGTGATATTGAGAAAAATATGATGGTATTCATGATAGTGTAGTTGAAAACATATGGAGGAAAGATTGAAATTAGTGTTAGATTGACATATGGTTCTATAAAAATTGGGTTCATTTGATGAAAGTACTATAGTTTTCATATTGTCTTATTGTTTCATTTGTTGCATATGTTCCATGTGAAAAAAATGGAGAAATATTAGTCAGAATGACTTGCATCTTGGGAAAACACAAAAACATTGGTTCAGCATGAATTGCATCCTGGGAGAATGAAAAAATACTAGTATGCATAAATTGCATCCTGAGAAAATACTAGTTCAGCAAGGATTGTATTTTGAGGAAATGGAAAAACAGTTGTCAACATATATTGCATCGTAAGAAAATGGAAAAACACTTGTCAGCACTAACTGCATTATAGGAACAAGGAAAAATACTATTTCAGCATGAAAAAACATTGATTGGCATGCATTGAATCCTACGAAAATGAAAAAATTCCAGTTTAGCATAAATTGTATCATGGAAAAATGGAAAAAACCATTGTTTGCATGAATTGCATCATTAGAAAATGGAAAATACTAGTTGGCTTAAATTGCATCTTAGGAAAATTGAAAAACACTGATCAGCATGAATTACATCTGGAGAAAATGAAAAAAAAACACTAGTCAGCATTGATTGTATCTTGGGGAAATGGAAAAACATTAGTTCAGTCCTTGGAAAAATGCCAGTCAGCATGATTTTCACATTGGGAGAATGGAAAAAAACATCAGTTATTATAAGTTACATTCTTTAATAATGATGACATTGAGGAAATTTTTTTGTGTTGAAGCTTGAGAACTTGCAATTGTTATACAGTTAAAAAAAAACAAAGATTTGCTGCAGGACTATAATTATACAATTTTTAAAACAAGTTTGCCATTTTTATTTCCTTTCTCATATTGGTCAAAACCAAATGTGATTTAATTTTTCTATGTGCACACATGGAAATTTTTTTAAAAAGTGTGCTATGTAATCAAGCTTTATTCTATCTTTGATAAGGTGCAAACTTTTAGGATTTGAAGAAGGAACCCTTGGAAGGACATGGTGACAGGACTAAAATTTACTGCTGAACTACTATTACTTCTTCTTCATCTTCCTCTTCTTTTGATTCTTCTTCTTATTATTTTAATGTGTTCTGTAACTGACCATCGGTTGTTGTTTTGCACTTAAAATAAAATTGAATATTTTATGTCCTTCTTAATATCTGGAATTTTTAGAACAGCATTTAGTTAAAACATTTTGTTTAATTCTGATCAAAATTGTCTTACAAAAGATAGTTTACTTAAGTTGTACTACTAGTAATTAATATATTTTTCATATAGATAATGTTTAAATGTTAAAACTATAATTTCATTTATGTGCATACACGTATATATATATATATATATATATATATATATATATATATATGTATTTATCTAATATATATATATATATATATATATATATATATATATTAGATAAATACATGGCTCTATCTCATATGTATGTAGATGTGTGTTACCTTAAATATTTTATAAAATTTTGAATTGTGTTGAACTCTTTAATTTTACCTAAATATTAATTGCTATATTCTTATATAAAACTTGAATTTAAATCATAAGTTTTCTGCTATTCCTTACATTATTAAACATTACTACATTCACTATCAATATATTTCCTTGATCTGTGCTTACATTGTTATCAATTTTTCGTTCATTTTTTTATTACCGATATAATTATTTTCCTTTTAACCACACGTACTCTGACTTAATGTGAACTACCACCCAAGCCAATATGAGATAATTATCTCAGTATATATATATTTAAAAGAAAAAAAATTATTTAGATACCCATTATTGCTTTCGAGTAATAATGTTATATTCTAAAATAAAAATTCTCCAGCTTAAACAACTCGCACAATCAAATATTAGTTTTAAAACAGCATGATACTTTTATACAAGTTTTTAAGACTTGATTTAAATATTATTATTGTGGTTTATTTTTATGCAATAAATACAATATTAATATTTTCTCTAAAATGTTTTAGAAACTTAAAAATTTTTCTCTATAAAGAATAATTCAATATTTTTTTTAATTTTTAAACATTGATAAATTCCTATGTCATTTTATTTTAAATAAAAAACCAGTAATGTAAAGAGTACTTTTATATAATTTTAATAATAAAGTAATTATTAGTATTTATATAATTGTGTTTAACTTCCGTATATAAGATATTATGAAAATAGTCTCTGTACAATAATGAAGCAAGAAAGTACTGGAAGTTCAGTAAAAAAAATAAAGATAAATCATGGGTTTAACACCTGTTGGAAAATGATATTTGTCTATAATCAAGTTAAATTATATTACAACATAATTTCGTTTTTATAATTAATGCATCAAAATTTATTTTATTAACATAGAGTAATATAGCACCTTAAGGTTATATATAGTAGCAGATTATTTTACTATCTGGATTGATTTTTGTCTAGATTCCTGGTAAAAAAAAATTCCAGGTTCACTCATTCTGGATATAAATTCCAGAATATACCTTAGTAGATGGAGGCATTATTCATTATGCTCTAAAGTCTTATCTGTATATACTGTATGACATTTATCAAAAAATCAAAATATAATTGTCAGTATAATTAAAATAATAATATAAAAGAAACTTTTAGAAAATATCAACTGTGAATTGAAAAAATAACATCTCCAATATTTATATAAATGATTTAGTTAATAAATTACTAAATAATTATGTTAATAAACTTATATAACTATTTATTTTAATTGGTTTGTATTTATGGTATTAATAAAATTGTTTTTATAATCTATTATACCATCTAAGTTTTCAATGCTTATGTAACCGATGGTATGTAAAAGTAAACACTATCGTTATCTAACCCTGAGTGATCATTTAGTGAAGTTATTTTTAAAATTGTATATTTAATTGCTTAGAATACTTTAAATGAAAGTATATAATTAAATAAGCTTGCTGGATTAACAGGAAAAAAAGAGGTTTTATAATCAATGTTTATAGAGAAATATAAATATTTTTTTTCTATAATGGACTTTGTAGTGGGTAATAATAATGATGATGATTGATGCTGTTTTGTATACATTATGTTATAAATAGCTTTCATTAAAAAATTAATAATACAGAGAATTATTATTTTATATATTATTACAAAAAGCTATAAATACTTAATTATATTTGATAAAACGAATCTAAATTAATTTTGTAGTATGTGAAGTATTCTCTACTTCAGTGATTAATTCAGGTAAACATTATTAGCAAATATTTATTAAAATTGCAAAATAACGCAAATTTAATTAAACTTAAATGTCCTTAATTAAAAAAGGTTTCATTGTCTGTCAACAACCAATCAAATCCGTGTATTACAAAAAACAAAAACAAAACAAAAACCAACAACAAATAAACAAAACGGTTGCATTTGAAATTTTAAATAACAGATTCAATATAATTTTTTTTAAAAAAAGATTAAATTCTTTTTCATTTATAGTTTCTTAATAAAGCTTATAATAATATAAAAATATTTAATAAATAAAAACTAAAAACATTTTTAATAAATTTAAGTTATGTGTGCGATAGAATTATATATATATATATTAATTAGATTAACAACTCAATGCTGGTTTATTGAGCACTTGAAATATTCTCAAACTAAAGCACAAGATAGTTTTTGAAAACATAAGAAAGGGCAATCTTATTCTTTTACCTATATTCACTTATATAGGCCAATCTGAAGCACTTGGAAATGAGAGCATGAAGATCTTAAATTGATCACATTACTTTTTTTAAAGATATATTTTAATTATTGACATTGGCAAAATTTTTCAATTTACTGCTTGTCAATTTTAGTTGAAATAAAGAAATATATAAATAAAAACTTTTCCTAGTAGTTATTATGTGCTAATTACATTAACAACTCAACATTAGTTTATTGAGCACATGAAATATTCCTCAATCTAAAGCACAATATAAAGTCTTTGAAAAGATAAATTATTTTATCTAAAATTGACAAGCAATAAAAAAATCTTCACCGATGTCAATACTAAAAATATAGCTTTAAAAGAAGTAATGTGATCAATTTAAGATCTTCATGATTTCATTGCAAAATTCTTCAAATTGGCTTATATAAGTGAATGTAGGTAAAAAGGATAAGATGGTCTGTTTTTATGATTTCAAAGACTCTGTTTTGTGCTTTGGATTGACAGTATTTCACTTATTCAATAAACCAGTGTTGAGTTGTTAATCTAATTAGTATATAATATTAACCACTAGGAAAAGTTTGCATTATATATATATATATATGTAAATTTGCTTGTTTATATATATATATATATATATTGTACCAATCGGAATGAAAGTGAAGATCAAATCTAACCACAAACACAATATCTGCTCTACAAGGGCGCCATCTAGGCATTTGAGCCTAGAAAAATTTATAGAGTAGGCAGATACGCGCGGTTAAGATTCCACTTTATTTAAATATTCCGATCGTTAGCCCAAGTCACTAGCTCAGCGGAAACGCATAGATAAAAATCTATAAACTTTATATCTTAAATATCAAAGAGTAAAAGCCACTGCCAGAAATTAACACATAAAATATTTATTTACGCACATATAAAATCATTCTAAACTCGAGGAATAGGTTTAACATTTGTAGATTTTTATATTCTTATTACTCTTTAATTTTACATTTATATAAATTTCAATGATTTTAATTTTTTTTTTATTTAGATTGTCAAGTATGAATAGACTACATAGATCTGCATTTGAAAATAAAACATTCTATCCCTATTTAACCCTAGGCTAAAATTCGCAGTCAAACTGGCATCAATCCATCCGATACATTTATGTATTCAATGTAGCATGAAAATACAACAGCACAAAGATACTATACTGTCAAGAATGGACATCTGAACAATATATTTTAAGAAAACATTGACTCTTGTCTAATACAGGAATATGACGTCTGTATAGCAAGAAGAACAATAAAATAAAAACTCCATATGAAGGGACCGCGATCCTTTTTGCCGACTTACAATCCCATCCATAGGCAAAAGGTTGGTGCGGTGTATACAGCGATTCTGCACGTAGCGAAACTCATACTACATCTACTAATTACACAAATATATCCAAATCATTGACCCAATTCAACAACGACACAAATAACCTAAGATTTCCCTCCCCTAATATAACTTTACAAATCTATATAGCCATTCACGCCTGACTTAATTTTAACATTTAAATACGTTCGCACAGATTGTTTAAAAATGTTGGGTATAGATCGATTACATAGATTCCACGGTCAAAAACATTTCAAAATAAACATAAACGATCAAAATACAAAATTATTGATACTGACAATCGCAGAGGGAAACTTATAAGTAACCCAATAGTATTCACCATAAGATACTTGCGTTGTCACCAATAACTTAAAAGACATCCGAATAAATACATTTTAGATACTCACCGTAAGGTATCATTATTTATCGAATGTCTATAGATTTTGATCAAATATGAAAACCAAAATATAATTAACCGCAAACGAATCCATGCAAGCGTCTATAAACAACTTAAAATTTACTCATTTAAAATTTAACAATAAATATCAATACAATAAATAATAAATGGAAATGATTTTTTTTTTTTATCAAGCGCATACATATATATAAAATTTCACATTATCAATTTAGTTGACACACAGGTCAGAGAAAAGTTCCTTTTTATAAAAATAAATTTACTTATCAATCTTTAAAGTTCTTAATTAATGTTATGATTTTTAACAATTGTTCAGTTCTATTGCTTACGGTAGAGAAGTCCCTGTTCCCATTGGCAATTCCCATGCAGACTTTCCTGGAAGACCGGTCTGATGTTTTGGAGGTGGCAGTTGCTGGTTCTGTCCTGGTATCACAGTCTTTGCATTTTTAAATAAGTGAGTGAGGACGACAAGTGCGTCTTGTCGCCAGACTCACCAAAATCAAGTTGGAAAAAGCTCTCTCTGACTGGAACTCAATATTTTTTTCTTTTTATAGTCCTCCTACGGATTCCATGAACAAAAACATCACTGTTCTGTTTTTTCGTTATGGTCCGGGCCTTTATTTGGCTTCCATTGGTCAAGCTAAAATCCCTTTCCTCTCTTATCTAACTTTCCATCTGACTTTTTAATTAAACAGCTTTTAGATAATTAATAAACAATCATTTCCATTTATAGATTACAGGAATTAATTAATACCTGTTTTTGTTTTAACTTACGTTATTTTTTTATTAAAATACTTTTATAAATCTTTTTTTTACAAAAAATACATTCAAATACCCTTTTTTTATTTATTAAAAAAAAAAATTTTTAAAGTTTAGCATCTGTGCGAATGTATATACGTATAACAAACATTTTTAATTTTAGCGTTTAGTTTTTTACTTTTATTTGCGAACTTTTAAGTTTTTCTTTTAAATTAATGTAACGACATATTTATATATCGTTACAATATATATATACACCTGGATCTCATTTTATGTGGATTATTTTAATGCGATTTTGAAGTTATGTGATTCATGTTTCTTTTAATATCTTTCATATTTCACTATATTTATTAGATATCAACAAATTTAAATTATTAATAACTTATTTTGACTTGTATTACTTTTTTTTCTCAAAAATATAATGTTATATTAGCAGGTAATGTTAATATGGCCTGAAGCTGTATTTAGACTCATAGCTTCTATGTAAATAACCTACTTATACTAATGAGTAAATAATAATAATAGATTTATACTTAGGTATAAAAATATCGCAATAAATATTCAAAAATTTTAAACTTTTAAAATGTATTTTGTTAGATATAACAGAAATAAATAATTTTGTAGATTTTTAAAATAAATAATAGTTTTATTGATTTTGTAAACTGAAAATAATATTTCTAATGATAATGTATAATCTTTTTGTTCTGATTGCAATCTCATATTTTTAATATAGAAACAGAAAACCATTAACACAGCACAAGACTGAAAGTGGCACTAGTTGTACATCACATCACGAATCTGATTTCTTACCAATTCACAAATGAATGCATGTTATCAAATAGTGGTAATGATTAAAATATGTATGAAAAATGTAAAAAAATACTGTAGTTAATAAAAAAAGTAAAAAAGTTTGTCTTGTATTAATTTTTCTCAAATATTTGAAATTTTTTATTAGTCATACTTTATTTCCTTATTTTTTTAATGCAAATTTTAAAGCAATGTTTCCTTATTGCTTTTCTTTTATGCAATTTCTGAAAATTACAGAACCTAGCCCCCATTTTTCAAGGTAAGTAAAGTCTATTTTTGTGCATTTTCTTTTGTGCCCATTTTCTGAGGAAACTATCTACCACATAAAACGAGACCCAGGTGTATATATATATATATATTTCTACTGCATAATTGTTAATTATTACATATATATATATATATATTTCTACTGCATAATTGTTAATTATTACATATCTTAAAGCAAAGATTTACTCAGATAAAAATAGAAACATAGACTTTGATTATTCTATATGTATATTTAATTATTGTTAATATTAACATTATATAACATTTTTCTTGGATTACACCCATTACCTCTTGACAATAGAAATCATTTTGCAATATTTTTAAATAACCACTATTACATGAACATGCAAACATGTTAAGTGTGGTCAGCCAAGATTGGATCATGGGTGAAATATGTTTACAAACACATTAAATATTAAATGTAAAGTGATGATTAATAAAAGTTGTTATACATCTTCATAGTTTGGATTCACCCTTGTTGTTTACAATGTTCTGAGTTTACTGTCTATTTAAAGTCTTAGTGACAATAGGAAATTGTTTAGCATATTTCTGTTTGCTTTTTTGAAAATTTGTAAAACATAGCTAACACTGGTAAAAAAATTTATTGGTACATGATGTAATATTATTTTTATTTAATTTCAGTAAAGCTTTATGCATATTCTAATTTGTTATATAGTTTGTTAAAAAGGTTTTTAAAGTTATTAAAGTGATTTTTAATTAATTTACCATGTAAACCATAAAATAAAATGTTGATCAGCATGACAATATTGTAATAGGTTGCTCTATTTGGTTTCATTCCTGTTGTTTGCCTTGTTTTGAATTACTATGTATTTAAAATCTTGGCCAGCACTAAAAAAAATAGTTAACCATTTTCAGTTGCTTAATTCGAAAATTTGTAAAACACAGATTATGCCACAGACAAATTTAATAATTAATGTGGAGTGATGTTTCTTATATATATATGATAAACAAAAATGCAAGTTAAAAAACTTGCTAGGACGCCATCTGTGGACATATATATATATATATTGTACCAATATCATGTTGGCACATAATAATTTTGTTTAAAAAATTATTAAAATAAAAATCTTTCATAAAAGAAAACGTAAGATTAAAAGTCTAAAAGTTTCATAAAAGAAGTAAAGAGTTTTTCTTATTATTATTAGTTAAAATGTAATGTAAAGTTTAAAAATATAAATCTATTTTTATTCGAGTTAAAAAAAAAGTAATCTTAAAAACTAAATAATGAATTGATCTTAAATTATACATGTGCATAAATGTAAGCTTGTGAATAAAATATATGTGTGAGAGTAAACAAAAAAATGATAAATGCGTGTATTGAAAAATAAATGAAAGTTAAAAAAATTAAAAAACACTCAGTGGTGGCTACCAATAAAAATATAAAAACAACACATTTACATGGCTACTAATTAAATGATCTTCAAAAACATGTAATTAAGAGATTATCAAAGGAATTTCAACAACAGATATTGCCGGAGGATATCAAAATGAAAACACGTCATGTATAAATAGTCAATTTTTATCAGACAGTTCAGTTGAGTTTGAGTCAGTTCAGAAAACAGTCAGTTGAGACTACAGTTCAGAAAAACAGTTGTGTTTAAGAGAGTTATATCAGTCAGATTATTATGCATCCAGAATCAAGAATGCAGTGTTAAAACCTTGGACAAACATACGGCCTTCTACAGCCTGAGTCCAGTAAAACAGCAAAACTTGCTCATGAATAGGATAATGCTTATATAACAACTTGAAGAGTCACCGTCAATATTTAACTGTCCCCAGGAATAATACTGATGAATAATAATGAAACCTCCTCAAGAAACTTCAATGTATCCACATTCAAAATTCTAGATAAAACATTTTCTTATATTCATTTCTAAAATAGCCACCACATTCGTAAAACCAAGAGTCAAGTTTAAGAGCTCTATTGCATACATAAACAAACTATTAATATGTGTGTTTAAAATATTGTGTGTATCCATGTGTTAGTATATTGATGTCATGTATTTTAAATTTCAAATATTATTTAATGCTTTCTCATAAGATATTATAGTGTGTGAATTATATATGTGCATGTGTTATATTAGTAAATAAGATTTATAAAATATTTAAATTTAGTTTAATAAATGTTAATTAAAATAAATTATCTTAAAACTTAAAGCTTTATTTATCAGTCAATTCTTTTCTCCACTAATTTTATATAATCTGTTAGTGATTACCAGTAGCTGAGCTAGTCTTGTATGTAACTTAGGCATTGAGTTAGTGGCCATTGTTTAAAGTGTTTTATTCATCCTCTGGATAAATAACTGGCACCCATCTATACAAAACAAAAAAAAGTACTTTGAATGTGGTGTTGAATTCAACAGTCGAGAAGAAGTTATGTCCTGGAAAGGTAACGCTAGTTATATATTTTATAGCTATCATTTGGACATGCATCCAAGTATGTTCTTCTCTGCCTAAGACGCTGGTAGTAAGATCACCAGATCAAACCCAGTACAATATATATATATATATATATATATATATATATATATATATATATATATATATATATATATATATATATATATATATATATATATATATATATATATATGTATGTAATTATGTGATTGAATATTTTTAATTATCTAATTATTGTATTTATAAATATTCAATCATATAATTATGTATATTGCTTCAAAAAATACAGACATATAATATCTATCTATCTATCTATCTATCTATCTATCTATCTATCTATCTATCTATCTATCTATCTATCTATCTATCTATCTATCTATCTATCTATCTATCTATCTATCTATCTATCTATCTATCTATCTATCTATCTATCTATCTATCTATCTATCTATCTATCTATCTATCTATCTATCTATCTATCTATCTATCTATCTATCTATCTATCTATCTATCTATCTATCTATCTATCTATCTATCTATCTATCTATCTATCTATCTATCTATCTATCTATCTATCTATCTATCTATCTATCTATCTATCTATCTATCTATCTATCTATCTATCTATCTATCTATCTATCTATCTATCTATCTATCTATCTATCTATCTATCTATCTATCTATCTATCTATCTATCTATCTATCTATCTATCTATCTATCTATCTATCTATCTATCTATCTATCTATCTATCTATCTATCTATCTATCTATCTATCTATTAGTCATAGTCCATAAATAGTTGATTTATTTAAAAAATAAGCTCTGGGCATAAGTGGTCACTTATGCTTTTAAAGTGTTTATTGATGGGAGAATATGTATCAATTTTCTAGCATATATGTAAAGACTAGTTTCTTCTACAATATTACACACATATATAAAATCCTATATTATTAATTATTACACACACACGTTCATATATGTCAGTTTATAGATATCCCATTGCACAACAGAGATTTTTATAAAAACTTATCGGAAGAGTCGTCGTCAAGGAAAGGTACTTATCAAAAAATTTGTCAAAAACCAGATGATGAATATGTAAGGTTTTTATTTTTATTTTTTTGTTTAGTTGCCAAATCAAAAAATACAGATATCTACACAAACATATTTTAACTATATAAATAAAATAATGCAAACTAATTGTATGTTATTAATAACATATAAATATTTTTTACTTCATTCAAAAGTAGATGAAACGCTACATATTTTCTATTTAAATAATTTAATAAATAGACATAAATATAAAAATTCTATAGTAATATATTTTATGAAACATCATCTAATATTTTTAAAATTGAAACTTTAGGATAGTTATCTCTTAGTGTAATATTTATATTTCAAATCAGTGGTATGTACAATGTCTTAAATTATAAAAATTTACAAACTTAGTCTATTCTCATTAGAAGAATTGTAAAAATGCACATATGTTAGAGTGAAAAACAAGAAGTCAAAAAACATGTTTGACATTAGCAGCAACATCTAAGAAGTTTCTTAATCTAAAAAGATAGGTTTTAGTGTAACATTTTCAAATGGAAAGCAAGAAATTTACATGCAATTACTTTGATTAACAGATTAAATATAAAATTATTACTGAGAGGAAAGTTAAAAAGTTCATGTAACAAAAGTTACCATTCTTTCTTCGTCCAGTTTTCTTCTTGCGGTGCTATGTATGAAGAACGTAGGCGCGCATTTTGAATTTCTTAGAACGGCATGGTTAATTTAAATGTTGGAATTTGGAAGACTGGAAGCACGGAAAACATTACAGATCAGCGGTACGAAAGATTTAAATTGGCAGGACAGGGATCAGCTTCTTGGACTTAGCCCATCATGATAGCAGTTTACCGGGCAACTTCTTAATAATGGTTGAAGTGATTTCTCTGGAACAACTACTTTGCTGTAGCTTGACGATCCAAGCACAACCAAGTCAAAAGTTAGAGTGTCTATATTATATTTTTAAGATCGCCACGGTTGACCTTTCTGCCTAGTTTTTTGTTCATAACTCCACCTTTGATTTCAGCCTCCAGCAATATCTAATTTGACTATTCAATAGCATTTGCCTTTCCTGATAAGAGTTCTACGTTTCTCATTTATTTTTAAATTTAATACATGATTCTAAATTGACAAAACAATTACATCGGAATTTGTGAATACAAAAATATACATTCATTATCTTAATTTATCGAAGTACAAACTAATCATTCTATACCTTTTGTACAAGTAGGATTTTGATTAAAAATACTGATCAAAGGAATGTGACTTTTGATCAGCATTTTTAAATGACTTTGTATAATTTGTAAAATTAACATTTAAAGAAAATATACACGCAATTGAAACTTTTAAATTGAGCTAATGTAAATCCACAAACCACACACACACGAATATTATTTATCACGATTTGTGACATTTATACTCATACTCTTTTCATTAAATTCTTTTTAAACGAACACAAAATAAATAACTTAAAATCTATGTGGCTTGGAATAGAAAAAGTCTCATTGCGGGTAAATAGTGGTTTAGAATTACCGTTCTTAAATGATAATCATGAAACTAAGATCGATTCTTCGATCTGTTTGTTTCATTTCTTCCTACTTAAAAAAAAAATAACAAAAAAAATGTTTATACATATTTTACTGACTTACATTTCATTACAAAGTTGATCGACTTTGGAGAACAGTCTGGGTGAGAGTTTGAACCTAAACATGGGTGTGGAATGATACATTTTATCAATCATTTGTATATTAATGTCCATTGGTCTTTACTCATCATCTGAAACATTTATAACATAGTGGTCGTTTACCGGGTTATCCCAAAATTACTGTTTGTTTTCTATGTTCTCCCTGGGTCAGGAGGTATATAAGGCTTTAATTGTCTCACGTTGTAATGACTCTGCTCCCATTCTCTTTTTGTTGGAGACAAATCCCCATAATCAATCTGGTTTAAAAGCTCAATAGTTTTTTCAAACGACATGGGGCAGCTTCCCAGCATCATTCTTTGTACCCACGGTGGTAAATTATGCACAATAATCCGGGTAATGTGCTGATCAGTGTACTTAAAAGCAGTAAGAGATTTAAGTATTGTCACTTGGTGAATGAAGAATGCTGCATAACCCTGTCTGTTGTTCTCATTATATTTTTGACTGGAGAGCTTGTGTAAAAGTCCCTCCTGCTTCTCTTCACTCCAATACCTTTTTAAAAGGGCATTTTCATAACCTTGAATTGTAATCGGTGGGTTTTTCAATAATTTCCACCAAGCCTTCGCGGATTCCTTTAGATAATGGCTGGCTACTGTTATTTTCTCCTTCTCGGTCATTTGGTGTAAGCATAAAAATTCCTTGACACTATCCAAATGTACATCTGGATTTTCTCCGGGGGTCGCCTTTAAATATTTGAATATGAATGGATGACCCAAAGTATGGTATATTACTCATCCTCATTTGGGGATTTATCGTCTGTTCTAATTTTATTTCTTTTCCTTTGATAGCAGTTTCCCTTGCCACTATTGGTTTTTCAATTTGACCCTGCCTCTCAGTTTGCATCTCCAACTCATCATTACTAACTTCTATCTTCTGGCTTGTTTTCTCTTCACTGACTTCCTCGCTCTGAATTTCCAACTCCTTCGGTATGGTTTGGTCATCTTCTTCCTTCTTTGTATTGCTATTGGATTTCTCTTCCCGATCTGGTTTACCATCAATCCCCATACGTCCTTCTTCAATTCTCAACATCCGCTCCATCATAGCCATCATAAGTTTTCTATCCTCTCTCATCTCCTCGAGAATCGCGTAAAACTTCCCATCATCATCGTGCTCCCTCTGCTTGGCATTCTTCTCTAATCGTCTACAACTTTTTCTTTTATCAGGATATTTTTTAAAAACAATCTCATGATCACTGGATGTGTCTGATGTTTCTGCACCATTTTCAGATGATTTACTGAGCCCTTCTATTTCTGCCATTTGGTATTTTTTTTTTATTAATTATATGTGTGTTTTTTTTTTTTAGCAGGTGAATTAGTTATTTGCGAAATATTTTTATTTATGTATATATTCATAAAAGATACTGATCCCTGATCCTATATGCCAAATCCTTCCCCGCTGCTGATACTGTTCCCGCCTTTCTCATCCAGTTTGTGTGTCTTCCTTCCTTTCTTTTTTTCGCCTACGTTCCGTTTGATTTCTGTTATATAAAACCCCTTTTCACTTTTTTTTTATTACATGTATATATATGATATGATAACGTGTATCTAAATTATTAATAAGGGAAGAGAAAAAACTTTATTTCACCCAGTTCGAACTATTCTCCTCAGTCCTATAAAACAACATATTAACAATTAGTATATAATACAATAATATTTTTATAATACTGTCAGTAACTCTCTCTCTATATATATATATATCACCATTTCTCTCTTTTATAGACCAAACAAAACTCACCACTGCTGTATGGACAAACATATTTGCTGACAAATTTATTTGAAAGGCGCCAGCCAGCAACATGTGACCAATAGATAATTTAATCCACTGATCCTCAAATATATACTTTTTACGTGACTTAATAAAATCATTTGATTCAAGAACATAATGTTTTATGTAGAGCGTTTAATATTAACGCTACTTCTGCGGGGTTATCATACAATTTCAAGTTTCTATAACGTACGTGTATATACCGTTGACACTTTGATGACTGTATTTGGCTGATTGGTTTTATACAAAAAACTTACCCTAAACGGTTACTCTACTTAATATCGGATAGCACATATTCCGGCCAAACTTTATTCAACTGATATTTATATTATGCAGTGGCTTTGATAAGACTTCTATATTAAACAATATATATACACACATACACGCGTTTATTTGTAAGACATGAAAAGTAATCCTACTTTCTTTGCTTTATTTTTTTCTTAAAAAATTTTCAAACAACAAAACAAAATTGACTTGCAAAAAGATTTATGAAATAACATTCGTTTATTTTGAATTAAATAAACGCACAAAATCGATACAGGTTTTCACTTGCTTTGAAACTATTCTCAATATTTTTGTCGTTAAAACAAAACTTCAAAATCGCTTTCACACTTTTTTCAAAAAAAAATCTCATTATATTATCTTAACAATATTAGAAGGCAATCTATTCAACTGAAACTACTTGCAAGCACGGGTGAAAAAATTTAGTATCTTTGGCTTACTCAAAACATCGTTTTAAAACTGCGCATTTTAATAACGCAAAGTATATATCTCAACGGTATGAAAAAAAATCGAATATTTCTATAATTTAATATTTACTCTTGTTCACTCTGCAGGGTGTGGGAGATTTCTTCATCAGAGCACCACGGAGGGCGTCCAAAATTTTGAACACTGTACCGGTAAAAATCACCATGCCTATTCACACACAGTAATCCGAATTCGAACCCAGTCCACGTCTAGGAATAAATTCCAAAATGCAAACTAAATTCAAACCCAAAACCCTGGCATGACCCACCGATGACAACATTACAACGGTACAGGGTTCTCCCTTTACTAGCTCATCGAAAAACACAGACTAAATTACCTACAATCAGCTATTTCATAGATATCTTATAGTCGGGATATTGGTACGAATGATAATTTAATGTATATATTTAATTTGTCGATACAGACAGTAGGTGATTGACTAGATTTCGAGAGTAATAATGCAAGAGAGACAAAATTGGGTTAGATAAATTTTTAATAAGTTATTGAAAGCATTGAATAATATTATTTACAGGTACGGTAAAACTCTCATATGTATTTATAATAAATTGCTGCTAGTCATCAATAATCGGTTTGTACTGATTAACAAACCCATGCCAATATTTATGTGTTTAAATGGTTGTACAGGTTGGTATGAGAATCAGAGTAATAGGAGCGCTTAAAATATTTATCTACTAGTTTATATTAATTTGTTTTATTTTAATAGTTTCAAACCATTGCGCATACAGATAAATGGGAGGCGGTTTTATATAAAAATATGATATAATACTGATGTACTGATGGTTGCAGGGATTAATGTATACTACAAATAATAACTTGCGGTGCATTGACGGAATACCGGGCGGCTTGTACTTTGACAAGTCTTAATGCCCCCAAGTAGATCCGGGACACTACAACCAGCCGGGCTCATTTTCGAACCCCGGTGATCCAAGAGATTACCTGGAGAAGAATTTCTTTCTCTCCATGTGGTAGTAAAATGAGACGCCAACTTAGGCGAAGGTAAAGGCGTTGCCACAGTAACATCGAGGAAGAGTGATCGGAAGTGGATTTTAAAACGAAATTATATAAAACCTTTTCTTTCCGTAACATTTTCTACGCAACAGTCCGATATAACTATCCAATAAAACATGGCGAAATCAAACGATCGCAAAAGTAATAATTAATTAATTTTACTCTGAAACCCATAACTCCCCAGAGTGTTCGGAAGGTAACAATAGCAAAAAAAATATTCACTTATTATTCTTACTCCGTAATAATATATAAAAAAAAATTATAATAAAATTTTAGACTATTTTAAGTATGTGAGATTTGGAGTATAGATTTAAATATCATGACAAAGTAAAAGAAACAATAAAAATACTTGAATATTTCTCAACTCCACATAAATGAACGATTTTTAATTCGATACAAGAAAATTACTTTTAAAATGAAAATAATAAATATTATTAGATAAACTTTACTGACTTTAATTAGAGTTGAGAAATATTATTATTGGCATCGTTTTGTTTGTAAAATAAGTAATAGTAAAAATATAAATGTATTCACAAATGGATTATTAGTAGGCACAAATATTAATAATTATCGTCTAAAGACTAGCACAGAAATATTAGAGAAGAAATTTACTGACAGGTTTTAGTGTAACATTTTCAAATGGAAAGCAAGAAATTTACATGCAATTACTTTGATTAACAGATTAACTATAAAATTATTACTGAGAGGAAAGTTAAAAAGTTCATGTAACAAAAGTTACCATTCTTTCTTCGTCCAGTTTTCTTCTTGCGGTGCTATGTATGAAGAACGTAGGCGCGCATTTTGAATTTCTTAGAACGGCATGGTTAATTTAAATGTTGGAATTTGGAAGACTGGAAGCACGGAAAACATTACAGATCAGCGGTACGAAAGATTTAAATTGGCAGGACAGGGATCAGCTTCTTGGACTTAGCCCATCATGATAGCAGTTTACCGGGCAACTTCTTAATAACAGTTGAAGTGATTTCTCTGGAACAACTACTTTGCTGTAGCTTGACGATCCAAGCACAACCAAGTCAAAAGTTAGAGTGTCTATATTGTATTTTTAAGATGGCCACGCTTGACCTTTCTGCCTAGTTTTTTGTTCATAACTCCGCCTTTGATTTCGGCCTCCAGCAATATCTAATTTGACTATTCAATAGCATTTGCCTTTCCTGATAAGAGTTCTACGTTTCTAATTTATTTTTAAATTTAATACATGATTCTAAATTGACAAAACAATTACATCGGAATTTGTGAATACAAAAATATACATTCATTATCTTAATTCATCGAAGTACAAACTAATCATTCTATACCTTTTGTACAAGTAGGATTTTGATTAAAAATACTGATCAAAGGAATGTGACTTTTGATCAGCATTTTTAAATGACTTTGTATAATTTGCAAAATTAACATTTAAAGAAAATATACACGCAATTGAAACTTTTAAATTGAGCTAATATAAATCCACAAACCACACACACACGAATATTATTTATCACGATTTGTGACATTTATACTCATACTCTTTTCATTAAATTCTTTTTAAACAAACACAAAATAAATAACTTAAAATCTATGTGGCTTGGAATAAAAAAAGTCTCATTGCGGGTAAATAGTGGTTTAGAATTACCGTTCTTAAATGATAATCATGAAACTAAGATCGATTCTTCGATCTGTCTGTTTCAATATATATATATGTAATTATGTGATTGAATATTTTTAATTATCTAATTATTGTATTTATAAATATTCAATCATATAATTTTGTATATTGCTTCAAAAAATACAGACATCTATCTATCTATCTATCTATCTATCTATCTATCTATCTATCTATCTATCTATCTATCTATCTATCTATCTATCTATCTATCTATCTATCTATCTATCTATCTATCTATCTATCTATCTATCTATCTATCTATCTATCTATCTATCTATCTATCTATCTATCTATCTATCTATCTATCTATCTATCTATCTATCTATCTATCTATCTATCTATCTATCTATCTATCTATCTATCTATCTATCTATCTATCTATCTATCTATCTATCTATCTATCTATCTATCTATCTATCTATCTATCTATCTATCTATCTATCTATCTATCTATCTATCTATCTATCTATCTATCTATCTATCTATCTATCTATCTATCTATCTATCTATCTATCTATCTATCTATCTATCTATCTATCTATCTATCTATCTATCTATCTATCTATCTATCTATCTATCTATCTATCTATCTATCTATCTATCTATCTATCTATCTATCTATCTATCTATCTATCTATCTATCTATCTATCTATCTATCTATCTATCTATCTATCTATTTATCTATTAGTCATAGTCCATAAATAGTTGATTTATTTAAAGAATAAGCTCTGGGCATAAGTGGTCACTTATGCTTTTAAAGTGTTTATTGATGGGAGAATATGTGCCAATTTTCTAGCATATATGTAAAGACTAGTTTCTTCTACAATATTACACACATATATAAAATCCTATATTATTAATTATTACACACACACGTTCATATATGTCAGTTTATAGATATCCCATTGCACAACAGAGATTTTTATAAAAACTTAAAAAGAGTCAACATCAAGGAAAGGTACTTATCAAAAAATTTGTCAAAAACCAGATGATGAATATGTAAGGTTTTTATTTTTATTTTTTTGTTTAGTTGCCAAATCAAAAAATACAGATATCTACACAAACATATTTTAACTATATAAATAAAATAATGCAAACTAATTGTATGTTATTAATAACATATAAATATTTTTTACTTCATTCAAAAGTAGATGAAACGCTACATATTTTCTATTTAAATAATTTAATAAATAGACATAAATATAAAAATTTATAGTAATATATTTTATGAAACATCATCTAATATTTTTAAAATTGAAACTTTAGGATAGTTATCTCTTAGTGTAATATTTATATTTTAAATCAGTGGTATGTACAATGTCTTAAATTATAAAAATTTACAAACTTAGTCTATTCTCATTAGAAGAATTGTAAAATGCACATATGTTAGAGTGAAAAACAAGAAGTCAAAAAACATGTTTGACATTAGCAACAGCATCTAAGAAGTTTCTTAATCTAAAAAGATCAGCAGTTATATAAAAAAATCTCCATTATATACATCTTAATAATAATTATGAATTTTGCTTATTAACAATCTGTTAGTTCATTTAATTAAAAATACTATTATTATTTTTATTTAAAGCATAATAATTAATAAATTATTTTAAAAACTTATCTTCCTATTAACTATTTTATAATAAATTACAATTAATTCATCTGTATTAATTAATTCATTATTGCCTTTGACAATCCTTTAAATATAATATCATTGCGTTTTGAATAATCCTTTCTTTTCAAGCACTTAAATATATTGCCAAGTAATGATTATCAAAAATAAAATTAAACCAATTATTACAGAAATAAATTCATCCATTATATTTCCATTTGCACTAATAATATTACTAAGTTTTTTTTAATTGTTAATATTTCATTATTCTTTAATATTAATTACCCCCCCCCCCCATTTTTCAAAAACTACAACCATTATTTTAGTTTTGTTTTTATTTATTTTTAGTCTTGATTTTTGGCATTCAACTCTAAGAATTCTTATAATATACAACTTTAAAGCATTATTAGTGACTATAACAATGTCTTCTTCAAAATATAGCACTCTTAAGAAATGTCTAAGTATTTTTATTTGATTAGCTTCTTTTAATTCAGTAAATGCTCTATAAGATCTGATGTTAAAAGTTTTCAAGAGATAGAGCCTTATCATACTTTGTTATAATTATGATCCATTCATTACTATTTTATTTTGGCAAATATTCTTTAGTTTTTGACAATATTTTAAATCAATTCCACAATGATTTAAAACTTTAATCACAATATCGATAACTTACGAAAAGATAAAATTTTCCTAATCTAATATTCCAGTGCAAAATGAAATGTTCTATTTATTGATTTTATTTATATACAGTATTAATACTTATATTTTATCTACGTTTTTATAAATAATTTTAAAAATTTTTATTTTTATTTTTGCTGATAACTACAAAGTTAGTTATAGACAGATTGATAAGTCAGTAATTTTTAATGATTATTTCATTCTTTTTTAAAATATCAATATCATTATTAAATTTTCCCATTTTGCCAATGATTTTTCTCTTTTTTTAAATCTATTTTCTTTAAATATTCATAAGGATTACATTATTTTCTATAGGTTTTCTATTCTACATTGATCTAATTGCATATATTTCATTCTCACAAATATATATTTTAAATATTAGAATTATACCGGCAGATCTCATTTTTTTATTTAGATTTTACACTATATGGTTTTTTAAAATATAAAATTCATATGTAATCATAATAAAATCTATGCTTTTAGTGGTTTTATTACAATATACAAATGCCCACTTCATGTCTTTGAGATTTTAATTTTTTTTCTATAGTTCCAAGTCAGTTCAGAGTAATGTATTTTTATGTCATCACTAACTTTTCCATTTTATAATACTCCAGATATTCATTTGTTTTAAAATGAACTACTTTTAATTATATTCATTTGTTTTAAAATGAACTACTTTTAATTATTTTTATAATCCTTTTCACTGCACCATAGCTCGTGATTACATATCTTTCATCAGAAACTTTTTAATTCTGCTTAAAAGACTAAAAAAAAAGATATTAGCATGAGACATATTTATTATTAATATATAAAGAATGAGTGTTAAAGTATTTTTATTAATCAATCTATAAAAAGAGATAACTATCAAGCATTGGTGGCCTGGCGATTAACATAGCTGCCTTCCAAGCAGCTGGCCTGGGTTCACTTCCCAGTCAATGCTTTCACATATAAAAAACAAACAAACAAAAAAAGAAATAACTGGTTATAATTATCTATTTTCATGATGCAATTTTAAAAAGTTATCAAGATATGTTTGTTCATGTAATCAAAACATCTAATGTGAAATACAAATGGATTTTAACTGACAAATTACCTTTTTTGTCCCCTGCTTTTCATAAAAATAGAAGCCACAACTGGAAAAATTAATGAACTTATAATTAAACCTGATGTTTGTTTGTTCATCTGATTATTGAATACAATATATATATATATATGGTAAATAATATTCAATTGAGTACAACAAAGGAACTGGCTATTTTTCCAGGAATTCAATACTTTAATAATATTTTTAAATAATATTATTGCTTTAATAAGCTTGAGAAAAAGTTTTAAGTTTTAACAGAGAGAGTATTTGTGTTAAATGGGTTGGAAGTAGAAAGATGTGGAAGATACTATTAGTCAAAATATTTTTCAGTTATGTCTACTGAGTTGTTTTTTTTTCTAAAATCTTTATATAAACATCTTTCATCAGAGAAAATATTCAAATAAACAAACGCATATAAGTGGCTAATCATTGTCTATTAATAAAAAATAGAGAATTACTATTTCCTTTACAAAAAAGTAATAAAATAGATTTTATTCATTAGAGAAGTGAAATTCTGGGGGTAGTTTATGATTTTTTTTTTTGATTTGATCTTTAATTAAATATCTATTAACAGAAATGAAATTTGAATAGCAATAAAACTTTTTAAAATTAACATTTTGGTTGTAGTATGATGGACAAAGATGCCGCTCAATGATGCCATTTACATGCTAAAGCACATAAAAATTCCGTTTCCACGGCCGACACATTCGAACCCGCATTTTCTATAATACAATTTTTATTGTTGTGCTACAGATTGCAGGCCGTTATGTTGCATCACAGTACAGCATGTATGTCGCATCACAGCAAATAAATTTGGTGAATTTTCACACTTCATACAATTATTACGGCTTGGTGTGAGAGTGTGTGTACTTGAATTTGTTGGAAATATGGTTTTTATTGAATTTCTTTTTTTAAAGTATTGAAATATTCTGATTTTCTTAATTAATAATTATCTGACTCTTTATATCATTCTGTATTGAACTTTTAAGTGGCAAAATCTTGTCCAGATAGATGTGTAAAGGCAGTTGGAATTAGGTAATGCATCAAGTAACATACTGTTCGTAACATTTCACGAGACCAACAATATGGTGCAGGAAATTATACATTTTGTTCAATTCTGTGATCTACAAACAACAGAACCCTAACCACCCTAAATCTAACTCTAACTCTAAACCTAACCCTAAACTTAACCCTAACCCTAAATCTAACCCTAACCCTAACAACTTTTACTTTTTATTGTCATTCTATTTGAAGTAAAAAATAGTGTAACACAATAATATCTGTTTGTCTATAAAAATTAAAATGTAAAATGAAGACTAAGAACTTTTACTTTTTATTCTGATTATGAGTTTTTAAACAACAATAACAACAACAACAAAAAAGGCGTAACCCCCTCAAAAAAAAATCAGATTGAAAATTGTTTTTTTTTTTTAATAAAGCAAAAAAAAAAAAAAATGCAAATTAAATTGTAATTTGTTGATTTTATTTTACATTTATTGTTATCATTTAATTTGTATATGTTAATAAAAAAATATTTAAAAAACACAATTTTGATATTTTTTATTTTCACATTATAAAAAACACATCAAAATGATTAAAATCAATGACCTGAGAATGTTCATATTTCATAGTTTTAGCATGATAACAGTACCATCGAGCGGTGTCTTTGTCCATAATACTACAACCAACATTTTTAAATAAATAAAATAGCTTTTAAGTAGTCCACTTCAAAACATATACTTTTCAGCAGACCATCATAAAAGTACAATGAAGAAAAAGTCATTGCTCATAGGTTAGCCATTTACAAGGTTGTGACCATTTGAACAATTTCTATTTTTGTAAAGCCTATTTATGTTTCAGCACCATATGCCCTAAGTCCATCATGCTAAAGTCTCACAAACTAGTCAGTCTCAAGGCATTTTTGTATAGGAACCATTACTTGTGTAAATTTGAGTTAGATAAAAAAAATAACATTGATTATTATATCACAAAGCTATACAATATTGGATATAAAAACAGAACTCTAGTTACTCAAACTATTAAAATTTTTTATTCCAAAATTAAACATCCACCCATAGCAACCAATGACAAATCCTGAATATCACTACCTTATATCTCCAATGCTACTCATTGCATTATTAAAATATGTGCTTTGATAGGCCTTCACACCTTTCCCACACTTAATCAGCTAATTAACAACACCAAAGATACTCTGCCCTTAAAGCAGAAGTCATAAATAGCATACAAAATTGCATGAAGCTGTACTAACTGCCATGACATATATTGTGAGGAATTGCACACCAACCTATAGCCCCAAATTGCACAACACCAATATCTATATAATTGTGTCAAAGCTCAAACTAATACCAAATCAATTTTGTATGAGCAGAAATCCAACCTTGGCCACACCTTTGTCTCTACATCTGGTAGTAAGATCTGTTCTGAACAATCAGAAAGTGAAAGAGGCCTGGCACATTGCCAGAGATAAACACACAGTTAATGAAAAAGATTTCTGTGTCCTCCTTTCAAAAAAATGACCAATGTAAATAACTTCTCTTTCAAATATGCAAATTTTCTATTGAGGTTTGTTTTTTTAATAAATACCACGATTTTCTTTTCATTAGTAATGACTTTGCAATTGGCCTTTTTTTGCTAATTTTACAATATAAAACTTATTTTTATTGCGGTTATGTGTATATTTTATTTGTTATATTTTCCAAGATATAGCTCATTAAATTGTCAAAATTAAATTTCTATTCTTGTTTACTTTCTACTTATGAATATGAATAATTATTTATTGAAAAATATTGGATATTTTATTTTTAATCAGGCTTATGAATTTTTTTTTCAAATTATCAATGAAGTTAAACATTCAATATTTTGTCAATTAATAACTAGATATTATAAGTAGAAGGTAAAACAAGAATAGAAATTGCTCAAGTAGTCATAAGTTAGCAATTGTTAAGCTGTGAGTAGTAACTTCTTGTATTTTTAGGTATTTCTTTTAAAGTTAGCTATTTAAAATTTTATTTACAAAAAAAGTCAAACTTAAAAGTTTCTATTTAGTTAGCAGCATCAGATATTTAAATTTTATTTTTGTCAATAGATGTTATATATTTTTCAATAAAGGGTAAATCAAGTAAAAAAAAACCTCATAAACTCTGTCTGATGTTTTCCCCATTATGTTACTGCTCTAATGAATATTGCTTATGTATTAATTCTTTGCAAAAAAAAAAAAGAAAAACCTTTAATATTACAGGTCAATTTAAAAGTTATCTCTATATAACCAAAAAGTAAAAAAAAAACATGTAGCTATCTGCTCATAGCACTTTTTTAAAAAAATAGTAAAGAATAAAATATTAGTAACCAAGCAAACTATTAATATGCTGATTTTGGCAGTTTTTCTATTGTTTTTTTTGTTGCAGAAATTGATAAGTTAGGTAGATTTTTTTTGTAGACTAATAAATTGAAGGCTAATTAAGCACCTACTTGAAACCTGAAACTTTTTTCAAACATTATCTAATATGAAAGCAAATTTCAAATCAAAAGAATGATTAGTAGATAAGATAATCACAATATTACCTTTGATTTATATATATGGAATAATATTATAATTCTATGTCTGTATTTTTTCAAATCAATATATGTAATCTTATGATTGAATATTTATAAGTACAGTAATTAGATATATGTAAAGTATAACTATAATTTTTTTATCCATTTAGAAGCACTTTTGACTATCCTTGTAGTCTTTGTCAACTAACACTTTGATAGGCTAATCTTCCCACAATTTCATGATCTTAATGTTTGCTTCCTGTCTGTTAATTAAGTCTTGTTTGTATTTGTATATTAGCATAGCTTCCTTTATTTTCCTTTTGTTGTTATTTTTTTCAATTTGCAATATTTTTACATTATTATAATTGAAGTTAAAACCATAAATACATGACTTATTATGGTCATAAAAAACGGATGTTGAAACATTATTTACTTTGCAATTTCATTTCATTTTTTGAACTCTTTTTAATAACAGTAAGTGCATTTTAGTTCTTTTTCTAATGTATATCTTGATTCCCCTATATATTCACTACCACACCTACATATCCATTTATAAATGATACAATTTTTATTTATAGATGAGGTTTATCTTTAGAGTTATTTATTAATTTGTTTAATGTAGGAGGTGCATAAAATGCAATGTCACATATACCTTTATAGATTTTTCTTATAAAATTTACTTGACTATTCAAAATATATGGTATTGATATCCATATTTTTTATTGGCAGGAGAATCAATATTATTATTAATATTTCTATTCTTATATTTTTATTCATTGGATAAAGCTAAAAATATTGAAATGTATTTGAATGGATTGTTAAATTTTGGCTACAATTATAATCGTATATATAATGTTATTAAAAATTTTGATATGAAATATAAGAATAAAAATATTAATAATAATATTGATTCTCCTGCTAATAAAAATATGTATCTCAATACCATATATTTTGAATGATCAAGTAAATTTTATAAGAAAAATCTATAAAATATATGTTTCATTGCATTTTATGCACTTCCTACATTAAACAAATTAATAATTAACTCTAAAGATAACATCTCACTTATAAATAAAAATTGCATCATTTATAAATGGATATGTAGGTATGGTAGTGGATTTATAGGAGAATCAAGCTGCACATTGGAAAAAAAAACTAAACAGCACTTGCTGTTATTAAAAAGGGTTCATAAAACAAAACAAAATTGCAAAGTAAAGAATAGTGTTTCAGCATCCATTGTTTACAACCATAAAAAGTAATGTGTTTATGGTTTTAACTTCAATTATAATAATGTAAAAATATTGCAAATTAAAAAAAACAATAAAAGGAAAATAAAGGAAGCTATGCTAATATACAAATACAAACAAGACTTAATTAACAGACAGGCAGAAAATGTTGATAGGTTCAATTAATAACAAACACAATTAATTAGGATTCAACATAAAATTTAATATTTACAAGTTCTTGGTTTTTGGAATTTTCCTGAAAGATTGTGATAATGGTATTTTAGTTGTATTTATATATTGGATTATTTCCATCACCTAATATTAAATATAGAATGTTTGTAAAAAATTAACTTTCTTTAAAATTTTCAGATACCTTCAACTGTTGGTAATAGCACACATGTTAGTATATGCACAACATTTACAGAGGTATTATTCTCCTCTCTTCATGTGATTCTGTCCTGATCAGTGATAATACTAGAATGGGAATTCAACATAGATCCCTAGATTTTTGAAAACTGAATCTTTTCTAAAAATTTACCTTGCCAAAATTTGTCAAGATTTCTTTTCAAAGTTCTTAGTCCAAGGTTCAGTTCTTTGTCAGGAATTCTGAACATTTTGTAGAATTAATTAAGAATATGAAAATTGAAAGAACTGATATACTAATAAGCTTTGTTGTGGAAAGTTTATTTACAAAATATAACATGTAAAAAGCAGTGTCTATTGTAAAAAAAAGATTAAATGGTAATAATAGCTTAAAAACCAGAACAACACTTCATATTATTAGTATAATGGAACTACTAACATTCTGTATAACAACAATCTACTTCAATAAAGCACAATTCTTTCAACAAAATCAAGATCTGACTACGAGCTCCCCATTGTCATTCTTGATTAATAATATTTACATGGAAGAAATTGAAACCACAACCAAAAAGATTATCCTATATCCACCTAAAGGTTGGTTTCATTATGTTGATGATACATTTATTGGATGGCCACATGGTGGAGCACTACTACAAATTTTCTGGATAAACATCAACATATTCCCTTCAATGAAATTCACAATAGGGTCAGAACAAAAATAAAACTTGGCATTATTAGATGTTCTTGTGACACAACTCCCTAATGGCAAAATCAAAAATACAGTTTACAAAGAATCCTCGTACAAGAAAATACTTAGTATATACTTACAATCACACCAGAAACACAAAATATAAAATTATACTATCACTATGAAACAGAGCAAAATAAGTTTGTTTAGAAACTAGAAATTTGAAAAAAGAAAAGATTTATATAGAACAAACTCTTATGAAAAATAATTATCTATCAACTATTATTAACAGACAATAAAAAGAAACATCTAAAAAAAAACATTTATTGGTACTGTAGTTTATCCATACTTACAAAAAAGTAGCAGATGAATTAAGGAAAATCTGCCATTTATATAACACCAGAACAGTTTTCAGTGCTTATCACATTATGAGGAATTGTAACATCTTCAAAGCCTAAAATTAAAATGCTTAAAAGAAAAAACTACATCCATGAAATACCATGTGAATGTGGAAAAATTCATATTGGCAAGATCAATTGCCTCAATGAATAGCAGTTGCAAGAGTACAAACTGATGATTAGAAAAGAAAAAAAACAGATTTGTCTAAGGTAGCAGACTATGAATGTATCAATGAACATATGTTCAATTGAGAAAATATAAAAATATTGGATAAGGGAAGGAAAAGATACAAAGAAAAAAAAATCAAAAATGCTTCTCATATAACAATGGTGAATAGTCTCATAAGTCACCCTAGGGTGACTATACATAATGTATAAAAACCACTAATGAACTTTGCTCTTAGAAAAAAGTGGAGATATCAGGAAGAATCTCATAGATAAATATATGAAATTGCTACTGATTGTTATCTTTGGCTCAATGATTCAGTTGGTTAGAGTGTTACCTTAAAATTCAATATTCACAAATCTAAGAGTCCAGGTTAAATTCCAATGCTAGTACTGACACTGGTCAGACCAGCAACATAAGAATAATACCTTTAAAAACATTGTGCATATACTAACTTGTGTGCTATCAGAAACAGTTGAATGTAATTGGAAAATTTAAAGTTAATTTTTCTAAAGACATTCAATACTTAATATTAGATGATTTAAAAAAACAAAACAACAATCTCCATATTAGATGATGATAATAATCCAATTGGTTCTTGGAATCTGCCAAGAATTGCTATGTTAATGAAGTTTTTTAATATAAAATTATTTGTTCCTAGGCTATAATAATAGAATGAGTTATTACTGGAAGTTTGAAAGAAATTAGAACACTTGAAATAACAAAGATGGACTATGATTCTTGGATCTTGAGTTCCAGAATCAATCATTCTTTCATTGCACTAATTTAAGCAGTGCATTCTTGAACTGATACATAAGAGAAATTAATGTAGATTAAATTGTGTCAATGTCACCTGATATTTTATGTTAATTTTTTTTATTTATGAAGATACACTAGTAAATATGTGTATACAAACTAAATTATTTTTAATAAAAAAAGACTAACCTAAATTTGCTATTATTTCTATATTAAAATGTATGAATGAACGAGTAATTTAATTATCAAATAGTTTATTTTTATTTTTTAAAAAAATAAATAAGATGTTTTGTAATGTATAGTAATTTGTGCCATTACATAAAAGATCTGTTATTTTGAAATTAGTTAACGACTAAAAGATAAAAGCTTAGGTTTGAAAATAAATAATTTGTAAATATTTTGTAGAAACATAACTTCAAAGAAAAATTGCTAAAACAAATAGTTACTAATATAATTATCATTTTCAGAAAATGAGTTTTTTAAAAGTATTTTATATGGATTTAAAAATAAATATGTAAAAAAAAAAATTTCAAATAAAAGTTATGTTTGTTGCATTCTTCTTTGTAAACTTTTAAAAGCTTCTAATTATATGTCCTTTACAATTAAACAAAAAAGAGTACAACTTATCATCAGTAAACAGAAAAAATATACCCCGATCTTTACTAATTTTTATTCAAATTATTCTACTGTTAAAAGATATTTCAGATTATTTAATGTAGAAAAATAAATAATGCACATATATATATATATGAAAAATAAAAATAGATAAATAAATTGCAAATGTTTATAAATGGTTAGAACAGATGGTACTTGTGAGTTTTCCAGTAAACAAAGATGGCAGCCATTCAGATGTCCCCCCCCCCTCACTATCAAATGTTTACAAAAAATGCCTGCTAGAAAGTGTGCTTAATATTTACATTTTATTTTTATTACTTATCTTAAAAAATAAATCATTATGAAAAAATTGTTTACAATACTAACAGTTTTTTTTTTTGGGGGGGGGGGATTAACTTATCAACAGAAAAGTGAAAAAAATAGTAAAAAAATGTCTTTTGTATGTACATGATATTTTATTATGTAAGTACACAATATCATATAAATACGCGAGAATAATGATTTATTTATTAATATAAATAATAATATAAAAATTTAAAAAATATCCATTTATATTATAAGGAATGAAATATATGTATAACAACTTTTAAGATTTAAAAGAATTCTTAATATATTAAATTTTATTTAATCTAATGGCTTATCAATGAAATCATTTATAACGCTATCAAACTCATTTATTTATTTTTGTTGCAGTTTCAGCCTTTATACATATTACTCCAAAAACGACAAACATTTTTGAGACATAGAAGATCGCAAATAGATTTTTATTAATTTTAATTTAGAAAATGACCTTTTTGTTGATGTGATCTAAATAGACTGCTAATAATATTTTAAATGTTAATTAGTAATATTTGGATAAATATCCTACAAATAATTTGCAATTATTAATTTCAAAATATGAATGGGTGCACCTACTGGAATAATATTTCTAAAAATAATTAATTCATTATAAAATTCAGATTCATCTATATCTGCATTTAATTTTTGATATAGCTGTTTGCAATAAAATTGAGTACATTTTCTGTGGCATTTTTCTTATTGATTATATATTATAGAAATTTCCAAATGATTTTTGTGAATTTCATACAATTCAGTCTTAACAGACTGTAGAGCAGTATGTAAAATTACAAAAATAAAAGAGAAGTTTATCCTAAAATTATGTTTCTTTATCACATATCAGGCATTTCATAATCAAAAAATACTTTTCTTCAACATAGACTTTCTTTAAATTGAAATTCTATTTCTAATACATTTGACACTTCTTTAGTTATCTCAAAACATTATCAAATCCCAATATTCTCTGCTCTTCAAAGTGCTGCACTAACTCTTTAATATTCTTACGTGCTATTCCTATAGAAAGTTTTGCATTTTGAAATACTTGACTTACTAAATTAACTTTTAATATAAGCTCATAACAAATTACAAGGCTCAGTATACATTCAAATGAATCTATTTGTTCACATATTGAAACCATTTCTATTTTGATAGCATTACCTGATACAGTTTTAGATAATTCTTTAGTACATTTAAAAGTACTGGTGTTTGAAACAGTTCTAATTGATTCTATATTCCCAGCTTGTATCACATAATGGTTTTGGTGTTAATTGTTTAAAGAGTTTCTTTAATATATGGCTATGTGAGGCAGCAAATAATGTATATATTTTTTGAGTAACATTAAAAAAATTAATTGCTATAACTGACGATTTTATGATATTCCCTAAAATCATATTTAAATTAAAACAGTCACAAAGAATATAAAATGCCTTTTCATTTTCATTTAAAATGTAAGCACAATTACCTTATATACTCCTTCTATATTTACTCCATTATCACACCCTTGTCCTCTATATATAATCTGACAATTTAAGATTTAATTTATTCAAAAGTGATTTTATATTTTCGTATATATTTTTACCAGTAGTATTATTAGTTAAAACAGGCAAAATTCTCTATACATATTGCCACTCAGTGCAAGCCAGAGTAATCAATGGATCCAGAAGGCTTGTGCATAAAATCCTCATCTAGTGTTTACTCTTACAATATCCCCAGATTACTTTCTGGCTTATGGTCTTTGTCAGTGAGGAGCCTTGGATCTGAGAGCACTGCACCTAGATCTTAGCATCTAATGCAGGCCTCCAGAACCCACCTTTTATCTTTACTTAACTACAAAACTATGAGTCTTAAATTGAAAACACTATAATATTTTCAATTTAAGCTCATTAGCTTATATAGTCATATAGGTCTGAACTCAGTTCAGTGACTATAAATTTTGGTGACTTTTGTTCTTTAATAACCATAGCCACCACTATCCTATTAAACAAGATTGGTTTTAAGCCAATAAATGAGATCATGTGATGATAGTATCATTAGTTGTTAAAAATGTCAAAAAGTGTACACAAATTTCAATATCGGCTTTAAATATATGTAGAAATATAAAAAATATTGAAATTTGTTCCTGATGACTAGCATCAGGAGTACAAACAAGAATTAATGAATAGTACTTTGCCAGTCATATTGTATTTATAATATTTTGTTGAATTTTAATTCCCATATCAACAATTAATTCATTTTGCAAAATGGGTGATTGATATGAAATTTTATTTTTTACCTATAATTTTTTCCTCAACATTGCATTAAATGACGTTTTAAAAGTAGAACAAATTCTACAATTAATTCTATGATTCCTAAAATATTACTGTTATGCGCTGTGTACAAAGTATCAAAATTACCTTAAAAAGCAGGCACAATAAATAAAGAATGATTATTAATATTCATCTTAAAACATTTCTTAGCCATTCTGCTTCAAATTTTATGACATTTTGATATCCATGATCAATTGTATTGTGATTTTTTCGAAATTCCATTCCATTTGTGTCAATGAATACATGCATTTCATGTGTCTTGGAATTAGTTCATGCAACTTTGATCTTTCACTTACATGTCACCAGTCTGAAAAGCTATTATTAGATAAAAAATTATCATCAGAAAAAAATAATTTACAACAAAAACAAAATATAGAATTGGAAGAGTTTGAATATATTAGCTATCTTCTGTTTTTCTTCTCTCCATTTGCAATTGTCTAGCACAATGAGCGATGGATTATACCTTTTATTGACATCTTTTAGAAAATTTTCAGTAAGAGGAATTGGTGGTGAATCACATTGTACAATTTGTATTACTGTTGCTTTGCTCAAAATTTTGAAGCATATTGCTGGATCATCAATAGTAAGTAGTTCATTTTTTTTTTGGTGTCTCAGTTTTAGGATTTTCAGTATTCATTGATTAGGTATAATCTTCACTTCCTTTGAGTATTTTAGAACTCTCCTTATTAATTAATACTGAAGATAAAGAATTGTTTGTAGTTATATAAAAACTTCTATTATCAACTGATCTACTTAAACAAATATATGAATTCAACTTTATAAATTTAAATAGTGAATTTTTTAATGTTCTTCAGCCATTCTTTTTTTTTTTTTTGTTTTCACTTCCATTTTTCATGCCCACTTGGATATTTTCTTTTATAATATTCCCTTTATATGCTACAATTAAATACGATAGATGTAAATATAAAAAAAGCTAATAAATTACAACAAAAATTATTTAATCTGATAATTAAAATTGATCTAAAATAGATAATACTAGAAAATAAATAAATTAATTAAATACGATAGATGTAAATGTAAAAAAAGCTAATAAATTACAACAAAAATTATTTAATCTGATAATTAAAATTGATCTAAAATAGATAATACTAAAAAATAAATAAATTTAATGTAGATTGAAAACTGCTATTGAAAAATATTCTGATGTTGGGTAAACTAAATCAGTTTACAAAATATATTTTTTAAGATGTCTTTCAAGTACTGTCACATAAAATAATTGCCATGACACTACATATTTATATTTACTTATTTATAAAACCATAAAAGAAAATCAAAAAATTATTAAAAACACCTATTTTAAAATACACTTTTCCATATTTAACACTGTGTGGTACAATATTGTTATATATCTTAGTGTAGTTTCAAATATTATCACTAGCGCTATAATCTTAAAATTTAATTGCAAGTTATATGGTATGACGTGATGTGGCTGATTTTTGCTCCACAAGATAAATTAAAGTTTTATTTATTTTAATAACAACTAGATAAAAATTTATGTTGCTGGGGAATATCTTTTTAGAGAATAGATGAGAAAAGAGAGTTGAAGTGTAAAGATATAGATCTAAGTGGATTTGGAAAGATTGAGGAAAAATATTGCTAACATTTGGAGAGTGATTTTGAGTCACCAACATTATATATATATATATAATTATTTTTGTGTTTACTGTGATGAAGCTTTAAAAATAAAACATTTATAAGATTAGTTAAATTTTAGGAGGTTTGTCAGCAAAAAAATTTTTAAATTTAAGTGAGAGAATGATTTATTTAAAAAAGAAGATAATGTTGAGGTATGGTTTAGGGGAGCATATGTTTTTCGTTCTTCATAATAAAAAGAAAAACTATTTTTTTTTTTGTATAAAGAGGTTTGGAAAGTGGTAGAAAAATCATAAATTTAAATAAAGAACAGGGGAATTGGAAAAACAAGGAAATATAGACTGTATTTGTATATCACAATGTATATATGATGACCAGAAGGAAGCCAGGCATGCATTGTTAATGTGTACAGTGTGATAAAGTCATCTGAAGTGCTTAAATAAAATTAGAAAAAAATATAAAAGGTGTATGGTTGCCTAGACTATGTATAAATGTGACAAAAAGAGTGAGAAAATGTTTTCTAAGGGTGGACAGTTCAAAGAGAAGTCATGTGAAATAGAGTAAAATGTGGATAAGGATGATAGAATGGATTATATTCTTAGTAGAGTAATAAGAGATATAGATGATGAAATAAATAGTGAAATTGGGATAGTTAGCCAAAGAATAAGTAAGATAGAGGAAGAAAGTATGTAGAAGTAAAACTAAAAGCATTAGATATAAAGTGTGAGCTGATCAAGGAATTAATAAATAGAAATAATAATGAATAAATAGATAAGGAAGTTCAGAAGATTAAAGAAAATGTTACAGATGAAATAGTGAAAGTAAACCATGAGACAGTTTTGATAGGAGATTCACTAATTAGATAATGTGGAGATATAACTGCAAAGGAAAATAAAAATAGATATGTAAGAATATGTTTGCCTGCAGCTAGAATTAGTGATGTTATAGATAAGATAAATAAACAGGGGAGTAAAAATGTTTGTGATATGGTGGGAACAAATAATTTGTTAGAGCCATTGGAGAAACTAATGTATGAGTGCAAAGAATTGATTAGTAGTTTAAATAAAAGTAAAAGAAGTGTAGGAATAGTTGGAGTATTATCAAGATCTGATATGTTAAATAGGGCTTGTTCCATAAATGAGAGATTGCAAAAACTATGCAATAGAAATAATGTTATGTTGTTTGTGAATATAGTAAGAGGGACTTACACAGCAAAGATGGATTATATTTAGCAAAACAAAGCAGTGAAGTATTAAGAGATTTGATTTATGAAAAATATTATAGTTTGGAAAACTTAAGGTTAAGAATGGAAGGGATATAGGAAATAAACAAAAGATAGCTCATGTAGATATAAATGCAGATGTGGAGAGGAAATGGATTTGTAAAACTAATGATAAACAAATTAATTACAAATATAATAGAAAAAGAAAGAGTCAAAAGAATTTATAAAAGAATAGAAAGAAAGAAAGAAACTATAAAAACAGGATATTTGACTATGCAAAATGGTAGGAAACTAGGAAAGTGGTTGGAATTAAACAAAGCAGTTACAAATGAAGACTTGAGTTATTAACAATAGTGAAAACACATTTAAGAAAAGAAAAAAACCTACACTGGAAAGTATGGCATGGTATAAATAGAAAAGAAAAAGATAAAAAGGAGGTGGTATAAGACTTATGTCAAAAAATTATTTAAATACTATAAAGGGTCAAGAACCTTTATCGTTTGAGATAAAATGAGGAACACAAGAATGGATAGTAGCTATAGTGTATATAACCATTGGAATAGTCAAACTATAATGAAGTGAAACAATAGCATATATGAATGCTTATTTAAGGATATACAGAGATTTAAAAAAAGAGGGGGAGGGATAATAATTATAGAAAATATGAATGGACATATTGAAGAAATTGATGACTTGGATAACAAAAATGAACAATTTCTGAAAAAGTTTTGTCAGACAGTGAATTTTATCATTGGAAATTTATCAAATATTTAAGAGGGAAATGGTCTAGAAATAATATATTTCACTCTATAGATTTTATTTTAGTAGATAAAGAGGGAATGAATAGAGTATGGGAAATTAAAATTTTTGATAATGAAGAGAGAATACTTAATAGTGATCATAATTTTTTTTATAATAGAAAGGTTAGAAATGTGATGGTAAATAATAATAAAAGTAGAAAGAAGAGCAAAAGATATGGATGGAGAATGAATAATCAGAATAAGACAGAAGAATATAAAATAAAAGTAGAAGAAATTATGAAAAAATTTGTTGAGAATAAATATAAGGATTGGTGTGGAGAAGTAGAAAAAGTGGCAAACAGGGTTTTAGGTGAGAGTATTTAGAAAAACAAAAGTAAAAGAAAAGTGAGAATTATTAAAAGTGTAAAAGAAAGAGAAAAAGCATGCAGAGAATATAATTATGCTATTATGAAAAAAGAAAGTGAAAAAGAATATTAAATAAGAAAATTATTTAAATAAAAAGAAGTTGGCTAATATAGATAATTATATAGAGAGAATGAAATTAAATAGTAAATTACTGGAAGATGTTAATAAAAGTGGAAGAGATAGGAGTAAAAATTGTTGAAAATATATTAAAAAAAGAATGTAGAGAAGAGAGAAATAGTATTACTGAATGATGAGTAAAAGAAGTGTAGTTCTAGAAAGGAATTAGAGATAATCTTAGGTATATAATGGATACAGAAAAGCTGTGAGATGTGTAGAAGAGAATGATAATAATTATAAAAGCACATAGTAATGGAAATGTTGGTTTTATAGAAAATGAATTAAAGGAGATTGGTAAAAATTTGAAAAGTGGAAAGGCAAGAGGTTTATGTTGATGGGTAGCAGAGATGGTGACGAATTTAGGAAATAAGGTAAAATTAAATCTACTATCATGTTTTAATATGATGGCACAGAAGACAGAAGTTCCAGATCACTGGAATAATACAAGAATGAGGCAGTTATTTAAAGGAAAGAGTAAGGACTATAGAATGATAAATAATTATAGACTTGTATCTGGAAGGGTGGAAAAATGATTGTAAACAATAGTATAGTTGGAGAAATACAAGGAGATTTTACAATGGATAGGCATATAAGAGATAGTTTACTTGTGGTCACACAACTTACATATATGAGTAGGAGTACAGGTAGACAATTATATATGGTCTTTATAGATATAGAGAAGGCATACGATAGAGTGAATAGAAATAGATTATGGGTAAGTTTAGTAAATTTAGGAATGAATGAAACTTTAGTGCATCTTATTAAGAGATTGTATGAAAATAATTATCATAGATATCAATTAGGAAATATAGAATCATCTAGAGTTAAAAATGGTGTTGGACTAAGGCAAGAATGACCTATGTCACCTATTCTGTTTTTGTTATATTTGAGAGAAATTGAGAGGGAAATAGAAAAATTAGGAAGAAAAATAGAGATATCATTAGTAAGTGGCAAGGGAGTATATACATTATCAGGTCTTTTATTTGCTGATGATAATTTTTTTATGCACAAAAAGGGAAAATATGGAAGCTATGCTAAAAACTTGTACAGGAATGGATAAAAAATGGGAATCAGATTTAATGGAAAAAGTCAAAAGTAATAATATTAAATGCTGAGGAAAGAGAAGAAAAATATTTTTTCTTGGGGGATATAAACTTAAATGCAGTTAATAGGTGCAACTATTTAGGAATTGTCATAAGTAATCAGAGGAATTTCTTGGATGAATGGTAGAAAAAAAGTGATAAATGAAGCAAAGAAAACAAAGGGACTCATAAAGATACCAACAGTATTTAATATAATAAATGTGATGTAGTAAGAATTGTGTGGAAGGGAATGGCTGTAGTGGGGTTAATCTATGGTAACAATGTGTTATGTTTTAGCAAAGGGATGTTATATTACATAGAAAAAGTATATTGAGAAGTAAGAAGACATGCATTAGATGCAAATGTGAGGATAGAAAAGGAAGTAATTCAAAAAGAAATGGGATGGTCAACTTTTTACATGAGAGATGCAAAAAGAAAAATGAAAATGTTTGGTAGATTGCAATTTATGGATAGTAAGAGAATAGCCAAAATAACTGTGTTATGAATAAAGGGCAGGCAACAAGATGGATAACAAAGGTAGTATTGTAAGCAGAAGATTTGGATAAAGACTTTATGTCAATATATATGTATGCAAAGGGTGAGATGGTTGTGTTAGGAGGGTTGGCAAAGACTGGAATATAATAAAAATATAGGGAGCTGGATCCATGGGGAACTAGTATAGAGAACAAAAAGAGTTTAAAAATATATAGAAGTAAACTGAATATTGGAAGTGAGTTAATTTATGATAATAGCAAGGTTAGTAGTTTAGTATTTAAGGCTCAAACAGGATCATTAGCAACGAAGTAAAAAATACACATAAATGGAGAAATGTGGGGGATTTACCTAGCATGTTATGCATGAAAGGCATGGAAAATATTAGGCATTTGCTAATGGAATATAATGCTTACTAAAAGACAGAGTGCAAATAATGAAGTTGTGGGAGAATAAATATAGACCAACTGATTATACAGAAAGGGGTTTTTTGATCTATATGCTGGAGCTGGAAAAAGATAAGAGGGATATAGATACAAAGGCCATGAAGTGGACAAAGATGATGTTATGAAAATGAGATAGATTAGGATAAAGAAGAATATGGTAAAAACAGGATGGGGAATGGAAAGAGAAGGTAAGGTGGCTAACAGGTTTTTCTTGGGCATATTGGTTGAGAGATTCATGACTTCAATAAAGGAGCAGTCATATCGCATCCCTACTTCAAATGCTGTTTATCTTAATGTTATTTAATGGAGAAATAGAACCAGACTGACAGTTTAGCTCTGTTCATGAGAAACTGTATGAGCAGTAACCCGGTGCCGTGCCAATCAAAAAACAATATACCATTATCAATATAATTTAAATGTATTTTTCAAAAAAGTACATAAAAACACTTCACTTACTATGAAAACAATAGTTGGTTGTAAACTTATATAATTTATTTTTCTATATAATAATATTTTTTATATAATAAGGTTTACAGCCTTGTTAAAACTATTACTGAAATAATAGTGAGCGTTTAATAAAATTTATAATTACAACTTTAATATTAATTTATATAATAATTAAAAAAAACTGATTTTCTTTTTTCAATTTTTTTTGCACTTTGCGAGGAGGGGGTCAATGGTGTGTGTGTGTGGGGGGGGCATGTCACTACACAGTTTGCATATCTATGAATATGCTCTGGATGAGATATCTTTGTTGTCAGACAAAATGGATTGACATTGATATATAAAGGGTAAAAAAAATTGCAAGTTTATTTAAAATAATTCTTTAGAATTTGCTTGAAATTTGTCCATGAAGTATTTACTTTCGTAAAGATTGCATGTTTAATCAGCACTAAGTGATTATTCCATAAAGTATTTATTTTCCTAAACATTTCATATTTATTCAGCAGTAAAAAGCACTTACTTGCTATTAAAATTATTAGTATTTATATTATAATTATGCTATTTCAAATAGTATACAATTTTTATTAAAATTGTTACAAATTATCTACCGAAATCATTATATATAAGTCCAACAAAAAAAAGTTGTAGTTAAAAGTGGTTGTCCCCACAATATATCATAAAAAGTATTAAAAAGTTATTTTTTATTGAATCTAGATTATGAAAAGTCATTTAATATTTTAGATATTACAGGAGTTTCTAAAATTTTGTCAATTTCTGAACACTATTTATCAAAACGCAAGTGGAATGATTATTATATTGAGATCTTGATAAGGACGACAAATTCCATTTTTGCAAAAGGTTTTTTTTATACTACTTTTTTTTTTTAGATAATATTTTGTGAATTAAATAGAGGTGAAAAGAATAAAAATAAATGAAAATTTTTGATACGTCTAAAATTTTGCTAATTATAAAGCTGAGCACTGATTATATATATGTGTGGAGATGGTAATCTGGACCAATTGATGAGTGCTGGTTTAGCACGACATACGTACATTGGTGATTACTGATCTTTCAACATGTGTGTGATCAGGTGGGTCAGAAACATAAAATGGCATGGAGAGTTGAGGGTCATGTGAAAGTCTGAGTCCCTTATATAATTATATAATTATTTTTGCCAGTAATAATATTTCAAAACTTTCTAAAAATATTACAAAAGCTGTCATTTGAAAAGAAGCATGTACAATTAGAATTAAAAATACTAATGGACTTCAAAAAAGGAATAAAGATTCAGGTTATTTTTATATAAAAGCATAATGAAGAAAGTTAATCAAAAAGTTAAACTTGCATAATTTCTTTTAGTAGAAATGACTATGAAATAATAAACATAAATATAGTAAAAAAAAAAGAGTTTCAATAAATGTGTTTAACAAGTGATTAATTATGAATCTGAAATTTTGACAAGTAATAAAAGAGTCAAACTTCAGTTTATACAATAAAGTATTAAGATGTGTTGAAATCAATGAGGGGAGATTAAGATGTATATTTAGGTAAAAAAACAAATAGGTTTCTCTGAGATTATAAAAGAATTAAAAGATCCAAATGAGAATGGATTGGATATTTCATTACAAAATTTTGTTAATTAATATAGAAGGGTCATTGTAGTCTTAATCTGGATTCCAAAAAATGAAAAAAAATATTGGAAAAAAAAAAGAAAAGCTATAAATTATATTTTTTAATCCTGCATAGATGATAATATATTAAAATGATGATGATTATGTTATATATAATATGAATTACAACGATTCATTACTAGATCTGGTCATTTATTTTAAATGAAAGATGTATATACCAAAATAATTTATTAAATACCTATAATTTATGCTTAATATTATTAATAAAAATGTATAATTTCATTTATAAAATTCATTTTACAATTGTTCATAAATAATGTAGATGTACATTAGAATAATAGTGTAATCCTTGGAAGTTTAACTGCACGAGAGGAAATGCAAAAGTTATCTATTATTTTTTTAATTAGGAACTGGAAAAAGTTTCTATCCTCACTTTCACAATCAGTACAATTTAACTTAAAATTTATGAAGAAGTATGAACAAGTAACGTCCAAACTAAGTTCCTGTTTATAAATCACCAGGATTTTATTGTTTTTTATTTAACTTAAAGCATAGAAAGTTTATATACATACGTTTAAATTTTTATCCAAAGACAAGTTGAGATATCTAAGCAACAATATATTACTATTACTAATCTAATGATTTATTGCCCAGGAGTTCATAAAAAATTTAATTATCAGAAACGTTAGAGTCTATATTCTATCACCGTACCAAATCATGTAGAACATTAAGATACTATGATTGAACAATAATGTTATTAGCATTTTTAAAGTAGATTTTCTTGGCTTATTTGAAAAGAATTTATTTTAATATCTAATTATTTATATCTATACCATAAACTTTTCTGTTCATAAAAAACTTAAAAAGAATCTGTTTATTCAGAAAGTAAATTTGCTATGAAAGCTCATTGTTTTAGATTTTGTTTTATTTGTCAAGCAGAGGGATAAAAAAGACGCATTCATAATTCATCACTATACATTTTTCTAAAAGAGACAATCACACGTCTTTTATATTTTTATAAATATATTAATTATTATATTCAAGGTTTTTGATTCAAAAAATCATATGACCGGCTAAAGTGAAACAAACTATGTTTACCTTTCTTTTTTCTCCAAATAATTAATTCGGTCTTAATATGAATAATTAATATTACACTCGGTGTGTTAACTCAATGATAGAGTGATTGTCTTGAGAATTAAAGATTTCTGGGTGACAGATCAACAATCTGTCACTTTTATTGCTCAGACATCACATAATTCTCTCTACAATTGTCCTTTTGATAAATTATTACTATAAGCTTTTATAATTATTTTTTCTACTATTAATTTTTTTAGCCGCATTTCACAACTTTTATAACACCTAATTAGTAATCATTATAGAAGCTTCTTTTATTTTTTTTTATAACGAAAATGAATAAAATATAAAATATAGTTTTTAAAATGACATATATAAAACATAATTTTCATTTATTATACCAGGGAAAAAGTAAATGAAAAAGAGGTAAAAAAACCGACATAAAAAGAATCAGAGTAAACAATGGGACAATAAGACAGAATATGCGTACAATTTATTTAATTTCCCACTCTTCAAAGTTTAAAAAATTAAATCTAAAAGTTGCATCATAGTTATTGTTTTCACAAGTAATATTTTATTAATTCTGAATTATAAAAATGGTAACGACTATAATATTAGATTTATAATAGTTTTGCTTAAATAAAATTAAATTTGAATCATAAAAAAAAAAGACTTTAAATGATATAGAGGTTTATAGTTTTCGTAAAATAAAATCAAAAAGTTAATTCTAAGATTGAAATGATTCTTAAATGTAGGTTGAATGTAGTAATCTCTAAATGTGATAAAATCTAGAAAGAAAAATCCAATTATTTTTTAATTTATGGCCGGTATGAACCTTAAATTTTACAAGTTATTTGATATTACTGCATTAACTATAAAGATCACAATCTTATTTTTACTTCAATGTTTATTTGTAATAATTTTGTATATATATATTAGTATTCCTGGTAAAATGTGTCATTCTTCTTTTGGTGCCGAGCACTATAATCATAGCTGTGCAATATATATACAAAAATAAAATACTTTCGCTGGTCACTAGTTTTTTGCATAAGGAAATTATTTAATGTAGCATACAAAGTATTCTGATTAAAGTTTTTAAATTCTTCAACAAGTTTCTTTTCCACTGAGCATTTGAATGAAATCACATTTATTTTTGACAAGGCTAAAGCAATCTAATTCAGCAAAGATTTTTTTGTTTCTGTGGATGAATACCTTGTTGAAGAATTTAAAGACTTTAAACAGGATTTTTGTTTGCTGTGCTGAATAATCACACAGAAATGTAACGCAGGTAAGACAGAAAAAGATTTTGATTTTCATCTTTTAACCGTGAAGATCTTAGTATATGTATATATCATAATATGTCAACTGAGATTATTACTATAATACATCTTGAACCCAAGAACTTATAATAGTTTTTATATCATAATCAAAGTTTTTGATTGATTGCTGATTTTTTATTAAAAAACTTTTGAAATCATTACTTTTTAAAATCTTTCAATATATATATATTATAATGATTTTCCTATTCTTAAACCTAAAATGATAAAAAAATATTTATGTTTGTTATCTAATTTGCTTTAAGAGAAGCAACTTATTCATTAATTTATTATTTATTTTTTGTTTGCATACATGCTAAATAAATGATTTATAAATTATTTTATTCTGGAATGTTTATTAGGAAAAAAAAACGGTTCTAGTAAATTATTAACTGTGCAGCCTTTGGTGGCGCTGTTTCTAGTTAAAAACAGAGAGTTATAACATTACCTGGCCGCTAGATTTTTTTTATCTAATAGATCGTATTTTGACATACGGCTGTAATTTTTTTTTTTAATATTTAATATATTGTTGTTGTTTGTTTTGGACATAATTATTATTTTTTTTTAATATTTAATATATTGTTGTTGTTTGTTTTGGACATAATTATTTTTTTTTTTTGGTTTTCATTTGATAAATTTAAAACTATAATGGACAGTTTGACCTTTTTTTTGGATCTCAAAAAGACATAATATTTGACATAAGCCTTTATTGGGGGGGGGGGAGATTTCCATTCTAAATCTACTGTTTCTTTTTTACAGACATCTTTTTTTTTGTTTTGGATTCGATACATTTCAAAGTATAAGGGACAGTTTTAACTTTTTTTTGGAATATCTCAAATATACACAATTTGCTTTACATATAACTTTCTTTTTTTGTTGTTGTTGTTATTTAAAATTAGAATGACACTTTCTTTTTGAATTATGTTAAAAATGAGGGGGTTTGCTGTTGATTGATTTAGCAAAAAATAATTCAAACCTATCCGACAAACTCCGCCTCAGATGTTCGTATTTGCTTATAAACGAAAATAATTATTTGGTATTTTATCTTACATTTATAAATACAGGGGTGTTTTTTTTTTTGGTGGCATGTTTTGATTTTTTTTTTTTAATAATAACAAATAAAATGGGTTTTGATTTTTTTTTTTTAATAATAATAAATAAAATGAGACTTCTTTTTCCTCTTAGATTTATAAATATGGTTTTTTTTTTTTTGCGGCGGGTTTTGATTTTTTTGCTTTTTTTTAATAATAACAAATAAAACGTCAAAACCAAAAACCAAAAAGTCAATCGCCGTATTGTTTTTTTAACACATAAAATATGTATGTTAACCGGTTTTGTTACATTCTGTGGATTTATTTATTTATCTTTTTTAAGAGTTATACAAGTTTGTTAAAGATTTTTTGTTTTCATAACAAATAAAATGTCCATTATTTTTATTCTTTTTTAACAACAAAAATTAGCTCAGGTTCATTTTAAAATCTACTTAACGTGCTCTTTATTGATTTAAAACAACAACCAAAAACCTCTTTTTGCTTCTAAACAGAACGAATAGGCATGTTAAAAGAAAAAGTATTTTTTTTTAACAAAAAAAAGTCAATCAATCAATCAAGAGATGTCCAACAAACTATGCCGCCCCTTTTTAACACTGTCATTCTGGGTGTTAATTATATGATTTACAGATAAAAATAATCGCAAACAAAATACAAATTCTTTCCAGAAAATAAATTTATTAACCACATATGACTGAACTAAATCAGCTGTAATGAATGGCAGGATGTTTTGGGCTTGCAAAAATGCAACTGCCTCACTTTCTCTGTTTGGGACGTCCCACAAATATAATAACGTTGTAGACATTTTGTTCTTTTTTTTCAACTCTCGTCCGAGTCATGACAGAAACGGTATTTTTCCACAAACAACTCCAATCGTCTGCCAGAGAGCTTGATAAATTTTATTTTTGTCTTTTTTGACCCCCAAAAAAGCCAAAATTAGCCAAAAAAAAAATTTGATAAATATCAATAATACGCTGAAAATTACTAGTACGCAAAAATCTTTCAGTTGGGAAATACAGAAAATCATAAACATCAACAAATAAATACTTGAAAAAGATGACAATGCTCACACTCTCATCTGAAATTCTAGCAACAATACAAATTCTGTCAATATGCATAGGAATTCAACCCGCAATGAAATCAATGGCAAACTATACGATCATAGTATTGTTAGTAGACGTAGTGTTGTTGAATGTGGAAGAATTGGCCGCATATTATAACCACTACATATGATCTACTTGTATATTAATGATCACTCATATATTAGCCATAGGTTTGGCTGTGAAAGTGGTATAATTCTGTGTTTTTACACAGAAACAGCACCAACACAGGCTGTACAGTGGCCGTGAAAGCGGTATAATTCTGTATTTTTACACAGAAACAGCACCAACACAGGCTGTACAGGAAGTTTACTAGAACCAAAAAAACATTCCAAATTATAAATAAATGTTTGAAAAAGAAAAGCGTGTTATAATTTAGATTTTAATAAATAAAGGTTAAATGATATTAGCCATATATGTGAATTTAGGTGAGATTATTAAGTAAAAACCAAAATACTAAAACCTTATTGCATTTATTTTATAAAGATTAAATGATTTATATTGTATTAATCTCTGAAATTCTAAACACTAATTTTAATGTGTGTATGAATATACCAAAAATTATATAAAAGTATCATTAATTAACCTATTCTAGAATCCCTATAACAATGTTATGAGAAATTAGGAGACAAGAAAAAATGGCAGAAAAGGAGAATATAGAATAAAATTTACTTACTTACAATATAAATCTGCAATTGACAACATTGGATATATTTTTTGTATAGAAACAGACAGTTAGTGTTTTAATAACAGCATGCTAGATCACAAGTGTAAAAGAGTTAAATGCCATTCCAATTCCTGCCTATTTGTTTAGTAATAGTCATTTTACATGCATTTATAGGTCATCACCATTTTCTTTGGCAAATCCTGTTTATCAACATTATTTCAATTTTTTTATAATAATCCATATTCTGTAAAATTCAATTTTAAAAAGTTACAAAAATTATTCCATTATAAAAAAGCCATTTGATCACACATATACCAGAATTCCTTGATAGAAGTTGTTTATGACTTAGAAGAACCAAATGAAACTTTTTGGGAAAATTGAATTATTCTACAAGTTATAGAGACAATTGATTTGACATAAAGAAATCACTGCCTAGAGCAAATTTATCAATTAAGCTTGTTAAGCTTTACTTATTATAGCATCTAGAATAAAGAACTTTCATACAAAAACTTTTAAAAAAGAACCTTCCTCAGAAATAATAGAATTTCACACACACACACACATTTTGTTTCAATTTGCATAGTAGATAATAATATTTCAGCATCTGTTTTTATGACCATAATAAATCGTGTATTTATGGTTTTGACTTCAATTTTAACAGTGTAAAAATATTGCATATTGAAAAAATAACAATAAAAGAAAAATAAAGGAAGCTATGCTAATATACAAATATAAACATGACTTAATTAACAGGCAAGCAGCAAACGTTAAGATCATGGAATTGTGAGAAAGTTAGCATTTCAAAGCTTTAGTTGACAAAGATTACTGGGATAATCGAAAGCGCTCCTAAGTGGATACAATTTTAATTATTTAGTTACTGTATTTATAAATATTCAGTTATATAATTATGTATATTGCTTTAAAAATACAGACATTGAACAATATTATATATATATATATATATATATATATATATATATATATGTATCAATATATATATATATATATATATTAGAAACATATTTGATTTGTCAACTCCATTATATGCTGTTATACTTTTATTTTTATTATTATTCTATTATTGGAGCAAACCCACAGTTTTGCTCATGCTTTAGTAAAATAAAACAATGTAATGTATTTGATAATTAAAATATTTTTAAATAACCAGTTGTTGATAACTCATGTATTATTATTTCATGTAAATATTATTTAAAAATATTTTAATGATCAACTACATTACATTATTTTAATCTAATAAAACTAGCAAAACCGCAAGTACAGCAAATTAGTATATAAAAATATCCAAGCAAATTTCTTGTCATACTATTTTAGAGGCATGTGATGATATAAAAATATGAGCATTTAAATTATTAATTCTGAACATAATTATCAATTAGTTCTAAATAATCAAGAAATGTTAATATCAATTATTCCTACAAAACCCATAAATTCTTTTTTTTTGTCAGAGGAACTATGTCACAACTGTGGGTTCACAAAATATGTTAATTAGATAAATGAATGGTCTTCAAAAATTAATTTATTTTTAATTAGATAAAGTTTATAAACTCATATTAAGGTTTAACATTTTAAAAAAAAGTTTACGCATAAGTATGCCTATGCACGTAAAATTAATTTTGTAGTTTTAATATTTTAATAATCTTAAAATAATCTTAGAAAAGCCATTATCAAGATGAAGAAAGTGTTCTGCGACTGTTTTTTTTAAAAGTGTCGGAGAAATATAGATTACAAAATAAAGAATGGGAAAAAATAACATTTTCTATATAGTTATCATTTAAGTGAAAAATTAAATGGATATAGGCGTTAAGATTGGGTTTCAATCCGGGAAATTTAATTTATAAATATCCTGAATAAATGTATTTTCTTTGTACAGTGATAGCAAATTCGCTAATGCATTTTACATTCATTAATGTAGACATATTTATTTTTCTATATTTTGAAATGCTTGAATATATATGTATATACAATTAACAACTCACTCAAATATATATTTTCAAAACAAAATGATTTGAAAATATTATTTAATAACTAAGTTTAAAAATTTGTTTTGTTAAAGTCTAATTATATCAAAGCTTTTTTTCTGAATGCTCATTTAGCTAGACATTTTAAAATCAATGACTAATATTTCAGAAAAAAATATTGTTTATATATCACGGGTATTTAAAAGAAATTAATTTTTTTTTACAAATATAAGGTTTATCAGTTGAAAAAAAAACAACGAAAAAAAAATTGAGGCTATAGAAATAAATTACTGGAGAAGATCAAGAAGAGAGAATTAACGAAATAATAAATATTAAAACATTGCAATAACTGACATCAGAAAAAGATAATTGGAATAAACATATGCAAATTATATCTCAGAAAAGATTACCAAAACTAATATTGATCTGGATATCATAAAGGAAAAGAAAAAATGTTATCTAAAAAATAATTAGAAAGAAAAAAAAATAGAGAAATTAGAGAAAGAATTTGTAGATATGATTTATGATAAGGCAGAAAGCATGATAGTTGTATACAGGAAGATATTATAAAGTATTATAGACTGATAAGAAAATACTGTAAAACAATTATACATTAAGTCAATAAATTGGCAAAATATTAATGGGTTTTTATTATACATCATAAATGCAAAGAGTATTTAAAAACAAAAAGAGGTGGGAGAGAAAGTGATACAGAGAAACAAAAGAGATAAAAAAGGAAGTGAGGATAAAAGAGGAAGTGAGTAAACAAAAGAAAAAAACAATTTATTATTTATTACATAAAACATTACAATATATAACAGAGCTGACAATATTGGGGTGTGTGATAGTCTTTCATTATAAAATGCAAAAAGATTGAAACATAAAAAAAAATCAACCAGTGTAAATACTGCTTTAAAAATCCAAAAGACTTTTCATTTGGATCTAACTATTCCTGTAGAAAAGCCATTATGCAAGTATTACATTAATAGTTCACATTATCATTCTGATAAATGAAATAGGATTATTACATATATATCCAAATCTCTTTACCTTGGATCAAACAATATTTTAAAAATGTCATAAGAGATTTTAATGCAAGAAGTGGGAAATATTTGAAAGAGAAAAATAAATAGGGTAAATTTGAAGATTAAAATAAATTTTCTCAATCCAAAGCACAAGACAAAAATTTTTTTTTATGGAGAAAAAAATAAACTATCTTCTCTTTACCTCATCTTCTTATATAGAAGTTTATCTGAAGTACTTTGGAAAAAAAAACATGAACTTTTTTGAAACAAATATTATTTTTTTGAAGTGATTTTTAAATTGATTTATTTTATAGTAAAATTTTTCAATGTGCACATTGTCGATAACAACTCAAAGAGTAAAATATGTAAATATAAGATGTTTCTAGTTATTAATATTATCTAATATATCAACATTAATACTTAAACTTCTTGTTTATTATGTAAATAAAATACTCTTAATCAAATGTGTAAATTAAAAAAAATTCACAAATGCCTTTAAAATGATATAAATTAATTTAAAGATATCTTTAAAAAATTTAATATGATTTGTTTTAAAAAATTCATGTTTTTCCTCAAAAGTGCTTCAGATGAATCTCTGTTTAAGAAGGTGAGGTAAAAAGAGAAGATAGTCCATTCTTTTCTCTAGAAAAAGATTTGTCTTGAGCTTTGGATTGAGAATATTTCATTTATAAGCATTAATGTCAATATATTACATAATATTAATCACTGGGAATATTTTAACTTTAGATATTTCACTTCTTGAGTTGTTATTTACAATGACAATGTGTAAATTGAAAATTTTTACACTTGTCAATTAAAATAATAAAAATCAATTTAAAAATTGCTTGAAAAAAGTAATATGTTTTGTTTACAAAAATCATGCTTTCTTTCCAAAATACTTTAGATAAACCTCTATATAAGAAAATAAGATCAAAAGAAAAGATGGTCCATTCTTCAAATTTTATCTTGTACTTTGGATTGAGTGTATTTCATTTACTTAATAAACCAGTAATTTGAATATTAAGTAATCTTGATATATTGCATAATATTAATCACTGAGAATAGCTTCCATATATATATATATACTACAATAAATGTACACTAACAAGAAATTTTGTAATAAAATGTAATTATATTCCAAATAATGGTAAAAATATTGTATTTAAATTTATCAAATTTTTTTTAATGTAATGCTATTTGGAATATAATTACATTTTATTATATATATATGTAACTCAAGTAAAATGTCTATTAAAATATTGTAACATTAACAAAAATAATAAATATAAATAATAATTAACTATTATGTAAAATCTTTCAATCTGCAGAGGTACTTTTGTTAGGTAAACAACAATAAAAAACAAATATAACACTAAATAACTGTTATATACAATCCTTCAATCCACAGAAGTACTTTTGGTTAATTACTTAATCAAAAGTACTTTTTCAGATTGAAAGACTGTACATAATAGTTAATCAACATTATATTTATTATTTTTGTTGTTTTATATATATATAACAAAAATAATGACGACATTATTATATATATATGACAAACAAAAATGCAAGTTAAAAAACTTGCTAACGCTTGTATTTATGTCCACAGATGGCGTTCTACCAAAAACACCGATCAAACGCCATCTGTGGATATATATATATATATATACGTGATAAATAAGTATGTGTATATGTACGAGTTACATGACATTATTAATAAAAAATTAAATTATTTTAAAAAAAGGTTAAAATAAAAATAAAATAAAAATCTTGGGGATTAAGTTAAAATACTAATTATAACTTATCTTTCTTTTCTTCTGTGTATTAAAATTTAACATATAATTGAAAACAAATTTGAACAAGATGTAATCAGTTTCTGGATATAAATTCCAGGCTGATTAATTAACAATCGTTAACTAATTTCTGTGTAATCAAAATTATAAGATAAAAATATAACTAATTAAAAAAATAAAGATCAATTAAATTGATATCATGGGTAAGAAATAGAGCAGTGTATGGAATATGAGAGTATAAATGCTGCAATCACCTATTATCCAAGTCAGAAGACAAAAAAGAAAGAACAACAGCAATAGCAGAAAAAGCAAGAAGCAAAGAAGCAAAAGAAGGAAAACAGTTAGCTTACCAGGATAATTGACCAAAAAGTCTATAAGCCAGCTAAAATGACTGAGTCCAGCAAGATATGTTGCTAGACCAAAGCTGAGTGTTTGTTCATTTGCACTGTCCATCTCCTGAGTATCAATAGCCAGATGCAGTGATATATGTCTCCAATGTGCCTTTGCTGATGTTTTTACCTGCCACAACTCTATGGAACCAAACCTAGTAGTAGTACACTGAACCAAGAGAGAGTGTCCACGTACCAATAAACTCATGATAAATTTGATAGGATCAGAAGGGGTGATCATCCAGATACTACATAAAAAGCTAGACATTATTAAAGATATTTTATATTTTATTTCAAGTGTGAGAACTTTTAAATTTTATTTCTGCATAGAAATTTAAAGGTCATTTATAAGTGTTAACTTTTAAGTACATTTGAATAAGCACATGATTGTTTAAAATTATGATAATTTGAATGAGTGTTCATATTTTGTTTTTATGTTTTAAATATTCCTTATATATATATATGATAAACAAAAATGCAAGTTAAAAAACTTGCTAACGCTTGTATTTATGTCCACAGATGGCGTCCTACCAAAAACACCTATCAAGCGTATTTTCGTTTACATAAACGTCAGAGTAGTTAGTATTCACTATCTCTAACTATAATTCCACTTTCAGATCATGATTTCAAGCTATTTGCTATCGTCAGTGAAAGACAGGAATAAAGAAACTAGATCTAAATACAAACTCTGAGCGTTTATGAAACAATTTCTATTCAGCTTGCAAGCGTGAATTTTTTAGACACGTAATGTCTTCAAACTCAGCATAGCAAACCAGATAGCTATATGGGTCTGATCTCAGTTCAGCATCACCACATAGTAGAAGCCTCTGCAATCTATATCATTGCAAGAAAGACCTCAAAGGTACATAAATACAAGCGTTAGCAAGTTTTTTAACTTGCATTTTTGTTTATCATAAATGTACCTTTGAGGTCTTTCTTGCAATGATATAGATTGCAGAGGCTTCTACTATGTGGTGATGCTGAACTGAGATCAGACCCATATAGCTATCTGGTTTGCTATGCTGAGTTTGAAGACATTACGTGTCTAAAAAATTCACGCTTGCAAGCTGAATAGAAATTGTTTCATAAACGCTCAGAGTTTGTATTTAGATCTAGTTTCTTTATTCCTGTCTTTCACTGACGATAGCAAATAGCTTGAAATCATGATCTGAAAGTGGAATTATAGTTAGAGATAGTGAATACTAACTACTCTGACGTTTATGTAAACGAAAATATGCTTGATAGGTGTTTTTGATAGGACGCCATCTGTGGACATAAATACAAGCGTTAGCAAGTTTTTTAACTTGCATTTTTGTTTATCATAAATGTACCTTTGAGGTCTTTCTTGCAATGATATAGATTGCAGAGGCTTCTACTATGTGGTGATGCTGAACTGAGATCAGACCCATATAGCTATCTGGTTTGCTATGCTGAGTTTGAAGACATTACGTGTCTAAAAAATTCACGCTTGCAAGCTGAATAGAAATTGTTTCATAAACGCTCAGAGTTTGTATTTAGATCTAGTTTCTTTATTCCTGTCTTTCACTGACGATAGCAAATAGCTTGAAATCATGATCTGAAAGTGGAATTATAGTTAGAGATAGTGAATACTAACTACTCTGACGTTTATGTAAACGAAAATACGCTTGATAGGTGTTTTTGGTAGGACGCCATCTGTGGATATATATATATAAATGTATTGTAAATTATTGGTGTGATTTAAGTTTCTATCTTTCATTTTACCTATGAGAGAATAGGTAATTGTATTTAGATATTCTGTGTTATGCAAATCTCATGTTTTAATAGCTAGCCATGGGATAAATATTTGAAGCATGTTAATGTCATCTCATGGGGTACAGTCTAAGGTTGAATGGTGCCTGTAGGGTTTAAACCCATTATAAATATCCCCATGAGTTGGGTCACATTCCTTGCAGTAATGGAGAATATAATTTGCTCTGGAAAAATGACTTTTGTTTTAGTATTTTTTATTAAATCTTGGTCTGACTGGGGGTATGGTTAATATGTAAGTATTGATCATATTTACACCTCTGCTTAAATAAAAGGTCTAGAAATAAATTATTAACGATTAATATGAGCTAATAAAGTAAAATAATAAATAATAAGTAAAATAGCCATAGAATAAATTGTAAAGGAGGTAAATTTCATTACAAATGAGAGCTCAAACATTTGTTCTAATTTTAAAAATGCATAATATAAATAGCCAGTTTACAGAAATAAAAAAAATAATTAAAGTAAATAAATTTATGGGAAATGAGAAAGGGGAGAGAATAGACAACACTAATATTAATTTTATATGTAAAAGAAAGATAAATGGTGTATGTTTTGTTAAAATAGAACATACATATATATATATGACAGATAAAATAAATAAATAAATGTGGGTAAGCATTGGTAAAAGTTAGAAATCTGCAGGCAAATAGTGTTGGGGAGAACATGATGGGGAAAATTGGATGAACACTCATATTTAGCATGAATTTATAAATTAAAGAAATGGTTGTGAATAAAATAAAATATTAAAAGCCAAAAGATATATAAAACCAATTGGTTGAAACTGTAAATGATTACAAAAAAAAGTGCTGAAATAGAGGCTCAGAATAATGAAATGAAAAATGTTTCCAGCAAGAAACAACAAATTGAAATCATAAAGAAGGAAGTCACAAATAAGAAAATAGTGATATCATAGCACTGATAACTAAAATGTTTGAAAAACGAGCTAAAGAAGATAAAAAATGGCAGAAGAACTAAAACACCAACAAAAAGAAACAACTGAAAAAAATTAAAAAATGGCGAAATGGCTTAAAAACAAGAGTAAAGAAATGACAAAAAAATTGAAAAATCAGTATAATCAAAAAAATAGTAAATTAAAAGAGCAAGCTAAAATGCTTGAAAAATTAAAAGATCAAATCAGAATAGACTATGATAAAATGAAAAAAGAAATTATGCGAGAAATACATGAAAATAAAATGCAAGTCAAAAATCAAATCGAGATGGCATATCAAATAATAAAAAAAATAAAGTAGAACATGTATAAATATAGGGATAGTGAAAGAAGGAGGAAACTAAAATAGAAAATAAAAAATAATTGAAAACATCAAAGTTTAAATTAATAATTTGACAGAAAAAATAGGTAAATAAATATTAGCAAAACTAGCAGTAGGCAAGCTACATTATTAGATGAAAGAAAGATGCCTATTGAAATAAATAATTCTGACAAGGCGAGTGTAAATGCAAATGTGCACGTCTTAAATAACCATGAAATCGTAAATCAATTTTTAAAAATTCGATTATTTTCTGGACTCATAGGTGAAGCTCCATGAGAACACTTAAAGAGCCCAAAGAGATATTTCACCTTAAATCAGTATGCAAAGAGGTCATGATAGTGATTTCATGCAGCCAGTTATAATGAGGGTCTAAAACTTGGTGGGATTCTTTATATAAGAAACCCATCACTAATGCTTAATATAAAAAAGCTTTACTAGCTAGCTATTGGAGAGAGAATTGCCAAGAAAATATTTATCATCAGGTGTTGCAAGATAAATGGCAGCCCATTGAATCATTCATGCCTTTCTTCAGAAGCCAAGTGGTAAAATTATGTTTCTTAAGGGCCAACTGACTATCCAAACAACAAATTATTTGGATAGTACATCACACTTTTCATCATAATGTCAAGCAAATGCTCATAGAGACAGAAAGAAAAACAGTTGAGCAAATAGTCGAGTTGCTGAGTGCTTTTGATAGTACCAGATCAGTCTATGTTGTGAAAGATAGGGAATTTAAACTAGAGAGCTGGCTAAAAAAATGTGATAAGGTTTACTCATAGAATCAATTTGAGGAGTGGAGTCCAAAGAAGATAATTCTCCAATAGCCCTGAAAGAACAAAAATCTTTTGAAGAACCAGAAGTGATTCTGATACCACTCATACAAGGCAAAGAAAAAGGCCAAACAGTGATTCACAATCCCCTAGCATGGAGGGTCTATTCTATCAAATGAAAGAGTAATAATAAAGAACCACTAAATAAAAATTAAATATGTGGTCTGACAGATTTACTAGTTTGTTCCCTTGGTTGATGGAAATTCAATGTTCTTTGTAGACGAGTTGTAATTATTTTGGTAAAATTTGTATATAAAACTGATAAAAGACTGGTAGTTCTGTAATTTCTAATATCTTCTTTATCACCTTTTTTAAATATTAATATTAATACTGCATTCTTCCAATCATCTGGTAAATCTTTATCATTTAGACATTTGGTATATAACATTGCTAAAAAAATTTCTATTTCTTCAACTGCTTCTTTTAATATATCAATTGTAATTCCACCATTACCTGGAGCCTCTTCTTTCTTCATATATTTAATTGCATGTCTCACTTCCTCATTTAAAATTCTGCTCAATTTGGTTCTGTGCACTGGTGGAGGCCTGCGCTAAAGCCAATTTTATGTTTCTTTAAGCACTGATAAGAAAAAGGGATGTTCGTTTTTATTTTGTTAAGGAGCACAACTTGTCTTCCATGTTTGCCTCAAGTCAGTACCATAAAATTTTATTTAATATTTTTTTTTGCTTTGAGATCCAGTTTTGGTGCTACAATATTCCAACTTGTGTTTTGTTAAAACATATGTAATACATTAAATATCAGCCTTTTACAGCTATGGTACATGCGCTTTTACGAGTGTTAAATAATAAATGAATACTTTCACTGCCAATACAAGATATAACATTTAAGAAAAAATAAAATGAATCCACTTATTCTTTCCAAACCTAAATGTTTATATATGGGCTAATCTTAAGTACTCGTAAAAGTGCATGTACAATAGCCGTAAAAGGCTGATATTTAATGTATTACAATTATAAACATTGTGCTATATAAATAAATGCTTAAAACATATGTATTTATAAACATTGTGCTATATAAATAAATGCTTAAAACATACGTATAAATTCCTAAATTGTAATAGCTGCCTGAATTAATATTTTTTTTTTACTTTATAGAACCCCACTGTAGTAATTCCCTTTTAAATTTAGAGTACTAATCTGGGGGTGAAGGGATATCAAGCGTTCTATTTAAAATATAAATTGTAAATCTTGTTAATCAAAGGTTTTGTTCCGTAATCAAATGCAACTTTGAAATGTTTTAGTTTTTATTATTATTATTATTATTATTATTATTATTATTATTATTATTATTATTATTATTATTATTATTATTATTATTATTATTATTATTATTATTATTATTATTATTATTATTTTCATGACTGAAATGGCGTAAGAACAATTTATTCAGTATATAACTAATTTTCAGAATGCTCGTTATATCTCTATATAGCAATCACCATCTTTAATTGTAATCAATAAATGCATTACTAATATAATATCTAAATTTGCTTGTAAAAATGATTGGCATAGTAATAGTAAACCTACCTAACAAAATAAAAATATATATTAATTTGTGAATGTTTAAAACCAGAATATGAGAGCATATGAACTACAATGGCATGTATATTCATGTCCATCTCAATAACACTATAATAAAAATTTTTATATATCTTTTATTAAATATTTTATTTTAAAGTTATTTAAGTGTTCGAATTTTAATGTTCTCCATTTCCACATGTACATTTAATTAAGTTAATCTTAGAAGATGTCTCATTATCTTTATGCTCTGCTAGCAGGCCGGATTTAAAATAAATTCTCATGTGCCATCATTGTCATGTTATACATTAGGTATTTGATCTGGGCTTAAAAAATGGGTTCGAATTCAGGTTGGTCCCTGACCTAAATCTCAGGCTTGACTGGGTTTGAAGTACATTTTGTGAGTTTCAGATATAAATTTCTTACCAATACCAAAATGTTGTTTACATTCTTGAGACCTTTATGTTCATCTAAAGCATTTCTTGCTAGTTCACAGTTATACTTTTATATCATTTTCAACTCTTTTCTGAACCATTTTACAAAATTCGAGATATTCAATCCTTTTTAATGCATCATTTTTGTATATCTTCATATTCCTTCTTTTCTTCATAAATTCTCTAGTCTCAGTAGAAATTTTATTGGTCAATTGCTGCTTTTTTCTATCAGCTATCTTTGTTGCAGTTTTTAGAAGAGTACCAGTTATTTTCATATTAATTTCATTCAAATCTGAATCATGTTCAAAATCTACTAATACTTGAAACATATTTGAAATTCTAATTTAAATTCATTAGAGTGACTCTGAAGATTAGGAATATCAACTGTAAATATTGTTTTTCTTAATAATTTTTGTCTCTCTAGTTTTGCATTAACACATATCTTATATCTTACTAATCAATGATCACTTCCTTTGTTAAATTTATTTTAGAACACTATAATCTTGAAATATGTATTTTCTGTTAGTCAAAATATAATCCAATTCTGCTGTACCTTCATTTGGATGCTTCCATGTTCATTTCATTTTAACATTTTTCTCAAAAAAAGAATTCATAATATAAAGTTTTTGTTTTTCTGCATACTCCACAAGTCTATGTCCTCTTTCATTTATATTACCATAACCAAAATTACCTACATCACTTTCATCTTTCATTTGTTTACCAATTCTAGACATTAAAGTCTTCCATAACAATTTTAAAATGTTGTTTCCTCTGATCAAAAGCCTTTTGTACATACATATAAAAATCTTCTATTACTTCATCACTATGAGAATTTGTTGTGGCATAAACCTGAATTATCTGCATTTGGTATCTGCTATTAAGTTCTATAACTAATCTTGCCACTCTGTCCAATACATCAGCAATCTCCATAATGTTGTTTTTCCACTTTTTATTTATAATGAATCTTACTCCACTTGTATTTCCAATATTTGTGCCTTTGTAATAGAGTACATATCCACTTTTTAAATCAATTGTCTTTTCACCTTTTCTTCTAACTTCATAAAGTCCAATAATGACTTATTTAATATAAGAGTTTTTCTTCTAATTCTTGCATTCTTCCTTCACTTGAAAGTGATCTGCAGTTGTACGTACCTAAATAAAAAGTCATGATCTAATGGCAGCCTGGATCCACAATCAGGGGATTCTTAGCACCCTCTGTCTTCAGACACCAACTGCTGCCTGGGTTGGTGACTTTACAGCCTCCAGAGAATAAAGGCCATGATTTATTTTGGTCTGTCATAATTGTATATATGTATTGGAAAAATATTTATCATTTTCACAAACATTTTTTCTGCCTTATCAGGCAACTGAGAAAAAAACCCAGGGTGTTTCTTGATCTTAAACTCAGAGGTAAAAATCCAATAAAACTACCATGCTGGCTAGTGCATGTTGGTGAATATCCCACTCATGTTCATATACTACATAAATAATCACATGGTAATAACAGCTGTTATGACAAAAAGATATGGAGTGGACATTAAAAATTTACCCTGATCAGTTTCTTCAAAGCCTCCAAGAGAAATAAAAGGGTCTTCTTTCAGTTAATAGCAAACTCCTTTCTGCATCAAATAAGAAACTTTATATGGATAAAGCAAGAAAAACACTGTAGTCAATTTGTTCATACAGCCATCTATTGATATATTTTACTAACTTTTTTTAAATCACTGAAGTTCATTTATGTTTAATTTGATATTTGAAATCCAAAAATAATTTAAAGTTATCAGGATAATGTGTGTCATCATGGTTATTAGCTTTCACATGCTTTGCGAGATTACTTTTAGAATTTTTTGAATAACTGAAACCCTGAATTTTTTTGCAATGTTTATTAAGATTCATGATTATTTTTGCACAATAATTGTGTAATAAATATTAAAAATCAAAAGTATACATGACTTTACTTTTAGTTTATACATATATATTTTATTTTGAAAAAATAGGTGTTAACATTAACGAAATAAATTATGAAGGTTCAAAACACATCTTTTCAAACAGATCATTAACATGTCATCATTGACTGTCTGTTAGAATATATTGCAATATAATAAAAATAAAAAAATGAATATTTTAAAACATAATTTGATTGATTTATCAGATCTTGATATTTATTTATTTACAATTTAAATACAAATATCAACAAAAAATACTGATTTTAAAAAATTAATCTACTAGTTCCAACCACTGAATGACAAAAATGTTTTTTATTTGTATTATGATCTTATTTTTTTCAATATTTGCAAAGTTTGAATATGATGTTGGAAAATTTATTTTATAGGTGTATATAGTATATATAAATTTCTACCAAATCAAGCCCATTTATTATATTTTGATATATATATATATAATAGTAAAATGCTAAAATCAAATTTTGAAAACTTACATTCACAAGAGAAAACAATTAAATGTCCTGTAATAGAGAGTTTTAAATAGGAAACTCATAATTGCAGGTAAAAGCAGGTAAAAATTATTCTTAGGTAACTTAGCTTTGATAATGTATCTAGCAATAATAAAAATGAAACACACACCAATCATTTCATAAATAGTTAATTTTTTTATATGAATAATCATACAAATTGGGTCATATCAGCTATTTATTACATTATTTTTATAAAATTGTTATTATGTATATTCATAGTCAACTTCAAAATAGAGATTAGAAAAATATGGCAGATTTTTTCAAGAGAATTTAAATGTATATAACACTACTGGACCAATTAGTTTTTAGTCATATGCATAGAGTCTTTCCTCCTTCCACAATTTGAAAATAGAATGCAAATATTTTTTATCTATTAAAATATTTGAGCAACCCTTATATATACTGAAATGGTTTTTGCATACTTTAAACTTTTATTTTCATTACCTTTATTAATAAAAACATTCTAATAAAAATTATTGATTTATTTAATTTAATTTCGTGTGACTTTAAATATTTTTATTAAATTAAAACAAATTCATTATTTTTTTTATTTTTAATAAGATTAAAAATGTTATTCAACAAATAGATTGGGAATATATATATATATATATGTCTGATTACTTATTAAGAGGAGTACAAATGAGAATTTCAAACTGATAGATAATGACTTAAAGACAATATTATTTATATATAATTTACACTTTAAAATAATGTTTTACAAATTTAAAAATATTTAAATAGAATGATCTATATATCCAGAAGTGATTAATAAAATAAAATAATACTATTTTATTCAATGAATTATACACAGAAATATATAATTATGTTTCCAGTTCTTCTAAGAAGTTCATAATTATATAACACATACTCAGATATGAGTACTATATCCAAGACATATCACAAAACTCACTTAAAAATATATGTAATATAGTTCTTAAACAAATTCTGCACTTAGGGTATACAATTCCTGGTATACTATATGTAATATATATATATATATATGTAAATATCGATAAGTCTATCTATATTTTAAAAATTATCATTTGTTATAAAAAAAAATCTATTGAGTTGATGTTTATATATGAAGTATTATTATTGTTTATGGTTATTAGGTATAGTTATTGTTTGAAGTTATTATTTTATTTATATGTTGATGGTACATCATTATGAATATTTAATTATTATAAATAAATAAAGACATATAAATAGTTGATTATAAAAAAAAAATTATTTTATTTGCAGTGATTATTAAAAAAATGCAATATTATTATTTATGTATATATATATTTTTAAAGCTGTCAAATAAATTTTCAATTTAATATTTTTTTATATATATGCTTGATATTTTTTTTTTAATGTTAATTGTTTAAAAGAAAACATATGTAACAATAGTTTTCAAAACAGCATTTTCTGGCATGCGGAGAACAACAACAGCAACAAAAGGAAGCCATTATTATTATTAGGATAGTGATTAAACACACAAAAGGATAAAAATTTGTTGTACTTTGTTTCTTTGAAATTGCCATTCTTAAGAATAGTGGAATAAGATAAATTTCTGTAATCAATACATAAACATGACTGGCTAATATATATATATATCACAGCCAAGGGGCTGCACCATTTTCTTTCATTTATTCCAAAGCAGTTTAAAAAGAAAAACTAAGCAAGTTTCAACACATGAATTTCATCGCGTCTGAAGCCGAAATTTGATATAGCTATCTGGAATCTATAATGGTCAATCTAATAATAATCTGGAGGTAACTAAAAGGGATTAATACATTGGATTCAACATGTCAATTTTTTTTTTCAAGGAGAGAAATTTAAAAAGGAAAAATGAAGTATATATGTGCATTTGGAAACTAATAATTTTTTCTAACATGACATTTCTTCAATTCAATTTGGCTCTAGAATGCATTCTAATATTAAACGGATAAAGAAATAAAACAATGGAATAAGTTGACTTTTGAAAGAAAAATAAACAAGTGAACTTTGAAAGGTAGTAAATAATTTTATATATATATATATATGATATATAAATATATTTTTGAGACCGATATTTTTTTTTTTCACTTTTATTTTTCATTATAAAAATAAAACGTTTTTATAAATATCATTCTATTTAATTCCAGCATTTTGTTTTCTAACAGCAATAAACGTTTAACAGGTGTCAAAATTAACACTTAAGTAATTTAAAATCTTAAAGAATGACATATAGGTTTGGGTTGCATATGAGTTGTTATGTATATTTTAATAAATGAAATTTATATTCGCAAAATTTTATTATAAAATTTTTTTATTATTAATTTATCTATTTTCATTTTTTTTTAACTTCATATGATAATTCTTATGCAGACCAAAACAATAATTTATATATATTTGCTGTATATAATATATATTTTTATTTTGAATATCTGAAAAATATAAATATGGATTTGTATTTATATTAATACCTACTTGTTAAGCACAGATATGTCTTTATCTATTTAATATATATATATACATATTTATTGTAAGTATATATGTATATTTATTATTTGGGTTTGTATTTAAAACTTATTTAAAACATTGATACTACCTAAAATTAAATCACAATATAAAAATAAAGGATGCACTATTTGTTTTATAAGTAATGCCTTTGTAATTTATTTGAAAGAGTATTAATATTTTATTCTTATTTTTCTTTTAGTGCCAAAGTCATTATGAAATTAATTGAATGCACAATTTAATAGAGGATAGATACATATTTCACTTATTATTTAGTCTTTAAGTTAATTACACATATTTCATTTATTATTTAGTTAGTCATATCAATCTTGAAAATAAATTATAAGGATAGATCTCATTGCTCTATATGATTTTAAATTTATTTCATGTATAGCTAGTTGGAAGGGCATATAAACAATTTATTTAAATATAACTGGGATAATTTTATCTTTCTTCATTTAAATTATACAATTTATTATATTAGGCTTTCTCAACAATTGGATTCATTTAGATTACATATATTCCATTACATTTATCATCCAATGTTTGAAGCATTATTTTCTTCTCATATATTGACGTTCCATTACATTTGATGTGTAATATGTTTATATGATATATTGTCCATTACATTTGGCACCCAACATGGGACCTAGTTAACTAGTGATTGGTATAATAAAGATATTTTTCGTTACATTTGACACGACAACATGGTCAGCATGATATGTTTATATACATATCATATAGTTTCCATTATATTTGGCTTTCCCAATGTTTGGGGTCTTCTTTCTTCAATTTAAATGGAATGCAGCACGTACTTTCCATTACATTTGGCACAGCTAGGGCCTGAAATAAGCTAATTAGGGCTTGAAATACCCCACATACCTGAGAGATGTGTAGTATATATCTTGATGTGAGATGTATAGTTTAAAAAAAGAGAAGCATTTTTGTGTAATTTTTTTTTATATATAGAAATATTTTGGCCTCATGTTTAGATGGTGATGGTTACTTTTATTGTATTTTTTTAATGATGAAAGATAAATATAGTCATGAAGCAGTTTAATTTCAATTTAAAAATTATATTGATGGTGTTAAATTATAGCGTAATAATTTTGTCCATATTTGGAAAATTTATGTTGTAGAAAATCTATAATTTTTAACGTTGGATTGGATATTTGATTGTTGGAGTTTGGTTGGTTCTGTTGCAAGTATTGATGTTGGATGGGGAATATTTGTCATTGTCTTGAGGATGTGATGCATTCATGTCACTTGTGATTGATTGATCTCATTTACTGCTACAATCCAAATTTTGATGTTTGTTATTATTTATCATGAAGCAGTTAACAGTAGTCCTGCCATGATTTTACCTTTAAGACTCCATAGAGAGTAAGGTATAATTATTTTTGATATATGTATAATATTTGCCTCTAAGACTCCCAAAGATGAGCAATGAAATATTTTATAAATAATAGCCCCTAAGACTTGGATGTAAGCAGGGCAGTGCAATAGTGTTTTCAGAAAATTATTATGGGTTGTAGTAGCTTGGATAGAATGAAATGTGATAATCATCTAAGTGTTCATGAAACATTGTATGCTTTAAGAGCAGTGATTGAATTCTTTTATCTATATCAAAGTTGTGAAGTGCTAATCATTCTTTTGGTTGTCAGTATCTGTCAGATCTTTAGAGGAATGGATGAGTATATAAGATAAATATATATAGCACTAAACTTAGGGGCTTGGTTAATTGACTATTGCACTATAAATTCATCAATACTTCTACTATTCTTGGTGACAAATAATCTATTACATTGATTATCAATTAGGGCTTGAAAAACACACATATCAATGTTTTATTTTCCATTATAAGTGACCTCTAAACATGAAGTTCAGTTAGTGAATGTTTGTTGATAATAAATTGAATTAGTACAATTTTAGTAAAATAGTGTTTTGAGCACAAATGTTAATAATTAGTGAAGTTGATTTTTTTTTATGTATATAAAATGGTGTTAAGTTTTAAGGTCCAGAAAATTTATGGGTATCATTTTAATAATTTTATATTTAACTACCATTATCTTGAGTGAGAAAGTTATCTCACAGTATTATTGGATTAGTTATTTTAAGGCATGTGAACATTTTATTATATTTTAAATATTAGAAGGTTATATTGAATTTGATATGAAATTTCTACATTTCAATATTGTATAAGTGTAGAAGCCTCAATATCATTATCTATAAATAAATGTTAGTTAGTGATCTCAGTTGTTACTTTCTTTCTCTCACTCTATATATTTTTTAGAGGAATTTATTATTGTTATAGTGATAGAAGAGACTTTTTATAAGCCAATAAGTTTATGAGTTCTAACAACTGAAATTTAGATTGTCAGATAGCTACTATGAATAATAAAATTAAAAGGCTTGTACTTTGCTTAGTTGAGTAATTGCTTGTTGGGATAATGATTAGAGATGGTAAGCCCTTGATCTGTGGTAATTTTGATTTAAGGAATTTAATGGAGAAACCAATAACTTCTGAAGTAGTTGCTGATAATCTTCACAAGGAGATTGAAATGATAGTTGATAAATACACAGGTAGTATGTGTGAATCTATAAATTGTATACTTGAGAAGAGAAACCAAATAACTGATAAATATACAGATAGTATGTGTGAATCTATAGATCGTATATTTGATAAGAGATTCCAAATAATTGATAAATATATCCACAAGTTCGTGAGGTTGATTGAAGAAAGGATGTGGAAAGAAACTCAATTTATTAATAAAAATGTTGAAGATAATAAATCATCTGTTGAGATAGTTAGTCAAGTTGTTACAATAGTAGATGCTAATTTTGAAAAATAAATTAGAGGAGAATAATAAATCACAAAATATTGAATCTAAAAGTATAGAAACTGAATCTAAGCCACCAGTTGAGATAATTGATAAGGATATAGCAAATCATAAAGTATCTTTCAAAGTAAATGATAAAACTGTTAAAGTAACTAGTACAGATTTGAAAAAGCGTAAAGAACCTATTAGTTTAATTAGTAAAAGTATGGCAGAAAATAGACAACTTGTTAAAATGATAAGAAAAGCAAATCCACAAGTAATTAAGATAGTTAATGAAAATATTAACTTGTATAATAGTTTGACAGAAGAAAATAAAGATACTGTCAAGTTATCTTTTGTTAAATTAGTAGATGATGATTTAAGAAAATATGAATCTGTTATTGAATTAACTAGTGATGAAACCCAGTTATCTGTTGAAAAAATTAGTACAGAGTGAGTTAATTCATGAAGAAATAGAGATTCAAAAGCAATCTGTTCAATTGGTTACTAAAGAACTAGAAGCAAATATATCGTCTGTTGAATTGATAGATGATAGGGAAAAAGATAAACCATTGATAGATTTAATAAATGGGAAAAATTTTAAAAATGAAGAATTAATTAGAAAGATTCTTGAATCGGTTGATGAAAAGATAAAAAAGCATAAAGAATCTATTGAAATGATTAAGAAAGGTATAGATATGAATGTTGAGATACAGAAGAAAGGTCATAGTTGTGTGGAGGTAAAGTTAGATTTTAAGACTATGATAAAAGAAGTAATGGCAAAGGAAGTAGAGGCACAACAATGAATAGAAAGGATAGATGAAACGATATTAGAAAATCAGAGATATAGTCAAGTGTTAGAGGAACATAAAATGGAGATAAAGAAAAATAAGGAATTACAAGAGAGATTACTAAAACAGTTAGGGATAAATTCAAAATCTCAAAATTTTATTGAGGAAATAGTATCCAATGTTTCTAGTAAATAGGAAGGAGAGGGCTTGACTTTTCAAAGTCAGAATAATAAAGAGTCTGTTAAAACAATTAATGGAAATAATGAATTATATGATAATATATTAAAGGAACCCAAGGAATCTTTTAAGTTGAATAATGATATTATAGGAATGAATAAATCCTACAAAAAGTTAGTTTATAAAGAGGATATAGATAAAGTTAAAACTTTTGATGAATACTATAGTGAGGATAAAATAGTTGATAGATCCTTAAAAATAAAATTAAATCCCCAAAAGCAATCAGAAGAAGTAGAATTAAGTTGTGAAAGATTAAAGGACATTGTTCAGAATTTAGGAATTGGACAGTTAGGTTTTCAATGGTTAGACAAGAGTACTCTAGAGTTAAGAGAAATAAAAATGCATTATAATAAAATGAATGAAGGTGTTCAAACTTTAGAAGTTGAATTAAGTTCACCAGAAAAGATTAAAATTAGCTATCAAAAATTACTAGAAAGAACAGAACGTATTTCTCAAAGTCAATATAAAGAAAGTGTCATGATAGATCAAAAATATTCTGATAAGTTCTTTTTGTACAACAATTTTAAAAGTAACAATCAGAGTTTTGATCAGAAGTTGTTTAGTATGATTCTTCATAGGAGGTGTATGGATCATGTGTATGCATATAACTTGGATGGAAGGGATTATTACTATTGTAATAAACTGCTTGAAAGGCAAAACTTAATATATAAATGTAGTTCTTCTCAATCTATAGCCAATGATGGTAGAGTGCATGCAAAGTGTTTAGTATATAGTAACATGAGTATTGAATTCAATAAATTTTGTCTGGATATGACAAATTATCTTAATCATAAGATATTATCTTATAAAGAACAGTATCACGGTAATTTTGTATGGTACCAAGAAAGTATATTTTTAGATATATTAGAGCATAAGTATTTGAATGGGAATTTGTACCATTGTTGCAATAAAAATGACTTATTTTACAAGTATCCCAGCAGAACAAAGTTGGTAATATATAACTTATTGAAATTTGAGAGAAATAAGAAGGTAAAGAAACCCAAAGAGAATTTTCTTTATGAAAATTGTAATAGAAGGATGAAAGTAGGCAAAGCCAAAGTTAGACTTAAAGTTATAGATGGAATGATAAATAATATTGATTTTCTTAGAAAGAAGATTGACAAGGAAAGAGATGTAGGGAAAGCAAAGGTAAAATTTAAAAGAATGAATAAAAAAGATATTTGATTTAAATCTTGGTAGAAAGAGGATTGATGAGGAAAAAAAAATTGGCAAAGCCAAAATTAAACTTAAAATAATACGTGATGATGTGCTTAATGGAGATTTTCCTTGAGAAAATATAAATAAAGCAAGAGATTTAAGTAAACCTAAAGTCAAACTGAAAAGAATTAATATAGAACAGGATAATATTAATGTTGTAAAACAAAATAATTTTCAGATATTCTTTAATGTTGAAGTTGTATCACATCAATCTGATTTGCAATTTTTAAAGGATTATTTGGAAAATTTGAATGAATACCATTCAAGATTGCCCAGAGAATTGTTTTTAATTGAATGTAGAACAAGTGAAGTAAAATATAGACTTACTCAAGTCGATGAAAGGAAAGGTAATAGATTATCTGATAAAATAGCAACTGTTATTGATAAAGTTAAGAATTATGTTAGTGCTTATGATCAAGTTACTATTTATGTAAAGGATATAGATGCAGAATCTAAGGAGTTCATAGCAAAATCTTTAGATATTTATCTCAAAATTATTCAAAAGCAATTGAATTATACGAAAACGTTATATAAAAATCTTGTAAATCAAAGCAAATTTCTTCACAGAACTCAACATACTGGAAATTCTTTTCAAGAAGAATTAAAAAGGCACTTTTGATTATTATTATTTTTTTTAAAGAAAACTTGGACAAATATCTAGATGATCTGCAAGATAGATATAAATAAATGAATATGATTATTAATAAGAAAAATAATATTCTTTAAACCATGTTAGTCCTTAGAAAGATTACAAATTTGGGAAGTTTTTCGATATCTCATAATTAATTAGTTATTTGCAAAGACATTTTTTTTTCGGTGGATTAGGGGGTATTGTAAATATTGATAAGTCTATCTATATTTTAAAAATTATCATTTGTTATATAAAAAAATCTCTTTGACTTGATGTTTATATATGAAGTATTATTATTGTTTATGGTTATTAGGTATAGTTATTGTTTGAAGTTATTATTTTATTTATATGTTGATGGTAAATCGTTATGAATATTTAATTATTATAAATAAATAAAGACATATAAATAGTTGATTATAAAAAAAAATTATTTTATTTGCAGTGATTATTAAAAAAATGCAATATTATTATTTATGTATATATATATATATTTTTAAAGCTGTCAAATAAATTTTCAATTTAATATTTTTTTATATATATGCTTGATACTTTTTTTTTAATGTTAATTGTTTAAAAGAAAACATATGTAACAATGGTTTTCAAAACAGCATTTGCTGGCATGCGGAGAACAACAACAGCAACAAAAGGAAGCCATTATTATTATTAGGATAGTGATTAAACACACAAAGGATAAAAATTTGTTGTACTTTGTTTCTTTGAAATTGCCATTCTTAAGAATAGTGGAATAAGATAAATTTCTGTAATCAATACATAAACATGACTGGCTAATATATATATATATCGCAGCCAAGGGGCTGAACCGTTTTCTCTCATTTATTCCAAAGCAGTTTAAAAAGAAAAACTAAGCAAATTTCAACACATGAATTTCATCGCGTCTGAAGCCAAAATTTGATATAGCTATCTGGAATCTATAATGGTCAATCTAATAATAATCTGGAGGTAACTAAAAGTGATTAATACATTGGATTCAACATGTCAATTATTTTTTTTTTTCAAGGAGAGAAATTTAAAAAGGAAAAATGAAGTATATATGTGCATTTGGAAACTAATAATTTTTTCTAACATGACATTTCTTCAATTCAATTTGGCTTTAGAATGCATTCTAATATTAAACGGATAAAGAAATAAAACAATGGAATAAGTTGACTTTTGAAAGAAAAATAAACAAGTGAACTTTGAAAGGTAGTAAATAATTTTATATATATGATATATAAATATATTTTTGAGACCGATATTTTTTTTTTTCACTTTTATTTTTCATTATAAAAATAAAACGTTTTTATAAATATCATTCTATTTAATTCCAGCATTTTGTTTTCTTAAAAACAACAAACATTTAACAGGTGTCAAAATTAACACTTAAGTAATTTAAAATCTTAAAGAATGACATATAGGTTTGGGTTGCATATGAGTTGTTATGTATATTTTAATAAATGAAATTTATATTTGCAAAATTTTATTATAAAATTTTTTTATTATTAATTTATCTATTTTCATTTTTTTTAACTTCATGTAATAATTCTTATGCAGACCAAAACAATAATTTATATATATTTGCTGTATATAATATATATATATTTTTTTATTTTGAATATCTGAAAAATATAAATATGGATTTGTATTTATATTAATACCTACTTGTTAAGCACAGATATGTCTTTATCTATTTAATATATATACTTATTGTAAGTATATATGTATATTTATTATTTGGGTTTGTATTTAAAACTTATTTAAAACATTGATACTACCTAAAATTAAATCATAATATAAAAATAAAGGATGTACTATTTGTTTTATAAGTAATGCCTTTATAATTTATTTGAAAGAGTATTAATATTTTATTTTTATTTTTCTTTTAGCGCCAAAGTCATTATTAAATTAATTGAATTCACAATTTAATAGAGGATAAATACGTATTTCATTTATCATTTAGTCTTTAAGTTACTTACACATATTATTATTCATTGATATGTCTAAATATACATAAATTTACTTATTAGATGTGTATATTGTATTTAATAGAATTCCCTTTGTTTCCGATATATATATTTGATTAGTTAGTCATATCAATCTTGAAAATAAATTATAAGGATAGATCTCATTGCTCTATATGATTTTAAATTTATTTCATGTATAGCTAGTTGGAAGGGCATATAAACAATTTATTTAAATATAACTGGGATAATTTTATCTTTCTTCATTTAAATTATACAATTTATTATATTAGGCTTTCTCAACAATTGGATTCATTTAGATTACATATATTCCATTACATTTATCATCCAATGTTTGAAGCATTATTTTCTTCTCATATATTGAAGTTCCATTACATTTGATGTGTAATATGTTTATATGATATATTGTCCATTATAATATATATATATATATATATATTCCTGGCATACTTTTGTAATATATATATAAATTAAGTTTAACTACTTCCGGTTTGTCGGCGTCATTTGCGCCCTTCGGTGCTCATTTGATGATGTGCTATTTTCTTTCTTTGCTGACGTAAAAAGTATAATGATGACGTCGAAGAAAGTATGGCCGTTTTTAGCTATATTATGTTAGCTTTCAAACGATCTTTATTTCAAAAAAATCGGTCGAAATTTAGATTTTTGGCGAATTTTTTAATCAACCACAGTATTTAATTTTTTTGTTTTTTTGGTAATTTTTGTACTTATCACGAAACGATAAAAGACATAAAATGTTTTACGGCTGCAAGTGAAGTTTTCTTCGGTATTATTCTCAAACAAGGCTTACAACAGACTAAGAACGTAATTTTTCGTAAGTAAAATTTTTTAATTTTTTTTTTTAATTTTTTGAAAAAATATATTTTTTATTAATTTTAGTTTGTAATTAGTGTGTGCTAATTTGTAGTTATATATTTATTTATTTATGCTCATATACAATTCATATCTATCGAAAAATTGGTGTGTGTGTAATTATATATTTATGGTCGTATAGAATTCATATTTATCATAATTTTCTAAAGGTAGTTTGTAATACATTTATTTATGCTCACATAGAATTCATATTTATCGAAAAATTAGTGTGATTTAGTTTGTAATTATATATTTACTCATATAGAATTCATATCGTAATTAACTTATTAGTATATAATTCATATCGTAATTTTCTAAAGTTCTATGTACACTAATCCTCTTATTTTTATAAAAATAATGGTTTTCAAAAAGTATACTTTTTGAAAATCATTAATTATGTTTATATTATATGGTTTACAAGCAATGAGTTATAAGACTAATAAACAAATGTATACAGACAGACATTGCATACACAAACATATAATCCAATTCTGATTCTTGTTTATGTTTATGCTTGATCATGCTTTGCTTTTGCTATATGTTTCATAACATTATTTTCAAGTCTATAGACTATATGCAAATAAATTATATCTGTGGTACAATAAATATAACAAGATAGCATCACTTCTGTACATAAAAAATATAAACATCACTTGTGCACTGCATAAAGAATATAAACATCATTGGTGATCACAATGAATATAAACATCACTATTGTACACACAAAAAATATAAAATGAAGAGATAAAACTCATTTTATCAGTGATATAGAAAGTAGCCTACAATTTCTAGTTTTAGACATACAAGAAGCCAATTGCTATGATGATTTCTTTTGTATCTTTTATTAGGATGAATCTTTTTCTTTATAGACGCCTTTGACATTTAGAACATTTGGGGTACAAGATAGAAATGAACAAGTCATATCCGACTTTGTTTGGAGATTGTGAAGCTATGGATTATCTCAGGTAAGACATATTATACATGTTTAGAAAGATAATTTTGTAAGGAATAGAAAGAAATTATCACTGAAGATGAATTTTGAATTTTAGTTAATGTTAATTTCCAAATTATGAACAAACAATAAAATAATAATTATTTCGAATGTGAAAATTTCTTTTTTTTCCTTATTTTTTATATAGTTATCACTATTTATTTTATGCTTATTGTTTTTCTTAATTTTTCTAGTTTCTAGCAATGTAATTGTTTTTGTTCTAACATAATTAAAACTGAAGTTATTATGAAAATTGTGTCTCAGGCCATTATTTTAAAAAGTTCAATATGGCGGCTTGAAGCTGAAGTAGTTAATATCTGTATTCGTTCCACAATATATGTAATATACAAATCAATATATATATATCAAAATACAGTATCTCTCTCTCTCTCTCTATATATATATATATATATATATATATATATATATATATATATATATATATATATATATATATATATATATGTTAAAATGAAGGTTTGCATGGGTTAAATATATAAAATACATATTTTGTGGGTTCATCCGTGTTAAAAACTTTTAATATTAACATACTGACATTTCAACTTGGTCACACAAGTCATCCACAGAGTTATAAAAGGTAGAAAGATGGTTGTAGAGGCACTACAATCACTGATTTAAATAAAACGTTAAAATTCCACCAATAGCAAAAATGTTAAATTTAGGAATGTTTTTTAAAAAAATCTTTTCAAATAGGAGGAAGTTTGCATGTATCATCTCACTTATTGATACAATCTGGCCTTTTAAGTATCTCACCGGCTTCTCTCATTTTGCACTGATAGAGATTATCACATCTGGATATGATCCTGGTACTAGAAAAATCAATTTTATGACCTGAATCTATAGTATGGAGTGAGAGTGCTGATGATGATGAGTGTTGTTTAACTGCATTAGCATGCTCATCTCTCATAACACTGATGCGATGATTACTCATACCTATGTAAGAAGCTTTACAATTTTTACATGAGATTTGATAGACACCATGAGATTCAAGAGGGATTGAATCCTTAGGCTTGGTTATTATATTGCTGATCTTTTGATGAGCAGAAAATGCTGTATCTATAGTATAGCATTTTAATATAGTCCGATACTGTCTGTAGTTTCTTTTACATATGGAACACAAATCTTAATAGCTGATTTATCATCTTTTTGTTTTCTATTTTGTCTATTTTGGGCTTGAAATAAGGCTTTTTTTTTTATAAATTTGTAATTATAACTATTTGCTAATAATCTCATGTAAAAATTGTAAAGCTTCTTACATAGGTATGAGTAATCATCGCATCAGTGTTAGGAGAGATGAGCATACTAATACAGTTATATAATACTCATCATCATCAGCACTCTCACTCCATACTATAGATTCAGGTCATAACATTGATTTTTCTAGTACCAGGATCATATCCAGATGTGATAATCTCTACCAGCACAAAATTAGAGAAGCCATTGAGATACTTAAAAGGCCAGATTGTATCAATAAGCAAGATGATACATGCAAACTTCCTCCTATTTGGAAATATTTTTTTAAAAAACATTCCTAAATTTAACATTTTTGCTATTGGTGGAATTTTAACGTTTTATTTAAATCAGTGATTGTAGCACCTCTACAACCGTCTTTCTACCTTTTATAACACTGTGGATGACTTGTGTGACCAAGTTAAAATGTCAGTATATTAATATTAAAAGTTTTTAACACAGATGAACCCGCAAAGTATGTATTATATATATATAGTATGCCAGGAATTGTACACCCTATATATATATATATCAGAATTTTAATTTTGGCTCTTTTTTTGAATAAAATTTCACATTTGGAATTGAACAAGACTAGTGCTAATTTTCAGGTCACCTGATGTCATCTCTATTTCAAGACAAAATGCTGTATAGTGATAAAATAATTGTTGGTTTTCCCTAAGCACTGATAAGGATGCTTAGTTATTATTTATTTATACACTTGCATGTGGTTTTAATTATGCACTATTTTTACATGATCATAATTCCCAATGCTTATACAAGCAGAAAAATAATCCATACAGTAGTGCCACACAGTGCAAAGCTTAGTAATCAATAAATTCAAGAAGATTTATGCATAAAATTCCTATCTAGTACCTATTCATTCAATATCCTCCGACTAGTTTTTAGTTTGTCATTGTCATCAGTGATAGGCCTTGGTTCTGAGATCACTACACCTAGATCTTAGGATCAAATGCAATTTCCAGCATATAACTTTTATCTATTTAGTTAACTTTCTTGCATCCATTGATTACTAATGCTTTCATTGCGTGGCCCTACTGTTGCTACTGTTTTAATCAATTTTATTAGAATTGACAATTATAAGTTTTGAAGCATATCAAAATTTCAGCATTGCAAAAAGAAAATTAACTAGAATTAGCCAAAATTTTAGTATAGAGAAATTAAAAGAATCCTATTTTGAAAATCAAAGTTTTACATTATTATTAAGTTTTTAAATGAGTAGTAAAAAATCAAGTAAGGAAGTTTAATAGCATTGATATAATTTATTTTGACTAAAAGAGATAAAATAAAACGGATATTATATATTTAAACAGTTCTATAAAAAATATAAATGCCATGATGTGAATAAAACTGATTCTGATTATTTAAATAATTATTTTTCATTAATTATATTTGTTATTTTCAATGCAATATAAATTTTTATTTAAAAAACCCAGTTATTTTAAATCTTCTACACTTTCGTAAGTAATTTCTAAATTTGAAGACTTTTTATAAGCGTACAAGTGTAATATGAATTAAAGTAAACAAAAAAGAATATTTATTTATTTTTAATATTTACTCACTGTTTGATTACATAACACTTTTGTGTATGAATGACTTAAATTTAAAAAAAAGATTGTATTTACCATACTAGATCAAATTGATTAATTATTCATCAATTAATATTATTAAGTAATAAATTAAATTGTCAATTTATAATTTAATTTATTATTTTTATTTTTTCTATGAATAATAATATTGTTATATAAACTAATGGAGTACATGGTGCATTTTTTTTTACAAAAAAATTAGAATTGGGGAGGTATATTTATGAATGGAAATATAAACTTAAATTAAAATGAGTGAAAAAGTATCAAGTATTAAAATAAAATAAATATAAAATGTAATGGGTGAAAGAATACCAAATGTTACCATAAAATAAATATGTGGAAGAACACCTAAAAATGTAAAATGAATCATAAAGTTATAGAAAAGGCAAATATTTGAATAATCAATAGTATTAAAAAAAACTATTAAGATTTGTAATTTACATGTGCTTTTACATGCAATTGGCTCCACATTTTTTAAAATATATATATATCAAAATAAAAACTGATAATATGATTAACTATTCAGAAGGACATATGATATTCAATAATTTAAATAGCAGTTTGAGCAGATAGATGGAAGAGATTAAAGGTTCTTTTAATTATTCTTAGTTGAATGAATTAAGCTTACTAAAATATTATTGCAAATGTTTGATTGAAATCATATTTTAGTAAACTCAACTCAACTAGGAATTAATAATAGAATCTTTAATTTTTTTTATCTATCATTCCATCATTGTGATAAATTATACAAAGCACATTTTTAACGTTACTGAAAGCACTAGACAAAACATAAAATTTATTTCTTTTCAAAATCTTCTAATTTCTTGCTACAACTTTTATATCTATGCAATAAATAAGATATTGATGTATTTTTTTAAAAGTGATAATAGAAGCATTTATATAAAAAAATTAGGCAAATATAAACAAATAGTTTTGTAAGTATGATACAAATACATACAAAATATATGAAGTTTTTCTAAGGTGGAAAAAAGATTGTATTAATTTCAAAAACAAACAAACAAACAAAAAAAAAACAACAAGATTACAATTTTGTTTAGAAGATCCAAATTCTATATTTATAAACTTCAAAGACTATTTTTTAAAATGTAATTATTAATGTAAACATATTATTTATGTTTTTTATAGTTTACCTAAATAATAATGTTTGATATCAAGAAGTCATGGTATAATGATATTAAGTCCACCAGCTGTGCCTATAATCTAAGATTTGAATTCAAGCTTAGATTTCAATTGGATTCACGATTTTTCTTTGCTTAACTAGACATAGTCATTTAATTTTACTGGTGAATATCTAGCTATTTTTATATAAAAAGTAAAAACAAAAATATAAAAACTTTCAAAATACAGTTTCACTAAGCATAGTAAATAAATAAATAATTGAATAATTTGATACTCAGGATTACATATGCAGTTTTAATATCACTAGAACTAAGCTGTAATCTCTGGTGAGTAAAGTCCTTCGTACATTAATGAAGGCCAGTTGAAAAGATTTTGTTCTGCAATGAATATTTTATTGTTTATTTACAATAATTTAAAAAAAATTAAAATTTAGAAATGCTTATTTTTTATTGATTTTAATATTCACACTTTCTAATGAGATTAAGATACTTTTTTTCAAGTTCTGATTAAATTATGATTGTGTGAACATTTCCTCCCAGTTATCTTCATTTTTAGATGGTTAAATACTATATAGATTTGCTTTTGAATCCAAAGCTTTCCACTTTTGGGAGGTGGCCTGTCGGTAGGAGTTATTTCTTCTGGGAATACGGTAGGAGTTATTTCTTCTGGAAATATTGGCCCTTCTATATCTGGGTTTTTTATAAATAATCTGGTAAGTACATTATGAAAACACTGTATTAATAAGATTTTGATTGAGTGTAGTCCTATCTGTTTAGGTTTCTGTAGGAGGTGCAGGCTGATGACAGGAGCTCCTCCTTCCCCCAACACAGCTTCTTACATTGGGTTTCGACATTCCTTATAAAGGCTTTCATCAGTGAGAAGCCTGCAAGGAAGTATGTAATCTTAGGGAGCATGACAGCATGCATCAGCACGATTTTCCCGAACAAAGACAAATAAATCTTTTCCAACATCTAATAATTTTGTTATCTTAGTCATTAAATCATTTTCAATTTCCTTCCTCATTTTAGATGGGGAGGCCACTAGATGAAAACCCAGGAACTTCTGAGGTGGAACCTTAAATATGCTGGGAATTTTTATATATAGTTAATGTTAAAACAAAATGTTTTAATATTGATTTCGATTCTGAAATAAAATAATAAGTGATAGAATAATATATATATATATATAATTATTAATCAATGTCTGTATTCCAATTATAATAAAATATATATAATTATTCAAAACAATACAATAATTAATACAGTAACAATATTTTAAACAAATATATACCAATTTAATAGAAGTACTTTCAACTATCTATGTAGTCGTTGTCAACTAGACTCAAATTGTATTAGAAAAAACCGTTACAAATGTAAACAAAAGCAATACGTCATACATCAATTTTCCCACAATTCATTAATTTTTATATTGGCTGTCTGTCTATTTATCAACTGTTGCTTTTCACTTTTTATTAACATAGCTTCTTTAATTTTGCGTTTATTATTATTTCTTTCAATACACAGAATTTTAACTTTATTAAAATCAAAATCAAAACCATAATTACATGTTACATTATGATCAAAAAATACTGATGGTGATACATCATCATTTCTAACATTCTCTTGTCTTGATTTTTGCACTCGTTTATATAATAACAAATGCTCCCTTGATCTTTTCTCCAATGTACATCGAGATTCCCCAATATATGCCTTTCCACAAAAACATAGCCATTTATATATTGCACAACTTTGATTTAAAATACAACACCTATTTTTTGAATTATTTATTAATCTATTTAAATTAGGAGTAGTATAAAATGCAACTCGACATATATTTTTATATATCTGTTTTATAAATTTAACCTGTTCATTACAAATAAATGGTATTGATATCCAAGTATATTTTATTTTATCAATATCTATAGCATCTAAAATATTTCTATTATTATTAAACTTAGTAACAATATTATAAATTAATTTATGATCATATCCAACATTTAACAAATCCATAATAAATACATTTATGTTACCTATTTTATCAGAATTATATTTACATAATTTATTATTCCTAAATAAAAATGATTTTAAACTGGATAATTTATGTGCAATTGGCACATTTGAATACCAAGGAATATATCCTCTTTTTTCAATATCTTTTATTACCATACAATAATCTAATTTATTTTTATTACGTGTAACTTTAATATCTAAATACTGAATTGACTTTTTTTCTTCAAAAGATTTACTCCATTTTAAACCTTCTAAACTATTTAATTCATTGAATAATACATTTATAATATCTAAACTTCCACAAACGAAAACATCATCAACATACCTGTAATAAATTTTAATACCTTGGCAATATATATTAGTATTAAGAATTATATCTTCATATCTTGATACCACAAAACTACATATTTGTGAAACTACAGGAAGTCCCATAGGCCATCCATAATCCATTTTATAATAATTTTCATTAAATATAGCATATATATTTTTATCAATAAAATATAATACATCATTTACAAATTTTACTTTTTTAACATCAACTTTTTTTAACCTTAAAGCATCTAATATAATTTTTATAGATTTTAATCTATCTATTGAACCGTACATCTCACATATATCAAATGTACAAATACTATCATTATTATTAATATTAATATTTTGAATTTTCTTTACAAAATCAAACGATGAATTAATAGTATATTTTCCAAATCCAAGAACATCTTTTAATAATGTTTCTATAAATTTACAGGTTTCATAGTAAAATGATCCGCCAAAGTCAATCATTAATCTTAAAGGTTTATCTTGTTTATGTAATTTAATATTTGAAAAAATTCTAGGACAAATTGCAGCAGATGGATAAAGACGATAATACGTATGAGCATCTATATATTTATTCTTTTTAGCTTTTTTTAAAATATCATCAATAAACTTTACACGTAAATTTTCAATGTTTATTTTTCCAACTTGTTTAAATTTAAGCTTTTCCATTTGAATTAAAACTTTATCGTAGTAATCAAGTTTTGACATGAGACATAACCTTAAACCCTTATCTTCCTTTAAACAAACAAGATTGTTATCATGAAGAAAGTTTTTAAATCTAAATATATGCGAATTCCAATTGCAATTAGTTCTATTTTTAAATTTCTTAATATTCACTTTTTGTATTAATTCCTTTGATATTTCAGGAGAACATTTAATTACACTAAAAGAATGTTCAACAGCAGCTTTTAACTCTAAATTACAATCCACCCACATACCACCAACGTATTTAGAACCATAATTCAAAATATATTCTTGTTGAAAATCAATATCCATGTTAGATAAATTGACATAGTTATTATTTTTTCTCCTATTTACATTTTTATTATATAGGAACGTAATTTTACGATTAAATTTTTTATAAATTTTTATATAGTAGTTATTCAAATAATATTGACATCGACTTTTATAATTAAACCATTCATCAACATCATGAAGATTAATAAAATAATTTAAACACTTTAAATATTTATGCTGATTAAACAAAAAACATTTGCATTGACTTATTATATTCCGTAAAATAATCATTTTAATATCTTGTATTTTAGTATCTTGCAAATTACATTCCTTATTTATTTTAACGTTACAACAGTTTGGGAAAATATGACTCATTTTACAATTATATAAAAATTGCAATCTACCTTTTAGACGTATTATTCTCATTGACACTCGCTTCCATTCTTGTAAAATCCAAATTTGATTATCCATATTAAAATTTTAATATTCCAAATTAAACGTAAAGCAATAAATAACCGTATTATATTCCAAAGTAAAAGTAACTCAATACATAACCGTATTATATGTAAATTATTAATCAATGTCTGTATTCCAATTATAATAAAATATATATAATTATTCAAAACAATACAATAATTAATACAGTAACAATATTTTAAACAAATATATACCAATTTAATAGAAGTACTTTCAACTATCTATGTAGTCGTTGTCAACTAGACTCAAATTGTATTAGAAAAAACCGTTACAAATGTAAACAAAAGCAATACGTCATACATCAATTTTCCCACAATTCAGGTATTAAAATTTATTACAGGTATTGGCTGTCTGTCTATTTATCAACTGTTGCTTTTCAATTTTTATTAACATAGCTTCAAAATTTAATTTTAACGTTTATTATTATTTCTTTTCAATACACTAGAATTATTAACTTGTATATAAAATCAAATTTTTTTAAAAAAAAAATTTTGAAAAAAGAGGATATATTCCTTGGTATTCAAATGTGCCAATTGCACATAAATTATCCAGTTTAAAATCATTTTTATTTAGGAATAATAAATTATGTAAATATAATTCTGATAAAATAGGTAACATAAATGTATTTATTATGGATTTGTTAAATGTTGGATATGATCATAAATTAATTTATAATATTGTTACTAAGTTTAATAATAATAAGAAATATTTTAGATGCTATATATATTGATAAAATAAAATATACTTGGATATCAATACCATTTATTTGTAATGAACAGGTTAAATTTATAAAACAGATATATAAAAATATATGTCGAGTTGCATTTTATACTACTCCTAATTTAAATAGATTAATAAATAATTCAAAAAATAGGTGTGGTATTTTAAATCAAAGTTGTGCAATATATAAATGGCTATGTTTTTGTGGAAAGGCATATATTGGGGAATCTCGATGTACATTGGAGAAAAGATCAAGGGAGCATTTGTTATTATATAAACGAGTGCAAAAATCAAGACAAGAGAATGTTAGAAATGATGATGTATCACCATCAGTATTTTTTGATCATAATGTAACATGTAATTATGGTTTTGATTTTGATTTTAATAAAGTTAAAATTCTGTGTATTGAAAGAAATAATAATAAACGCAAAATTAAAGAAGCTATGTTAATAAAAAGTGAAAAGCAACAGTTGATAAATAGACAGACAGCCAATATAAAAATTAATGAATTGTGGGAAAATTGATGTATGACGTATTGCTTTTGTTTACATTTGTAACGGTTTTTTCTAATACAATTTGAGTCTAGTTGACAACGACTACATAGATAGTTGAAAGTACTTCTATTAAATTGGTATATATTTGTTTAAAATATTGTTACTGTATTAATTATTGTATTGTTTTGAATAATTATATATATATATATATATATAATATTTAAACACAAGTATATTGTTTCTATTGAACCTATAGTAATTAGAAAAGATTTGAACTCAATCTTTCAAGTTCCCTAAATGTATCCATTCCATCTTATATAACTGATACACATGACCACATACATGTAAAAATAATTAACAATCTAGTATGTATGTATGTGTATATATATATATATATATATAATGTTTTTATGATTATATGATATAAATAAAGTAGTTTTTGGGTCAAACTGTGCATTATTTTTGCTTACTTCCCAACATTTCATTGAAATAGGGAAGTAGGAAGACATGAATTGGATGCATATATGTGGACAGAAAGGGAGGCAATTCAAAGATAAATGGGATGGTCAAGTTTTTATATGAGAGATGCAAAAAGTAAAATGAAAATGTTTGGTAGGTTGCAGTTATGGATAATAAAAAATAGCCAAAATATTATTTAATTGGGTTATAAGTAAAGGGCAGGCGACAAGATGGGTGAGAAAGGTAATGTGCTATGCAGAAGATTTGGATAAATAATTTATGTCAGTATACTTATACAAAAGGTGGGATAATTGTGTTAGGAGGATTGTTGAGTGTTATAGTGGTAAGGAATGGGATAAAAGAATAGATGCATTAATAAAGAATAGGGAGAGAGATGGAGAACTAGTATGGAGAGTAAAAAGTTATATATATATATATATATATATATATATATATATATATATATAAAAAAAAAAAAAATATATATATATATATATAGAAGTAAACAGAATATTGGGTGCAAAGTTAATTTATGATAATAGAAAAAAAAGTAATTTATTGTATAAGGCTTGAAGGGGTTCTTTAGCAACAAGAGAATATACATGTAAATGGACAAATATGGGTGATTTAGTTTGCAAATTGTGTAAGAAAAACATAGAAAATATTAGGCATCTGTTAATTGAATATAAATACTTGAAAGCAGAAAGGACACAAAAAATCAAGTTATGGAAGAATAAATATGAACAAAGTGATAATACAGAAAGTGAGTTATTGTTTTTTATGCTGGGTTTGGGAAAAGATAATGGGGATTTAGATATAAAGGCCATAGAGTTGACAAAGATTATGTTATGAAAATGGGATGGAGCAGATTATGATAAAACGTAGGTGGGAATGGAAAGGGAGGGTAAAGTGGTTACAGGTTTCTCTGGGCATAGTTCCTAAGAGATTCCTGACTCCCTTTAAACAGAAATCACAGTGCATTACATCACATAACATTAAAATAGATTGTAAACCTTTGAAAAAAAGCACTAAACCATGTGCTGAAAAGGCTTTTTATATATGATAAATATATATTTATATTAGCTATTATATATGATTTTTATTATTTATTTTAATTTATATTATCATATTGGATTTCATTATTTTCATTTTTGATGATTTATATTTTATATTTCAGGAGAGTTATATGCAAAACCTTGTCAGTAAAGTCTCATTATAAAATAAACAATAAATCTTTGCTTGATAAAATTAAAGAAAAGTAAAAAAAAAAGATTTATTACATGGATCATTAACAAAATATAAATGCTCAAACAGCACCCTTAATTAAATATATCAGTAGTCAATCAGATATAACTACTGTTCAATTAAAATTGCCAATCACAGGAAATCATTTGGTGATGGTTAGTATCTAAAAGATGTATGGTTAAAATGTGGGTCAGGTTCTTTTTAAAGTTTTGGAAGCAAAGAAAACATTATTCAAAGAATGAAATATATGCCTTTGACTAGAAATAAAGTAAAAGATAGAATATTGGAAATGGCTGAAAACAAAAACTACTAGCAAAAATTAGATATAAAATCTTCTGGCTTCATTTTGCTTTGTCTTGAAATGTCTAACTGGATCAATTCCTTTAGCTATTTTTATTTATTATTGTATTAAGAACAATTATCAAGGAAGAATTAATTAGTTTATCATCATTAGCTATGGCAAAAGAGGAATATATATTTGCAAAGCAGGGCAGGTGCATTTACTAAAAAAAAAAAATAAACCTTTCCAAAATTATATCAGTACCAACTGATTGTGACAGCAATATAATCAGATAGGAAACTTGTTTTGTTCATTTACCATACATACTTAGCATACAATTCTAAATTTTTATTACATTATACATCAGCATGATTTATTTTCCAAGACTGAATTCACAATACTGCATGATATTATGAGCTTTGAAACAGAATTATTTAATTTTTTTATCTGCATGCGGTTTAAGTAACAAAATTTGTGAAATAATTAAATGAGTTAAACTTGTCATTCAATGGATTTATATACAATTATGTCTGATGATTAAGTCATAGAAAAGTTTTTCAAAAAATTATTGAATATTAAAGAAAATTAGATAATGAGAATATCATTAGCCAATACAATCAATTAATGGATATTAAAAGGTTTTCAAAATTAAAGTTTTTTTATTGCCGTGTGATTCCATTTAAATAAATATTAAACAGCAAGATGTTAATAAAACTGTCATTGCAATGTTTGATTTAATCAAATATCAAAGTTAATTAAAAAAATTTTCATCATGATATTACTCCAAATATCTATAAATATTTTCCAAATACAAAAAAATCAATTGATATTCAATCCAGTTTTATATGGAAAAAAGTTTGTTGACTCTAAAAATGACTTGAAAATAATTGAAAATGATTTCTTATTGAATGTAAAAAAATATGTTGAACAGGAAACTTGAATGCCATTCCCCTAATCTTCAATAGTTTAGAACCATTAGCAACATCTATATTATCAATTCCCTCTTTACCAATTGTTATTTTCAGAAATTAATTTTATAAACAGATAGATTTACAATTAGAAGCAGTAGTCTCAATTTTTGTACATGACTTAAAAACCTGTCTAATTTTAGCAGTTTCACTTATCAAAATTCTTTATATAAAAAAAGACACAAATATAATATTTTTTAATAATTTCAATTACATGCAAATTAAAAAGCAGCTTACTGAAAAGAAAACAAGACTTCATCTACAATGATTAATAATTCTTTAGCAGTATGATGTCTTGAACATTCTTAAGTAATTACTTTCATATTTTTTTAAAACAGGGAAAACTCTATGTATAGTAGTGCCACTCATTGTAAGCCAAAGTAATCAATGGATGACAGTAGGCTTGTGCATAAAATCTTATCTAGTGCCTATTCATCCAATATCCCAGACTAGTTTCTGGCTTGTAGCCTTCTTCAGTGAAGAGCTTGGATCTGAGAGCAGTGCACCTAGAAACTAGTCTGGGGATATTGGATGAATATGCACTTGATAGGGATTTTATACACAAACCTTCTGGCACCCATTGATTACTCTAGATTGCAATGAGTGGCACTATTGTATGGAGAGTTTTGCCTGTTTTAATAACAGTTATGAGCTAGCATAAGAAATGGTGATCATGTGATATTTTTTTAAAAAATAAATTTTCATTCTTTATTAAAAATGTACATTTTTATAATATTCATTAAAATTCTAACTCCAAACAATGAAAGTTGTTTTCAAAATAATAGATCAATTTTGCAAATAAATAAAAAAGTAATCAAGTGTATGATAAATAATGAGCACAAATTTTTTATTAATAATATATATCAGTCAAAATACATTCAAGTAATAAACATAATCTATGAAATTTGAAATTTTAATTTATAATCACAAAAAAAAAAAAAAACAATATCAAAAAAAAATTAGCATCTACAATTTTTTTTATGTTTTTTTTATTTTATTATAATGAATCATTTTTACTTTTATTGATTTATTTTCTGATAACAAACGAATATATTTAAATGAAATCTGAATGTTATCATTGGTATACAAACAATTTGTTTACTTTTATAAAAATAAATGAATAAGTTATGTGTAAACTTATAACTTTTAATATCAAGATTATAATAACACTCACAAGTGCAATGAATCATAAGCAGAATCCTTGAATTGAAAATCTATTCATTTTACTTTGTTTTACTTTATTCTGACTAATACTAACATCTAAGCATATTAATTGGAATTAATATCAATCAATATACAAAGTCAAGATTTTGCTATCTAATAAACACAAAAATGTAAGATGTAGAATATTTGCAGTGTGATTGTAACACTAAAAAAGCCATGTAAAATGAATGGATGATCAGATTTGGAAAATTCACTTATAATTGTAATTGAATTTTACAAAAAAAAAATAATTTGCTTATCATAAATAAAGAAAGGTGATGTATATGCATATTTATTATGATTTTAATTATAGTTTATTTATTAAGCAAATATTATTTTTCTTCCCATAAATTTTAATATTGATTAAAATTAAACACTTATTGAAATAAATAGAAATAAATTTATTTATAAAATCCAAACATAAATTTTTAATCTTAAAATTACTTAATATTGACTTATTATGCCAGCTATTTAAATATATTAATATTTGCTTTTTTTTAATAACACTTAAAATTTAAATTAAAAAAAAGATGATAAAATAAATATTGGAGTTACAATTCCCACGTATCATACATTACATTAAGGTTTACTTACTAAAATGACTTATTTACAGGCAATATATCTTTGTGATTAAAGATTATTTTAATAACGGATTTATGTGCAAGACATATATACTTTAAAAAAAATCCATATGGTAAAATAAATACGTCAATGATATAGATATAAACTAGTTGGGTATTATAAAAAATAGATTAATTTTGATCAAAATAATATTTTTAAAAATTATGCATATAGAATGAAATTGATATTTTAGTTTATGCTGATAAATTAGAATTAAATCACAATAAACAACTGTAGATCATTTTTATCTATATTAATTTTGTGTGTGCATTACAAATGCATCCAATTGACAAAAAATAATATTAAATTTAGTATAATGATATTTTTATGTACAAGGATGTAAAACTTAACCGATATGAGTTGATAATGTAAGAATTCTTATTTGGATAAACTCTGAGATTGATTATAATCAAATATACAAACTAAAATATGCATGAAGATGATATTTTTTCATAAGAACAATTCAGAAAATAAAAGACACCAGCATTATAGTAGCTTCCATAAAAATTCATAATATTTTTAATGTTTAACATGTCCTCTCAATTATGGTTCAGATAACACTGCCCTGACCACATTTGATATTTTTGAGAGATTCACAAACTAATACCTAGTGTATTTAACATTTTTGAGTTATTTTTTATTCACGAGATATTAATTATCCATCACATACTATCAGTATTTGAAATAAATGTCAAGAAAACTTGAGAATTTATATGAATCTTATTTCTAAATGTTAAAAGACATAGAAAAATATAGTTAAAGATAGCTTAACCAGAATCATATAATAATTATATCTTTGAATTCATATATTTATTTTAAATCTTATATTCATTATCGATGTAAAGGAATGCATATTTATGCACCAATCTTACCATTTCCTATATCTTTTATTTATTATCAATTATTTAATTATTTTTAATTGCATTTCAGTTAGTTTCTTTTTCTATGTATATTTCTATTATGCTAAAAATGATTAAATATGAAGTTCATGTAAGAGTGAACAAATATTAAATCACCCCACATGATTAAGAAAACAAGTTTGTTTGTAGCAAAAAGTTAGGTGGTTTAAAGATTATTTCTTAACCATATGTTTAAATACAAGTATATTTCCTGTACTGAACTTAATGTAATTAAAAGGGATTTAAACTCAGACTTTCAAAAATTACATCTATTCGCTCCATCTTATACAACTGATGCTCATGTCCACATACATGTGAAAAACATAAATGATCTTGAATATCCATATATTGTGCTAAACCAGCACCCATCAGTATTTAAATATTATATAATCAGCCTGTGTTCAGCTCACCCCCTTCTGTATATTTAAATAGACATATTAACATCATATATGATAGCAGATCAGATTGACAAAGTCAACCTAGGTATGACTATAACATTGGGATCAATAAGGACTTTGAGCACCCTGTTATCAGATTTTCAATGATATGAATGGCTGAAGACTTGGAGAGTGGAGAAGATTGAAGCCTGTCCATTAAAGTTTGAAGATTTTCTATCTTAAGATAAACTGAGTACTGGTTATATTTCTTAAAGTATACTATACTTAAATATTAATTATTCATTGTTAATGATATGATGATGTAAAAGATCATTACAAACAAAATATTCTCCATAATACATATATTTATAAGTTATCTCAGGTAATCTTTTAATAACCTAAGACAAACATAAAAAACCATGACTTTGTTATAATATATCCCATAAATAAAACAAGCATAATATCAAATGACTTTATTCTCATGCATTTATAAGGTGTCAATGAATTTTTATTTTTATTTTGTAATAATAATGGTTTGAACTTTCATCATCGAAAACTATTAATCTCAATGCCAAATAAATATAATGTATATTAAACTATAATTATTATATAATGTGCCCAATTATTAAAAAATTACCTTCCATAAAGAAATTAAATAAATAAATAAATAAATGAATAAATAGATAAATATGGATATAAATCCACTAATATGTAATTCAATAAGTATCTATAATTCAATAAATATGTGATTCAATGAGTAAAAAAATCAAATGACAAACTTATTAACAATTAAATATAAATTTATTAACATCATAGAATTAACCATGAAACAAAAAAATTAGATTAAACTAATTATCATAATTTCAAAATCTCTCATTTAGTATAATCTACTTTGATTAACCTAAATTATTCAAAATCTCTATCTGAATTTTCCTTTTAAAAGACATCTACTAAATATCTTTTTAAAGTCTAACAAACCAATAAGTTAGTAAACATGTAATATTTCATATCAACATTCAGGCATAAATCATAAAATTTAAAAGTGTGTATATATATATATATATATATATATATATATATATATATATATATATATATATATATATATATATATATATATATATATATATATATATATATATTTTAAATTTCAAAGTTAAAGTAAGGGATGATGTATGTTATGTGTTGATGATCTTTTAATAATCTATTTAGGGCAGGTAAAATAATTGATGTATAATATTATGTTAGTATTTGGAAAAAAACAGTTAATTAAAAATTGTTATAAGATTGTATGGTTGGGAAAACTGGCCATAGTAAGTACTGATTTAATAAGTCTTATAAATAAATGATTAAAGTAAATTTTAAAAGTAATATGTTAAAGTTAAATGAATAGATTATTTAATAGTAATAATTGTTTTTAATAGTTATATTTAAAAATCATTTAATTAAAAGTAATAATGTGGGAGAAAAGTGCATCATTTAATTAAAAGTAATAATGTGGGAGAAAAGTGCATATTTGATTTTATAATATATAATTATTCTAAATTTTGCTATAATATTATTTTGTGTAATATTTTATAAATTAAATTCTTTATTTTAGTTTCATTTAAATTCTTAGAGTCTCATTTATTTTTTTAAATCATGTGATGTGTAATATTCACACCTGTGCTTGAGAATAAAATAATATTATCTGTTATAAATATTAGGTTAGGTTTTAAAAGTGAATATAGTAAATAAAATCAGATTTGTGTTTTATGTTGAAAATAAATATGTTTTGTTTAAAATAAGGGTAGGAATGGTAATAACTATGGTAGGGTGATTTTTAAAAGTTATTTTAAAGTATTTATTAAGTGTGAATAAAATATGAAAATTAATTAAGAATTGAATAATATAATAAAAATAAATATTTAATAAATTATTATTAGTTTTAACTTTAATTTGGTGTTCGTTGGCCAGGGTTGTTGAAGTAAGCATTGTTGAAATTGACCAATGAAAATGTGTAGTTTGGGCAGGTATATAACAGCTGTGCAGGAATTCCAGGTCACTATTATCCTATTATACCATTATACAATTATACTGTCATTATTGTTACTACAAATTAATTGGTAAAATAATAGTCAATTTTATTTAATTTAAATTTCTAAAAGTACAGTAATTTATTGTTATAAGATCATGATATGGAGATGCGAGGCTAAAAAATTAGTAATTCCTTACTTGCTAATCTACTTCATCTAATTTATCATTAACTTAAACATGGAGAAGTCATCACTGAATGTAAAAATATTGATGGAAATATTCAAGTATTATTTTCATACTAGGCACATAATTTTGCCTCCATTAATCAGTTATGTTAATTTATGATTAAATTTCATAGAAGGAACTTTACGGAGGAGATATAGAAAAATTCAGCAGAAATGAAAAGTAAAAAGATATGAAATGCTTTTTATTCAGAAAGCTTATTTAAAAACAAGATAGTAAAGTGCTTGTAAAAAGGAAAAACCTTTAAATTTGATTAGACAATTATTTTAAGATTCTAAGATATTTCTTTCTGAAGAAATATTGAGAATAATTTTAAAACTGGTATTTTTTAAAAAAAATGTAAAATTAAGATTATTCGCAAAAATGATTTATATCATTTTAAAAAAATCTTTAAAAAGACACTTAGTGTATGCTGGACATACAAAAGGTTTTCTGAAACTTAATCGTGGAAAATATTTTAAAATCATCGGTGAATGCTGGGAATTTTATTTGTTGTATCAGAAAACATAGAACATCAGGAAATATGGATAAAAGTTACAAGAATTTGGAAATTGTTTTAGCGAAAAATATCAAAAGTATTTTTAATATTATATTTAAATAGCAATGGAATGCATGAATTATTTAAATTTTTGGAGATAAAGAATAATTAATTACATCAATCCAAATAGTGTAAAGTAAAAAGTAAACATACCGTATTTTGCTTACAACAGTCATCTTGAATTGTTTTGTGTTGCAATGTGAAATATCAGAGCATGCATAGTTTTTGGCATCAAAAGTGTGATTAATAATGTTGTACCAGGATAAAAAGACACTTCCTTTAGTGAACTTTTTATCGAGGAAAAAAGAACATTTCAACTCAGGAAGTTTTCATGGAACTGTTGTAAATATAACTTTAAATTACCTTTTTTACTAAAAAAATAATATTAATGCTTATTCACAGTATAGAGATAGAGTAGGAACATAGAACATTAAATTATGTACTAACCTATTGATTAAATTGTTATTGTAAAAAAAAAAAACTCTTTAATAATTTAAAAAAAAAAACTTAATATATTAAAAAGTGTGATAATATGGAATAAATGATAATTAAAATGTTTTATTTAGTTCATGATTCAGAAGACATCAACTATTAGCACGCTCTTAATTTTACATATTTGTAAGTGCAAGCTATATATAAGTCATGTGACATCTGACTTGTTACTATTACTATTATGGTAATAATGTAAAAATATTGATGATTTTATAATGTATTTTATTATTTTGTGCGGATGTATGGGAACGTATATAAAACATGATATCTATACGTAGTTTATTGTTTGTATAGTCATATTAAAGAATATGCATACTTTTATTGATATCATAAGGATATTTAAACATAAGGGAAATATAAGTATATGATTCTATTATAACTGAACTTAATGTTTATTTTAAGTGATTAAGGTATTAAAATACGACATTGATGCTGATTGTTTATACTTAAGTTTGAAAGCTACCAAAAGATGAAATAATCTTGTCTTATTAGTCAGTTAGATTGTTATTTTAAAACATGAATTTATTTATTGTTATAGAAATGCGGGAATGAATTTAGCAATGTAAAGTGATAGATCTCTAATGATAATATCTTAGTATTAGGTTAAATGAGACCAAGATAATATTGTATGTAGGGTTTATTTATATGGGAATAAGAGTAAACTATAGTGATGATTATGCAAATATAGAGAATTAGCCCTATAGCTTGTATATATTCATGGCAGTGTTTATTTTCTGTGTATTAAAGTTTAATGTGCCATAGTGCTGAATAAATAACCTGGACATTATATTTAGTATTAGAGGTTATTAGACAAATAAGTCATACCTCATTTCTTATACACTGTTACCATGATGATTAGTTGATAAAGGTATTATTAAGGTAAAGTTATAGTTTATTCCATTTACCTACTTGTTTTCATATTAGTAAAATTTTCTTGGATTACATTGTAAAGGATGGTATTTTAAAATCTGAAATAATGAATAAGTTTGGAAATACAGAATTGGTATTGAAGTGGATAAGATAAGTTATGTTATTTAGAGTAAAAATAAATGTAAAGATTATTAGAGCATGATTTTATCAGTGAAAGAATTATAAAACTTTTCATATTTAAAAATGATTTTTTTTTAATAAAAATAAATAATTAATAGTAATAAAGGGGTTTACAAAAATATTATTTAATTATTAAGTATTTTTCAGAGACATACTTATGATGCATATTTTTCTTTACAAGTAAAGGTACTAAAATAAATCGTGTTTAATGAATATAAGTAATCATAAGTTTTATGAAAGTGATTTTATGATAACACACTAATACATACATTATATTTGAAATTTAAAGTAATGATTAGTAAGCAGTTTAGTTTAATTGTATGCTGTTAATCAAGGTCATTCACATCATTATTTAGTGAGAAATGACCATATGGAATAAAACTATTTTTTTTAAAAGGACTAAATAATAAGAATAAGTACATATTGAAATAATTATTTTATATTTTTAGAACTTATTGAATTAATAAAATTTAATAAATGTAATAAAGATCATATAATAATATTTTTGAAAATAAGAGATATTTTTTAAGAAGAATGTTCTGTAGCCTATATTTTAGTTCATTTAATTTGTGCTGGAAAAGTACATAAATGTGAATAAACAGAATTCTTTAAGATTGTAAATAATGTAAATAATTTTCTTGTTAAGTTTGTTAATAAAAGTGTTAAACTTGTTTTATAAGTCTTGGTGTTGACTCAATTTCTTCATATCACAATTACATAATCACAGATAATTATAATTAAAACATAGTATTTGCACAGCATAAAAAAGTTAATATTTAAGAGTTATAATGTTTTATGGATATGATTTTATTTAAGAAGTTTTATGTATTATATCATTATGATCATCATAGAATAACCACAGAATATTTACACTGAATTATATTATTAATGATTGCCACATATTCTCAGATTATAATATCATATCATATATGTTTGTTTAAGATGCCATATGGATAATAGAAGATTACATTACATTATTATTATGTGATATACATGAATAATATTAGAAGTAGAAAAGATATGAGATTAAATTATAGATTGAAGATTAATATTATTATTTTATTAGTATTGGTATTAGTTAGATGTAGTTAAGATTGATATTAAATCCCTTATCATACTTGATTACAAGAGTTATAATTATTTTAGAATTATTTTAAAAGAACCTGAGATAACTTGAGCTAAATTATTTTAATAGAGATATTTAGATTAATTTATTAAAAGTCATTTACTTAATTAATCTTAATTAAAGATGTAGGAGTACTATAGATGTAGTATTTAAGTAATAAGAGTAAGGATAGTATCATTATGCCATTAAGGTGATAACTTGTAGGATATTGGCTTAATGTATTCGTTTTGCCACTTGTAAACTCACTTCATAGTCTTATGAGTTTATTTATTTAATTTTATAAAACAGAACTATATTATTATTTATTGGTTAAGCTAGTTTAATAATGGATAGTATTAAAGAAGGTAGTTATTATTGACTTAGATACATTTTAGATGAACATAATTATTTATCTGAGCTGAGGGTACAATATATATATATATATATATATATATATATATATATATATATATATATATATATTGAAGCAGTCAGATCTGAGTTCGATCCTAGCTTCATGACATCTAGCCATAAGCCCACTTCAAACCCCTAGTACTAACCTTAAATTTCCAATGCAATGGGGCTTTATACATTCAATCCACACTAATTTCCATAAAGAAAAACTATTACAGAAATGCGTATTAAAATTAATTCATTTGAGTTTAAATTAATCAATGCTATTAATAAATTCATGATAGAATTATTCATGAATTTAGATATATAACAACTGCATGGATTGTGCGTATATATTTGTAAATATTTAAATATATATAATTGTTTGAAAGTTTCATTGCATTGGGAATGTTTGTTTTTACTTTAAATAATTTGTTAAAACTTTAATGATTAAAAGCTACATTCTTTCGATAATCTTTCAGATTTTCCCTTTCCAAAACAATGGGTTAAGTTTTATTAATTAGAAAAAAAGATAAGTATTTAGAATGTAAGGATTTCCTAATTAAAATCACTTTCTGATTTTACGAATTCATTTTCTAATTAGAAAATGAATTCAAGTTAATGAGTTTGAAAGCCTTATCGAAGGAATGTATCTAAAAACAACCAGTAAATTTTGTAACATTGATAATGAAAGAAGCGCTAGCCTGAAAGCATTGGATACAGTATATATAGCTCTGAAAAGTTTGGAGAGAAAAGGGAAGCCATCTTTGTTGTAGAGAAGTGCAGTAAACTCTATGCATTTTAAATCATGAATTCAAATAGTGTTCCTATCATGGTAAGGGGCTAAATGTCAGGAATCTGGCTATTGTTCATAAAGTCCCCTAAAAATCTTCAATGAAGCTGGTGAATCTTTTCCGGACCAATCATGCTGCTAAAATCATGAAAATTCATTAAAATACTGTTCAAGTAATCGACCAAATGCATGCCTACATTTTCTTCACCCGGACGTGTAAACTAAGGATCCAGCCTGGAAGAAATGGGTAATATATTTCCATAATGAATCTTAAACTTTCTGGCCAGTTTCCGAACTTTACTTTACACTCCCTTTAAGAGCTCTTTTTATTCTATAAATGTAATACTCTGTGTAAACCCTTTTATTTATGCTATTTTAAATTATATAAACTCTCTCAATCTTTAGTCTTTAAATTTAACTTTTTCCTTTCTTACTTGGCGGTTCATTTACTATATTATATATATTTATCGTGTGATTTATTAATGTTGTTTATTTTTAATTATATGCCAATAATCCTTCGACTCAATGAGCCCCTTTGTTCCATTTGCCTCACGCAAATAATATAATATTAAATCTGATAATAATTCTCACCCATTAGAACTAGATTTATACAGTTCTATCAATCATCAAGTCGAAAGAAATTATTAAATGTTTGTTATTTTTATAGTAAATTATTAGCTCCATTTCTCACCTATGTCCCCAGCTCCTATCTAATTTACAAATGTTTATATAACCACATAATGTTAAAATGTTTTTTCTTGTATTCACCAATATTTATTTATTCACGTATAATCTAAAATGTTTTTGCAAAAAGGGTCGATAAAGGAATGAACTAAATACATTCTAATTCAGATTGTTTTTACTGTCTATTAATATTCAGGAAGGGACGATATTTGGGGCATGATGAATATAATTTTATAATGCGTTAAAATAGTTTTAATTAAAAGCTCGTTTGACTTTAATTAATTTGATCAAGTCATCATGTAGAACATTCTATAATTGGGTTTTATTTTTCAAACAGTGACTATCTAGTCATCATCTGTTGCTGATGTAGGGCAATCTTTTGCTCCATTAGGCTTGTCAGTGATAATATTTCTGTTATTTTAAATTATCGAGGAAGAAAGCACTTCCTTTCCTGTTCATATTATATTTGGAACACCAAAGGCTCATAGTCAAAGGGCAGTAAGACTTGTGAAATGCAAGCTGCCATAGGACTTAGATCATCGACCAGCTATTGTCTTTCAATTTCATTTTATAGCTCATAATTTATCAACACCATTGCCTCTCTGTTCTGGTAAAGCCCATTCTGATGCTCGTAATTCGTGATGAAGTGATTTCAATTGAAATCGAACAAATTCTCAGTTATATTTAATTCAATAAGTTTTATAATAAAAAGTTAAAGTTATGACCTAAATACCTATCTTGCTCTTCATGAATGGATTTGCGAATGTGAAAATAAATCTCACATTCTTTCGTATAAAATTAGAGTAATAATGCCCTTTACAAATGAATACTTTTATCTGCCTTTACTTTTTTGTTGGGGGCATAGACATAGCATTCCAAAATATTGCATAATACTCATTGGCATATAATAAGGACCACCTCTTTTATTATAATTATAAACTTTGTTTAAGGACTAGAATTAATTAATATAATCATTATTTAAAATTCAAACAAAACAAACTATTATTATTAAATATTTTCTAAACACACTTGGTTTCTTAGTTCTTAATTCTTTTATTCAATGAATATTTTAAATGTTAATACCCACTGTCTGTGTTGGCAACCTAAACATTACATATGATTCGACTTAAAAGTATCTTAAGTTAATTGATTATCTGATATTAGTGTCAGATCAGAGGTCTCTAATCCTCACCAACTGTTGAGCTAGTTTCTTGGTGTATAGCACTATGCCATCGATTTCTACTAATCTGAGCTGGTGAGTTGGTTTTGAATTCAGTTTGAACTGCCTGAGTTTGGATCCGACTTGCAGTTTAGGTGGTGGTGGTTTTTTGACTGGTACAATATATATATATATATATATATATATATATATATATATATGCATCAATAGACACCATACTATAATTTTCTTTTTTATATTAGTTATGCATCTCTTTTAAATCAAGTACTGCTCTCATGTAAATTAAATTTTATATTTTTTTAAAAAATATTAAATATATTGTCTAGATTATTTAGTAATTTTTTATATATGTATCAACTAAATTAAGTCTTAGTTATTTAACCTAAATCTTACATTCATATTGAATAATATCAATAGAAAAAAAATAAAATTATTATTTAAAATTTTAATATAGAAAAATATTCTAATAGTTACTTTTTACAAGAGTTCATCTGTTTTATACCTTGCATTCATTAATAAGTCCATCCAATATCTTTAGTCTTTCTTCATCCACTGCTTCTTTTTTATGTATTCTTGAGAACTTCATTGGTACTGATGATGATGGAATTTTCATAGGTGTTATGTTTCAATGACTGACTTTATGAGATTTCTCTTTCCTTTTTACCTTTTCACAATAAGATAATTTTAGTTTGATCAACACAGCATTGATACTTACTCTTTAAAAAATTACTTCATTTTACTTATTGTTGTTTACTTCATTCATTTCATTGAAAATATCTATAAAATCTACACCCATATCATTATTATCTGCCAATAACTTAATAAAATGTTAAATTTATCGGATATAAAAAAATAATCTAACTGATAACAGTAACAAAATTTTTGTCAAGTTGTTGGCGGCCTAGTGGTTAGCATAGCTGTCTTCCAAGCAGCTGGCCCAGGTTTGCTTTCCAGTCAAAGCATTTGATATATGAAAAAAAAATAGTAACAAAATTCTATATCATTGCTAGGCAATGTCATTTTTTATAGTAAAAATTGCTTGGAAAATTCTATTTCTTAATTATAATAGAAATAAATATGATAAAATAAATCATCATTTTTATTTTTTATCAATTCAAATTTTTTTTAAAAATAATATATATATATATATAATGACATTTAATATTCAATTCAAATATATATTTCTGAGTTTGAACCTTATATCTAACTAATATCTTTTATAATTATTTTAACTTATTTTAACATTAAATAAATTAAACATTCCATAAACAAATGATTGACCATTGTTTTATTTATTTATAACTTATTAAAATGATTCATATCTTTGAACTTAAAAATGAATTTAATAAAAAGAACGGACACATGATAGAACTACATGTCACAATATATGTATGTATAAATGATTTGAAAATCATTTATGTACAAATAGAATGAAAAGCAGAAATAAAGTAAAAAAAATTAGTGAATGTTCAAAACACATAGATAACATATAGCGTACAGACAAAGTATATAATAATAATAATAAAAAAATTGCCATTTTATACCAGCTAAAGTAAATAAAATGTTAAACATAACTAAACATGTAAAATGGCAGAGTCTCCATATTGTTCTTATGTTTAAGAAAATAAAAGATTTTAAGCAATGTATCACACCTGTTTTTAACCATGATTGGAAAGCATGAATGTACAAAAAAATAAAAAACATATTGATGGAAATATGCACAAATGATGTAAGTTGAAATATAAAAAATGCCACTTAGACTAACAGAAATGTTGCAAAAAATAGCAATAGATAACAATGATTAAGAAACATAATTTAAAATGAGTAAAAAGACCAAAATTATTTTATATAATTATAGGCAATAATCCATTATTGGTTGAAGATTATTTTTATTTAGTATAGATTTGGTATTTTATTGGAGTTCATCATATTTTTGGTCATACATACATGTATATAAAAGTTTGTCATTTTTATCATAAAAATAAATTTATTATAGCCTAAAAGCATTTTAATTGCTAAAAAATTATTTTAATAATTGATGTGAGAATAAACAATAGTGTATATTATTCATAGTAAGTTAAAAAAATTATTCATTAATTTTTAATATTTTATGTTTATACTTATAATTTTGCCAAATGTATATATTAACTCTAATAAATAATTAAATGTTAAATTGCTAAATTATTAAAATATTTAATTTTATTTGGGAATAAAAATTATTTAAAATATATATAAAAATGTAAAATTACAAGTTTTTCAGAGTTTTTTTTTTTTTTAAAAAGTTTATCAAGCTCTCTTGATGTTGTCAACACATCCCGATCATTTTATAAAGAACTTGGGCTTGAATGTAAATGAAATTTAAAAGTTTGTCAAGATTTTAAATAAGTCAAAATTTTATTCTTAGACGGTTAGACATAGTTAATTCATCTATCATCCATTTATTAGTTGAAACATGAGTGTTTAGCTCTGCTCAGCTGAAGATAAGACCTTAAGTTAATGTGTTAATCAAATGAATTTTTATGTGCTATCCATCAATAAAAATTCAATTATAATATGATGTAGCTTTTAATACTAGTGAAAAAAGTATTTATAATTCTATGAGGTTTGAGTCTGTGATTTAATTAAATAGATATATGATTTACTGGAACAAACGTATATAATAAGAAATTAATTATTTTCCTCTTATAGATAAATAATGATTCTCATTGAGCTGTCTATAATTGTTTACATAATTTATGCTAAATATTTTACTTTATAATAATTATACATTGGTGAAATAACTTAATGTTGAGTAAAAATTCTTAAATTAATTCGCAATTAATAAAAAAACATCACAAGTAAAAATAATACTAAAAATTAATCAACAGTGGTTTTGTTGTTGACAGACATTTCAATATGGACAGTTATAATTAGTTATCGAAATAAAAAAAAGGCAGAATAGCAAATAAGTATCCAAAATAGCAGGAATAGAAACAGGATTATAAAGACTAATTACAGATTAATTTTAGATGTTCTCTTACACTGATAAAAAAACAATAGTAAACAACAGGATTACATATTCTCTCTCTCTCTCTCTCTCTCTCTCTCTCTCTCTATATATATATATATATATATATATATATATATATATATATATATATAATGGAATTTATTAAAAAACTATTATAATAATTTTTTTACTCGTCATCTTCAATGTAATGTATTTTCTTTATTTTTTATTTTTATTTTTTTTATATTCTTAATTATAATTTCAGAATTATCGCAAATATTATTTTCAAAAATTAACTCAGTAAAAAAGTATTTTCAAAATTTTCTAACTGATTTTTATTTCAATATCAATTTAATATTTTATAGATTAATTCTGAAAATTATTAAGCTCTTTTGACATCATGTAATGTTTTACTTTGAGAAAGGAAAAAAAAAATTGTAAATACATTCAAACTTAAAAATTATGTATTATAAAATAAAACATTTTTTCAATATCTTTTTTAAATATCTCCATAATTGATGTGTTTATTTAAATTTTTTAATGCACAACTATTATTTAAAATGACAATACATTATTAGTATTATTAGTATATATTATTATTATATGTAAGATTTGTATATTTCATAAATTTTATAATTTAAACAAATTAAAATGTGATATCATTTCAATGTAAATTAGGTTCAATTGCATTTTAGCAACAACCAATTGGAGATATTCTATTGTTATTGTTATTATATGTTACTGTTTTTCAATAACATCAAAGCTAAAATACAATTGAATCTAATTTACATGGAAATGCTACCACACTTTAATTAATTTAAACGATAAAATCCATGAAAACTCAAATCTAGATATACAACTCTCTGGGAAAATGAAGTATTATTAAAAGAAATTACAATTTTGTGAATCCTGGTACTGATGGTTAAAAAATAAAAGATTTCATCAAGTGTTGGTGGTTGAGTGGTTAACACAGTTTTACAAGCAATTGTCCTAGGTTTGCAGGTTCACTTCCCAGCTGATACTTTGACACATGAAAAAAAAGATTTCATTTTATTTTTGTTTAAACCTATACTAAAAAGCTATTAGTTAACAATAGAGTAAAAAAACTGGTTTAGCCCTGGAAAATACCATTGGAGATTGGCAGTTTTCCAGTAACATCAAAGCTAAAAAATTAAACCTAATTAATAAAATATCTTATTTAAATTTAACATATATATATATTGTAATGGGCACACATGCTGTTACATTATTCTAATAAATAAAATTAGAAATCAAAAATATAAAAAAAAATTTGCAAATAAAAATTTGTTTTTAAGAATTAAAAATTGAAAATTACAAGTCATTTAAACTCGTATATATATAAAATCACACAGATGGAAAACTATTAGAACTATCTAAAAAAAAAGAAGAGAAAAAATAAGGAAAAATAAATATTTAAGAAAAATACTTAAAAGTAAATCAAAGTAAAAAAAATATTTAAAGATTGAAAGATAAGATTTTTTTAAGCATGTACAAAATTTAATTACTTTTATTGTGTAAAAGGCTAAAAATGGAAATGATTATTTTTAATTAGTCTAAGTAAACTAGCCCTTGGGCATCTTAAAATTTATAATTAAATATCAGATAGGAGATAAAAACAATAAGAACAGAATAACCAATAAAATCCCTCAGGAAACAGACCATAGTGAAAAAATCATCATCAACATAATGTCATGCTCAGTTAATACAGAATTTTGATATTAAAAGAAAAAGATTGTAAATAAAATTCACTTCCAAGACAGTTGAAAAAGAAGGGATTGAAAAGACACCCTTTCAATTCCTTAAGTTTTTCCAAAAGAAGAAATGAAGTGTCATTTTCCTATATTGCAGACCCCAGGATACCAGGATCCTGCAATAAAATCCTGCAAAGAGCTATACCAGCTAGAGCAAAGGACCTCTGAAAGAATACCAACAGAATGGCTAACAGCATACTGGTCTTCCCAGGACATCATGGGAATTAGAAACAACACAGGATACAAATCACACACAACTATAAAGTATGGACTTTTAAACCATAAGAACTCTATATAACTCATGAACTTTAAATATAAAACTTTTTCCAGTATTTAAATAGATATATGAATTCCTATCTGACCAAACTAAATCATTTATTAATAATTATTTTTATTATATGTATTTTTAAATTATTTCCATTAATTTTTTTTTGAGTGTTTATTATGATTTTTTTTTTATTAAGCTAAAACTTTTAAATTATGTTAAATTTAAGTTGGGTGTGGATGGCTGCACAGATTGGTAAAGTTATGTTTGTTTAAGGAAGGTTTAATCACAGGTTATTTATTTCACAGTTAAATTGGGTTAATGGGTTGGATGTATTGGTGTAATTAGTAAATGTAATATGAAGATTTGATACATGCAGGATCACATTTTATGTCACACTTGGGCAAAATAATCCCATTTTTTTATTAACCATCAGAGGCAGATGGTATTCCCTGCTCCTTGGATCACCCCTTTGGCCTATGAAATGGTATGGTAAGTTGGCAAAAAGGATCACAATCCCTTCCTATGAAGGTTTTTTTAGTGTTTTTCTTGCCAGACAGACATAGCATTTCTGTACTGGATGAGGGACATTTCTTTTAGATAACCATGCTGTTCAGATGTACATTCCTGAGAGTACAGTATTATGCTGTCGTATTCATGTTGCACTGAATATATCAATATATCATTTGGATTGGCATTAGTTTGACTGCGAAATTTTGGCCTAGGGTTAAATAAGGGATGTAGAATATTTTTTTTAAGTGCAATCTATGTAGTCTATCCATACTCGACACTCTATTAAGATATTAATTAATCCAACTGTGCAAACTTCTAAAATAAAAAGTTAATATGTAAATTAAATCAAATTCTAAAGTAAACATTATACTAAAATAAATAATTCTGAATTTTATATATGTGTAAAATAAATGTTTTTGTGTATTGTTAATCTAGCAGTGGCTAATTCTTATTTTTTTAATTATCTTTCTTTCTTTAAAATAAAATATACATTATCTCTGCCGCTCCACAAGCTAGTGAATGGGGCATTATGATCATATTTATTTAAATTCTGGATCTTAATGTAAGTACCTGCTGGCCTATATAAATTTTCATGTTCAATTGGCCTGATGGTGCCCTGGTGGCAAAATTATAATGTAAGAGTCTCTTTGCCCCCAACTGTTATAATATATATATATATATATATATATATATTGTAAATATCAATAGGTCGATATACAATATATATATATATATATATAATGTTTAATGTTTTCACAGTTATATGATATGAACATATATATTATTTTTAATGTTTTCACAGTTATATGATATAAACAAAGTAGTTTTTGTATTAAATCATAAGTTATGTTTGCTTACTACCCAACATTTTGACAAAATATCATCAACCATTGTCAAGGTTAACTTTTCAAAAAAAAAAAAAACCGGTTAGATCTCAAATCTCAAATAGTAATGTGATTGAATATGAAATAAAGAATGAGATTGAGTGTGAAGTATTTGAGAATTCAGAATATGTGAGTTAACAAAGTGTTTATTTTCTTCAATTTCATCATTAATTATTTTTAATTTATATTAGAAGAAAGAGATAAGATAAGTGGTCTCCATAAAATATTCCATAGATTGGAATGGGGTGATGATACTTTTCCACAAACCATCCTGCAAATAGTTGCATTAATATATGAAACTATTATCAATACATAGAAACTAGATTTCATCTTGATGAACTTAATTAAAGACACTAAATTATGAAAATATACACTAAAGCTATTAATGAAAACTCTGGAAGTATTAATAAAAATTGCTGTAACAAGCCTATAGAGATGAAGTTAAAACAGGCAAAACTCTCCATACAGTAGTGCCACTCAGAGTAATCAATGGATGCCAGAAGGTTTGTGCATAAAATTCCTATCTAGTGCCTATTCATCCAATATCCCCAGACTAGTTTCTGGCTTGTGACTTTCTTCAGTGATGAGTCTTGGATCTGAGAGCACTGCATCTAGATATTAAGATCTAAAGCAACTCTCCATAGTCTATATGACTATATAAGCTAATAAGATTAGATTGAAAATGTTATTGTTTTCAATTTTATTCTCATAATTTTGTAGCTAAGTAGAGATAAAAAGTGGCTGCTGGAGAGTTGCATTAGATTCTAAGATCTAGGTGCAGTGCTCTCAGATCCAAGGCTCCTCACTAATGAAGGCCACAAGCAATGAGTAGGCACTACGTAGGGATTTTATGCACAAGCCTTCTGGCATTCATTGATCACTCTGGCTTGCACCTAGTGGCATTACTGTATGGAGAGTTTTGCATGTTTTAATAACATTTGTGAGCAAGCATAAGAAATGGTGATCATGTGATGTAGAGATGAAGGTTTTATGCTTTTGAAATAAAAATGACTGCATGATATTGCCAACTATAACTCAAATATCCAATATATTTTCTACAGAAAAATCTTTTTTTACCTAGAAAATATAATAAAATTAGTTCAAATTAACACAGAGAATAGATGAAAATCAAAAGTAAAATTACTATACAGATTAATTGTTCAGGACAATGTTACATAATTGTACTTCAAGCGATTCATTATTTTACTAATAATGTAATCTTGTTTAAACTTCTGCATTTACATGAAATCTTAATGGAATACATTCTATACATAAGATGACTATCTTTGTTTCAGATCTTGTTAAACAAATAATTTCTATAAAGACAATTTAAATGATAATGCAACCACAATTCAATTTATATAGCCATGTTTTATGTATAAAATATTTTCAAATACTAAATGTAATATGGTTCTATTCTCTTTTTTTTTTTAGATTTTTATAGCTTTTATATTTATAAAAAAGTTCAAATTTCTTAGGAATTATGGAAAACCAAGCTTGTAGATAAGTTTTTGAATGGATGAACTTAAATAACATGCATTTACTTTATGATGATAAAGAGAAGTATTTTAATGAGATACTTCTGATTTATGTTGTTTTGACAAAATTGGATTATCATTATCTATTTGATCTGGTATTATAGGATCATTTTCCTTATAGCCAACATATATCAAATGTAATCACTCCTAGAATTCACATTCTCATAGTTGAAAGTTATGCTTTTCAGGGTTGGAATTTAAGGATAATTAACTGGGATAAATATATTTGATATCTGAATAAGATATTAATAAAATTCCTCAAACTCTTTTTTGATATTTATAGGTTCAACAAACTCATAACAACAGATCTTACAGAGTCCCTTCCTCATGGATATTGAACACAATTAATTTCAGAATAGAATAAAATTCTAAATGCTTTTTACAATCATTTTTGTATAGCAAAAATCTAGAAATTTTTTAAAGACTTATAAAATCACTGGGTGGTAAGAGTCAAAAAGTGGAGACAATGTACAAATAAAACATTATAAGCTCTAATAAAAAGGCCTGGTCATTTTTATATAAGCTTTGTTGTTATGGAAGCACTTGTAAAAGAATTAATAAGATCATTGTTAATAATACTGCCAATTTTATATATCAGTCTTCTAAACATAATATTTATAGAATAAGAAACAATATTATTCTTTGCAGTAATTGAAAATTCTCTTTCATAATATTTTTTCTAATATCAATGTAATTAAATCCAGAGATATTGATGAAATTGAATTCTTGTCTTGAACAAATAAAGGATACAAAAAGAGGTAACGTACTCTTAAAATTTCTAAGTAAGTTAAATACTAAAACCAAATAGTTGGTAGAAAAACTATTCAATAACTTTATTAATACAAAGTCTATTATAAAAATTTGGCATAAAAACAAAACTATAACAATATTTAAAGCAAAACAATCTAACATTGACACAAAAATCATGACACAAAATCACGACTATATATACATTATAATTTGCTTAAAAATGTTTTTCATTAGTTGAAAATCATTTATCAATAGAGTAGACTGGATTTAAGATCAGAAAAAAAATGATGGGAATAATTTATATTGAAAAAGAGTTTTCACTATAAATTAAAAACTGGTCCTAGTTTTATGGATATAAATTTAGCTTATGATTATAATGAGATATTATTTTATATAGCACTATGTTTTTTATGTAATAGTAATATTAGCGATTAAGCCAATGCACATGCGCTTTAAAAATAAATTATAAATGAATCCTATATCTCGTGTCGGGAAAAATTGAGAGTATTCATTCATAATTTATCTTTAAAACGCATGTGCATTGGCTTAATCGCTAATATTACTATTAGCTTATGATTATATTAGAAAAAAATATCTACTAAAAGTTTTTAAAATGATGAAATGCAGGAACACCATTAATTTACTTGAAAAAATGCCAGTCAAAAAAAAAATGCAAGTGACAGTAAATGATAGTCATAGTTGTTACAAAATTTTCCACCACAGTCTATAATAGGTTTTCTCACGTATTTTATTTAACAATGGTCTTCAAAAAAAATTATCTAAGTTAATGGCATTATTTTGGCCTTACGAAAGAATTACTTTCCAAAAATAAAAAAAAAATGTTTTGATAAAACTAATAACAGTCTGGAAATGTTTTGCAAAAAACAGAGATCTTGTTTCTAAGCTAAGAAAAACAGCATTTTCAACTTTTCATATAATAAATACAAAGAAACATTTCCTAATCTGAATATTATCTTTTATAACAATAGACTGAACAAAAATCCATACACCATGCAAATTAGGAATAACTTTGGACCATAGCCTAATATACTTTTTTTTTATCTTTCTAGGCATAATCATAATATTTTTGCTCTTTGATGCAAATATTTACGGACATATTTTTTTGCACTAGTATGATCTCCTAGTGAATATTGTATCCCTATTTGAATTTTTTTTTTTACATATATTAAGCTTCTGGATACTCAATTACATATTACCATGAGGGACATTATTGATATACTTAAGTCTACTTCTTTGCAATAGTTTTTTTATTCCTTTATATATTTCTTCACCAGATATCAAAAAGAATTTGCATCACAGAAAATGTATAAAAAACTATTAATTTTATCAAACATGTAAATAACTCACACTATAGTTTTGCCATCTAAAATTCTTCTCAAATCAAGATATTCTAAGAATCCCTTCACTCCTTATAAGGTTCCAAACAAATGTCTTTTTCCAGATCCAATAGTAAAGCCAGTTATAAACTGACTTTCCTAGATGTTACTGGAATCTCATCAACAGATTCAGATCAACCCATAATTTTTGTGCTCACCTGCTAAAAATATAATAGAATTCAGCATCCACCGATATTTATAAATATGGTAAGAAACATGAATCGTCAACTATAAATCTAATGGCTATCAAATCAGTGTTAGAATTGAAGGACTTAAGTGGTAGAATTAAAAGACTGAATGAAGACATTAATGAATCTAATTCCTGGTTGGATTTTCTACAAGTTCTTTTATGATAATCACGCCATCTAAAAATAAAAACCTAAATAAATAAAGTGCAGCGGCATTTTTAACTTAAAATAAAATATTAAACATTTAAATGTACACAAATAGCGGGACGTCAATTTACGTTGTACAGTTTTTTATTTTTCAGATGACCAAGTTTTGCTACGTAAATAAATTGACATTAATATAAAAAATGGAGTTATTTACAATTTTGTTAAAAATGATTCTTTAAATCTTTCAAGTTAAATTTACTTAATTAATTAAATAAAACATCAAATATTTAGCAATCATAAATAATCATAAGTAATAAAGTCTAAAATTTCACCGCCCAGGTTAATACGTAAGTATATTGTAAAATAAAGGGGGGGATCCAGGTAGGACAGAGGTATCAGTTTAGTTAGTTTTTAATTCCTTTTATTAGTATAGTATAAAATTGTGCAATATATACATACAGTTACGCGTACGCAAATATTTGAAGATAATTATTTATAAGCATTAACAAATTTTTATTTGGAATAAGAAGTAAATAAATTTCAAATAACATTTTAAAACTGCCATTGGAGATTTTAATTTTAAAAGTGAAAAGCGATTGAAAGAAAATAAGTGCAAAGGAAATTTTTTTAGAGAGAACATATTTATTGTCAAAGAAAAAAAAGTATAGATTGTAAATAAATTAAAAAAATAAAGACAAAAAATATAAAATATATATTTTAAATCTATAACGTGTTTAATAGATTGAACATAATAAGTAATAAATATTAGTGAGATATAAGATACTTCATTATTGCAAAGTTAAAATGAAAAAAGCTATTAAGATGGAAAACAAACCTTAGAAGTTGATATACAAACATTGAGTAGTACTCAAGTAAAATAAACCAAGAATTTGAAAATCATTTCATTTTGAAGTTGACTTTAACCCGAATGAGATCAATAATAAAATTACACTCTATTATTAATACTTAAACAAATAGAAGAGTAAAAATGAACAATTTTCCCGTGAATTTTCCACTGAAAGAATGTGTGTGTGTATGTATGTATATATATATATACACACACAAAGAAATAAAACAGTTACTGAATATTCGAAATTTTACTAAATGCTACAAAATAATTAATAATGATAAAACTATAAAATGAAAAGCTATTAAATGTAATTAAAGTCTCAAACAAAATGCCAGGTGGCAATTAATAGTGTTACAACAACCACTTCAAGCTCCTGCAAAAACTAAAGTTTTAATCAGGAAAAGAACAGTTGGAACGGAGAAAAGTGCCCTTTGGGTAAGTAGCTTTTCATTAAATCTTAATTCATGAAAGGGGAGAAAACTCCCAAATCTGTTAAAAGCAAGAATAAAAAACTTTCTGATGATATTTCTAATATGGCCAATAGAAATTTACATAATAGTAAGGATAAAATAGACAATAATTCTCAAAAAGCTGGAAAAAGATTTCACCAAGTCAGATATCTATCTAAATCACAATTCCATAACTCAAATGATAATTATTACAACAATTCTGACTCACAAAGTCACAAACCTCATGAAAACCAAAAGAAAATTGATCAGAGAAATCCTACTCAATCGTTAAAAACCAATAAAGTCGGTCTAGAAGATAGTAGTACTAATTCTAAAATTATTAAAAATGAGACCGGAGCACCTAAATTAATGGTTTCTGAAACCCTGAACAAATCTGCTAATTATCTAACAACTATCCCAACACACATAAGAATAATAGTGACATAAATAAATCAAAAACACTTAGTAGAATTCATTTTAAAAAACCGTTTGAGTGGGCTATAAGCGATAACATCGTTAAGTAAAATCTTATTACATGGAAAATTGCCTTCTAATCAATCTGTAGACTCTAAACACAACAAAACCAAAGAAAGTGTTTTTCTACACCAAGAGCAAATCAAAAATATGCCAATAAATTATAATAGTAGGAATAAAAGCAAAACCTATGCCAATGTCCTTAAAAATGAAAGTGATAAGTCAAAGGAAAATGGAAACACAATAAATAAGAATCAAAATTCTATACTGAATTTTCTTGATATGGAAATTGATAATATATCACAACAAATCAAATCTCACAATGAAGAAAATATAATACAATTCAACGAAGAAGAATACCAAAAAATAAATACTCCATTTAACAACTTAATCCCTGATCTCTTGCTAAATTCTTATACAAACTATATCAATGACAAAACCATGATTTTGTCCCTAACAAATCATAATGGAGGATTATTTAAATTCTCTATCGACAAATTATACAACATGATCTTTGAAAATAATATCTAGATGGGTATTAATAAGATCTTTTCTCATCTGAATGATAGATACATAATTACATTTAGTAGAGATAATTTAATATTAAAAGAAAATATGTCTAATGCTTATGAACTGAAATTTTTAATCAATATATTTTATAAGTTTTTATTTATAATTCTGCGATATGACAGCAGTCCATGCAGCATAATTTAGGAGATACTATGTTGGGAGTCCGTAGGAGTATTGAAAACCAAATATCAATGCTATCATTGTAAGCAGTAAACAGCTGAAATAGAACAGGTAAACATATTGAAAGCTAGTTATAATATTGGACTGAATTTGAAGAAAATTATAAAAATTTTAATAAAGACCAATTATGATATAAGTAAATAAGAAAATTTGCAGAAATACTGAAAAGAAAAACCTGCTAAATCTAGAATAACCCTTTTTCTATAGAGAATTGTCAATGCTAGAAAATATTATATATATATATATAGAGTGTGTGTGTGTGTGTGCATACAACCAATCACTAAAAACATTCAAATTTCAAAATCAAACAAATTTTAATTAAAATTAATAAATAAAAGATTGGATTATTATTATTTCAATAGGGTTGTTTACGTTTTTCAAACTATTATCTCATCTGACAAATGGATATTATTTTCTTGAAATACATGCCTAATGAGAGAGAATGATTTGAAGGGGTTTAACACTTGTTAATAGTTAGCATAGAATCCATTGCAAAGCCAAAAGATTTGACTAGTTATATGTACATGTTATAGATTGTTTTAGTAATGATCTTAGTAATTATCTTAATTAAACAGAATGGATAAAAATTGTTAGCGTTATCATACTTAATATAACTGATGTTTTTCCAATTATTTGGTGTGTATTTTTTCTAATAATTTCCTTTTTTTTAAATCTGCATTTTTAAAATTGACTATATTATATATAAATCGTATATAGTGAATCCCGGATAATATATTTATATCTTGCTGTAAAAATTTTCGATTTAACATTTATATATAGAGACATTTAAGCGTCATGCCATAATGGTAGATACAATAAAGCATATGTAACGTTATATTATCTGAAAAAAAAAAAAAAAACTTTCTTATTATTATTTAAATATTTTATATTTGTAATAGACTAAATTTATATTAAATTTTATATATGCTAAAAGAGAGTTCGATTTGTTTTTTTTAAAATTTAAACAAAATTATGCAATAAAACATATTGTTTTGGGATTTTTTTTTTTTTTTTTGAGTACAAAATAATTATTACAATAGATGAAAGAGTTGGCTTGTTTATCAAAACACAGAATAATTAATTCAATGGCAAAAGAATTTGACACTTTTTTATTGAAAGCAGCCAAAAGTTTACAAAAAATGAATTCGATAGCTTGGAAGTCAATTAATAATTAAAAATTAACCATTTTCTTATGACAATTACTTGAAAGAGTAAGCAAACTACTGCAAATTATTCAGCCTTCACCATTAGAAGTATTCAGCCAAAAAATATCATCAAAATGAAGTGACTAATTAATGTTTCACAAGCATTTATGAGTTTAATAGGTATCTTTCTCATCTCAGGTAAAAGTAATAGGAAAAGGGATGCGCGGATACTTTCACGTTAAGCTTAGTTACTTCAATCAGTAAAACAATTATTTAGTATTACATAAGTATAGTTAGAAACGCTATATTTATTAATATATATATATAAACTACATCTTGAAACAATCTACATCAATGCAAAGACATCTCAAGCAGCTCTTCAGACAAAAAATGGTAAAGAAGATATTTACCAAGGTTACAAATTTCAAACTTTTAATCAGCCTGGATTTCGGCCTTAATTAAATCATTGAATTGCCGGAGGATATGCAATCTATTATAACGTATATATATAATTTAAATTATGGAAATTTATCAAAATATAATAATTTTTGATTACTAATAAATTAAAATAAAAAAGTTCTTATTGTCGGAGCAGATGGTAAAATATTTGTATTTTATTCTACAAACATATATCAGAAATATAAGTCATCTTTTAAAAAAAGTATTAGGCAGGAAAATTATGTAAATCTCCCAGATGAATAATGTGAAATACAAAATTAGGATCCAAAAAGTAACAGATGAGACTTTCCATCTCTTGGATTATGAAAAAAAAATCTTAAGATGATATTCAATTTTTTTTAATCAATTTTTTTTTTAACTTTTCAAACTCCTGTTCTAATATAAAAACAAAACAGGGGAAAATATCTTCAGGCAATAACAATGCAGCGCAGAAATTTTTTAATTCCAAAATTGGCTGTTTTTGTTTTTACATAAAAAGTAAAGTAAAAATTAAAGTTCATTATTAATTATTTTTTTAATATATATACATCAATTAATGGATTTATATAAGTTTACTTTCATAAAAATACTTCATATGAAAAATTAATTACATACATATTTGATCAAAATTATTTAAATGATAAGAAAAAAAAAACATTTAAATAATTTATTGCAGAGCAAAATATTTTTCAACAACCCATGGAAAAAAAAAACTAAGGAAAAGGAAAAACATATATCACTTAGCTTGTCGAACCGATGTTTATTAAGGTTTAAGTAGTTTTAAGTAAAACAGATTTTAAATATCCCTCTGAAAAGCAGAACATTTTCCCAGCAAGAGAAAAAAAAACGATATATATATATATAAAAAGCAGAATTCACATCAGATTTGCTAATAATCACTGCGTAATAAGGACTTTATAGTTTTTCATTCTTGTTTTACTATTTGATTAATAAAAGCTGATTAGTTAGATTGGCTATAGGGTGAAAAAAAAGTTTTACTTCAGTTTCGATTTGAAACCTAAGATTAATCATTTTTTATACAAACAATAGTATTTATTAGGTGTATGTATATATATATTCTAACCGTGCCTTTGTGCATCTTCACTTCCAGATAATATATGATATAAATAAAACGGGTTCTAGCTCAGTTAATAATTAATAAATAAAATATTCAGCATTAAAATTAAATATTTCACTAGCTCAAACTTAAAATACGAATAAGGTTCAGTTTCTAAAAATAAATTAAATAAATATTTAATTTTTTCATGAGACTTGAAGTGAAAATACAGGTGACAAGATAGATTACATTGAGCCAATATCCTACAGGATACTATCTCAATGGCATAAGAACACTATCCCCCCTTATTACTATTTCAAATAACAAACTCATAGTAATCTTACGACTTTAATAACTTCTACTCACTAAGATTAAGCTAATAATTACATCTTAATCTGCTATTTATAATAATTTAGCTTTATAAATTCTCAGGTCCATAAAATTTACTCTAGCAAAATATGAGAAGGGAATTTTATGTTATAATCTACTACACTGAAACTAATAATAATAAAATAATAATAATATTCTTCATTGTATAACTAATTCTGTATATCTTTTCTTTTCCTTATATTTTTATTACCATAATAAAATAATAAAATAATATAATATAATCTTTTATCTTCATGTAATAATATAATAAATACATGGTAGCATTTGATAATCTGACAAACAAAAGTATATGTGGCAATTGATAGCATATAATTTAATATACTATTGTGATAACTGATTTACGACCAATAAAACAATGTAAAATTATGATTATTTAATTAAAAGAATACCAATAAAATATTTAAATTCTTAAAATAATTCTCTATTTATCTTTTTGTGCAAAATTATATGTTTGTTTCAATTATTATGAATATATCGTGATTTCATGCAGTGAAGTGGAAAAATAAACAATTCAGACACAAAAAATTTTGAAAAACAAATTTTAACAAAGTTTATTAATAACAACAAAATAAAATAAACAATTTATGTACACTATCTACAGTGGATATCCTTATTTTATACTTTACATTTTTATCTACTGGGTTATAAAAATAATTTATACTTAGTTAGGTCTTTATTTAGACTTAAGACAAAATAAAAATGTTACCATTTGGTTTCTCGTTATGGTTAACTTATTACAAATATATTTATTTATTTTATTAACAAAATATTCCATCCTTAATATTATTAAACTATGTCTTTCTTTAAACACCTTTGTAGGAAAAACATTCCACCGAAAACAAAATTAACATTCTAATAAGTATGGATTTTTAAAATATTAAAACAAATTTCATCTTGCAATGTCAAAGATGTTACATAAAATATTTATCCAAAATTCATTACTAGATTTTAGTGGATATCATTTATCACACAATGTTTACTTATCATAATATATACTTATTTAGCCTTACTTTGGTATGATATAAGTGTAATTATCGATATGTTCCTATTATTCAATAAATAAAAATACACTATGCATATTCCTTATATCATTTACTTTGTACTATTGTATTTTAAAAAAATATGCAATACTTATTTTTTTAAAAGACATAATAAAACATTCAAAAATTATTAACATTTAAAAAAAAACATTTTTTGTTTTAGATACTCTAATCTAAAAAATTATATTTCATTTCCGAAATAAATTCAAAATATATTCTATGATTTTTCCCTTTCCTTTAGGATTCATTGGACCTTCAATTTCAAGTTACAAAATTCTGTTCCTTCTGAGTAAATAAACCAATCTCATACAAAACGATAGCATAACCTAAGCTCTAAATTATTTACCATTTCTTTTTAAAATATCTTACTGAACGATGCAGTTACATGAAATAAAGATAGTGAAATAGATGCATAGGATTTAAGGAAGAAAGCTATAGTATAACTCATAACATATCTCAAAATCATGGCACAGTGCATTAACTAGATATAGAGGTATGACCTTTACCTGTCTAATACCCTCTAGTACATGAACGATGTAAAAACATCAAATATTTAAAGAATATAAACACTGTCCAAATAAAATATGTATCAGTCATAGGGCTTTGTTAACTATGCTGATATCTACACAAAGACTATAAGTATTATTCACATTCCTTATCCTATTTTTAAAAAAACAATCATCTTGGTTTCCTGTCTACCCAAATACTTCCAAGCCACTATCTCACTATTATTTCTCGAGATTTTCCACATCTTACATCGATAAATACTATCTGCATTTACAAAACAATAAATAAAATTCACTGATAATTTAAAAACAATCTAGCAGTTCCATAAGAAAGTTTGCTTACTTCATTATTCTGTATGTTTAATCATATACAATCTAGTCAGATAATGTTTGAATATCCAATAACATGAAAGTTTTAAAAAGAATCACATAAATATTTGTTGCTATGTTGGATTATATCACTATTATAAAAATCATTGTATGCATATTTTCAAATCAATCCTATCTCATGTTTTAAAAAATGTTGTATAAAAATGCATTTACATTTATAATTAAAACATTTACACTCTATTCTCACTATTCATAGATAATCTAAAAAAAAACAAAGAATATACATTATAAATTATTAATATTCATTATCATTACCAAATAATCTTTATCTGGTCATCATTTCAGTAAGCTTCTTCATCCACTAGATACCAATCATTGCATACATAAAGAAAATATACATCCATACACTTTATCCAAAAATATTCTTGTCTAAATTATTAGATTATTATATTATAAAATTATATGTTATTAACAAATTAATGTTTTATGTTTTCCTAATCTTATATAAACAAAATTTTACATTTAAACTAAGTTAATAAAATAAAAATCAAACTATAATTACGTATTCATTTGACAAAAGTTCATGATAAATTCCAAAATGTTTATTATTTTCCCTAGAGTTTTTTTTAAATGTTCCTCTCAAAACGCGTTAAAGTTTAAAAATAAAAAATAATTATTAATCCATTTTAGTAAAGTTTATAGAAAATAATCCCGGGTCTTTACTGTTCAGAATGATAATTATTAAACTATAATATTAAAGAATTATTTCCACGAAGTTTATTCAATATTCTCTGCTGGCACATCTGATGCATCACTCCATCCAATTTAACTTAAGTTATCCAGTAAACTTTTATGTACTATATTTTGTATTTTTATGGATCCACCTTTTATTCATCTACTATATGTTCATTCTTTCTTACATAGGTTTTATTTCTTAATAAAGTTCTTTAAATCAAATACTTCTAAAGATGCATTTTTTTAAAAAAATAATTCTGAGACAAGAAGTTTTATATATCACAACGCTTAAGTAAAATCTTCTCTGTAAGTTCTTTCTTTAATTCTTGCAAAAAAAATATTTTTAAAAAAAAATGTTTTCTTCAAAAAGGACTAAACATTTTATTCCTTTCATTATGATATTCTATAAACAATTCATAAGATATAAGTATCTTATTCTTTTAATAATTCTTGGATAAGCTTATAAATAATAATGCGTCTCCAATTTTTTTTTTAGATGGCAAATAGCTTTCCATTGCATCTGTATAATGTCTGTACTGTGGTTTTTATGTACCAAAACAATTCTCCGGTGAAGCATTAATAAAATAGCATCAATAAGCATTCTGTGCATTTTTATATTATTATAATTTATATGCATTTTATTTCGTAGTATATCCATTTTTCATTGCGAAATTTTAGGTTAAACTTAGAATAAAATAATCCTGGTAAGCAAACTGTTAAAAATTAGAAAATCATTTTCACGAAGTTTCTAAAATATATTATATTTTAAACTCTCTTTTGCAAAATACTTTTTAAAAAATATCAATTAGTTTTTGCAAATAAACTATAAGAAAGTACTAAAAATTGACTAAAATAAAAAAAATTTAAAGTACTATATCTTTCTCTGGTTTCAGTCCATTATTAATCTCCCGAGATAAATCAGTTACAACAATATTTATACCTTGCAAGAATACCTTATCCTATTGGTTAATTTTTACTTTTAGCTTGAGAACAAATTTACATATTTTCAGTTTTACAGAATTAAATTTCCAAAATAAAAATTATGATGTAATAAAACCTAAAAATATTATTTAAAATATTACTTTCAGATTGATTATTACTTTGATAAATTACTTAAAAATATTTTAAAATTAACTTTTAAAATAATGTTTAATGAATTTATTCCACTTTTAATATTTAATTTATCTATTTTTATTTAAACAAAAATATTAACTTTTTTATTAACTGTACTCGTCTTTTTAAAACACTACTTAAAACATTTAGAAATAACTATGTAATATTTTAATATTCACTTCTATGACAGATAATAATTCTATTCAACTCTATAATATAACTTTAAAAATATTTCAAACTTTGTTATTAATTCAAACAAGCGTGTGTGAAAAACTATGCATTAAAAGTCACATGACCAATATAAAATTGAGACAGACGATTTTCAATCTATTTCTCTGTCTAGATTAATAAAATTGCAACACTTTATTATATTATATAAAATAATTATAAAAACTTGGAAAAATAATTTAAAAATATAGAATCAAATACAATTTCACTATCATAAAGCTTTTTTAAAATATACGATATTAATTTTGACTATTAAAGATGATTTATAAATTTAAAAATAACATTTATTAACTATAAGTTTTAAAACTATTAAAATTTAACATTTAAATATACTTTTAAATAATTTATATCTGAATTATTTAATATGGCCAGCTTTTGCAACCATATGCAGCAATATTTAAAGCTTTACATAACTATTTTTAAATGATTCATTATAATTTTATATACTACATATTTTCTTTAGCTTCAAATTGTACTTTATAATATAATTGACAAACTATAATTAACATATCAAAAGAACATATTCTAAAATTTAAATTTTTTAGTAATTTACTGTAATTGGCTATTTATAACCTATAGAAAAGGTCACTATATATATATATATATATATATATATATATATATATATATATATGCAATCTTAAACGCTACAGTAGAAACAGTTATGTGATTAACCATATCATTAACAGTGCTTTTAAAACTGCACTTCATATTATTATAATAATAGACATTTAAATAACATTAGCAAATTCTCCATATAGTGGTGCCACTAATTGTAAACCTTAGTAATCAAGGACCCAAGAAGGATTGTGCATAAATTCCTATTTAGGGCCTATCCATCCAATATTACCAGACTAGATTCTAGGTTGTCACTTTCAAAAGCCTTGGTAAATGGTGACTGGTTGAGGGTTGCATTAGATCCTAATATCTAGGTAAAGTGCTCTCAAATCCAAGGCTACTCCTGATGAAAACCACAGAAATTAATCAGGATTTTGGATGAATATAGACACTAGATAGGGATTTTATAAACAAACTTTTTTGAATCCATTGTTTTCTATGGTTTACACTTGGTAGCATTACTGTGAGCATATGAAATGGTGATCATGAGATGTTTTGATAGTTTTAAATGTTTAAATAATCCAACATAACATTAGTCAGAAACTGGATCATTATTAGAACAACTTATAATTACCAATCTAGAAAATTTGATTATTAATGTATAGTCACAACGAATGAATCTTTTGTTAAAATAGTTAATCTCTGTAGCAACTATCTTTTATATTTTCCTTTGTTTATAATGGTTCTATACCTTTTTATACCTGATTATCATTTTTTGCATATACTAAGTTACTCATAATCTACCATAAGTGAGGCATTTTGAATTTTTTTCTGTGCATCAGATTTCCAATATAACATATAATGGAAACTATGTGACCAGGTTAAGAATGGGGAAAAAGGATGAATATAATTACAACTATTAAAGTTTCAAACAACTTTTTAATAAAATAACAAATTATGAAAATGATAAAGAAATTTGAAACTCAGAAATCATGTGCATTCATATATAAATTCATAAATCACATTCAAATAGCATGCATATTTGTGCATATATCTAGATGTTCACTAGTTTAATTATGAACACCCATAACCATTTCAAAAATATAAACAAATATAGCAACAAATAACTTGTATAATAATAATAATGATAATAATAATAATAATAATAATAATAATAATAACAACAACAACAACAACAACAACAACAACAACAACAATAATAATAATAATAATAATAATAATAATAATAATAATAATAATAATAATAATAATAATAATAATAATAATAATAATAATAATAATAATAATAATAATAATAATAATAATATATAAACGTTCAACCATGTGTTAGAAAATATATATTTGTAAACCTCTAGTATTTGTATTACTATCAAAAGACACACACATGCATAATTTAGCTATATATAAATATATCAAATCAAATAAATGAAAAACTTTTATCGATTTAAAAATTAATAAATTTCTTCTAGCGATTTCAAAGGTATAACCTTCATTTTCAAGCAGTACAATATTTCTTTATTTTCAAGAAGTGCAGTATGCAAAATAGGGCAGATTAAATATGCAAATAAGGGTGGGACAAAATCTAAATCTGCCACTTCTTAGATATGGCATAAAATGTCTCTTTTTTATTCATCGTATGCACATCCGATATAATATAGCATGCCTCCTTCATTTCTGTATGCAATTCATGCCGCTCTCTACAATAACACGAGGCTTGTCTGGCCTGCACTGGTGGCCCATAGCAGCAGCATACTGCACAAAAATAGCGGGGTGGCATGGGTTAATTGAGGCCTTATTATATGCATATACATGCTGGGTCAGTCTTGTGTGGATAGATGCCATTGTTTCCTCATAAGATGCCCTGAAAGCAGTTCCTAAGATCATGTGTAGCAATAATAATTGCCCGGTGGCATATTATGGGGAAATGAGAGCATGCATCTACTCACACAAGACTGGCCCAGCATATATATGCATATAATAAGGCCTGGGTTGACCCATCCACCCCACTATTTTTGTGCAGCAGGCAGCTGCTCCGGGCCACCAGTGCAGGCCAGACAAGCCTCGTGTTATGTGTAGAGAATGCACAAACTGCATAGAAAAGTGAAGGAGGCATGCTATATTATATCAGATGTGCACGCGATGAATAAAAAAGAGACATTTTACGCCATATCTAAGAAATGGCAGATTTAGATTTTTTCCCACCCTTATTTGCATATTTAATCTGCCCTATTTTGCATACTGAATTTCTTGAAAATGAAGAAATATTGTACTTCTTGAAAATGAAGGTTATACCCCTGAAAGCGCTAGAAGAAATTTATTAATTTTTAATCGATAAAAGTTTGTCATTTATTTGATTTGATATATTTATGTATAGGTAAATTATGCCTGCATGTGTATTTTGATAGCAACACAGATATTAGAGTTTTACAAATAATAATAATATGAGACAGATATTTTATGCAAATATTTATGTTATTTAATATCTCATATTATAAAATGATTAAAAAAAGGGGAAAACTAAGTACAATATTCTAAAAATTAAAAAAAAAAAACAGTTAAAAAAAATGACAAAAGAGTTTACAAATTACTATTATCAATATACATGTAGCAATAAAAAATATTTTAGTTAACTATAATTATTGAAAATTTTCTAACACATAATTCAAATTGCATGTTTAGCAATATTTCACTACTAATATTATCCATTTTATTTTCACAAGCATGCTATAAATTTTACAAAATAAATTATTGATAGTATTCAAAATAATATTCTGGTGTGTAGTCAGATTTTCAAGTCTATAAATTTTCTTCCACGTGTGAATTTTTTCTCAAATATACATCGATATCAATAGTTTTCTTGAATTTTATTCTTTAACAATTTGATTTTCTTTATGACATGAATTGTATATCTATAATTTTTCTGTATTTTATTTTATTAATGGCTCTATTATTAGGAAACAGGATTAGAATATACTAATGCAGACCATTATACATCTTTAAACTCTATATCTAATACTCCAATAGTGATTAAATTTTCAGGTAGTAAACAAACATTCAATAATATTTATAATCAGAACATAACTTTATAACATATATATTGTACCATCTTGATTTATATTTAAACTTGGAATCATTATATTCGTAAAAAAAGAAAATTTTGTTGGCTTATTTTATTTTTTTAATTGTTTTAAAAAAGAATTAATAATTTACATTATTAATAAATAGTGATTAAAATACATCATATATAAAAAATATTCATACATTTAATTTAAATTTTTTTAACCAACAATTTATCAAATTATATATCATAATAAAATTAATATTTTATTATTAAGAAATTTAATAGGTTGAATTATGTATTAATAGATTCATTTAATAATATTTTTATTTACTGTATACATTTAACAAATAAGACATGAACATAAATAAACAAAATAATAAATTATTATTTAGAGTGTGTATGCATGTATATATGTTTTATGTTTAAATAATTAAAACAATGTTAAATTATGAGTGATTTAAAATATTCTTTATACATAATTATTTCAATAGATATGTAAAAATATAGGACATATCATCTTAAAAAATCAATACATAAGATCTGTTTATATTCTATTTAAATTATGATTTTAAAATGTATTTTAATTTGCAGATTTATTTTGGTATTATTGTTATTTTTAAAACATTTATTTATTATAAAATTAAGAAACATTTTATTTTATGAATGCTGATTTATTTAAAAAAATTCTTTTTACTGAGTGAAATTTAGCTCATCATAACAGAAGTTGGATTAAATTTGAGTGATACCATAGGAACAGTTTCTAGGATCATAATTTAAATGTACTGTCATCAGGAAAAAGTATCTAAACTTCTGAATGTAGATTGGCTCTTCCTCTCGATGTGCATCTGAATAAGCAAAGTCAATGTATTGTATATTATATTAATAGTTGGATTTTACTATAAGATGAATAGCTAGGCAAGGAAAAAATGTTTGCTTCAAATTGCTTCTGTCTTTTAAGATGTCTGCTAAGTCTTATAATAAATCATTTCATATAATGCAGGGGTGGTCAACAAGTAAATTGTGATTTACCGGTTGATTGTGAGGCCTATCTGGAAAGAGCCATTGGGTTACAAGTGAAACAAATTAAGTCAAGATTTTCAAGTTTTTTTTGTTATTTTCATTTTTGTTTTAAATTTTTTTTTAATTCTAGAGAGGTGAAGTCCACTAAGACATATCATTATTGAAAATAATATTTTTAATCTTGACTTAATGTAGCTAATTTGAATTAATAAATATTGTTAATAATTATTCATATTGCTTTAATTCCTATGAGTGTTTTGGCCTGTTAAATAATTATTTTTTTTTTTACATAGTTGCATATATATATAAATAGTATGTATTCTGATGTGACTCCACTTAGGCTATGCCTATGACAATAAGTCAATTGCAACACATTTTTAAAACAAAAAGTAGATCTCATGAATACAAAAATTGGCATCCCTGATATAATGTTTTTACAGTGCAAAAGGAATATATTAATTTAGGGAAAGATCTCAGTGCTGCAGTGTATAATATCAAAAAAATAATTTAAATGATACAGTGTAAAATATACTATATATTAAATTTTCAGTAACATGGCAATGGCAATGTTTATTGTGCCAATATTAACCTTCCTGTTTTCTGACTTTAAGCTTTCAATTTGCATTTTAATATCAAATCATCATTATTTATCAAAATATAATAAAATTGACCTCATTTGATAGATATTTTTATTTAAAAATATAATAAATTAAAAAATTTTTTTTTTGATTTTCAGAATTATTTAAAAAATTAGATTTTAATCAAAACAAAGTGTTGTTTCATCAACAGATTTCATGTGGACAGATACAATTTGCAAAATGAATGAAATCTTTGTTTGAAGTTTGTTTTAAAAATCTGAAAAAATTATTTTAAATAACTAGTAAATTTATCAATTTGTTTATTAAATATATATATATATTTTTGTAATTTTTACAATATTGCTAAATGTTATAACAGTATGCTTAGGGATGACATTTCTAGAGAGTTGTATTTCCCATGAACATAATGTCTATGGTAGCATTATTCAGAAGAATATATTTTATTATATTTAAAATAAAACATTTCCATAAAAAATAAATATGTAATAATATATGTTTTTGATTTCCAATAATTATTACACAATTACTATAGCAAAATAATCATAAACTCCCCCCCCCCAAAAAAAAAAAAACAAAAACACAAAGTTCTTGGACCTTTGTAATTTTTTCTTGAAATAATCTTGCAAAATTTGAGATCACCAAATATATAATAGGCACTCATCATCAAGGAGTTTAAGAAACTTTGAAGACCCATTTATCTGATTATCCTGATTTCTTTCAATTTTTTTTTGAAATTAAAATATTAGAAAAAAATATACATGAATTTTAAAGCTTTAAAAAAAGGTTCACAAAATTTCTCAATAGAGGGCGAAAAACACAAATTTAATTTCTTGACTTCTGCCTGAATAAATATTGTAATGAAAAACAGAAAGATTAATGTAAAAATGGAAAATATTAATGTCTCAATATTTTACTATGGAATATTTTATTTAAAACATATGGTTTATTCAAGTGGATAAAATTTTAGTTTTAAATGCTGTAATTGGGATATAACTGAACTTTAAAAACAATGCTTATTTAATATATTACATACGATGGATATCATTATGGGATATTAATAAAAGCTCTAAAGACTCATGAACTTTAATTTGATCATATTACTGCAAATATTGTTGTTATATTTATATGTATTAACAAATATGTTTTTTAATGAAATTTTAGATAAGGAACATACTTGATAATTTTTGGATAAAATTAAACAGGTTGTATGTTTTCATTATTTATTTACTTACTTTAGAATGCATGTACTTGTTTATAATATCTAAATATATATAAAATAACCAAAAAAAACATTTAGATTAACTTAGAAACAAAATTTAAATATATTTCTAATATTAATTTTATTTTTATTTGAAATTTTATAATATGTTTAATTATTTTTATTGTAAATGTAAAGAGTAATAGATCTTAAGTATAAGAATTTGCAAATTATGCTTATGATGGTATATATTTTAATATACATGGATTGTATCATAATTTGTATTTAATTTAATAATGTTAATTTTGTGATTGTAAGAAAATAAGGAAACAAACTAAACATACTAAATTAATTTTTTTTATGTATTTATTTATAAGAATATATCGGAAGATAATATTTTCTTTCTGTTTTATTAATGTATTATTTACAATATCTACTAGATACAGAAATAAAAAAAATATACAACATATGCAATAAATAAAACATAATTAATTCATAATAAAATAGCATAATAAAGATTATTTCATTTGCTTATTAACTTATATATATATTATGTAACGGGCACATACGTACGTTACATTGTTTTTTTTATTAGTAATCATGAAAAGAATAAAAGTTCACAAATAAAACTTCCTTTTTAAGAATTAAAAATTGAAAATTATTTCTATCTTAAACTTGTATATATAAATCACACAGATGAAAAAAAAAATTATTAAACGAAAACTTTATTTAAGAAAAAGTATTTTAAAACTAAATTTTCAGTGAAGATTTAGAGATAAAAATATATCTTTAAGTTTGGAAAACACATTAAGTAATCAGAAAATGGAAATGATTGTTTTAATTAGTTAAATATAAACTAGACCTTGGGAATTTAAAATGTATAAGCAATGGTCAGATACGAAAACAATAGAAACTAATAGCAAATGAGAGAAATCCATCGGGAAATTGGACCTCAATGGAAGAATTATCATCATCGATGATGTAATGTCCATTGGATCCGAAAATTAATATAAAAGGAAAACTGTGGAAATTAAATGAGTTATTATGATGTGACTATATGTGTTAGTGCGGAGTTGAAGGGGAAGGGATTGAAAAGATGCACTCTTCAATCCCTTCAGTTTTGTTAAAAAAAAAGAAATGACATTGTTTTTTCTACATTAAGGACCAGCTCAAGTAAAGACCTCCAGATAAATAAAAACAATGGATAACTGGATACCAATATCTTCAGTACAGCATGGGAATTCCATTCTAAATTACCAACAATAGCAAGCAACTGTAAAGGATAAAGCTGGACATTTTAAAAATCGTAAGAACTTTATATTCATTTGAAAACAATAAAAATTCTAAATTCTAAACCTTTTAGTAAATAATACAAATAGAATTCTATCTGACCAACATAAATTAATGTTAATAATGTTATTTGATGTATTTATTTATTTATTTATTTTAAAAATCATTTCCATTTATCTTTTTTTGTTCTTTTAAGTTTTTAATATGATTTTTGTTTTTCATTAGACTAAATTACATAAATGTTAAACTTAAGTCGGGCATGAATGGCTATATAGATTTGTAAAGTTATATTAGGGGAGGGTAAATCTTAGGTTATTTGTTTCATAGTTGAATTAGGTCAATGGATTGGATATATTGATGTAGTTAGTAGATGTAGTATGAGATCTGCTATGGGCAGGATTGCATATATATGCTACACACCTTCTGTTTGCCTATGGATGGGTTTGTAAGTTGGAAAAGAACCACAATCCATTCCTATGGAGTTTTTTGTTTATTGTTCTACTCGCCAATAGATGTAGCATTCCTGTTGGTGGAGAGATGATGTCTTCTCTAACTCTACTTATTGTTCAGATGTACATTCCTGACAGTATAGTATTTTGTGTTGTCGTATTTTCATGCTACATTGAATACATAAATGTATCAGATGGATTGATGCCGGTTTGACTGCGAACTTTTTGCCTAAGGTTAAATCAGGGAAGAATATTTTCTTTTCAAATGCAGATCTATGTAGTTTATTCATACTCAACACCCTAAATAAAAATGCATTAAATTTAAGTTGGGTATAGACATTTGCATGGGTTTGTTACCGGTTGATTATGTTTTTGGTTTTCATATTTGATCAAAATATATAGACATTCAATAAATACTGATACCTTACGGTGAGTATCTAAGATGTATTTATATCGGATGTCTTTTAAGTTATTGGTGTCAATGCAGTGTCTTATGATGAACACCATTGGGTTTCTTGTATTCCCTATGCAATTGAGGGTATCAATGATTTTGTATTTTGATCGTTTATGTTTATTTTGAAATGTTTTTTGACCGTGTAATCTATGTAACCGATCTATACTCAACATTAAAAACACATTTTATAAACCCATCTGTGCGAACTTATAAAAAATTAAAATGTAAACTTATAATATTATAAAATGTAAAATGTAAATTTAATTCTAAAATCAAGTTAAAATCCAAAGTTAAAGTTATTCTAAAATAAAAATGTTAAATTTTATATATATGTGCGTAAATAAATGTTTGTATGTTAATTACTGGAAATGGCTTATTTTATTCTTTTTTATATATTCTTAGATAAGAATTTATTATGAAATTTAAATCTCTGCTACTCCCTGAGCTAGTGACAATGGGCTAATGACCGGATATCAAAATATATAAAATAAAAAAAAAAATTTTTTTTGACTTACGTATCTGCCTACTTTATAAATTTTTCTAGGTTCAAGTGCCTAGATGGCGCCCTGGAGTGCAGATCACATTAAGCTGCTCTACTCCGTATCATTACAATATATATATATAGTAATGGCTGCAGAAAGGAGTTTGTTATTAACTGAAAGGAGACCCTTTGATTCCTCTTGGAGGCCTTAAAGGAACCGAGCAGGGCAAATTCCTAATGTCCACTCTATAAGTTCTTGTTGTTGCAGCTGTTATTACTATATGATTATTCATATAGTATACAAACATGGATGGGCTGCTCACCAACACCCATTAGCCAGCATGGTGAGTTTATTGGCTTTTTACCTCTGAGTTTAAGATCAAGAAACAACATGGTCTTTCTTCTCAGTGCCTGATAAGGCAGAGTGAATGTTTGTGTAAATGATAAATATTTTTTCAATACATATATATATAATTATGACAGACAAAAATAAAGCATGGCCCTTATTCCCAGGAGGCTGTAAAGTCACCAACCAAAGCAGCGGTTGGCGGCTGAAGGCAGAGGGTGCTAAGAATCCCCTGATTGCAGACCCAGGCTGCCATTTGATGATGACTTTTTATTTAGGTACTTACAACTGCAGATCACTTTCAAGTGAAGAAAGATTGCAAGAATTAGAAGAAGAACTGTCTTATATTAAATGGGACATTATTGGACTTTGTAAAGTTAGAAGAAAAGGTGAAGAGACAATTGATTTAAAAAGTGGACATATACTCTATTATAAAGGCACACATATTGGAAATACAAGTGGAGTAGGATTCATTATAAATAAAAAGTGGAAGAACAATATTGTGGATATTGATGGTGTATCAGACAGAGTGGCAAGATTAGTTAGTTATACAACTTAATAGCAGAAACCAAATGCAGATAATTCAGGTTTATGCCCCAACAAGTTCTCATAGTGATGAAGTAGTAGAAGATTTTTATATGGATGTACAAATGGCTTTTGATCAGAGTAAACAACATTTTAAAATTGTTATGGGAGACTTTAATGCTAGAATTGGCAAACAAATGAAAGATGAAAATGCTGTAGGTAATTTTGGTTATGGTAATAGAAATGAGAGAGGACATAGACTTGTGGAATTTGCAGAAAAAGAAAAACTTTATATTATGAATTCTTTTTTTGAGAAAAATGTTAAAAGAAAATGGACATGGAAGCATCCAAATGAAGGTACCACAGAATTGGATTATATTTTGACTAACAGGAAATACATATTTCAAGATTGTAATGTTCTTAATAAATTTAACACAGGAAGTGATCATCAATTAGTAAGGTATAAGATACATGTTAATGTAAAACTAGAGAGACAAAAATTATTAAGAAAAACAATATTTACAGTTGATATTCCTAATCTTCAGAAACATTCTAATGAATTTAAATTAGAACTAACAAATCGGTTTCAAGTATTAGTAGATTTTGAGCATGATTCAGATTTGAATGAAATTAATATGAAAATAACTGATAAACTTTTAAAAACTGCAACAAAGATAGCTGGTAGAAAAAAGCAGCAATTGACTAATAAAATTTCTACTGAGACTAGAGAATTTATGAAGAAAAGAAGGAATATGAAGATATACAAAAATGATGCATTAAAAAGAATTGAATATCTCAAATTTTGTAAAATGGTGCGAAAGAGAGTTGAAAATGATGTAAGAAAGTATAACTGTGAACTGGCAAGAAAAGCTGTAGAAGAGAATAAAAGTCTCAAGAATGTTAAACAACATTTTGGTATTGGTAGGAAATTTATATCTGAAATAATAAAAAAAGATGGAATTATTACTAAAAAGAGAGATGACATCATGAAATTGGTAGAAGATTTTTATCAAGAATTATATAGTAATAAAGAACAAGTACCTCCTATATTTATTACATCTTCTGAATTGCCCAGAATTTTAAATGAGGAAGTGAGACATGCAATTAAACTTATGAAGAAAGGAAAGGCTCCAGGTAATGATGGAATTATAATTGATATATTAAAAGAAGCAGGTGAAGAAATAAATTTTTTTTTAGCAAAGTTATATACCAAATGTCTAAATGATAAAGATGTACCAGATGATTGGAAGAATGCAGTAATAATATTAATATTTAAAAAAGGTGATAAAGAAAATATTAAAAATTACAGACCTATCAGTCTTTTATCAGTTTTATATAATATTTTTACCAAGATAATTACAATTCGTCTACAGAGAACATTGGATTTCCACCAACCAAGAGAACAAGCTGGATTTAAAAGTGGTTTTAGTACAGTAGATCCAGGATATTGTCATATTTTAAAGAATATTTATAAAAATGCAACAGCAACAATTAGATTACATCATGATAGTGGGAAAGTCAACATTGAGAAAGATGTAAGACAAAGTGACTCCATATCTCCAAAACTTTTTACAGCAATGCTGCAAGAAGTATTTTGTGGATTAAAATGGGAAACTAAAGGAGTGAAAGTAAATGGAGATTATTTAAGTCATTTAGATTTTGCAGATGATGTAGTTGTTTTTGCAAATAATGCTTCAGAGCTGCAGGAAATGTTGCAGGAGTTATCAGATGAAAGTAGAAAAGTAAGACTAAAGATAAATGTTAAAAAGACTAAAGTAATGTTTAATCGATTTGCTCAAAATATGAAAATAAAGATTGATTATGAAGAATTAGAAGAAGTTAACAGTTACAAATACCTCGGTCAGATTATTAATACAGATGGAAACATAATGGATGAAATTAATCATAGAATTAAACTTTGTTGGAGTGCTTTTGGTAGAAATAACTTGATACTAAAAGAAAATATGCCTATGTGTTTGAAAAGAAAGGTTTTTAACAAATGTGTTATACCAGTGCTTACTTATGGATCTGAGACTTGGACACTTAATAGAAGAGCAATACAGAGACTTCAGACCACCCAAAGAAGTATGGAGAGATATATGTTGGGAGTAGCAAGAAGAAATCGAAAACACAATGTATGGGTAAGAGAAAAAAAAGGTGTTACTGACTTCATTGAAAATATTAAACGATTGAAATGGAGTTGGGCTGGACATATTCCTAGAAAAGATGATAATAGATGGACAATTGAATTTTAAACTGGATTTCAAGAGATTGTAAAAGACCCAAAAAGAGACCACATATGAGATGGATGGATAAAATAAGAAAGTGTGCAGGAGTGATGTGGGGAAGAGAAGCTAAAGATCGGAGAAGATGGATTAAACTTGGAGAGACCTTCATCCTGCAGTGGATTGATAATGGTTGATGATGATGATGATATATAGTAATTATTTTTATTATATTAATACAATTTTCATTTCATTGATTAAAATTAGATCTTATAATAATTCATATTCTATTTATTATACTATATTTTCAAATCAGCTTCATGAGTCTCTACATAATTTATTTGCATGTTAAACATTAGTACCTAAAAATATTGAATAAATACTTACATATTTTAATAATTGATTGGATTATTGTAGCATTTCATCATTTACATTGATTGATTACAATAAATGAATAATGAATAAAATTAATCTAATGTTTTATTTAACATCAATTGATTAAGCTAATATATTTAATTTAAACTAATATAAATCGGTAGTCAATGTTATTTGAACTTTCATACTTTATATTTATTTAGTCATTACTTTATAGACATTTCATGCTAGTACAATTTAATATTTCAACTGGATTTAAAAAAAAAAAAAATTTTATTTTAAATATCTTTATACAGTTACAAATGATTTGAATTGACTTAATTATCTGAGATAATAACAGTTTATTGATACATGACAAAATTGGTATCCAAATTTGATGTGTTATTATTTATTTAATAATAGTTAATTATATAATAATTTAACCACTACAGAAATTGGATTGCCCAATTCATGAGGCATTATAATACAATCACTCACTCTCTTATTCACTTATAATAATTTATACTAGTACAATATATAATTAGAGGGGATTTGAACAAAGATCTTCAAGCTCCTCTCAATCATCCATTCCATCTTACACAACTGACACATATGACCACATATATATGAAAAAGATAAATGATCTCCAATATACATTTCATCCTGAATCAGTACTCATCAGTTTGTCTAGAGCATCTTCCCTCACACATACATATATAATCAGTGCTCAGTTTATATTAATATAACAAATCTTCAAACTTTAATGGACAGGTTTCAATCTTATGCACCCCCCAACTCTTCAGTTATCCATATCATTAAAAATCTGATGATGGCTTGTTCAAAGCCCTTGTTGATGGCAATATTATTTGCATACCAATGTTGAGTGTAAGTTATTCTGACCCCTCATATATAGAACCTTAAGACCATTTAAATGCACAAAAGAAGGATGGGGAGAATTCAGGTTACATCTAGCTTAAAGTATATTTATATATTATACTTGTATTCAAACATTTCAATATATATATTGTAAATACCGCTAAGTCTATCTATATTTTAAAAATTATCATTTGTTATTAAAAAAAATCTCTTTGAGTTGATGTTTATATATGAAGTATTATTATTGTTTATGGTTATTAGTTATAGTTATTGTTTGGAATTATTATTTTATTTATTTGTTGATGGTACATCGTTGTGAATATTTAGCTATTATTATTATTATTATTATTATTAATGGTGAGATGTTTAATAGTAATACTTATATGTTCTAATTATTATAAATAAATAAAGACATATAAATTGTTGATTATAAAAAAAAGATTATTTTATTTGTGGTGATTATTAAAAAAATGTAATGTTATTATTTATGTATATATATACATATATTTTAAAAGCTGTCAAATAAATTTTCGATTTAATATTTTTTTTTATATGGTTAATATTTTTTTTTGAATGTTAATTGTTTAAAATAAAACATGTGTAACAATGGTTTTCAAAACAGCATTTGCTAGCACGTGGAACAACAGCAACAACAAAAAAGAAGCCATTATTATTAGGATAGTGATTAAACAAACAAAAGGATAAAAATTTGTTGTACTTTGTTTCTTTGAAATTGCCATTCTTAAGAATAGTGGAATAAGATAAATTTCTGTAATCAATACATAAACATGACTGGCTAATATATATATATATATCACAGCCAAGGGGCTGTGCCATTTTCTTTCATTTATTCCAAGGCAGTTTAAAAAGAAAAACTAAGCAAATTTCAACACATGAATTTCATCGCGTCTGAAGCCGAAATTTGATATAGCTATCTGGAATCTATAACGGTCAATCTAATAATAATCTGGAGGTAACTAAAAGTGATTAATACATTGGATTCAACATGTCAATTATTTTTTTTTTTCAAGGAGAGAAATTTAAAAAAGAAAAATAAAGTATATATGTGCATTTGAAAACTAATAATTTTTTTTAACATGACATTTCTTCAATTCAATTTGGCTCTAGAATGCATTCTAATATTAAATGGATAAAGGAATAAAACAATGGAATAAGTTGACTTTTGAAAGAAAAATAAATAAGTGAACTTTGAAAGGTAGTAAATAATTTTATATGTATAAATGATATATAAATATATTTTTGAGATCGATATTTTTTTTTTTACTTTTATTTTTCATTATAAAAATATAACGTTTTTATAAATATTCAATTCAAGCGTCTTGTTTTCTAACAGCAATAAACGTTTAACAGGTGTCAAAATTAACACTTAAGTAATTTAAAATCTTAAAGTATGGCTTATAAGTTTGGGTTGCATATGAGTTGTTATGTATATTTTAATAAGTAAATTTATATTCGCAAATTTTTATTATAAAAATTGTTTTATTATTAATTTATGTATTTCCATTTTTTTTAACTTCATATAATAATTCTTATGCAGACCAAAACAATAATTTATATATATTTGCTGTATATAATATTTTTTTTTTGAATATCTGAAAAATATAAATATGGATTTGTATTTATATTAATACCTACTTGTTAAGCACAGATATGTCTTTATCTATTTAATATATATACTTATTGTAAGTATATATGTATATTTATTATTTGGGTTTGTATTTAAAACTTATTTAAAACATTGATACTACCTAAAATTAAATCATAATATAGAAATAAAGGATGTACTATTTGTTTTATAGATAATGCCTTTGTAATTTATTAGAAAGCGTATTAATATTTTATTCTTATTTTTCTTTTAATGCCAGAGTCATTATGAAATTAATTGAATTCACAATTTAATAGAGGATAACTTCATATTTCACTTATTGTTTAGTCTTTAGGCCACTTACACATATTATTATTCATTGATATGTTTAGATATACATAAATTTACATAATAGATGTGTATATTGGATTTAATAGAATTCCCTTTGTTTCTGATATATATTTGATTAGTTAGTCATATCAACCTTGAAAATAAATTATAAGGATAGATCTCATTGCTCTATATGATTTTAAATTTATTTCATGTATAGCTAGTTGGAAGGGCATATAAACAATTTATTTAAATATAACTGGGATAATTTTGTCTTTCTTCATTTAAATCATACAATCTATTATATTAGGCTTTCTTAACAATTGGATTTATTTAGATTACATATATTCCATTACATTTTTCATCCAATGTTTGAAACATTATTTTCTTCTAACATATTGACGTTCCATTACATTTGATTTATAATATGTTTGATTTATTACATTTGGCACCACAAACTGTGGGACCTAGTTAACTGGTGATTGGTATAATAAAGATATTTTCCATTACATTTGACATGACAACGTGGTCAGCATGATATGTTTATATACATATCGTATAGTTTCCATTACATTTGGCTTTCCCAATGTTTGGAGCCTTCTTTCTTCAATTTAAATGGAATGCAGCATTTACATTCCATTACATTTGGTGCCTCAAAGTTAGGAGCCTGGTTAACTAATGATTATTGTTGCAAAAGTTCATATGTTTATTTTCATTTGAGATCATATAAAGATACATTCCATTACATTTGGCGCAACAACTAGGGCCTGAAATAAGCTAATTAGGGCTTGAAATACCCCACATACCTGAGAGATGTGTAGTATATATCTTGATGTGAGATGTATAGTTTAAAGAAAGAGAAGCATTTTTGTGTAATTTTTTTTTATATATAGAAATATTTTGGCCTTATGTTTAGATGGTGATTGTTACTGTTATTGTATTTTTTTAATGATGAAAGATAAATATAGTCATGAAGCAGTTTAATTTCAATTTAAAAATTATATTGATGGTGTTAAATTATAGCGTAATAATTTTGTCCATATTTGGAAAATTTATGTTGTAGAAAATCTATAATTTTTAAGGTTGGATTGGATATTTGATTGTTGGAGTTTGGTTGGTTCTGTTGCAAGTATTGATGTTGGATGGGGAATTTTTGTCATTGTCTTGAGGATGTGATGCATTCATGTCACTTGTGATTGATTGATCTCATTTACTGCTCCAACCCAAATTTTGATGTTTATTATTATTTATCATGAAGCAGTTAACAGTAGTCCTGCCATGATTTTACCTTTAAGACTCCAGAGAGAGTAAGGTATAATTATTTTTGATATATGTATAATATTTGCCTCTAAGACTCCCAAAGATGAGCAAGGAAATATTTTATAAATAATAGCCCCTAAGACTTGGATGTAAGCAGGGCAGTGCAATAGTGTTTTCAGAAAATTATTATGGGTTGTAGTAGCTTGGATAGAATGAAATGTGATAATCATCTAAGTGTTCATGAAACATTGTATGCTTTAAGAGTAGTGATTGAATTCTTTTATCTATATCAAAGTTGTGAAGTGCTAATCAATCTTTTGGCTGTCAGTATCTGTCGGATCTTTAGAGGAATAGATAAGTATATAACCTAAATATATAGCACCAAACTTAAGGGCCTGGTTAATTGATTATTGTTGGTAACAAATAATTTATTACATTTGATTATCAATTAGGGCTTGAAAAACAAACATATCAATGTTTTATTTTCCATTATAAGTGACCTCTAAACATGAAGTTCAGTTAGTGAATGTTTGTTGATAATAAATTGCATTAGTACAATTTTAGTAAAATAGTGTTTTGGGCACAAAAGTTAATAATTAGTGAAGTTGATTTTTTTTTTATGTATATAAAATGGTGTTAAGTTTTAAGGTCCAGAAAATTTATGGGTATCAATTTAATAATTTTATATTTAACTACCATTATCTTGAGTGAGAAAGTTGTCTCACAATATTATTGAATTAGTTATTTTAAGGCATGTGAACATTTTATTATATTTTAAATATTACAAGGTTATATTGAATTTGATATGAAATTTCTACATTTCAATATTGTATAAGTGTAGAAGCCTCAATATCATTATCTATAAATAAATGTTAGTTAGTGATCTCAGTTGTTACTTTCTTTCTCTCTCTCTATATATATTTTTAGAGGAATTTATTATTGTTATAGTGATAGAAGAGACTTTTTATAAGCCAATAAGTTTATGAGTTCTAACAACTGAAATTTAGATTGTTGGATAGCTACTATGAATAATAAAATTAAAAGACTTGTACTTTGCTTAGTTGAGTAATTGCTTGTTGGGATAATGATTGGAGATGGTGAGCCCTTGATCTGTGGTAATTACTACATAGAAATATATATATATCTTAGATTTTTTTTGTATGAGTATATAATATTACAGTACTAGTAATAATGGATAATAGTAACGAAATGCCAGTTAGTGGTAATTTTGATTTGGGGAGTTTAATAGAGAAACTGGAGGCTATGATGAAAACCAACTTAAAAACCAATTATGATGATCTTAGAGCTGAGATAAAAACAAATTCTGAGAGACTAGAGTCTAGATTAAATACCAATTATGATGAACTTTCCCAGAAACTAGAATCTAGATTAAAAACAAATTCTGATGAACTTTCCCAGAAACTAGAGACTAGTTTAAAAACTAACTCTGATGAACTAAAAGAGGAACTTAGAACTGAGATGAAAGTCAATTCTAATGAACTTTCTAGGGAATTAAAAGATGAATTAAAAGCTCTGGTAGATAATAGTGTTAGGAGAGTAGAAATAAAATTTGAGGAAAAAATGGAAGAATATAAAGAACCTTTAGATGTGACTAGTGAAAATATTAATGAAAATAAAGAGTATGTTAAAATAGTTGATAGATCATTAGAAATAAGATTAAATTTACAAAAGCAATCAGAAAAAGTAGAATTAAGTTGTGAAAGATTAAAGGACACTGTTCAGAATTTAGAAATTGGACAGTTAGGTTTTCAATGGTTAGACAATAGTACTCTAGAGTTAAGAGAAATAAAAATGCATTATAATAAAATGAATGAAGGTGTTCAAACTTTAGAAGTTGAATTAAGTTCACCAGAAAAGATTAAAATTAGCTCTCAAAAATTACTAGAAAGAACAGAATGTGTTTCTCAAAGTCAATATAAAGAAAGTGTCATGATAGATCACAAATATTCTGATAAGTTCTTTTTGTACAACAATTTTAAAAGTAACAATCAGAGTTTTGATCAGCAGTTGTTTAGTATGATTCTTCATAGGAGGTGTATGGATCATGTGTATGCATATAACTTGGATGGAAGGGATTATTACTATTGTAATAAACCGCTTGAAAGGCAAAACTTAATATATAAATGTAGTTCTTCTCAATCTATAGCCAATGATGGTAGAGTGCATGCAAAGTGTTTAGTATATAGTAACATGAGTATTGAATTCAATAAATTTTGTCTGGATATGACACATTATCTTAATCATAAGATGTTATCTTATAAAGAACAGTATCACGGTAATTTTGTGTGGCGCCAAGAAAGTATATTTTTAGATATATTAGAGAATAAGTATTTGAATGAGAATTTGTACCATTGTGCAATAGAAATGATTTATTTTATAAGTATCCCAGCAGGACAAAGTTGGTAACATATATCTTATTAAAATTTGATAGAAATAAGAAGGTAAAGAAATCTAAAGAGAATTTTCTTTATGAAAATTGTAATAGAGGGATGAAAGTAGGTAAAACCAGGGTAAAATTTAAAACTAAAAATATGAGGAAAATTAAAGTAAAATTCAAAGAGTTGAGTAGAGAGAAGATTAAGATAAATTATCTTAAAAGAAGTATAGACTTTATAAAAGAAATTGGCAAAGCCAAAATTAAACTTAAAATAATAAGTGAGGATGTGATTAGTAAAGATTTTCTTCGAGAAAATATAGCTAAGGAAAGAGATTTAAGTAAACCTAAAGTTAAACTGAAAAGAATTAATATAGTAATGTTATTGTTGTAAAACAAAATGATTTTCAAGAATTCTTTAATGTTGAAGTTGTATCACATCAATCTGATTTGCAATTTTTAAAGGATTATTTAAAAAATTTGAATGAATACCATTCAAAATTGCCCAAAGTATTGTTTTTAATTGAACATAGAACAAGTGAAGTAAAACAAAGACTTACTCAAGTCGATGATGTTTATCAAGATAGTCAAATGAAAGGTAATAGATTATCTGATAAAATAGCAACTATTATTGATAAAATTAAGAGTTATGTTAGTGCTTATGATCAAGTTAGTATTTACGTAAAGGATATAGAGGCAGAATCTAAGGAGATCATAGCAAAATATTTAGATACTTATCCCAAAATTATTCTAAAGCAATTGAATTATATCAAAACGTTATATAAAAATTTTGTAAATCAAAGTAAACTTCTTCACAGAGTTCAAAAAATTGGAAATTAAAAGGCACTTTTGATTATTATTATTTTTTTAAAGAAAACTTGGACAAAGATCTAGATGATCTGAAAGATAGATATGAACAAATGAATATGGTTATTAATAAGAAAAGTAATATTTTTTAAACCATGTTAGTCCTTAGAAAGATTACAAATTTGAGAAGTTTTTTTTTTCAATATCTCATAATTCATTAGTTATTTGCAAAGACATTTTTTTTTCGGTGGATTAGGGGGTATTGTAAATATCGATAAGTCTATCTATATTTTAAAAATTATCATTTGTTATTAAAAAAAATCTCTTTGAGTTGATGTTTATATATGAAGTATTATTATTGTTTATGGTTATTAGTTATAGTTATTGTTTGGAGTTATTATTTTATTTATTTGTTGATGGTACATCATTGTGAATATTTAGCTATTATATTATTATATATGTTCTAATTATTATAAATAAATAAAGACATATAAATTGTTGATTATAAAAAAAAGATTATTTTATTTGTGGTGATTATTAAAAAAATGTAATGTTATTATTTATGTATATATACATATATTTTAAAAGCTGTCAAATAAATTTTCGATTTAATATTTTTTTTTATATGGTTAATATTTTTTTTGAATGTTAATTGTTTAAAATAAAACATGTGTAACAATGGTTTTCAAAACAGCATTTGCTAGCACGTGGAACAACAGCAACAACAAAAAAGAAGCCATTATTATTAGGATAGTGATTAAACAAACAAAAGGATAAAAATTTGTTGTACTTTGTTTCTTTGAAATTGCCATTCTTAAGAATAGTGGAATAAGATAAATTTCTGTAATCAATACATAAACATGACTGGCTAATATATATATATCGCAGCCAAGGGGTTGCACCATTTTTTTTTCATTTATTCCAAGGCAGTTTAAAAAGAAAAACTAAGCAAATTTCAACACATGAATTTCATCGCGTCTGAAGCCGAAATTTGATATAGCTATCTGGAATCTATAATGGTCAATCTAATAATAATCTGGAGGTAACTAAAAGTGATTAATACATTGGATTCAACATGTCAATTATTTTTTTTTTTTCAAGGAGAGAAATTTAAAAAGGAAAAATAAAGTATATATGTGCATTTGGAAACTAATAATTTTTTTCTAACATGACATTTCTTCAATTCAATTTGGCTCTAGAATGCATTCTAATATTAAATGGATAAAGGAATAAAACAATGGAATAAGTTGACTTTTGAAAGAAAAATAAATAAGTGAACTTTGAAAGGTAGTAAATAATTTTATATGTATAAATGATATATAAATATATTTTTGAGATCGATATATTTTTTTTTTACTTTTATTTTTCATTATAAAAATATAATGTTTTTATAAATATTCAATTCAAGCGTCTTGTTTTCTAACAGCAATAAACGTTTAACAGGTGTCAAAATTAACACTTAAGTAATTTAAAATCTTAAAGTATGGCTTATAAGTTTGGGTTGCATATGAGTTGTTATGTATATTTTAATAAGTAAATTTATATTCGCAAATTTTTATTATAAAAATTGTTTTATTATTAATTTATGTATTTCCATTTTTTTTAACTTCATATAATAATTCTTATGCAGACCAAAACAATAATTTATATATATTTGCTGTATATAATATTTTTTTAATTTTTTTTTGAATATCTGAAAAATATAAATATGGATTTGTATTTATATTAATACCTACTTGTTAAGCACAGATATGTCTTTATCTATTTAATATATATACTTATTGTAAGTATATATGTATATTTATTATTTGGGTTTGTATTTAAAACTTATTTAAAACATTGATACTACCTAAAATTAAATCATAATATAGAAATAAAGGATGTACTATTTGTTTTATAGATAATGCCTTTGTAATTTATTAGAAAGCGTATTAATATTTTATTCTTATTTTTCTTTTAATGCCAGAGTCATTATGAAATTAATTGAATTCACAATTTAATAGAGGATAACTTCATATTTCACTTATTGTTTAGTCTTTAGGCCACTTACACATATTATTATTCATTGATATGTTTAGATATACATAAATTTACATAATAGATGTGTATATTGGATTTAATAGAATTCCCTTTGTTTCTGATATATATTTGATTAGTTAGTCATATCAACCTTGAAAATAAATTATAAGGATAGATCTCATTGCTCTATATGATTTTAAATTTATTTCATGTATAGCTAGTTGGAAGGGCATATAAACAATTTATTTAAATATAACTGGGATAATTTTGTCTTTCTTCATTTAAATCATACAATCTATTATATTAGGCTTTCTTAACAATTGGATTTATTTAGATTACATATATTCCATTACATTTTTCATCCAATGTTTGAAACATTATTTTCTTCTAACATATTGACGTTCCATTACATTTGATTTATAATATGTTTGATTTATAATATGTTTATATGATATATTGTCCATTACATTTGGCACCACAAACTGTGGGACCTAGTTAACTGGTGATTGGTATAATAAAGATATTTTCCATTACATTTGACATGACAACGTGGTCAGCATGATATGTTTATATACATATCGTATAGTTTCCATTACATTTGGCTTTCCCAATGTTTGGAGCCTTCTTTCTTCAATTTAAATGGAATGCAGCATTTACATTCCATTACATTTGGTGCCTCAAAGTTAGGAGCCTGGTTAACTAATGATTATTGTTGCAAAAGTTCATATGTTTATTTTCATTTGAGATCATATAAAGATACATTCCATTACAATATATATATATATATTGTAACGAGCACAGACGTTCGTTACATTGTTTTTTTTATATTTATTAAACATGAAAGTAAATCAAAAAGTTCGCATTTAAAAATTTTCTTTAAGAATTAAAAATTGAAATTAAATATCATCTTAAACTCTTATATATTAAATCGCACAGATAATGAAAAATTATTAAAATAAAACTTTATTAAAGAAAAAGTATTTTAAAACTAAATTTTAAAAAGATTTGGAAATAAAATTATATCTTTAAATTTATCTTTAAATATATCTTTGATTTGGAAAACAGGTTAATTAATCAGAAATGGAAATGATAAATTTAATTAGTCAAATGTAAACCAGCCTTGGGCATTTAAATGTAAAAACAGCGGTCAGATAGGAAAACAATAGAAACAAATAGCCAATGAAAGAAATCCATCGGGAAATCGGACCTCAGCGAAAGGATCATCACATCGATGACATAATGCCAAGTCAATCCTTCGAATACGTATAAAAGGAAAATTTGGAAATTATTAATTAGTGATTGATTATTGATTATTACGATGTGACTATATGTAGTAGTACGGAGTTGGAGGTGATGGAATTGACAGACGCACTGTCAATTCTGTCAGCTGTTAAAGAAAGGAGAAATGAACTATCGTTTTCTACACTGAGGACTAGTTAAAGCAAAAATCTCCGGATGGATAAATAAATCGGCCTTCAGAATATTAACCTCTTTAGGACGGCGTGGGAATTTACGTTCATGGCAAGCAACGGATAAAGTTGGACGTTTTAAAAATCGTAAGAACTTTATATTCACTTGAAACAATAAGAACTCTAAATTTTAAAACTTTTTAGTAAATAATGCAATAGAATCCTATCTGACCAAACTAAATTCTTCATTAATAATGTTATTTGATGTATTTGTTATTTATTTATTTAAAATCATTTCCATTTATTTAACTTTGTTCTTTAAGTTTATTTATGATTTCTGTTTTCCGATGAATTAAAATATATCAATGTTAAACTTAAGTCGGGCGTGAATGGCTGTATAGATTTGTAAAGTTATATTAGGGGAGGGTAATCTTAGGTTATTTGTTTCGTGGTTAAATTGGGTCAATGGATTGGATATATTGGTGTGATTAGTAGATGTAATATTGATTCGCTACGGGCAGAATCGCTTCATACGCCGCACACTTCCATTTGCCTATGGAAGGAATTATAAGTCGGATACCGCAGTTTCTTTCTATGGAGTTTTTTTGTTTTATTGCTCTTCTTTGCAGATAGATGTAATATTCCTATCTCATAAAAGGCAATTTCTTCTCTTAACCTTTTGTGCTGCCGTATTTTATTACATTGAATACATCGATATATCAGATGAATTGATGCCAGTTTGACTACGAATTTTAGCCTAAGGTTAAATAGGGATAGAATGTTTATTTTCAAAAGCAAATTTATGTGGTCTATTCATACTCAACCCTAAATAAAAATGCATTAAATTTAAGTTGTTTATAGACGCTTGCATGGATTGTTTATTGGTTAACTATGTTTTGCGTTTCCATATTTGATCAAAATATATAGACATTCGATAAATAATGATACCTTACGGTGAGTATCTAAAATGTATTTATTCGGATGTCTTTTAAGTTATTGGTGACAATGCAAGTATCTTATGGTGAATACTATTGGGTTATGTATAAATTTCCCTCCGCAATTGTCAGTAATCAATAATTTTGTATTTTGATCGTTTATGTTTACTTTGAAATGTTTTTGACCGTGAAATCTATGTAACCGATCTATATTCAACATTATAAACAAGCTTTCATAAATTTATCTGTGCGAACTTAATTAAAATGTAAAATTAGAATATAATAGTAATTAAATGTAAATTAAAGTCAAAAATCAAAGTTAAAAATAATGTTAAATGTTAAAATGTAAAACTAATACTAAAATAATTTTAAATCTTATATATATGTGCATAAATAAATGTTTGTATGTTAATTACTGGCAGTGGCTTATTTTATTTATTTTTTAATGTTGAAATCTAATTAGATAAGATATTATATTATTTAATCTCTGCTATTCCACTGAGCTAGTGACATGGGCTAACGACCGGAATCAAAATAAAAAAAAATATATTTTATTTTTTCTTACGTATCTGCCTACTTTATAAATTTTTCTAGGTTCAAATGCCTAGATGGCGCCCTGTAGTGCAGTTTACGTTAAGTCGCCTTCTCCGGATCGTTACAACTGGCTTTCCCAATCTGGGGCCGATCTTTAATAAACCACATATACCCTGAGCAAATTTTATCAAAATGAAATATTTTTATCTGTTTACATATAGTCGTATACTTTAAATCTTATAAAAGCACTGCCAGAATGAAATAGCACATATATTTAAACACTAGAAAGTATAAATAATTTTAAACTGTATTTCGTTAAAAAGAAAGTCAAAAGGTTGCAATTGATATGTTTTTTTTGTTGATATATATATTATGCATTTATGTGTATAGGTGCGCACAGCCACGTAAGTTTATGATCGAAATGTGGTACCTTACGATGAGTACCGTTGGGAATTTACTTCAGTGTAATCCTATTTAAGTATTTTAATCAGTCATAAATAAGTTGATGGTATTTATAATTGTGCTGCAAATATACTCGCATAAACCCATTATCTTTCAAAATATATTTACTTCAATGCAACCTTCCTAAATAATTTAAACAATTTGCTTGTCATGCCATGAGTAAAAATAAAATGTATAAAATAAAATAGAACTCTGGTCGGGAGGAGGTGAACGTAAATGGTCCTTAGGTAAGTGATAGTAAACATTTTTCTTTTTGTATAGTCTTTTTGTAAAATTATTAACCGGATGTTTTGTAAATGTCTTCATCAATCATGTACCGTAATTACTAACCCTAAGTAAAATATTTTTTTTTTTGATCATTTTTTTTAAGTAACTTTACTGATATGTAACGAGCACAGACGTTCGTTACATTGTTTTTTTTATATTTATTAAACATGAAAGTAAATCAAAAAGTTCGCATTTAAAAATTTTCTTTAAGAATTAAAAATTGAAATTAAATATCATCTTAAACTCTTATATATTAAATCGCACAGATAATGAAAAATTATTAAAATAAAACTTTATTAAAGAAAAAGTATTTTAAAACTAAATTTTAAAAAGATTTGGAAATAAAATTATATCTTTAAATTTATCTTTAAATATATCTTTGATTTGGAAAACAGGTTAATTAATCAGAAATGGAAATGATAAATTTAATTAGTCAAATGTAAACCAGCCTTGGGCATTTAAATGTAAAAACAGCGGTCAGATAGGAAAACAATAGAAACAAATAGCCAATGAAAGAAATCCATCGGGAAATCGTACCTCAGCGAAAGGATCATCACATCGATGACATAATGCCAAGTCAATCCTTCGAATACGTATAAAAGGAAAATTTGGAAATTATTAGAGTGATTGATTATTGATTATTACGATGTGACTATATGTAGTAGTACGGAGTTGGAGGTGATGGAATTGACAGACGCACTGTCAATTCTGTCAGCTGTTAAAGAAAGGAGAAATGAACTATCGTTTTCTACATTGAGGACTAGTTAAAGCAAAAATCTCCGGATGGATAAATAAATCGGCCTTCAGAATATTAACCTCTTTAGGACGGCATGGGAATTTACGTTCATGGCAAGCAACGGATAAAGTTGGACGTTTTAAAAATCGTAAGAACTTTATATTCACTTGAAACAATAAGAACTCTAAATTTTAAAACTTTTTAGTAAATAATGCAATAGAATCCTATCTGACCAAACTAAATTCTTCATTAATAATGTTATTTGATGTATTTGTTATTTATTTATTTAAAATCATTTCCATTTATTTAACTTTGTTCTTTAAGTTTATTTATGATTTCTGTTTTCCGATGAATTAAAATATATCAATGTTAAACTTAAGTCGGGCGTGAATGGCTGTATAGATTTGTAAAGTTATATTAGGGGAGGGTAATCTTAGGTTATTTGTTTCGTGGTTAAATTGGGTCAATGGATTGGATATATTGGTGTGATTAGTAGATGTAATATTGATTCGCTACGGGCAGAATCGCTTCATACGCCGCACACTTCCATTTGCCTATGGAAGGAATTATAAGTCGGATACCGCAGTTCCTTTCTATGGAGTTTTTTGTTTTATTGCTCTTCTTTGCAGATAGATGTAATATTCCTATCTCATAAAAGGCAATTTCTTCTCTTAACCTTTTGTGCTGCCATATTTTATTACATTGAATACATCGATATATCAGATGAATTGATGCCAGTTTGACTACGAATTTTAGCCTAAGGTTAAATAGGGATAGAATGTTTATTTTCAAAAGCAAATTTATGTGGTCTATTCATACTCGACCCTAAATAAAAATGCATTAAATTTAAGTTGTTTATAGACGCTTGCATGGATTGTTTATTGGTTAACTATGTTTTGCATTTCCATATTTGATCAAAATATATAGACATTCGATAAATAATGATACCTTACGGTGAGTATCTAAAATGTATTTATTCGGATGTCTTTTAAGTTATTGGTGACAATGCAAGTATCTTATGGTGAATACTATTGGGTTACGTATAAATTTCCCTCCGCAATTGTCAGTAATCAATAATTTTGTATTTTGATCGTTTATGTTTACTTTGAAATGTTTTTGACCGTGAAATCTATGTAACCGATCTATATTCAACATTATAAACAAGCTTTCATAAATTTATCTGTGCGAACTTAATTAAAATGTAAAATTAGAATATAATAGTAATTAAATGTAAATTAAAGTCAAAAATCAAAGTTAAAAATAATGTTAAATGTTAAAATGTAAAACTAATACTAAAATAATTTTAAATCTTATATATATGTGCATAAATAAATGTTTGTATGTTAATTACTGGCAGTGGCTTATTTTATTTATTTTTTAATGTTGAAATCTAATTAGATAAGATATTATATTATTTCATCTCTGCTATTCCACTGAGCTAGTGACATGGGCTAACGACCGGAATCAAAATAAAAAAAAAATATTTTTTTTTCTTACGTATCTGCCTACTTTATAAATTTTTCTAGGTTCAAATGCCTAGATGGCGCCCTGTAGTGCACTTTACATTAAGTCGCCTTCTCCGGATCGTTACAATATATATATATGGTGTGAATTAATGTTTAATATTTGTATATTTATTTCAGTATTGTGTTATGCACTGGGTTTATTTTATATATATACACGCAATAAAAAAGAATCTTATAATAGCAATTAAAAATGATAACTTATAGTTTCCAATACTTCTCTGGAAAATTATATATATATTAAATAATTTCAAATAATACTCTCTCTCTTTCTCTTAATGAATATTGGCAATTCACTTCACATGGCAACTGAAGTTATTAGTAAACTAAAATTCAATCAAGTTTTAATGTTTTTTGCTCATTATATACCCACAGTTTTTAGTGTAATAAACAACTATTGGCCTAAAATCAAAAGTAATGATATATAATGATATATGTTGTTAAAAAAGATAATTGATTTTCTTCAAAGTGATACAAACTGTTTTTTTTTTTTTTGGTTAGTTTTTCTTAATGACTCATTTAATTAACAAAATTGGACAGGAAAAAATAAATAAATTGAAATTATATTAAACTTTTAGACTTTACTTTATAAAAACAAAGGTATTAAAGATATCAATATTTACATAAATTGATTACTAAAAATTTTTTTATTTCACAACAAAGCAAAAAATTATTTTATAAGGTATAATTTTTACTTATCTCATAATTTCATTTAAATTTGGAAAAGAATAAAAATCTCTATGCTGTTTTCCATAAAATAATAAACCTTTAAATTATATCAAAGATTCAAATAGAAGACAAATATATGAAACATACAAGACTTCTATAAATTTGGTTGGTTAATTAAAAATGAACAGAAAAAAATATAAAATGATATACATATAATTGTGAAAAAATGCATGTAATATTTATTTAATGTATTGTTATGATATAGTCAATTATTTTGTAATTACTGGATTTATATATGAGGGTTTTGATTTACTTTAATGATTTATATTGTTATTATTTGTTTTAATGCCATTATTGAACACTAGATGGTTTTATGTCTGAAATAGTTCATTAATGTTAAATAGATTAGTAACATTTGAAAAAAGCACCAAACCAGGTATTGAAAAAGGCTTTTTATGTGTAATATTATTACTGAGATTTATATAGCTATTATAAAAAATTCATTATTGTTTTCTGATTATTAATTTCATTTAATATTTCATTTCTATAAGTGATGTTTTGGATATTGAGAATATATAAAGAATAAAGTTTTTTATTTATTTATCTGAATAATTGATTTTAAAACACTAAACATCACATGTGTAATGGTATATAATATGCCGTTACATTAATTTGAAATTAAAATAAAAAGTTCATAAATAAAAATAAATTTATTAAAAACTAAAAGCTAAAATTAAAAAAAGCTTGCACGTATATATATATATATATATATATATAAATTGCACAGATGAAAAACTTTAAAAGTATTTTATTTTAAATAAAAAAAAGTATTTGCACATACTTTTTTATAAAAAAAGTACAAGATCTAAAGATAAAATATTTTTGTTAAAAGATTTCTATGTAATCTCAGTAAATGTAAATGATTGTGTAATGAATTTCCCTACACGACGCTAGCCCTTTGGGCTCTTATATAATTAAAAAGTCAGATAGTAGATATAGATAAAAATTAAAGATTGTTTCCCACTCTGAAGCAGGATGTCCAATAGAAGCAGCGACCAACGCTCGGACCTTAATGAAAATCATTGGAACAGGAAAGCATTGTTCAATGAATCTGACAATTAAAATAAAAGGAAAAAGATTTGCAATCGCAGTTAGTTCCAGCTTGATTTTTGAGGAGGAATGTGAAAAGACGCACTTTCACCCTCTTACTTATTTCAAAGGAAGTGATTGTTGAATTATGAATGGTACTTGTGCAGACCCCAAATCATATGGGTACTGCAATAAAATAGTACCAGGATTGAACCAGCTAAGGCCATCTCCAGAACAACAGGCCAGTCTTCTATGAAAGTATGACTAATAAAGACTTTGTGGGAATTGGCACCAGGAACTGGGAGCTCTTCTACTGCAAGATATGAACTGTAAAATTTTAAAAAAGTAATTAAGAACTTTCGTCAAGATTTGAAAAGCTTTCAATAATCAACTAAACCTAATTTTTAAAATGAACTTTAATCTGACTTTTAAGATTTCAAAATCAATTATTAATGTTTAATTTTATATATTTGAGTTTGCTAATTTAATCATTTCCATTTTTTTATTAATATTTATTGATTAAATTATTTGAATGTATTTAAATTAAAGTTGGGTGTAGATAGCTGCATAGGTTCATTAATGTTTAGTTATTTTTTACTTTTTTTGATTTTCATATGATTAAAATATATAGATATCAGTAAATATGACACCTCATGCTGAGTGTCCAAACATATTTATTCATATATCTTTTAAGTTATTGGTGTCAATGCAGCACCTTATGATGAGTGCCATTGGGTTTATTGTAAATTTTCCTCTGCAATTCCATCAATAACTTTATATTTTAATCGTTTATGTTTATTTTGAATGGGTTTTAATTTCAGGCTATTTGTCTCATAGTTAGGTCAATGCTAGTGGAGGGATATATGGGTGTTTATATCAATGTAATGTGAAGCATGTTTAGCATACAGGGCAAAGCCCAATTGAATGCATGACCCAAAGATGTAGTCATTGCATTGCAATGGATGCAGATATATTTCCTGCACCATTGACCCTTTTTTAGCTCTATGGATAGGGACTATAAGTTGGCAGATAGACCACTCTCCCCCATACATAGCACTTCTCTTTAATTATTTTATATACATGATTTCTTTGCCAGACAGACACACATTCCTGTACTGGATGAGGATCATGTCCTTCAAATAATATCATGCTGTCAGATGCACATTTCTGTCAGTGTGGTTTTATGCTAGCATCTTCATATTGCATTGGTAACATCCATATATCAGGAAGCAGGCATTGGTTTGGCTATGAACTTTTAGTCTGAGATTGAACAATTGTTTTGAAAGGTTTTTAACTGAGTAATCTATGTAGGCTATCTATACTCAACATTCTAAAGTAAAATTTATTAAAAGATCCATCTGTGTGGACTGTTTAAAATATTAATTGAAATTTAAAATTTAATATTAAAATCTAAAGATAAATTTATTCCTCAATTTTTAAATATTTAGATGTGCATTAATAAATGTTTTATGTGTGTGTTATTACTGGCAGTGGCTTATTTTTTATATTAATATATTTTGAGAATATAAATCTTTCTTTATTAAGACTTATAAAAATTTATATGATAAATTATCTCTGCTGCTCCATGAGCTAGTGGCATGGGCTGATGGTCATAATAAAATAAAATAATATAAAATTAGATCTTCAGACATATCTGCCTACTATATAAATTTTCCAGGTTCCAATAGCCTGGTGGTGCCCTGTAATACGGCAGATATGGTAAGACTCCACACTCATCTGACCATGATACATGATCACCATTTCTTATGCTTGTTCATAACTGTTATTAAAACAGGAAAAACTCTCAATACAGTAGTGCCACTCAGTGCAAGCCAGAGTAATCAATGGATGCCAAAAAGTTTGTGCATAAAATGCATATCTAGTGCCTATTCATCTACACTGCACCTACATCTCAGGATCCAATGCAACCCTCCAGCAGCCACCTTTTATCTCTACTTAATTACAAAACTATGAGAAAAAATTGAAAACACAATAATATTTTCAGTCCAAACTCATTAGCTTATATAGTCATATAGGTCTGAACTCAGTTCATTACTCATACATTTTGGTGTCTTTGGTTCTTTAATAACCATAGCCACTACTATCCTATTAGGCAGGATTGGTATTAAACCATTAAACATCACACAATGACCATTTCTTAAGCTTGCTCATAACTGTTATTAAAACAGGAAAAATTCTCCATATAGTAGTGCCACTCAATGCAAAACAGAGTAATCAATAGATGTCAGAAGGCTTGTGCATGGATAGTTTTTCCTCTTTTAATAACAGTTATGAGAAAGCATAAGAAATGGTGATTATGTAATGTTTAGTGGTTTAAATACCAATCCTGCCTAATAGTATAGTGGTGGCTATGGTTATTAAAGAACCAAAGACACCAATATGTATGGGTACTGAATCAAGTTCAGACCTATACAACTATATAAGCTAATGAGATTGAATTGAAAATATTATTGTGTTTTTAATTTTATTGTCATAGTTTTGTAATTAAGTAGAGATAAAAGGTGGCTGCTGGAGGGTTGCATTGGATCCTGAGATGTAGGTGCAGGGTTTTCAGATCAAAGGCCCCTCACTGACAAAAGCCATAATCTAGAAACTAGTCTGGGATATTGGATGAGTAGGCACTAGATAAGGATTTTATGCTCAAGCCTTCTGGCATCCATTGATTACTCTGGCTTGCACTGAGTGGCACTATTGTATGGATTGCCTGTTTTAAGAATTGGATTTTCATTTAAATCCAATGTGAGCTTGCTTCATTGCTTCAGACAACAATAAATAATAAATTTAATAATTATATTTAAATCATTTTCAGCCAAGTTTATCATAGCAGCAAATGTGATGTAAATTCTTCAATCTGTCAAAACAATTCACACATTTTTGAAGAGGCTAGTTTAGTAGTATACATGCTCAAATACTATATACATGCCAATATTGCAGTTTTCATATTACAATATCATATTTCATACTGTTATATAAAGTAAATAATAAAAACTTCCAAACCACTGGCTGGCTTTTTGTTTATTAATGGAAATTAAGGGATTACATCCATGTAAATAACCAAGGGTAATTTTATCTTTGATGTTACTAGAAAACTATCATTGCAAATTAATTGTCCTGAAGTTAAACCCAAACAAATTTTTTAGTAACCTATAATAGCTTTTTTTTTAGTTTAAGCACTTATAACCAAGTTATTATAAGGATTTAAACCCAAGCAGCTATTTTTTTATAAGAATAAAGATTCACAATCTTACACCCTAATATACTACAAATAACAATTCATCTTTGCCAGAATATTGTATATAGTAAATTGTTTTTCATGGATGTATTATGATATGAATAATAACAATTAAAGAATATATCCATGTAAACAAACAGAATTAAACTTATATTTGATGTTGATAGAAAAGTACCAGTTATTAATTGATAATTCTGAAGTTAAACTAAATTTCTCATTATCTATAATTAGTTCTTATCTCTTGAGTTTAAGTAAAAGAAGATTCACATTCACTTTTAACAACAAGTTGTTACAAGGATTTAAACCCACACAGTTAACTTTAAAGACATAAGGATTTAGAAGACTTCTATCTTGTATTAGAAGTAAAAGAATATATTTTTATTCTAATTAAACTCAGGATAAAAGAGCAATTATATGTTAACCAAATGGCATTTTTGAATGATTTGCCTAGTTTTTTTTTACTAATTCACCCCTAGTGAAAAATTTCACAGGCATTATATTGTAATATGAGTATTTTCCTATATACATTATAATATAAAATTTTAGTTTGAAAAAAATTCCATAGATGGCAAGAAAATAAAAAAATTTTTCAGAACAATTGAATTTTGCTCCATCCTGACAAGTATATCTATTGTATTATGACAGAGTTGGTCACATCTCAATTTCTATGACATTGTTTAAAGAAAATGGTTTGAATAACCAAAAAACATGTTTATTTGTGAATTTATTACAATTTTAGATATGTTTATACAACAATTTACACAATATTTATTAGATATCAAAAATATAAATTATTAATAACTTATTTTGAATGGAAATATTTTATTTTCAAAAATAGAACATTATATTATCAAACAATGCAAATATGATCTAAAGAAATTAATAAACTTAGCTTTCTACATAAGCAATATAAGTATAATAACAAGTATGAAAATATCATTTTGCAATAAATATTGCAAAATTTTAAACTTTTAAAGCATACTTTGTTAGATATCACAAACATAAATAAATATTTGTTCAGATTTTTAAAAAAACTCAAAAATAATGAAGATTTCATTAATTTTGTAAAATGAAAATAATCTTTCTAGAAATGATGACATATTTTTTTGTTCTGATTGTGATCTCATTTTTTAATATCTATAAAAATGTGAACATTTAAACTTTATTTCAGTAGTAAACAAAAATATCTATCAAATGAAGTCAAATTTATTATTTCCTGATAAGTAATAATGGTTTAATCTTAAATTTTACGTTGAATGTGAGAAGAAAGGAAATTGATGAAATGCAAAAGGAACATTGAAGGGTTAATATAGAATACTTGTTTAACATCAGGACTGTTATAGTCAAAGTCTCAACACTTCTATCTGTATAATCTTAGACTAGAATAAAAGGTGAAATTATTCTTTTACTTATACAGGCTGTCTTGACAATAGATTAAAGATTCATGGTGTCAATAAACTTGGACTATTATATATATGTATAGTAGTGTATATATATATATATATATATATATATATATATATATATATTGTACCGGTTGGTTTGGTCTGTTCATATAACAAGATCTAGCATCTAGGCAAAAGTACCTCAAGTCCAATCATGTGCAAGATACATAAGTTAGGAGCACTCATGAACTCTGCCCTATTTGCCTATTTTCCAGATCTACTAACTTATGAGCAACAATCCCAATGATACTGATCTAATTTTATCTTTCTCCGCCGGCATCGCAAAGCAGAGATACAAAAAGACTCTAATTTAAATTTATATGATGAAATATTTTAGCATGAAATATAAGTTTGACTCATTTAAAGGTTGTGATGTTTTCATATTAACTATATCTATAAGTTTAGCATGAGATCCTCTAGTCAGAGCGAGCATAATTAAATAACTAAGATATTAATATTTAACTAAAAGAAAACAATGATTTTGAAAATTTATATTATATTATATATATATATATATATATATATATATATATATATATATATATATATATATAAGATTTATTACGTTAAAGAAATATGAATAAATCCTTGTTTCATTATTTTATTAATCCTTAGCCTCTTAACTTAAATATATTTTGAATTAAATTTAGACGGTAACAGGTAAATCATATTACATTTTATTTATAACTTAGAGGATGACAGATTTGATTGATTACTCTATTTCATTTATTATTGCAGCTCATATGCCAATAATAGATAAATATACTTATGAACAATTGGTTTTGCACTATGAGGAAACATATTATTGAGATACCAATCCACCCCCAGAAAGAACAAAATATAGCATTTAACTGATTTAGCTTACAAGTATTATTTTAGGACTGAAACATTATTTTTATTACAAAAATACATTTGATTAATAAATGCAAGGATTTCAGCTTTTCCTGAGTGAAAAACATGTGTGGGATAGCTCATTAACATATATATATATAATGCCATCATCAAAGACGCATCTGAAAATATTAATAAATATCATAAATAAATCTGGTTAGTAGAGTCACAACATTACAGCTTGTGGATATTCACAGGTTTTATTTAGAAATATAACAGAAAGGTGGTGCATGCATGGCAGCATAGTTATGTGATCCAGTCATGGATCCTTGCAAGTGCTTCCGAGAATTCATTGAAGAAATAGACCGATATATGTCTGCAAAATGTTGGCAGAATCGGTTCATGAATGAAGAGCGGATAGCTGTCTGTTTAATGGGCTGGGATTTTCCCCAGAGTGATCCCTATATAAAGCCAGCTTAAGTGACCAAATAAGTCCCCAGGGGATTAAGAGCCTGGTTCTTGGACTTGGAGATACAAGATGGGGGTCAGCTTTCCGATATGTCTGGGTAGAGAAGAACAAATATATTATAACGATCTGGTGAAATTGGAGACTTAACATATCTGCACTACGGGCACCATCTAGGCATTTGAACATAGAAAAATTTATAGAGTAGGCAGATACGTAAGTCCAAAAAAATTTTTTTTTTTTTTTTTTGCATCCGGTCGTTAGCACATGTCACTAGCTCAGTGGAATAGCAGAGATTTAATAATATAATATAAGAATATATATATAAGAGGAATAAAATAAGCCACTGCCAGTAATTAACATACAAATATTTATTTATGCACATATATATAAGATTTAAAATTATTTTAGTATTAGTTTTACATTTTAACATTTAACATTATTTTTAACTTTACCTTAGATTTTAATTTACATTTTAATTTCTATTATATTATAAGTTTATATTTTAATTAAGTTCACACAGATGGGATTATAAAAGCTTGTTTTAATATGTTGCTATAGATCGGTTACATAGATTTCAACGGTCAAAAACATTTCAAAATAAACATAACCGATCAAAATACAAAATTATTGATTACTGACAATTGCATAGGGAAATATAAGAAACCCTCTAGTATTCAGCATAAGATACTTGCATTGTCACCAACAACTTAAAAGACATCTGAATAAATACATTTTAGATACTCCCCGTAAGGTATCATTATTTATCGAATGTCTATATATTTTGATCAAATATGAAAACCCGAAACATAATTCACCATTAACCAATCCATGCAAGCATCTATAAACAACTTAAATTTAATGCATTTTTATTTAGGGTCGAGTATGAATAGACTACATAGATTTGCATTTGAAAATAAACTATTCTATCCCTATTTAACCTTAGGCTAAAATTCGCAGTCAAACTGGCATCAATTCATCTGATACATCGATGTATTCAATGTAATACGGAATACAGTAGCACCAAAAAGATTAAGAGAAGACATTGACTCTCATCAGATAGGAATATTACATCTATCTAATGTGAAGAACAATAAAAAAAAACTCCATAGCAAGGAACTGCGTTCTCCGTCTTATAATTCCTTTCATAGGCAAACGGGTGAGTGCGGCATATATATAAATGATTCTTCCAGTAGCGAATCTCCGACTACATCTACTAACTACATCAAAATATCCAATCCATTGACCCAATTTAACAACGAAACAACTAACCTAAGATTACCCTCCCCTAATATAACTTTACAAATCTATACAGCCATTCACGCCCGACTTAAGTTTAACATTTATGTAATTTAACTTAATGGAAAACAGAAATCATGATAATATGGAAAGTTTTAATTTAATGTTCATTATTTATAAAGTTCTTACAGTTTACAACAGTTCATCTTTATCCATTGCTTGCCATGAACATGAATTCCCACACCATCCTCAAAAGATTGGTATCCATTTAACCGTTGTTTTATTTATTCATTCAAAGGTTTTTTAGTTTAGTTGGTCCTCAATGTAGAAAATGATAGTTCATTTCTCTTTCTTTCTTTGGCAAAACTGAAGGGATTGAATCATGTGTCTCTTCAATCCCTTCTCCCGCACCTCCGCACTAACACCTATCTGTCACATCGTAATAATCATAATCACTAACTAATAATTTCCAAACTTGTCCTTTTATATTACTTTGAAAGATTGACTTAACATTACATCATCGATGTGATGATCCTTTTCATTGAGGTCCGATTTCCCAATGGATTTATTTCATTTGCTAAAAGTTTCTATTGTTTTCCTATCTGACCGATGTTTTTACATTTAAATGCCCAAGGCTGGTTTACATTTGACTAATTAAATTTATCATTTCCATTTCTGATTAATTAACCTGTTTTCCAAATCAAAGATATATTTAAAGATAAATTTAAAGATATAATTTTATCTCCAAATCTTTTTAAAATTTAGTTTTAAAATACTTTTTCTTTAATAAAGTTTTATTTTAATAATTTTTCATTATCTGTGCGATTTAATATATACGAGTTTAAGATGATATTTAATTTCAATTTTTAATTCTTAAAGAAAATTTTTAAATGCGAACTTTTTAATTTACTTTCATGTTTAATAAAAAACAAACAAACAATGTAATGAACGTCTGTGCTTGTTACAATATATATATATATATATATATAAGCAAACAAGGAGGCCTGTATGCACGCACCGCTTGGAATAATAAATATAACTTTAAAGAATATCTAGTTAATTACTGCCCATACATTGTGGAATATCTTGTGTAATGGTATAATTTAATTACTAAACAGAAATGGATCATTTAAACTTATTAAAATACATAATTCATTGGTATAAAGACTCCCCTTCCCCCTTACTTTAATTTATCTATTAACTTCCCACACCGTTAAATAAGTATAAAAATTTGGTTATAATGCTGTCATTAGAATAAACATAATTATACATATACGAATGGGGTGGTGGAGATAAATTTGAGAATAAATAGATTTGATTTCACATAATAAATTTGACTTTTTAGGATTAGCGCTTTATTATTTAAAAATAAAAAAACACATTTCTTAGAAAAACAGATTTCTTCTCTGTTTTTCTACAATAACTTTATGAGATAATTAATTTGTTTTCCCCCAAATTCACGAGCATTTGCTAAGATAAAATAAGACTTGTTTTTACTTAAACTTAATCTAATCATTCCATAAAGTAGGGAAGGAAAAACAAAAGAGAAATTACATACTAAAGAATTTGAGGGATTATTGGCATATTTAAAATATAAATATATAAAATACGATAATAAAAGTTAAAAGATTATTGCCACATAAAAATGAAAGAATACAGATTTAATAGAGGCTCAATGATAAAAGGGAAATTAAAGTTATATAGAGTTATGTACAAACTAGAGGTAAGTAAATTATAAATCATTTTACATAATATTAATTATCTAATAGAATGATAGGGTTATTATTACAAAAAGCTGAATCTAATAGATTTATACATTAGGCAGCAGCTAAAGTTCCTTTTATCTTGATAAACATAGTAGTGGTCCTTGATGCTTTAGTGTCCATTGGGATTGATGAACTAGATCTAGATTTGGGTCAGTCAAGCAGGTAGCATTTACTTTTTCAGTCTCTAAGCATTTTACAGTTCATGGGTATGGGATCCAGAGTTATGATTGTGGGAAAGAGCATGTTTGAATGAAAAGAAAGGTGAATATCCTCTAGTCATGATACATTGTATTACTAAAACCATGAGTGTGAATTAGATCTGCCATTGCTGTTTTACTAGTGTGCTCCTCTTTTATGGATTCAAATCTAGCAGTATTTATACTATTTTTCCAATGATGTTGGAAAGCAATTAGCTGCTAGACCTGAGGCACTTTGTGCACTTAGTAGATCTGGAATCTGCTGACCAGATGCATCTTTTGTTTGAGTAAATTTTGAAAACAATGCAATCCTGTTACAAATTTCTTGAATGATTGTTTTAAAATATAGTCTTATGATTTTAAAACAAATTTGAAGTGGATAAAATTTCCACTAATGGATTCTTACTTTACTGTTATAAATTATAACATTTTAATTCGGACTAATGGGTTTCCGATTAATTGTCTTAATTGCGAAACTTTTTAGAAGAATTGCATAATTTTCTGACCACCATGATTAAAATAAATAACAAATTATATATAATTTTAAAATATACATTAATAATATATATTTTTATTTGAAATTATGTTTTTAAAAGTAATCTCCCCTCACCAATAATATGTACGTATCCATTACACACGTATATGAATTAAATTAAAATCAAATATTTGTTTATAAAAAATATTTACATTAAGATATCTATATATATCGACGTTAGTTATTTTAATAATTAAGCAAGAAGAAAAAAAATATGTATTAGTAAATACGTACATATATGCGTAGGGATGGAGTTTGAATATGGTTTGGTGGTGGGAGATTCTGAGTGGGCTGTGGAGCTCGATCTGAGAATCAGGTCCACTGCTTCAATATATATATATAAAATTAAAAGAAAAAGTAGAAATGAACACAAACAAAATTTCTTGTAGATATTTATTTAAAATATATAGTGGAGTAACAGATCAATGCTTAAATAATAATTTTTGATATTTAAAATTATTACCAATTGTTGTATTTTAAATCAAGCATTAAAAAAGATCTATTTAATGTTTTATTTAATTCTAATTTTGATAATTAAGAAAAATCTAAAACAAGGTTGTTTTCATTTTATAATAGATCACAACTATAAATTCTTCTATCTATTTTTATATGGATTAAGAACCTTTTTTAATTAAAACTACTTTTGATAAATGAAATTTATTATAAATGTTTTGATGTTAAATTGTACAATCCGATTTTGTTTACAGTATTAAGATATTTTTTTGGATAAAAATTGATTTTGATTAATGTAGTGAATTGAAAAAAGTTATTAACTTGGGTTTTTTTTTGATCAAGATAAAAAAAATAATTTACTTAGTTATTATAAATTTTATTAAACGCTCACTATTATTTCAGTAATAGTTTTAACAAGGCTGTAAACCTTAGCAATGAGCGTCTGAAAAAATCGTCACTAGGGACCTCTGTAGGTTTTAAAACACATGCTTACGCTATGAAGCATGTGTTTTAAAGACCTACAGAGGTCCCTAGTGACGATTTTTTCAGACGCTCATTGCTAAGGTTTACAGCCTTGTTAAAACTATTACTTAGTTATTGTAATAAATAAATTATTGCATTTTCAAATTCCACCATACACTATAAATAGTGAAGTTAAAAGAAAAAAGAGACATTATTAAATTATAAGAAGAATGCAGATATAAAGTGAAAACCAGCTGCTGCTAGTTTCATGATGGTAAAATTTGAATTCACATGGAAGGACTAGCTTTTCTATGACCATAGCCTATGTGTATGTACTAGACTGCTTCCTTGCCTGAAGTCCATTGAACTATAGGTACTTAACAGAAATGACTAACCACCAATGTTTACCTAATATATGCTTAACATGAAAATGTCAAGAAGTCTGTTTATTATTTTATTGGTCATCATGCTATATTTTATTTAAAATAAATAATTCTTCACTAAAGTAGTCTTCCAAAGAGATAATATGGGAAGAAAATAAGGGTAAATGACCAGTTTGTCTCCAGACAATTTCCTCCAGTAAACATTTATAAAAGATTTTATTTTGAAATTATAAAGGTAAATTTGAAAATCTTTCTTAAATATTGTAAATGAAAAAACAAAAATCAAAAAGTTTTCAAAGAATTTTCAAACTGGACTGTTAAAGAATATGCTTTCTTTTAAAAACTTTTATTTACAATTAAAAAAAAAAAATGTACTAATAATTTTGATTTGCAAAAAAATAATATTGAAAATTCGTATTACTTATTTTATTTTTTAGACACATATGTGTGCATTTGTTTTATGTATATTTTCAATGTTGAGTTAATTGTCTTGTGAGAATATAATAATATGGATATATAGATTTAATAAATTTATTATTGACTGGAAATATTCTTAGGGTATAAATGCCTCTGTGTGCACACATTTACATGGGTACTCATAAATGTTAAAATCAGTTATGTACATCTTTTTAAAATGAATTGATATGGCAGTTTGAATATGTTATTTATATATTATTATACATGCATGTCTGATGTGTGTGTGTCATGCAAACATATTGCAATATCTGTAAATTACAATGCTATAGCATATTTTTTGTTTTTAATCAAAATGAGAATATCGTATTTATATTTATAGCATTGTTAGTGTTTCTAATTAATAAATTTATATATTATTGTTTTACGTTATTCCAGTGAATTTATTTTTTACTAAAATAGGTTTAAAATATTATATGGTGGTTATTTTCTCTTTTTTATGTAGTGTTTTGTAAAATGGCAGACATGTTTGTTCACTCCAGAAAAAACTAGAATTTATTCGTAAGGCTGTTTTTAGATCGTGCTCTGATAGCTGAGGAATTTAATTAGGCCATTGACATAATGGCGATCGACAATTCCTAGAAATATTTGCTAATTACAAATGTTTCTAGATAAGAGACGTTACCTTATTGGTCAGTGCATTGATTGATCGTTGCAATTGTCAGAGAGCGATAAGAAGACTGGGTAACATCTAGCAGTGTAACATAGAGAGCATTTGAGCGCAGTCATGCAGTAGCGAGTAGCAGACAGTATGGAGTGCATCTACAGTAGAGTTACTGTTCAATTCCAGTAGGAGATAGCTGATGGCAGTCGCAGTGCTTACTATGAAGAGTTCATGTACAGCTACACTGGACTGGGGCTAAAGTAGGCCCATTGTGAACCGTTTTGTAGCAGCCAGCCTGAAAGAACATCATGGGAATTGAACTTTAGCGAACTGTAGAAATAGATCGTTGCAGACCATTCATTGGAGAGCAGTCGGTGCAGACCATTCATTGGAGAGCATCCATGGCAGAGCATTCAGTGCAGACCATTCGTTTGGAGAGCATCCATTGCAGAGAATACAGAGAATATTCAGAGCATTCATTGCAGACCATTCGTTGGAGAGAATATGCAGTTGAACAGTAGTGAATGTTATTTGCTGACCGCACAGTATGACTTGCAGTTATAACATTGTCACAGTCGTAAGTGCGGATATAACAGTTTATAATTACAATTCCTAGGATATCTGATTTCCAAGCTATCCCAATCAATTACAGTTGGTTTATTTATATTGTACCAGTCGAAAGATCCCACTCACAATAACATGACCCAAACCCAAAGTCAGATTCAAACTCAGTCAAACCAAACTGAATTCAAACCCAACTCACAAGCCCAGATCAAATCAATGGATGACATATGATGATGGTACATGATAATGCACCAAGAAACTAGCTCAACAGATGATCTCTGAGACCCCTGATCTGAATCTATGAATGTATAATAAAATAACTAAGGATATTTATAAGTCAATTCATATATGCATGTTCAGGTTGCCAATACAGACAGTGAACATTAGTATTAAAATAATTATTGAATAATAAAGAAAGTTAAAAACAAAATGTGTTAATAAAATGTTTAATAACAATAAATATTTTGTTCAACTTTTATGATCAAGATTATATAGATTACCTCTAGTCTTTAAAACAGAATTTACAATAAGAATGGCAGTCATTATTATATGCCAATAACTATTACACAATATTATAGGAGAATTATATATGTCTATGCCCTGACAAGTAAATAAAGGCAGATAGAGGTATTTGGCTTTGACAAAAATTATTATTCTAATTTTAAAAGAAAGAATGTGAGATTCATTTTCACATTCATAAATCAACCCACGAAAAGCATGATAACTATTAGAGCATAACTTTACTGTTTACTAAAGAACTTATTTAATGACAAATGAATATGGATTTGTTCGACTTTAATTAATAAAATCAATTCATCATGATTTACGAGCATGAGAGCGGGATTTACTGGAACTGAGAAGTAAATGGTACTGACTTCTTATGAGCTATAAAAATGAATATGAAGGATAATGGCTTGTTGGTGATTTAAGTAGGAGGGTGGATTGTGTTTTACAAGTCTTTCTGCCCTATCAAGAAGACGTGGAACACAGGGAAAGCCAGGCTGGGTCATAGCCATGAACCTTTTGTGTTCCAAATATAATATGAGTGAGAGAGGAAGTGCTTCCTTTCTATATAATTAAACTAACAGTAATATCACAGAGGACAAGCCTATGAAGTAGATGGCTTGCGTCAGCAACATTCAGAAAATGATGACTTGGTAATCATTGTGTTTAAATAATAAAACCCCTTTTATATAAGGAATGTTTTACATGATGATCTGATCAAGTTAAATTAAAGTCAAATGTGATTTAACCAAAAAGTACATAACGCAATTAGAAATTATATTAATTATACCCTAAATATCATGCCCTTCCTGAATATTAATACAGAAATACAAATTTAAATTAAAATATGTTAATTTTATTCCCTTTATCAACCTTTAGCAAAACATTTTAAGATTATGATATTTATTTTATAAAGCACAGACGGTATTGAAATTAAACTGAGAGAGTGCAAACTTCTCAAGCACTTATGACTATCACCAGCCAATCAGATCAAGCACTGAGACAGAGAATTTAACAAGAAAAAGGTGGTTCCACCTTCTTCTTTACTTGTCTTTCTATATATCCAAGCCAGTCTAAAGTACTTAGATCTGAAAGCATGAATATTAAATATCTTCACACTCAACACACTGAGTTCAAATTACAAACATACAGCGTGAAATCTTTCGATTTACTACGTAGTAGTTTTTCAATGTTATAACTTGCAGCAACATATGTAAATAATATTTATTTTATAAAGTGCAGATGGTATTGAAATTAAACTGAGAGAGTGCAAACTTCTCAAGCACTTATGACTATCACCAGCCAATCAGATCAAGCACTGAGACAGAAAATTTAACAAGAAAAAAGTGGTTCCACATTCTTCTTTACTTGTCTTTCTATATATCCAAGCCAGTCTGTAGTAAATCGAAAGATTTCATGCTGTATGCTTGTAATTTGAACTCAGTGTGTTGAGTGTGAAGATATTTAAGATTCACACTTTCAGATCTAAGTACTTTAGACTGGTTTGGATATATAGAAAGACAAGTAAAGAAGAAGGTGGAACCACCTTTTTCTTGTTAAATTTTCTGTCTCAGTGCTTGATTTGATTGGCTGGTGATAGTCATAAGTTCTTGAGAAGTTTGCGCTCTCTCAGTTTAATTTTAATACCATCTGTGCTTTATAAAATAAATATTATTTACATACGTTGCTGCAAGTTATAACTTCGAAAAACTACTGCATAGTAAATCGAAAGATTTCACACTGTATGTTTGTAATTTGAACTCAGTGTGTTGAGTGTGAAGATATTTAAGATTCACGCTTTCAGGTCTAAGTACTTTTGACTGGCTTGGATATATAGAAAGACAAGTAAAGAAGAAGGTGGAACCACCTTTTTCTTGTTAATTTCTCTGTCTCAGTGCTTGATCTGATTGGCTGGTGATAGTCATAAGCACTTGAGAAGTTTGCCCTCTCTCAGATTAATTTTAAGATGATGAATAGACTAGATAAAATAGTCGAGGGCCTAGGTTAGAAACTGAGCTAATAATTTATTATTAGCCATTAACAAAAATAGTAAAAATTGTATATATTATTAGCCATTAATAAAAATAGCAAAAATTGTATAAATCCTTCAACTTAACAATTAATAGAACCATCTTAAATTAGTTCCAATGGGCAAAAATTACTATCAAACTTAGTATTATATTATTTTCATGTGGTTCGTGTAATGAAAGAAATTATTGTCGAGTTGAAGAATTATTGGCATATAATCAAAAATAAATGATATTAATAATCATCTAGCAAATATATAATAAGGTTAGATAAACAAACCACCATCATAGGAAAAGAAAGTTAAAAAATATTAAATTTAAAGACTAGAGATAGATAGAGAATTACTACACAATTTAAAATAGCATAAATAAAAAGAAAATTTTATAGTAGATAGCTTAAAAGGTGTTTTAACTTAAAGTTCATAACTGGCCAGAAAGTTGTGGTTCAAAAGAAAAGATTTTACCTGTCCTTCCATAGCTTGTTTCTTAGTGTACAAGGTAGAGTCTGATTTGGTTGAAACGTAGGTGCACATTTTGTAAATTATTTGAATAGCATTTTGATTGATTCTTTCAGGTTTTGGCAGCATGATTGGTGTGGAAAAGTTTAGCTTTGCAGCTACATTGAAGATCTTCTGGGAACTTCAGGCCCAGCAGTCAGACTCCCGAAGTTAGCCCCTCACCATGATGGAGACACTATAAAGATTTTTAATTTAAGATGCACGTAGCTTCTAGTAGGACTTTTTTCAAAACAAATATAGCTTCTCTTTCTCCAAAATTTTCTGGGCTATTTATACTGACCTCTGGTTTCCTGCCTATTCTGAATCTAGATGCCTTCAGGCTAAAGCTTCTTACATTATCAAAGTTACAAATTTTTGTTAATTGATTTAGATACATTCCTTTGATAAGGCTTTCAAACTCATTAATTTTGAATTCATTTTTTAATAAGAAAATGAATTTGTAAATCTGAAAAATGATTTTAATTAGAAACCATCCTTACATTTTAAATTATTATTTTTACTAATTGATAAAAAATTCCCCATTATTTTTGGGAAAGGACGATCTGAAAGCTTATCGAAAGAATGTAGCTTTTAATCACTAAAATTTGAACAAACTGTTTAAAAGTAAAATAAAACACTCCAACACAATGAAACTTTATAAGGAATAAATATTTATAAATATATACACACAATCCACGTAGTTATAGTATATGTGTTTTTATGAATACTTTTATCATGAATTTATTAATGATATTGATTTGTTTAAATATTAAAATAGTTGGTTTTGACACACATTTATATAATACTGTTTTTCAATGAAACTAGCGTGTATTGAACGTATAAAGCCCCATTGCATTCGGAAATTCATGGTTAGTACTAGGGTTTGAAGTGGGCTACATGTGAGATATCATGATGTGATGGTTTATATTTGTGGATGGACATTCAAATAATTTTTGGGTTTGTGTAAAGTTATCACCTTTCAAGTCCATTTACTGTATTTTTTTAAAAGTGATTTTATAGTTGGCCTGTACCCTCATGGTATACTATGGCTAAAACATTGATGATGATGCAGCTTGTAGCTTATAATTATTATCACAATTACTTATAATTTTGTTCACTTCTAATAGTCATGTTCTTATTTTTTTTATATATGCTCTTTTTTATTTATTTATTCATTTTATTTGTAAAATTATTTATGTTAAACGAGATAAGGTGTTTACTAATTCCCCATCTATGATTATACCTAATTTTTCATACCATTTATATATATTGAAATGGTATTCACTGCCAGGGCACATGAAGCAGGCAGGAATAGCAGAAGTTTAAAATATAATTTGTAGGAATAGAATAGAGTCAAAACATGTAAAAATAAAGTTGTTAAGTTAATAATTTATAATGTGTTGATATGAAAATTTATTTGTACAGACATTGTTTTTAAAAGAACTAAAATGATGATGAATACTTCAGTTATATTACTCAGTGTTTGAAAGAAAAAGGAAATAAAATATATTTCATTTTTATTTATTAAATTTTTAAAAGAACGAAAAAACTAAAAGTATTGTTTTATTTCTTATGGATTAAATGTTCTTTTTTAGATTAGTTAAATTATTTTGGACTAATTATTATAATTAAAGGTTTTTTTTTTTTAAATGCAGAACAATTTTAAATAAAACAATTTTTTTATAATATAACTAATTAAAAGAAAAAAACTAAAAATAAATTGCTTAGATAAAAAAAATGTATTGATTAATTAAACTATTTGGATGTTAAAAATAATTTTAATTAAAGATTAAGCCTTGAATAATACAGGATTAAATAAAAAATATTTTTTTATGATTTTGATTTGGTTAAGCAAAAGTTCTCTATACGTACACCCATATATATAGAGAGAGAAAGAGAGAGAGTTAATTAGATTAATTAGACAAAATACCAAATTATCTAAGAGATAATAAATTTATCTAAAGATCTAGAACAAATGCAGAAAAAATGAGCACTTTGTTAATAAGTATTAAAAGGCTTAAATAGGTAATAAGTTTCATTTGGGTTTTATTTTTGTGAAGAGTAATAAGATTGCATTTTTTATAATTTCAATAAGATGTATCAATTTGTTTTGGGTCTTTCAAATGATGAATATGAAAGCTTATTTTAACAACAGTCTATTATAAATGGAAGAACAGTAGAAGTTAGTTTCCCCCAATTTCTTGAAAAGTTGCCATGAAGTGAATTCTTCTACTAGCAATTTACCTAAAATGCAAGTTAGAAAGTTCAATATCTACCAAATGAATGCTCTATATAAATTCACATTCAAAAAAACTGTCCAATTTAAAAGATAAGTATTAAAATGATTTAATACCATATCAAAATCTTTTGCTTCATCATTATTCACACAAAGAAAGAAAAATTATCAAGAAAATTGGTAGGAAGCTGATTATATGTCTGCATATGTAAGGTTTTTATATTCACTTCAAATTATAATACAAACTCTCTCTACATACAAACTAAATTAGTTAAACACTCTGATATAAATATAATGAAAGTATTACTAGTTTTAAAATTATACTTTTTATGCATATTTTTTAATATATATATATATATATAGTTTTATGTAACTATATTTTATATATAGTTTAAAAAAAACAATCAAACAAACTTAACTTAGAATCCAAAGGAAAAAAGTTTTTTTTTTCTGTGATTTTTAAAAGATAATTAATTTTTATAAAAAGTTAGACTCATTTAACTGTTTAGCTGCAAATATTAAAAATAAAAAAGTATACATATTATTTAAATTGTCAGTTAAAATGCTTTATATATGATATCTTAGAAAAATATCAAAAATAATTATTGTAGTGTCCATTCAAAGGTTATGAAAACTATATATCTGCATATTTATTTGTATATGGTCTTGTACAGAAGAGATCTAAGATAAAAAATTTGGATGATAATTTATGATGATGATGATGATGATGATGATTATTATTATTATTATTATTATTATTATTATTATTATTATTATTATTATTATTATTGTGAATTTTACATGATCACTGTTTGAAATAATTTTAGCAAGTTATTTCTGCTCATTAAAACATAGACTGTAATATTTAATGCTTAGGAAATAATTATTTTATATTCCTGCATAAAACTAAATACAATATCTATATGTGTATATTTGTATGGATTTTACTTTAAGATAGATGTTAAAATAAGTTATGAGAGTTATATTGTAGTTATAATAATGGTTATACTACAATGCTGGAGAAAAAATATATGTTTAATAAAAACTCACTGGTTGACTGATACATATACAAACTGCCATTTACATGCATCTGCATGTTAGTGCATGCCACTTGAGAAATAAAAATGTAAACTGCTTAAAGGTTAAAAAATTAATTCATGCATATTTACTTTGTGACTGTAAGAGCACAATAAATTATAATATAAAGAAATAAAAAAAATGCTTGATACATGAAAGAATTTGTGTAGTTTAAAAAAAATCTAAATTTGAACTTGTTCAAGTATACCTTTCTTGAACTGACTTTAAATAAAATTTCTAACATTAAACTGAATGGCAAATCTAAAAGTAAGATTAAAATCTTAGAATTAATAACATTTTACAAGTTATACTTAAAAAAGTAAAAGTCAGTAGTGATTTTTTTTCTTTCTATGCTAACAAAAAATAAATAAAGAAAAAAGAAAAAGGCAAGCTATTTTGTTCTTTTATTTATAAAGAAAACATGATATAATGTACTAAAATTTGTATTTACAATTACATTTTGGAGAGAGTGAAAGGTTTTTTTTTAAAAAAACTGTATTGTAATGATGCAAATGTCATATATCCTCCAGCTGGTGATACATATACTGTTTGAAAATCATGTTTTTTGAACAACATCAATTTATTATAAATAATTCAAAAACAAACAGCTAGATATTTTTACTATTATCATAAAAATTCTAGTAGACTAGCAATTTATTTTATATTGCTTTGCATTAGAATGCAGTTTACAATTAAAGCCATGTTGTCATGATCCATGCAGAAGAGAAAATCAATCACTAATTTCATATTTCACTAACTGTTTTTAAAGTATTTTTTAATATTCCAGTTACAAAGTCAGTATAATGAATTTATTTAAAAGAAATCCCTTTACCATGTGGGAGTAGATAACCAAAACCTACACCAGTGAAAATGCCTGGAAAATGTAGTTGAATCCAGAAATCAGCACTGAAGTTTGAACAATCAGCTCATGCAATGCCTCTATAATGCTATGAAGTAAGAAATGGATAGTGATATCTATAGATATTATACCTCATAGAATGTCATTAGTGCTGCTGTATTCACTCTAACATCACCAATGTTCAAGGGGATCATCATGAGAAAAATTAAAGAAAACTAGTAAAATATTGAAAGAATGATACTTGAAAAACCATGATTAGTTAATATATTTATCATGGTAAGATCTCATCATTATAAGTGCCATAAGCTTTTAAACTTATACCATAGTTTAAACTTAAAATATTTTTTGTTACTATAATATTTTTGCATATGTGTTGCTAATTGTGATATATGCAACATTTTTATTTATTTATTATTAATAAATTGTTAATTTTTTTATTAATCCATTTAGTTTGGGTTTGTAACTCAATCCTAATAAATATTTTTTTTACACCCATATGCTAGTTAATATCAACAATACTGAGAAGTGATGTAATCTACTGGGAGACATGCTGGGATGGTGGCAATAATTGATAATGATCATTCTTTTAAAATTTTTCTGAAAGTAAACTTTCTTTTGAGATTTGGTGCCTTTGAGTTTCTTTTATTGTAACTGAAAAACAAATAAAATAGATAATTACTTACCAGACTTGGTCACTTGATGGCATTGTTGCCAGGAAAAAACAATACAATGCAACATTACCGGGCTGCAATTTTTAAAATACAGCCACTTTTTTTGGCTATACAGTGATTTTTTACTTTATTTGTATTATGCAATTTCTATTTAGCGATTTTTAAAAACAACTTTTACTATTAATGAAGTGATTTTATCCTTTTATTTTTTTCTACTACATCTTTAATTTTTGGGTTTTTTATTCCTTTCTAGTAACAAATTACAATAATAACAATTATACACAAACACATCTTTACCACTAATATAGTAAAACTTTTTTAAAAAAAAACAATTTCTATTATTTTTTTGGCTATATGGTGATATTTTTTGACTTTATTTGTATTACATGATTTAGTGATTTTTAAAAACAACTTTTAGTATTAATTGAATTTTTTTATCCTTTTATTTTTTTCTACCACATCTTTAATTTTTTATTTTTAGGTTTTTTTCCCCTTCCTACTAACAAATTACAATAATAAAAATTATATACACAAACACATCTTTACCACTGATATAGTAAAACTTTTATTTTTAAAACCAATTTGTATTACCTTTTTTAAAAATAAAAACAAACCAAAAATTTTTTTTTTCTCAGTGAGGACAAAGTATTTTTCAACTCACCCCTCTCCACTCCACTCCCCCCCCCCAAATAAAAATAAGATCAATACTTTTGACTTTTTCAACTTTTGTTTTCTTTTTTCTTTGTACTGATTTATGTCATAGTATCACAACCTTTTGTTTTGGAAATGTGTGCAAATCAAATACTTTGCTGCAGTGTGCCATTTTATTTGTCTCTATATTTTCTTGTGAAAGTGTGGCTTTTCATTTAAGCTTGGCCAAATCTTGTTCGGCTCTACCCTTTGCCAATGTTTTTCACATTCCAAATTGTGTAGGAAAAGATGGGGATGGTGTGACAATTCTTAGTGAGTCACACTGCATGATTTAAATAGAAATAAAATTACCCTCCTATGGAGATTTCAAAAGTTGTGGCCACTTAAAAACCAGACTTCATCAGAAAATATGGTAGCCAACTGTGAATTGTGCAAATTCACATGAAGTGTCACAAAGCACAAAACAGGCCATAATATTTCTGTGCAGCACCATAAAGTGGCCTGCAATGGCTAAGATAAATAAAACTGTTTTCTTAGCCATAAATCTAAGCCATGTAAATGGCATTGTAGGTGTTCTTGGCTAGCCAGAACACCATCAAGTGGCCAAGCCCAGCTAAGCAATTAGTACCATAAAATAACTTTGGAAGTACTGTATTTTTAAATTAAAAATCATCATCATTACATTGATTAGTATTATTATATATTTGAATTAATGTTTTTTAAAATTTTATTAACTATTCACCTTATTATTTATTTGAACAAAGTTTATAGTGCACATCTTGAAGATTTTATTATATATCATTATATATCTTTGATTTTATATATATATCATATCATATATATATATATGATTTTATATATATATCATATCATTGGTTATCGGTTCAAACCCATACTGTAGAAAGTTTCTATCACATAATTGGAATGCAACATAGACCGATAACAATAGTTATGTTACAGTTCTGGAGAAAAAGATATGTTTAATAAAAACTATGTGATTGAGTAATAAATACACAAACTACCATTTATGTGTGTGTATGTATCAGCACATGTCACTCAAGAAATAAAAATTTAAACTGCTGAAACATTAGCCTATTCTCCATAATCAGATTTCTCACAGAATTATTATTATTATTATTATTTTTTAATACTAGATAGCCAGGATCACTTTCAAGCTTTCACATTTGGAGACAATTTTATATAATATATTTATTTAATATTAGATATCCAGAGTCATTATCAGACTCTCATGTTGGGAGACAAATATATAATCATCCTGAGATGAGCTTATTTTTGATATTTCAAGTTGGAAGTTAAATATATAACAGTTACATAGACAAGAGGGAAATATAGTTTAATGAAATTTATAACTATACTAATGGTCAGATGAGATAGTAATTATACATAGATCTCTTATATCACAGCCACATTTCAAGACCATTAACCCAACTCTTCCTTAACTAAAAGGGAAATCTTTCATAAATATTGACATTTATGTTAGATTTATATCAAGACACTATTTTGAATAGCTGGAATATTTATGAAGAGTTTAAACTCTCTTTAGTACTATTGTTATTTAACCAACTCTGTTGAGAAAACTAAATTCTGTCTCATTGGCTACCATATACTGACCCTTTCAAAATAGATATAAACAATCTATCTAAACATGCAGTAAAAAGATTGTTAATTTGAATGATGGAAAATTAAAAGGAGAGTAGAGGCCAGATTAGCAAATAACAAAACAAATGTTTATTATACAATAATAATCTTCATTAGCTAATTAATAACAATAAATATTTAAATATGCATTTTGATTTAACTTATTACTATAACAATAATACAAATACTAACAATAATATTATTGCAACATCTACTTGAATTTTGATTATATATAGTGTAAAACCAGGCAAGCAATTATAATTCTTACCACATACTTTGATCACTTCCATGAAAGTTCTTGAAAGTCTTTTGTTGAACTCAACATGTTTATGACTTCTTTTGATTTTCATCTATTTAATTAGACATAATAAAATATTTCTGTAGATTTAGTTTCTTTTTTTTACCTTAAAAGAAATTAGAGTTTTAATCTTCATCAGCTTGTTTTACATTATAGAAGTAAACTCAGATCAGGTTTCTTTCAATAGTTAAATGTACATGTCAGGCTCATTAAAAGAATACTTCCATCTGAGAGATCCTTGGAAAAAGTCCAGGCAAACACAACTTGGCAATAACAAGTTAAGTTATATTTCTGATTTTTGATGGATGCTGTCCAGGTAACTAACTATTTATTACATTGTGTCCAGATAATGAACACTCACCCAGGAATTTAGCAATGCGTCTTCATTCAAACTTTGCAACATAATCTGTTACCCATTACATAAGTTATGTCAAAATAGAACCTGGCTTTTTCCTGATTATGCAGACTATAAACCTGAGTGATGAATCAAATAATAAAAGAATAAAATACAATTTTTACTGATCTTTTTATTTCTAAGGCACATCTATCCTCACTTTACCTTATTTCAGTTTTTTAAAATTTTCATTAGTTTAATTAATTAAAGCACATAAACTACCTAATCTGATTAATCCAAATTTATACACTACTTAATTCAATTAGGTTTTTTTGAGATAACAATTTTGTACAAACATTTTTACTTACTGCTTTAATTATATTTTTAAATAATTATGTAATATTTCATAAAACTAACAAACAAACTTAATTATTTTTTCTTTTTTAAATTATACTTTGAACTCAGAGAAAATATAAGAAACTATTGTTTCATTGACTTTAAACATATTTCTTTTGTCTTTCTTGTCTTTTTACAAATAAAAAATTTTCTAAAGAGAGGTAAATATATAACTTAATCATTTATCTCTTTGACTAACAGCAAACTATATACAAGCATTTTTTTTTCAACTTAATTTGTCTTATTTTTTCTCCTTTATTTTAACACTGTCACTTTTAAAATAAAAAAAACAAATGTAACAATTCTTTTTTTTTGTTCTTAAAAAAATTATTGTTTTAAAATAACTGCATTTAGCCATTCTCTCTTTATTCTATTCACATAGCTCACACTTTTATAAAGGATGATATTATATTGAGTTAAAGAGGAATTGTAGTATACAAGTTATTTTTGCTAATATATATGTGATGTAATATTTTAAAGTTAAGGATAACTTATATTAAATGTTATTGTGAATTAGTAAAAAATATACAGCAATCATTTGGAAAAAAAAAAGTTTCTGAATCAATCTTCTGTTTGTGATGAAATATTCATTGAAATATGAGAGTTTTGGCTATATTATTGTGCATTCATTAATGAATAATAATTATTCTAGTATATTACTTGCTAACTAAACATAATAACATTATCGGCAAAAAAAATGTAATTTTTTCCCCAATTTACCGAATATTTAAAATAAAAGCACATAATGATTAAAATTAATAAATGTGGATATATATATAATATTCTATCAGCACACTTACATAAAACATTTAAAATTATAAGTGGTTGTTTGAACATATAAGCTAACTTTTATTAACCCTTACAAATTCTGCCATTTTCTATTGTTACATTTGGTGAGAGTTTTTGAAAATGTTCAGCTTTTCACTTCTGTATAAAATCTTTATTTTATAATAAAACTCAATAAGATGTACTTGATTTATTTTGAATTTAATTTTATAAATAAATAGTGTTCTAAAAATTATATTTGACATTTAAAAATTTTTAAAAACTGATTTGTAAATAATAACAATGTATTGTAAATATCATTAACAATGTTAGTTTAAACATTTTTTTCAGAAATTGAACAAACATGTTTTTATTTTAAATTTTTTTAAAAATATAAACAAACAAATATGTAATTATGATAAATCTACCAAATTCTGCATTACAATCTGATATTTACATTGTAATTATTATAATATTTCAACAGATTTTAACATCATGGCAGTTCTAAGAGATAATTATGCTAAAAACATCATTATTTATTTCACTTATATTACAGTAAAGTTTATTAACTTGTACTGCTATAAATAAACAATAAATGGATAAATTAAAAGTGTATATGTGTATTTCTTTTTGTTTTAATTAATGATCAATTAATTAGTGTGTAAAATTAACCAAAAATTTTTATAAACAAACTAAAAATCATATTTCTTTTATTTTAAATTTTTGCATAAAAACTAGAACAGGAAGTGAATATTTTCTCATCATTTTTTTTTTTTTTGTAAACAATAAAGTAAAGACCTTAAATTTAAACTGAATATTTATAACATACTGGTCATTTTAGCATTTTAAAAGTAAAAGATCAATAGAAGTAATTCTGCAAAAACTGTTTTTTTTTTTTTTTTTAAAAAAAAAACATGTGTTAATATCAATTACAATAACATACTTTTTCAGAAAATAAATAAATCATACTTTTTAACAAATCTTAAAATTATTAAGTCAAAGATAAAGAAGAGATAAATATGATTACTGATATCTCAAATGGAGTGATGTTAACAAGGATATATCTTATTCAACTGAAAACAATCTATTATAAATGTAATAGTTGGAGTTATAAGTACATATTCAATATTAACATATTAATAAATTGTAAATTTTTATTTAATAAACTTGAAATGGAAATAAAATCATCCACATGAAAAACAAGAAATCAATGCCGGTCTATTGTGTGTGGAAATCTATTTGGTTCTTGGTGGAATTTGGTAGATGATGCTAAGGTAGAGAATCATTTTTAAAGTTACCTAAACATTCCATTTATTTGTTTAACAATGATAATTTGTTTTAGGTTATATTCATTAAACCTAATTTCCCTTCTATTACAATATATAACACCAGGAACTTATTTTCACAATGATAGCAATTGTACCTTTAATGACATTCATAAATTTATATATAATTGTACCTTATCATATTAATATATATTTCTGGCATTTAACCAGATTACTTTAAAATCATCAGTTTAACAAAGATTATTGAAAATTGAATTTCAGTTAAGTAAATTTAATTAGAATAGAAATTGATGATGATGATCAAACTTGTCTCATATATAACTGCATATATAAAGTATTCTGGTTATTGTTCCTGATGAAAGATTGTTAAGTGCACATTAGAAATGAGACTATTGGGAAAATAATGGCACAGACAGCTAAGTAATTTAAATAGCATTATTTTAAATAATCTCAATTGATGTAATGAAATTATCCATGCACATTATTATTTTATGAATGCAATATCAAAACAATTAACATTATAAAAAATAATAATAAAGATTAAATATAAATGTCAAAATTAAATATGTATGTTTACATAAAATATGTATTGATTCACATTGCAGTAAGGTTTATAAAATATTTTAACTTTTTATACAAAATATATACTTATTCAAATATCAATAATATTTATAAATTATGGAGGTCTTTTATATTCTCACTACAGCCCTCTCTTCATTCATGTTTAGAAACCATAATTTGTGCAAATATGAGGCAGATAAAAGAAATAATCTTATTAATTATATGACAGATTTAAGAAAAATATAACACACTCAATTATCCATTAACAGAAAAGTTAATCAATTCTTTTATAAATTAAACCATAATTACGAGAAAGAAAGCAAACCGAAAATCCTAATTCCATACATCCATTCAACAGCCAAAAGCCTTATTAATAAACTATCAAGTGACTTTGAAGTCACTTTCCATTCACCTCCTAACACCAATAGACTTATCAATAACACCAAAGACAGGATCAAATCCGAACTCACCCCACAAGTTGTGTACAAAATCACCTGCCCCCAAAGAAATTTCATGGCAACATATTATGGAGAAACTAAAACTAACATTGTCACCAGAGTAGCTCAACATAGATACCTCTATAACAGAACTAAAACAATGCTTGAAGGCAATTCAGTTTTTGTTGAGCATGAGAGAGCCACTGGGCATGCTTCTCTACCTGCCACAGCCAATGTCATTTGCTCTGAAATGAACGATATTAAATGCAAGGTCAGGGAAGCTTACTACATTGTAAGTGACCAGAAGCAATCAATAGAAGAGAGGCCTGCTTTTCTTTGTTTCTAAAATGACCTATGAAGCATCTTCATATGAATTTGCATAAATTTGCATTAACATTACAGTTCTTAACCAGATACAAATCGCCATGAATATGGGATTATAAACTGTCCCGAAAGCACTTGGCGGTAACTTTTAACAATTTTATTTACATTTAATAGCTTCATTATCTGTGCGCAGAGCACATGTATATATATATATTAATTGATTTAAATAATTAGGTAAATTTATTAGACAGATTGATAATTCCAAGTCTGAAGTTTTATAAACAATTAAATCAATCCCTGTTGGTTGATTTAGGTGAGATTCTTCTTGGTTTTGATAGTCACTTATGTAAATATATAGGCTACACCAGAGGTGGCCAACAAGTTAATCGTGATCCACCACTCGATTGCAAGGCCAATCTGGCAAGAGCTGTTGGATTATGAGTAAAATAAATTAAGTCAAGATTATCAAGTTTTTTTTTATTATTTTTGTGTTTGTTTTAAATTTTTTTTCAATTCTAAATAGGTGAAGTCCACTAAGTCATATCATTATTGAAAATAATATTTTTAATCTTGACTTAATGTAGCTAATTTGAATTAATAAATATTATTAATAATTACTCATGTTGCTTTAATTTCCAAGAACATGCGTTTTTTTGGCCCATTAAATAATTGTTATTTTTTACGCATGTAAATATATAAAATAGTATTTCACTCCTCCTCCACTTAGACTATGCCTACGACAACAAGTTAATCACAACATATTTTTAAAATAAAAAGTAGATCTTATGAACACAAAAGTTGGCCATCCTGGGCTAAACAACCACAGGAAGTTAGAAACAGTTTTCTTAAGGCAAATAAGCTATATTTCATATTTTCACTATCTCCGAATATTATATAGGTGTTTTTGTACATTTTTTTGAACTACATTATTCAGAATTTAGCTGGCACATATCAGATGGGTTTAGCGCAATATCTTTATTATTCTTACTATAAAGGTGTTTGAGTAAGTACTCAAATATTATAGCAATGGATCCTCTTATATGGTAAATATAGCACACAAAAGAAGAAGTGAAATATTTCCAAGACATGATGGTGACATACACTTTGCCTCTTCACAAACATTATTGTTCTCTTTTTATTCTTTCTCCTTATATAGCTTTTGCCTAAAGGATAATTCTTTCCATATGCCTTAGATTGTTTAATTTTTTTTTAATCATGCTTTTTGTTGTCCACTAATTCTTATTTTTTCTCCATTTTCTTTTCAGATATTACTACTAAATTATTGTTTTTATTTTCATGTTTTTCTTTAATTAACTCATATAATTATTTTTAATTACATGTTGATTAATTAAATTTAATTTTAATTAAATTGTTGAATGGATTTACACAATATACTTCATTTTAAGCAAAAAATTCCATTTCCAATTTTTGGAAACTTCAGTCTACATTATTTAAATAATACTTTATATATTTTATATATATATATATATTTACACTTGTATTCTATTTTATATGTCCTAAAGATCCTATAAATTGTCTTTTCAAAGGAAGGATTACAAGCGTTTTCTTTTTAACTACAAATATTATTTTTAAGATAGCAGCAATGTTATAAATGCTTAACTTTTTAAAGTCATTTTTTCAATGAATGAAATATAACAATAATTTAACCTTACTTTATTTAAATTATATAATTTAATTATAAGTTATCAATCGAGAGAATCGGATGTTTTTTATACTTTTACTTTATGTTTATAAATGTGTGTCCACATGTCGATTTAAGCGTAACTACACTATTGCCAGAGCTTGTCAAGTTTCTATCATTAATATATATATATATATCATCTCATTAAATATTTTCAACATTTATATTTATAAGTCTGTGAAAAATTTTCAATTATTATGTACACTGTTTGTGATAGCATTTGCACTGCTAAGAAAAAAAAATATTTAAATATATATATATATATATATATATATATATATATATATATATATATATATATATATATATATATATATATATATATATATATATATATATATATAGTGACCTTTCCAGGTTGGCACTAGGAAGAAATGTGGGAAGTTCATATTCATGCTAATAATGGCTAGAGATAACTACTGAAAAAAAAAAAGAATTGTGATATAATTTAGTATTTACAATTTGGTTTTAAAAAATTAAAACTTTAATTGGGTGTACCAGTTGTTAAAATTTTAGGTTATATGTGTCTGGTAGTTGAAGAGGGTGATGGACAATATCAAGGATTGATAGTATGAGAGCTAAATTAATAGGAGAGACATAGCAGGTGTTTATTCATTAGTTTTCTAACTTATTGTCTGCTCCCATCCAAGATTTAACTTGTATATATGGGTGTATGTTCATTTTACATCATCTCACACTTTTTCATATTTTATACTACTACTTATAATGTCCAAATTGTAGTAACAGAATTTACATGCCATAGAAACAGATACACACATATACCATTAATTAGAATTTATTTTATTATTATTTACTAATTATATATTACTTAAAATCTTACATTTAAAATTGTAAAGATTATCTGTTTATTATTAGGTAGCATTTGTAAATTAATATTTAGTATTTGATATATATTTTTTCCTTTCATTCCACTATTTTATTATTGACATTTTATAAGCAAGAAAATTCTGGCATATTGCCAAGTTGATTATACTAAAAAAGAGGGTGTGAGAGAGCTTGGACAAGGGAGAGCTTAGACAATTGATTCCAAGAAAGAAGGTATAAAAAAGGGTTATAAAAATAGAATAACTCTCTAAAAAATAGTAAGATAAGTGAAATAAACATTGTAAAGATTTGCTACTATTCCTATGGATAAATATAACATACTACTCGAAGGAAAAATATACATGGAGAGCTAAATTTTTAAGGAACCAGCTCTAGCTTTTATCAACTGATGGCCTAAGTTTACTATATTCAAAAAATGCATGGATATTATGTAAGATTATTAATTATAGTTTATTTTAAATTATTTACCACAAATAAATAATATCGAAATTATAAAAATTATTAAAAATGAAGATAACTAAAAATATTTTATTAAACGCTGTAGTGGAACACTTTATGTGCTGTCAGTTTAAAAAAATTCTATTTATATTATGCAAAATAAAATTAAAATGAAAGAATTTATCTATTTTAACTCTTATATCTGGAGGATAGTTTATATACCAAAGAACCTTACTATACGCACATATAAAAAAAAACAATGAGTAATTTAAATGCATAACTTAACAATATTTAATGATTAATTATCACAATGTATACAAGCAAGGATAAATCATTGATAATGGTTAAGGAAAATTATATTAAATACTAAAAACTAAAGGAATAAAGTCATAAACTTTTACTAGGATTATTTTACCAAGTCGGAAATTTTGTTTCTTGTGATTAATAAAATAATTCCATTGCATACCAATGTTGTTTATAATGTTTATTAAGAGATTCTGAAATATTGGAAATTATTGCAGCTCTTGTCAAATTATACTTCAGCCAGAATGAGCAATGTTTGTATTTTTTTAATGTTGTAATTCATTGTTATTGTTGAAAGCAGTGTGTATACTTTCATTCAAACTTCAAGTCTAAAAAAAATCCTCAACATTTAATGATTATATATTGATAGGCATTTCTTGTTATTGCTTATAATAGATAAATAATGTTTTTTTGTTATGCTTGGTGTAACCTATTATTATGGTAATATAATAGTTTATTATCTTGTATGATTTAGAAATCATATTATATAATCGTATAATCGGTGTGTGTGCACTGTCATAAATTATTTTTCCAAAGTTGTAGTTTATTTTTATTTTGGTTTCACATGGTGCAATTTGTTAAAATAAGATAGAGAATTAGAAGTTTGTCTGTTTATAGATTTGTTATATAGGAAATACATTGAGTGCATTTGGATGTGGAAGTGATTGAGGTATGATTTTATTATGTGGATTGAGTTATACTCTCCTGATTATTTGCTTATTAAATCATGGATGGTTAGTGTACTTACTTATTTGAAAGCATATGCTGAAATAGTTGTATTTTCTTTTCTTTTTAAATGAAGTGGCAAAGGCCCCAGTTATTAATGATAGGTCAGATAAGTTCCCTAACTTTTGTGTCTTAAAAGTTAGTGGATATTATATTAATGAGTCAAGTTTGAATTTGAAGATTTTGATTAACCCTCACACATACATATATGTGAATGTTTATTTATTATTATTCCCCTCTCTTTCTTCATTTGGATGTAGTTATCATCAGACAATATATACTGATTATATCAGATAGATGTTTTATAGATTTTTATAATGCATTTTAAATAAGATCGTTAATTTAGTAATTAACTTTTTGCACCATCCGTTCCATAAATAAATTAGTAGAAATTATAATTTATAAATACATTGTATTTGTAATTTTGTAAAGGTGCACACACTTGAAAATATGGTAAACAAAGAAATATTGAAGAAGACCATTACTAAAATTATTAATTATAAATAATTATTAAATCATATTACATATATTATCAATATCTCATTTATTATCATTATTAACAATTCATCCTCCAGTATGAATGTAATATTAACTTAGGAAAATTTTATTTTATTTAATGAAAAGGAAAATATTAATAAAACTGTCACTTAAATTTATATAATAAATATTAACCATGTTTGTATTACTATAAGGGAAATATTTAAATCATCATCAATGTGTTACAAAAATAAAGTTTCTTATAATAAATGTTTTGTTGAAATAATGTCCCATATGAGTTGTTTTATTATATGTGTTCGATTGTCCATTTCCACACACACATATGTTTAACATTATATAATTATAGAATTTATAGATTTACCAGTATAGGTCATGTATTTAAACAGTCTAGAGTTAACAGATCTTAATATTGCTGTATTTAAAATATGTTTTACTTTGCTTAGAATGGATGGTGATGTAGGGCAAAAAGGTACCCAATCCTCATCATTGTCTATACTTTATTTAGTGTAATAATTATCAACTTCACAATAATCTTTATTATTTAATAGATGCTTACAATATAGTTGAATCAACATTATAGAATTATTATTTATGAATGTTTCTATCATCCTATTTGCATCTTATATGACTACCATACCCTATAACCCACTGAGCTAAGCCATAGAGTAATATCAACATAAGAATCATTAGTAAGTAGAAAAGCAATTTTAGTTATAAATTTATTCTATCTTGTATAGAATTGGTGCCTGGGCATTTATTTGTACATAAATTGAAATATGTGAAGAAAGCAGAGATTACAATATATATAACATTTTTTCATTAAAATCAGTTAATACTTAGACAATCCCAATACCAACAATAATCAATCATCTCAAACTGTTATCAAAACAACCTCCTTTTAATAATAAAAGTGGAATCCCATCTTTTATAGTACAATATATTTATATCGACACTAAAAATTCCAACTTGATCATGGAGATTGAAATTATTGATACAATGAAGTTTAAGTAAACTTCCTTAAACAAGTAAATATAACCTGGTCTAAATGTGCAGACTAATAACTAGTCAATTATAAAATTACAAATGGCAATTATAATTTTCAAATGGCACCCACAGTATTATTTAAATAATTACATTTTTTTTGTATATATACACTTGCATGTATTTTATTATTTCAATTTGATAATCATCAGAAATATAAATAATTATAAGTGTCTTATGAATCTTAAGTTATAATATTAATATCATTTACTTTTTTATTACTTTTACAATGCTTTATATAATTATAACCCACTATTGATGGTTTTGATTGCCCCAGCAATCTTCATCAGAACTATAACAAACAATAAAAATACATGAATACAAATATACATGAACATATAATTTTACATTTTATATATATTGTGATGGTTCGGGTTTTCTACCAGAAGAGGGGGAACAATCTAACTATGGTGAGACCTAGAATCTTTGAGTAGGATGCCATGACTGGTGCAATGAAGTACCTAACCAATGATCATTGCTTTCAATGGTCTAGCTCTAGGTTTACACATTAAATTCAGACCCAATTTAGGTTAGTTCATCCATACCTTACCCTTTTTTAGAATTCCATACATGCCTCAGAATTCAGACCCAAGGAGAATGTTGCACTCAGTTTTCTTCAGCAATGAATTTACCATAGATATCAATTACAATACCTCTAAATAGGTTCCAATTGACAGGAGAACTCATCTAAACATATTATTCTATTGTGATGCAACAGAAAGTATGTGTGTGTATGTGTGTATATCTGGTTATGAATTGATGAACAGATAGATAAATAATGTTGATAAACTAGAGACCATTTAAGTAAAATCAATTTAACAATATTTATTGACTAAAAAACTCTTAACAAAAAAATAAGTATATACATGTGTGTGTGTCAAGTATGTATCCCTACCATATTAAATGATTAAATATGTATATTACTCCAACCCTTTTTAAGATAGGTATACATAAGACCACTATATATTTACAAAGTATATAAGAATGATGAAAAGAAAAATTATTTAATTTATTGTTACATTGATTGCAAAGCTAACTAACTACTTAACAAGATTATATGAAGGTGTGTGCAATAGCTTTGTAGTTTAATTCCAACTGTAAAGATTCGATCTTTTTCAGGAACCTGTTAACTATATATAAATTTAATAGAAAAGAACATTCATGCAGGGATATTAGTTATTCATACTGAATAAATATGAATAAATAACTATAAACAGTCATTAGTTAACAAAAAATAAACAAATAACAACACAAACTCTGTCCTGTAGCAAGTGCATATTCTTAATATGAAATAATACAAAATAGAATCTTACCTTACTCCATATTCTTTATAGTAATGATGATGATAATATCTAATGTCATGCCATTATGGAGGGAGAGTTACTTAAAGTTTATTTAATAAAATAAAAAAAAATTGTCTAACTTAACAACCTTTCACCCTGCACTTTCTTGACTTCAACTACAATGGAATCTTCCAAGTTACAGAGATTTAGGTTTCCAAGTGCAGAAGTAAAATAAATAAAATAAAATAAAAGTACAGAATTCTACAAATGATATGTAAAAAAAAGATAACATAACAAAAAAAATATTACATAACAAATTAAGACTAACTTCAAGTTATCTTGCATAATGTTCATGAATTAGGCAATTAATGTCTCTGATAGATATAGTTCATTGCTGTTCAGGTCATATTTCTATGGCAAGTCACATATTACTCATGGGGACTGACATATTTGGAATTCTTCTGTTGTTGTTTTGGTTCTGTATCCATCTAGACATTTAAGACAGGGCATTTGATGTTTCAGCAGGCATTACATAATTGAATATTAAACCACTGTGCTTCCTATGGTAAGGACTGATAACACTTTAGCCCTATGTCACTCTTAAATCAACTGAAGTACATTGTTTTGCAGTTAATAAATGATTAAAATTTTCTTAATTTACTGTTTGGTATGTAATAATTTTTATAAGAACAGAATTATTCCATGATTTATATATATATGATCAATAGATGTATACAAGCGACAGCAGGTTTTAACATGATTAAAACTTGTTTTTGTTTTTCATATATATATATAACTATGCTGATGAAATTCTATTTTGTTATTTTATCTATATTTGAAGAATAGCATGGTCTTTTTTATTTTAAATGTCTATTTAAATAAGTTTAATTATTTTATCCAACTGCATGAATCTATTAGAATTCTTTTTGTTTAAATCTTGGCTGCAGTTTCTTGTAATTTGCTTTACAGTGATCAGATGAATAATTTGAACTATTCAAAAAGCCATCCATGTTCTCTTACATTTGAGCATTCGATTTTCTGATGCTGTTGTTATACAGGTTTTGCATCCTTTGAAAATAGTAAAAGATGATGGAAATAAACGGGGTTTGTTTTTATACTGGATTTGGCTTTTGTTATTTAGTATAATTACATTTCATTCTCTTTATCATCACTATGTGAACCCTATTGTTGTGTGTATTATATTGATTGTAAGTAAAATAAAATTATATAGTAGAATTATGCTTTCATCTTTTGCATTTGATTACTTAGTGACTGGTTTGACATTAGGTCGTTACCATCTTTACTTAGTGTAAGTCTTGCATAAAGATGTACAATATACTGACATTGAATTCATTGTTTGCATTCATATATATTAGTATGATTTCTTTTTAATTAGGGTTTTTATCTTTCTAATAGATAAGTGAAATTAATCTTTCATGATATTTATTTAATATAGTGAAAAATAAACATTTGTTGAATCTATATATATATGCGTGTGGGTTTATTTACTCCATAAAAGTGAAAATACATGCTTAACCACCTATTATCTAAATTTATATTATAAATGAGTTTGATTTGGTGGTGTGAATGAACAAAGGTTGGATTATAAGTTAGCCTTATAACTACCCTACTCGTACAGGGTTAAAATTTTAAACTATGATTAAAATTTTAACACATACTCAGAGTGTATACCTTTGGTTTAGCATTGGAATGTATGTTCAACAACAAAGGGTTATAAAATTTATTATTCAAATTTCTATTGTTTCCTCACTATAACCTGATTACTTTCCAATTTCTAGCTTTATAACTTGCATCATAGTGAAATGAGATTTATATATGGGTCTTTTTTTATTATTATGATGATTATATGGTATGATATCAACTGGTAATGTGTCTCTATTACAGATGGAACATAGTCAAACTTGTTAGCCTTTTACCTGCTGTTTTTGAGGTTTATTGGGTTTCCTTAAGGACCAACTAAATATTGGAGTGTCCATCATTCTGCATGGATCAGCTCCTAAGTCTCAGTTGAATCTAAAGTATCTCAGTAAATACTTTTGCAATTATCTGGGTATACTCTCATCATAGATTAATGACCCTATTTTTTGATGTTACCTCACTTTCCTTTTTAACACTATTGTGACTTATGTATACCCTTTCCTGCTTATCAGTTAAGTATATCTACTCAGTGGTCAACTCTGTTTGACCAAATAAGGTTCTAAACAGTACATGTTATATGTTTTATTCACTTCTCCATTCACTTCTATCCAAAATGCATTTGAACCATATTTTTTTCATGACTGTCAATGGTACCTTGTATTGGTAATAAAATCTTTGGCATTTCCCTTCCATTGGTTTACTTATATGGGGTGTTTTGATGAATTCTTTGTCCCCTATCTTGAAATTGTGCACACTCCCTTTTTTGTTTTTGTTCCTTCCCTCAGCTTTGTTTGCCAGTTGCTCATATGCTTTTAATATGACTTTTTCTGTAGCAAATTTAATACATTTAATTGGGGGTTGATGTTTATTAAATAATATGGTTTTTATATTGCTTAGTTGGCCTATAATATATACATGGGTAAATAGCCCTAATGTATGGTCTACATTATATGTAAGCTCATATGTACATATCCTATTTGCTTTGAACATTTCTTCCTGTGTTGTACTGCTATCAGTTATTCACACTCTTTTTTCTTTGGGTTTGGTCCAGTTCACTTGTCCCAGGTCACAATCCATAAGGTTCATCCTTAACATCTGTTTTTTAAGCAGTGATATCTGTATGCCTAATGAATTTGAATGAACCTTCATGCATATTGCAAAAATTTGTGAATTTGTGGACTTTTTTATTAAGTGGTTTGTGATGCAATTTTCATCATTATGCTCCAATGGTTTTCCATGATTTAGTCATCTTTTTGATTATGGAGGAACTTTAACTGTCATAATGCATACTTAAGTTGATCAAGCTTATTGATTTTATATGAGTCTTCAGACTTGGCCTTTTTATTATGATAACCTTCTTTTGTGACTGGTATTACAATTATTAATGTCCTAATTTGATGATTGTCATTTAGTACACCAATGTCATGCCTTGAAACTCATGGTTTTTGTTGTGATGGTGAGTATGGATGTGGCAATACAATGTTAAATATACATACAATTTGCTTACTATAGTATCTTTTTATATATATTTCTCCATAATCCCTTTAACATATGGGGTGTTGATTTGTGTGACAATGCTTGGTTTTAAGGGTTGGCCTGATAAATACACCTTTAAAATTAATGTTAAAAGAGTAATTTTCCCTCTCTGGCATTGTGATATGGGATAGTAGGTTCTTCACAAGGGTCACTCATCCTCTCTGTGTCCTTGAGGGCAACATCCAAGTGATTTCATATCACTCCATACTTTCCTACTATTCTGGGTTATCAAATCAATCACAGTTTCTCAGATTTTTATGGTTGGTGTCCTTTGACATAGTTGAAACTCAATCAGTACCATTCTCTGGTTGAGAGCTGGGTCTAACTTGTCAATCTGGTCTTGTGTTTTGGTTGCATTATCCACCAGTTTCTTGAGAGTGGTTCTGCCTAGGATTATTTCAGTCTCTGCTGACACTATCCTGTCCTCAATTCACTTCAAGTGATGATCAAGGGCTCCTAGTGTTTTATCTTATGATCTGCCTCATTACTCTGTTTTATGAAGAGTTGATCCATTGTTTAGTGTGCATCTTGGAACTACTTTTGGACCTTGTCTTGTAGCTTTTCCTGTTCTGCATGCATCTCATCTTTGAAGACATCTTAACTCTTGTGCATTTAAACACATTTGACATTTAATTTTCCAATGATGCTATACTTGAACTCCCCAAATCATTGTTGCCATTTTAAATCCTTTTCATCAATTTTTGTCTTCAGGTTACCAAGTGTTTGTTTTATTTCAGAGTTGTCTCTCTGGACACTATGCAAGTTGATTGACAATTGCTCCATATCTGCAGACAGCCTAGTCTTTATGTCTTTCATATTTATTTTTAGATTTGATCTAACACTATATATTTTCAGTTTCAACTTTTCTTCCATGTTGACCATCCAGTTACTGAATTCTTCTTTCATCACCACTTTCACATTATTTATGTCTTCTTTAATTTCTTCTTTTATATTATTCATATTACTAGTCATTTTTGCTTCCATGTTGTTTATATTACTTACTGTTCAAGCTGCCTATCTTACTGTCAAAATTGTGGTATATTTCCATAAGCATTTGGGATAGTTGTTCCATAGTTACATCATTTTGGAAACCTGTGCTACTCTGCTTTCAGGAACTTGAGTCATCACATAATTGAGTGTTCCTTGTGCTTGAGGTAATACCTGATCTGTGGCATGCACTTGTGGCAGGTGATAAACTTTGGCTATAACCCCTGTGGGTATTTGAATCCACAAAGACCCTTCCTCCATACTATTAGAATAACCTTCCATTTCACTATAGCTAATATCTTGTAATTTCTCAATATGTTCCATATTTTACTCATTAAGTTTACAACTTCTTATTATCATTAAGAACTTTCCTCAGTAGTTATGTATAATTCTAATTGCTTCTTTATAAATATGAATAGAGATATGTCATAGGACCTTGGGCTATCTCTTTACCATTTAGCACATATATTTAACTTCTCACTGCATTTTATGTTGGTGTGTGTATTATTTTAAATGCCTAGCCTTTAGCCTATCTGTTTACACAACAAACTTATGTATTTTAATTTACTTTTATTTATTAATTATTTATTCATGGTCTCAGTTTATCATTCCATATCCATCAATCAGTTCATATACCAAGACAGATCCATAAAGATGAATAAGTTCCAAGAAAAACTTTTTAATATACCAGTCTAATGGGTGGACCTCCTTGGAAACGTATGTTTCATGCCCCATGTTGGATGCCAAAAATATGACAGTCTGGATTTTTCATCAGAAGAGGGGGAACACATTTAATCATAGTGGGACCTAGGATCTTCAGGTAGGATACCATGACACACAATGAAGTACCTAACCAATAACCATGTCTACCTCCAATGGGCTGGCTCTACATTTACACATTAAATTCAGACACAATTTAGGTTAGTTCATTGATACTTCATCCCTCTTTCAGATTCTAAACATGCCTCAGAATTCAAACCCAGGGAGAAAGTTGCACTCAGTTCCCTTCAAATATAAATTTACTTTATATAGCAATTACAATACCTTCAGATAGGTTCCAAATGACTGGAGAACACATCTAACCATATTATTCTATTATGATGCAACAGAAAGTATGTGTTTGCATGTATATCTGGTCATGAATTGATGAATGAATGCATAAATAACTTTGATAAACTAGATGCCATTTAATGAAAATCAATTTAACAATGTTTATTGACTAACAAAATAAAAAAAAATTCAAAAACTCTTTTAACATAAAAAAATAAGTATATATATGTATGGGTCAAGTATGTATCCCTATCATAATAATGATTAAGTATGTATATTACTCCAACCCTTCCCATGGTAGGTATACATAAGGCTACTATATATTTACAAAAGATATAAGAATGATGAAAAAATATTTATTCACTGTTAGAATGATCACAAAGCTAAGTAATTATTTAACATGATTTCATAAAGATGTGTGCAATAGCTTTGTAGTTTAATTCCAACATGTAGAGCTTCTATCTTCTTGGAGGACCCCCCTTAACTATGTACAAGTTTGATAGGAAAGAACATTCATGAAAGAATATTAGTCATTTCATACCAAATATAAACAATCATTAGTTAACAAAAAATAAATAAATAAACAGCACAAATTCTGTCCTGTAGCAAATGCATGTTCTTAATATGAAGTAATATCAAATAATAACTTATATTATTCCATATTACTTACAGTAATGATGATGATAATGTCTTATGTCATGCAAGTATGGAGGGATAGTTACCTAAACATTATTTAATAAAATAAAAAAATTGTCTAACTTAACAACCTTCCTCCCTGCACTTTCTTGACTTCAACTACAATGGACTCTTCCACATTATAAAGATTTAGGTTTCCAAGTGTGAATATAAAATAAAAAAAATATAAAAAAATACAAAATTCTACAAATATATATGTAAAATAAAAAAAAAGATTACACAATAAATGAAGACTTTCTTCAAGTTAACTTGCATAATGTTTATGGATTAGGCCACTAATGTCTCTGATAGATACAGTTCATTGCTCTTTCAGTCATACTTCTATGACAAGTCATGCATTACCAGCAGGCACTTCTCAACAACATATATAGAATGATGTTCATTTTTCTGTTGTTGTTGTTTTGAATTTATCTAGATGTTTAAAACAGGACATTTGATATTTCAGCAGGCATTACACAATTGGATATTAAACCATTGCACTTCCTATGGTCAGAGCTGAAAACACTTTAGCTTTATGACACTATTAAATTAGCCAGGGTACATTGTTTTGCAGTTCATAAACAATTAAAATTTTCTTAATTCACTGTTGATTGGCATTTAATAATTTTTATAAGAACAGAATTATTCCATCATTTATATATAACTATGCTGATGATATTCTATTTTGTTATTTTATCCATATTTGAATAGAGAGGTCCTTTTTATTTAAATATCTATTTAAATCAGTTCAATTATTTTATGCAACTACATAAATGTATTAGAATTCTTTTTGTTTAAGTATTGGCAGCAGTTTCTTGTAATTTGCTTTACAATGATCAAACAAATAATTTGTACTGTTCAAATAAGCCATCCATGTTCTCTTGTACTTGAGCATTCGATTGTCTAACGCTGTTGTTATACAACTTTTGCATCCTTTAAAAATAGTAAAAGATGATGGAAATCAACTGGTTTGTTTTTTACTGGACTCAGCTTCCATTGTTTAATATACTTACATTTCATTTCTTTTTTCATTGCTGCATAATCCTATTGTTGTGTGTATTATATTGATTGTAAATAAAATAAAATTATAATAGTATTATGCTTTCATTTTCTGCATTTGGTTACTTTGTGACTGGTTTGACATTAGGTCATTACCAGGTTTACTTAGTCTAAGTCTTGCATAATGATGTACAATATATATATATATATATATATATATATATATATATATATATATATATATATATATATATATATATATATTAGTATGATTTCTTTTTAATTAGGGTTTTCATCTTTCTAATAGATAAGTGAAACTAATCTATCATGATAGAAAAATAAATGTTTGTTGCATATATATATATATATATATATATATATATATATATATATATATATATATATATATATATAATCAAAACTACCCCAAATCTAAAATTAAACCAGACCAGCATAAAAATAATATTAAAACACAACCCAAGGTTTCACTGCTACAAGCAGACTTCTCAAGTGTAAAGAACTATAAAAAAAACCACACATTATATATACTATTAAAAACTACCCACAAATCCATTCACTTCCCATCCACCCTTAATATTAAAAGAACTCTTAAATAAGTTAATTGCTTCAGAATAATAAATTTTCAATAATAAAGACTCTTTAATTCTTCTTTTGATTTCATTTCTCTCAAAGAAGACAACCTTAGCTTCATCAAAATCAATAGTGTGGCCTGTATCTTTTTCATGGACATACAAAGCAGAACTAAGATATCTATTTTTAACTCTACTTTTATGAACCTTTATTCTTTCATTTAAACTCAAACTACTCTGACCTATGTAAACCTTCTTACAAAATAAACAATTAACTTATTTAAGAGTTCTTTTAATATTAAGGGTGGATGGGAAGTGAATGTATTTGTGGGTAGTTTTTAATAGTATATATAATGTGTGGTTTTTTAGTAGTTCTTTACACTTGAGAAGTCTGCTTGTAGCAGTGAAATCTTGGGTTGTGTTTTAATATTATTTTTATGCTGGTCAGGTTTAATTTTAGATTTGGGGTAGTTTTGATATTATATTGACTAGTTTAGCTTTATGCTTGTAATGTTTATATATATATATATATATATATATATATATATATATATATATATATATATATATATATATATATATATATATATATATATATATATATAGTATTTTTGAGTACAAACCATGTATTATTTTATATTACAATCTGATATTTTGATGGACTAGCAACTGCCATTATCAAGGTTAACTTTTGAAAGAACAATCATTAGATCTTAAACAATAATGTGATTCAGTGCGCGATGAGAAATATTGGATTGTAATGCAAAATAATACACAGTTTGTACTCAAAAATATTACTTTATCTAGATCATATAAACGTGAAAACTTTATATATATATATATATATATATATATATGGGTTTATTTCCTCATAAAGTGAAAATACATGCTTAACCATTTATTAACTAAATTTACATTATAAATGAGTTTGATCTGGTGGTGAGAGTGAACAAAGGTTGAATTGTAAACTACCCTTACATTATATACATATATTCTATCTTATAATCAATATTCAAGATACCTACATATATACATATATCTTTATATACCGCTATATATAATTTTTACCTATTTTTATATAATACATTTTAACATCCACTAAAAATTGCCTCACAAATATTAATAATAATAATAAAAGGCATGGAACCAATAATAATAATAAACATGAATAAATTGTTCACCTCACACATACATATCAAATGCACATAATTCATTCACTCAGTTTTAAGATTATATGTATACTTACCAAGTCTTATTGCATTATGGTAACAACCCTTTAAGAATAAATTATTTCTAATTTTCATATTCTTACTGATATTTATAATGCTTTCACTCATGCGAAATACTTTTCTCAATATACAAAAAACTGTTATATCTCTGAGTACAATCATTTATAATTGTAAATACTCATTCAGAAAACTCTGGAATAATAAAATCAACATATAAAATAAAACTTCATATAAATTATTTATAATATAATAATTATTAATAATCATAATACAATACTTATAAACTAATGATTATAATAATTCCAAAATAAAAAAAATATATACATGATAATTATAATACCATTTTAGAGATTAAATAGTTCATTTCCTTTGTATAAAGAACACTATCTCTTTTTCAATCCTTTGTTCTCTTCTTGAGGTGATATATAAATACATATACAGTCTTTTACTAAGTAGAGCAAACATACATAAACATAGAGTTATCTTGGAGAAAAGTTCACAATAATTTTACAAATGTCAAATAACAGGAGCAGACCACAAATGATTTTAGTGGCAAAAATTTTCTTTTAAAAATGCATTTTTAATGGCAATAAAAATCAGAAGAGCAACGAACAGAATAATCATTCTTTTTTTAAAACTGCACTTTATGAAGTTTTATTATTAGTACAATTTAACTGTGGTAAACTTAAATCATATTTATTCCTTTTTAAATATAATAACAATATACATGGAGCAATCATCAATTTCAAAACAGAATATTCAAATAAATAGATAAGTAAACTTAAAATGAATAGCTATATTATTTATTTTAATATGAAACAAACTGGATATAGTCTTTCAATATGATAATTAGAAATTTAGATTTCACACATTTGCATTTTATTAATAATCTTATAGAAATTCATCATTCTATAAACTGAGCTTGACATAAGTAGATTGATTATTTAGTAGCAAATAATTAGTATTTATAACTAATTAAAACATTAATTAAAACATGCTGAAGATAGTCATATCAAAGTTCAGAATTTAACTAATGTTATGAGAATGAATCAATATACTTTTCCTTATATAAGTTTTCCTTTGATTTCTTCAAAAAGTGTTAAAATTTTCTTTAACATCTTTTATATTGTTGTTTTATAATTCAGTCGAATCTATGCTTTTAGGAAAAACACTATGTGAACAATGTATTGATTCTTTATTGTATCATGAATATGATAAAAATTAAAACTTTAAATGTTAACATTAACTTAAAATCAATATCCAAATAAAAATCAAACAATTTACTTCAAAACTGAAATATAATTAAAATTTAAATGACATGAAATGTGAAGAAGTAGAAGTGTTTACATTTTTAACTGTGTCTACTTTTATACTAGTGTGTGTGTCTTCTTTTTTCTCCATCCATGCACCAAACTTAATGCTGCAATGTATTTTTATTAAATCAGTGACTTACAGGTTTGCATTATAATATCTAAATTAATAATCATTATTGACTATTAATTGGTCTGACTATGAACTTTTTACTTTAAATCCAGACAATTTTAGTTATGTGGCATCTAGAAGATAAATGAACTTCTTAACAATTTTTTTATTAACTCTAAATAATTATCAAATCAATTATTTAATAAAATTATTGACTGAATTTTTAAATTAAACAATGTTTTATACAGATACTCTTTTTTTTACTTTTTTTCTTGGATTATTTAAAAGGTATTTTTTTAATAATTTTAAAATTGATTGATTCCACCCAATTTTTTTAAAATACACTTTTAATAAATCTTTTTAATTTTCAACATTTCTTATGCATGCTTCAACACTCATTCACACATGCACATTAATATTACCATTTGTTAATACAATAAAAATAAATTAGCTATTGACTGATGTTTAAAATCAGTTAATATTTAGAGCTAATATCAATCAGTTATACTTACTATTTTAAAATTTTAATTTTAAATACTTTCAGATAAATTGATATTTAATAAACTATAACTATTATTTTAACATCATTTATTTTAAAAATTCAATAATTAAACATTGTAACAAGGTTAACTAATCATTTCAGACAGCATAAACAACTTTATCTATTAAATCTATTTAAAATATATTATGTTCTAGATTAACTCTTCTTTAGTTTAAATATTATTTTTTTTCAAAGTAAACATTAAACAATCTAAGATAATCTTTTAAATAACTGCTAACTAATTAGGCTGTCTTACTTTAACTCATACTATTGAAACATATAATTTAAGATTTTATAATAATAGCATATATATATATATATATATATATATATATATATATATATACAAACCAACATTTATATATAATACATTGATTTATATAAATGATATTTCATTTTTATCTGTAGTTTGTGAAAATCTTTGATTTAATATATGTATATTTAAATTCATAAATTCACATAATTTTAATATATTGATATTTTAATTTAAAAAAAATTGAAAGTCCAGTAAATTTGAATAGCATCAGAAGAAAAAACTTTTAGTTCTGCTTTGATTGACTTCTCCTTTTGTTATGGGTGCCTGTAGTTGTTTGCAAAGCTTTTTTTGAATACATGTTTGTAATAACTAAAAATATTATTTTTGGTTATTTTAAACAATATTTGTATATTATTTATTAAATATTAAAAGTACACAATATTATACTCTTATTTTATACTTATACATTTGACTTTTTAAAATATATGGGGGAAAAAACTTGTAGCATAATATTAACAAAGAAAATGATACCAGTACGCTTATCTTAATTTATAAACATTATGGCTATATGTCATTGCAGACACTATATTAGATTAATTTATGATACTGTAATAATTAAAAAAACAATTTTAATATTTTAAAGCAAAATTTGATAGATTTAACAGAGATTAATATTTTTTCATTTGCATTTTAACAACAAATTTTAATTGAAAAAGATTTTGTTCATTTTATAAGAGTACTTCTGCTTTCCCAACCATCCAATGATAATAAGTATCATCTGTTCACATTATAATTTCATGTTTTCAATATTTAAAAAGTTCAAATATAAATTTTTAGAACATTTTCCATTTGAAAATCAAGTTAAATTTATTTAATTCTAATATAAAATAGCAGTTTAATACTGAAATCAAATAATGAAAGCTTACAAAATGTCTTGCCAGGGAAAACAATTAAATCTGGTGATGTGTAAGAAAAGTATAAGGAGTTTATATTGACTTTAAAATTTTAATTTTATACTTTTTGTATGTTATAATGAATTCCTCCTTTAGTACAGTGGAAAATATAAAACCTGATGGGAGTCTATTTTATTATTTTCTGGTCAATAAATATGCCAGAAGAGATTAGGTATGCTGGACAATGTAAAAAACTCATGAATTTATTGATTTAAATTTATTGTAATTGTTTTCAAAAAGTGTAAACTATCCTAAATGAGACTATCTAAGCATTTATTCCTTTTATGTAATTTATATTTCTATTTTCAATATTATATTAAAATATAAATAAATGATATATAAATTTAATATATATAATACATATATAAATTATATATATATATATATATGAAAACCAGGCACTCTTCACAAACCTGGGATCTTAATTGTAAGTATAGAGGATTTGAACTCAGACTTTCAAGCACCCTTCAACTATCCACACTATCTCATACAACTGATACACATGATCACACACATGTAGAAAATATTAATAATCATCAATATACGTATTTCATGCTAAACCAGCACTCATCAGTTGGTCCAGATTATCATCTCTCACACACATATATATAATCAATGCTCAGTTTATATTAAGATAGCAAATCTTCATGCTTTAATGGACAGGCTTCAATCCACTGCAATCTCCAACTTTTCAGCCATCCATAACATTGAAAATCTGATGATGAAAACTCAAATCCCATGCTGGTGCTAATATTATTGCCATGCCCATGTTGACCTGAAGTCACTCTGACCCCTCATGTATAGGACAGTATCCATTAAATACATATAAAAGGGATGGACAGGATACAAGCTTGATATGTAAATATTTGAAAACCAGACACTCTTCACAAACCTGGGAGCTTAATTGTAAGTATAGAGGATTTGAACTCAGACTTTCAGGCACCCTTCAACTATCCACACTATCTCATACAACTGATACACATGATCACACACATGTAGAAAAGATTAATAATCACCAATATACATATTTTATGCTAAACTGGCTCTCATCAGTTTGTCCAGATTATCATCTCTCACATATATATATAATCAATGCTCAGTTTATATTAAGATAGCAAATCTTCATGCTTTAATGGATAGGCTTCAATCCACTGCAACCTACAACTTTTCAGCCATTCATATTGGAAAATCTGATGATGAAAACTCAAATCCCATGCTGGTGCTAATATTATGTCATGCCCATGTTGACCTGAAGTCACTCTGACTCCTCATGTATAGGACAGGATACAAGCTTGATATGTAAATATTGAAAATCAGGCAATCTTCACAAACCTGGGAACTTAATTGTAAGTATAGAGGATTTGAACTCAGACTTATTAATCTCTTCTACATGTGTGTGATCATGTGTATCAGTTGTATGAAATATTGTGGATAGTTGAAGGGTGCTTGAAAGTCTGAGTTCAACTCCTCTATACTTACAATTAAGCTCCCAGATTTGTGAAGAGTGCCTGGTTTTCAAATATTTACATATCAAGCTTGTATCCTGTCCATCCCTCTTATATGTGTTTAATGGATGCTGTCCTATACATGAGGGGTCAGAGTGACTTCAGGTCAACATGGGCATGGCAATAATATTAGCACCAACATGGGATTTGAGTTTTCATCATCAGAATGTTCAATGATATGGATGGCTGAAAAGTTGGAGGTTGGAGTGGATTGAAGCCTGTCCATTAAAGCATGAAGATTTGCTATCTTAATATAAACTGAGCATTGATTATATATATATGTGTGAGAGATGATAATCTGGACCAACTGATGAGTGCTGGTTTAGCATGAAATACATGTATTGGTGATTATTAATCTTTTCTACATGTGTGTGATCATGTGTATCAGTTGTATGAGATAGTGTGGATAGTTGAAGGGTGCTTGAAAGTCTGAGTTCAAATCCTCTATACTTATATATATATATATATTGCATATTACAGACTTATAAAACACCATGCACAGTTATTAAATATGTAAGTGTGCATATATATATATATATATATATATGCACACTATACATATATTAAATATGTAAGTGTGTATATATATATATATATATTACTTGATAGTAGATTTTAACTACCACATGCACTTGAAAAAGATATGGAACTGATTCCACATTAATTCTTAAGTTGCAGATAGTACAATTTAAAATATGTATAATAATTTTATTAAATATAATGGTGACAACTCCATATTCATCAGCAATTTTGGCTTAAATACACATTTATCTGCACATATTCAACATGTATAAATATGTAAATAAAAGTAGCATTGATAATTCAAGAGAAGAGAAAATAGATTATTGAATAAAGAAGTTAAGAAAAGATTGTTTGCTTATTTCTTGCTAATAATCAAATTGGTGATTAGAAATAAAAATCTGTATCTATTTTTGTTTATTAATATCAGATTGGGACATAAAATGTGCAAACATTTGAATAACTTTTTTCTATTTATGATGATGATGATGATGATGATGATGATAATAATAATAATAATAATAATAATAATAATAATAATAATAATAATAATAATAATAATGTTCATGGTTCCTATCTTTCCTATTCCTTGTCAGACTCATCTAGAATGTATTAATGCAAGTGAAACAAGTTACAAGACCTGCCAGTCTAAAGCAGATATATAAAAAATTTGAATGAAGATAATGTATTATGTCTTGTTTAATAAAAATGTTGAATATATTATAATAATAATAATAATAATAATAATAATAATAATAATAATAATAATAATAATAATAATAATAATAATAATAATAATAATAATAATAATAATAATAATAATAATAATAATAATAATAATAATAATAATATGTAACTGTTCAGAACTAATTCTGTTGAATGACACAAACAGTGAGTCATTAAATGATAAAATAATAAGATTTACATAGTCATGTGTTTCACTGATAAAGCTTATCTTATTAGATATGCTAGAGTCTAAACGATTAGCACCCATAATTCAATAGCAAAACACACAGTTGATATATTATTTGTTTTTATTATTTATTTTAAAATATTGAAATTATTGTAAATCAAGCACTAATTATACACACTGGCATTTGCTACTATTTAAATTTTAAGTTATGTAACAATACTTTATTTTTAATATTATTATTATAGAGAGTAGGAATCATTGCTTAAGTATATAGGAAGAAATATTTTTTATATAAACTAGTGTGAAGGGTCATCTATAAATAAATGTGTTATTTTTTTGAAGCGTTTGAAGCTACACAATGTGAACAACTAACTATTTGTGCAATAATAAGAAAATCCACACTTGGGTTGAACAATGCTTGTTTCAGATAAGCGATGCTCTGTGTCAACAAATACTACAAAAAGTTCTTTATATGTTAAATGAAAATTACACACACGCACACACATATATAAACTTACAATATTTTATAGTTTCATGGCATAACGCCATATAATTTTATAACCGTTTGCGATGGGTAAAATTAGAAAGCATTAATGTTTTTCAAGATGAATTGTGATCTTCACTGATTAAACACTAGTAAATAATTCCAGATAAAATTGGATCAGCTCCCTTGGAAAAATCGTAGTGAAAAATTGATTTTGACTTATCTGGATTTTATTTTTGCTAATAATACCGGAATAGATTTATAATAAGATCTTCTTAACAGAAACAGACTTTTAAATTAAAAGTCCGTGTATTATTTTGAAAATGCTCCAGTAAATACATAAATGCACTATGATAAATATATACTTAAACCTAGTTTGATTCTTTCTTTGTAAATATTAAGACAAAATCACTGGAAGGAAGAGGAAAAAAATTATAAAACTAAGAAATAAACATTATCATTATTTCTACACTTTATAGATACAGGACATAACATAAACTGTGATGAGAATATAAAATCAATAATAAAATAGTAAAAACTACGAACTTCTATATATAAAAACAAACACAAAATGTTTAAATTTCATGAAAAGTTCTATAATTATTCATGGAAGATGATTTTTAGATAAAGGATCATCATTACAAATTGGATGGACAATATATAACATTTGATTAGTGATGTTTGTAAAGTTATAGTTATATAGTCTACTTATATAATTATATTTAAAATTTTATTTCATATGCTGGAAATATTTTACTAAAATAATAGTAAACAAAAGTATTATTAAGTTATATATTGGTATTATATTTGTATCAATAATTAATTCACAATATATGGATTTATATGATTTTTATTGTATTTTATTGATTGCCTTTAATAATGCGGAATTATGTATTTTAACATTTTAATGATGGTATAATATTGTTGTATAATATTAGTTTTAAATTTTATCAATAAAGGAGTTTATTATTTCAAAAAATATATTTCTGATGAAAATTATGTATATTAATAAAAAACAAATAAAACTATAATTCAATTGGTTTGATAATAACTATTAAATTTGTCTGAATTTGATTAATTAATTTATTGTTTGATTTATGTATAAATGGATAATTTTATATTTATTTATAATAATATATTTGGATGCTGATCTTATCTATGTAATACCCATTATCGGATCTACCATTTTTATATAAAAGTTAATAAGATAGTAATTGATCAATTTTATTTCATATTTATAACAAAAATAACGGGCTTCTCTCAAATAATATGAAATGGGTTGAAGAAAAAACCCCCCAGCAACATGGAAATAACATATTACTTATATATCTTTAGCGAATAAAACATGATTGAAAGGTTAATTCGATTTTTTGTTATAGCAATAATATATTTAGATTTTGTATTTTTCATAATGAAATTACTGTATGTCTGAAAAAAACAAAAATAACATAAGATAATATAAATAGTAATAATCAGCCATTAAGCTAATGCACATGCACTTTGTGGATTTTAACTATAAATGAATACTCTCACTTTCCAAACACAAGATAAAATCTTAGTGAGAGTATTCATTTATAATTAAAATCCACAAAGCACATATGCATTAGCTTAATGGCTAATTATTACTATTTACAGTTTAAAAACACCGCGCGCTATATAAAATAAATGCTTATTTACATTAGATAATATATATATATATATATTAAGGCATAAAAATATAATTTATTTAGATAACAAATCTAAAATTAATCTATGTGGTGCCCAAAAGTGGTTGAAAAGTATTCATGAAAAAATTAAATTATCAACGAAAATGATTGAAAAAAAAAAAAAAAATTATTAAGTGAGATCAACATAAACATTCTGGAAGAAATGAAGTTAAAAAATAAAAGCAAACAATTGCACAAACTGGAAAAAGTATTTATGACAAAATATGCCTAAATAATATTCATTACACTTACTAAACATGAAGTTATTTATTTGTATTTACAATGCATGATTGCTTTCTCAATATACTTTATTGTTGAACTGCATTACATATTACAATTTAAATAGCATCATATTTGTTATTATGAAACATAAAATAAAATTAATCAATTAGCATTTTTTATTAACTTTCATGTATGGATGGATGATGGCTCCTGTCAATAGGCAATACATTCATAGGATAAATGTGTGGATGAGTTGTTAAAAAAAAAATTGACCTGAAATATGCTATTTAAAGATTATTTAACCTTTAACATATATTTATATAATTGGTTATTATATGATACTGATATGCTCTATTCATCAAAAAGTTAGCAACTTATACTTTTATTTTAAAAGCTTATGATCATCATCTACATTTAGAACCATTATCAATCCACTGCAGGATAAAGGACTCTCTAAGTTCAATTTATCTTTTTTAATATTTAGCCTTTCTTCTCCATATCAGCCCATCATACTTCCTTATTTCATTTATCTATATTACTTTTGGTTTATTTTTAGGTCTTCTACAATACCTTGAAATCCAGTTTAAGATTTCAACTGTCCATCAATTATCATCTCTTCTACCAATGAGTCCAGCCCAAATCCACTTCAGTCTCTTAATTCTTTCAATGATGTGGGTAACACTTGTTTGTTCCCTCACCTATGCATTTTATTTTTGATCTCTTCTTATCACTTCTAATACTGAAACCTCCATATTTCAATGAGTGATCTGGAGTTTCTTTATTGCTTGTCTGTTAAGTGTCCAAGTCTCAGATCTGTAAGAAAGAACTGGTAACACATTTATTAAAAACCTTCCTTTTCAATCACATAGTCATATTTCATTTTAATATTAAATTATTTCTACCAAAAGCATTACAATCAAGGTTTCAGCCATTATGTTTCTGTCTGTAGTAATAACCTGATAAAAGATTTTTGTAGTTTGTTAATTTCTTCTAACTCATCATTATTAATATTGATTTTCTTGTTTTGAGAAAATCCATTGAACATTACTTTAGTCTTTTTAATATTTACCTTTAATCTTACTAGCATTATTTGCAATAATAACTACATCATCTGCAAAATCTAGATGATTTAAATAATCTTCATTTATTTTTATTCCCTTAGTTTCTCATTTTAATCCACAAAATACTTCTTACAAAACTGCTGTAAAAAGTTTTGAAGATATGGAGTCACTCTATCACACATTTTTCAATGTTAATCTTTTTAATATCATTATGTAATCTAATTGTAGCTGTTGTATTTTAATAAATATACTTTATAATATGACAACATCCTGGACATACATCTTGATGATCCAATTCTTTAATGACTGAAGAAATTCTTGCAGAATCAAATGCTTTCCCACAACCTACATTTGAAAGCATAATGACCACTCATTTGTTGATCTTTATAACTTCTCTTAATAACTGGCTATGATCCACTGTACTAAAACCACTTTTAAATCAAACTTGTTCTCTTGTTTATTAAAGTCCAAAGTTTGCAGTAGAAGAATTGTAATTATTTGGCAAAAATTTTGTATAGAGCTGACAAAAGACTAATAAGTCTGTAATTTCTAATATCTTCTTTAATATTAATATTAATAATGCATTTGACCAATTATCTGGAATATCTTTTCTATTTAGACACTTGATATATAACTTTGTCAAAAATTCTTCTATTTCATTACCTGCTTCTTTTACGATATCAATTATAATTCCATTATTACCTAAAGCTTGTTTCTTCTTTATAAATTTAATTGCATGTCTCACTTCTTCATTTAAAACCCTAGACAATTTAGAAAATATAATCCTTGTTTCTTATTGCTATATAATTTTTGATAGAATTATTCTACACATTACATGATGCCAGCTTTTTTTACTAATAGTTTAATCTTTATTTTTTATTACAGAAATGAGTTTTTTTTTACAAATACTAAGATGTTCTATACTCTTGAGACTTTTATTCTTTTCTAAAGCTTTCCTTGCTAAGTCACAATTATATATTTTTATACCATTTTCAACGCTTTTTCATGCCATTTTACAAAATTTGAAATATTCAATCCATATTAATGCATTTCAATATTCCTTCATTTTTTAGTAAACTGTCATCTCAGTAGAAATTTTATTTGTCAATTGCTGCTTCTTTGTAGCAGCTATTTTTGTTGCAGTTTTAAAAAGTGTATAGGAATTTTATTAAAAATCGTAATCATGTTCAAAATCTGTAAATATTTAAAAACGATTTGCAAGTTCTAATTTATGTTTATTGGAATGTTTTTGAAGATTAGGAATATCAACAAAGATTATAGTTTTTTAATAATTTTTGTCTCTAGTTTTGCATTAACATGTACATTATATCTCCTTAAAATACATATTTTCTGTTAGTCAAAATATAATCCAATTCTGCTGACCCTTCATTTGGATATTCCATGTCCATTTTTATTTAACAGTTTTCTCAAAAAAAAGAATTTACAATATAAATCTTTTCTTTTTCTGCAAACCTCATAAGTAACCAAATTTACATACAACACTTTTATCTTTAAATTGGTTATCAATTCTAGTATTAAAGTCTATCATGACAATTTTAAAATGATATTTTGTCTGATCAAAAGTCTTTTGTACTCATATAAAAATTGTCTACTTTGTAATTACAGTGAGACGTTCTTAGAGCATTAACCTGATTTATCTGTATTTGATATTTGCTATTACGTTGAATAATTAATCATGCTACTCAGTCTGATACATCCATCATCAATCTTCACAATGTTGTTGATCTACTTTTTATTTATAATGAATACTACTTCACTTGCACTTTCAATGTTTATACTGTAGTATAGTACATGTCCAATTTATAAATCAAGTGTTTCTTCACCTTTTTTCTAACTTAACAAAGTCTATTAATATTACCAATTAATACAAAAATTCTTCCATTTTTTGAAATCTTCCTCCACTTGAAAGTGATTGCAGTTGTAAATACCTAAATAAAATGCCATCATCAAATGACAGCCTGAGTTTACAACCAGGATATTCTTAGCATCTTCAGCTTTTGGTTACCAAACTCTGCTCCAGTTGGTGACTTTACAGCCTCCTGGGATTAAAAACTGTGATTTATTTTTGCTGTCATAATTATAAATATCTATTAGAAAAAAATTCTGCCTTCAAGAAAACTCAACTGATTACAGTTAAGCATTATCAGGCAATTGAGAAGAAAGACCATGCTCTTTCTTAATTTAAACTCAGAGGCACTGGGTAATGCATGTTGGTGAGCATCTAATAATAACAGCTGCAATAACAAGAATGTATGGAGTGGACATTAGGAATTTGCACTGCTTTGTTTCTTTTAGGCCTCGAAGATAAATCAAAGGGTCTTCTTTCAGTTAACAGCAAATTTTTTTCTGCAGTCAAGTGCTTATATATATTAAATTAATTTTTTTAAGGATTGTTATTATAATAAAGAATAGACATAAGGAAGTTATATACATGTGCGCAGAGATAACACTTGCCTTTTGATATTGCCAGGAAACTATCAATTTTTATTGCAATTTAAATCCAAAAATCTATTTTAAGTTTGAGAATATGAATGAGTAGCATCTTTCTTGACATTCTGCAAGTAATATTTTACATTTCTCCAGAGAGTTGCATATGCTGAATTAAATATTTACACAAATTGTTATTATAATAAAGAATAGAAGTAAGGAGATTATATCTGTGTAAATAGAGATAACTTTTGTCTTTTGCTATTGCCAGGAAACTACTAATTACTACTAGATGCTAATTATCCTATGGCTAAAAAAGTTTTTTCCATTAACCTTTAGCCTGTCTCTTATGAGAGGTTTCATTGACGATTGATGCCACTCTAATTCTGTTATTTTTAATGCTAGGATAGCCGTTTTACAGTCATTAGTTAGGTTTTTAAAAGTTCTGTAAGATGCTGCCCTCTCCTAAATTATTTTACAAGTAAAAAATCAATAAAACTGCCAGTAAAGCTTTACAAAGAAGAAAGCTTGTCGGTGATTGGCTCTCAGCCATCAAAGATATTCTGATTGGCTGGCAAGGACAAAGGAACCACCTAATCAAAGAAGAACGCTAAGATTTTCAATTCGAAAATGATAAATAAATGTTTTAGACCATTATAAAGTATTTTTTGAGAAATTATGAATTATTTAAGTAAAATAATGCTAAAAACTAAATTATTTAAAAAAAATATTTAAGATTTTAGTAAAAATATTTAAGATTTTAGCAAAAAAAATATTTACTTTTTCATAATGTAAAACATAAAAAAAAAATTATGTTAGCAACTTTTTTTAATTCGTTACTAAGTTTAGCTTTTAATTTGCCGCTATGGAATATTTCTACAATAAACAAATAGAAATTTATTTTTGAAAGAACCTTCACTCACTTTCATCACCTGACAAATTATTAATATACTTTTACAAATGAATCTAAAGTGAATATGATATTAAAAGGTGAATATATTTTGACAATTGACTTTGTCTTGGCCAATTAAAAGTCTTGATTTTTAACTCACTCGGGCCAATAATATAATTAGTGGTTAAAAGGTTAATATATTATAGCTCTTTTGTGTATATATATATATATATATATATATATATATATATGAGTGTGTAACTTATTAATGCATTTAAAATAAAGTATATTTAATCAATCTGATTTTAATTTACAATTTTATTAGGTCTCATCTCCTCTATTTAATATTTTCTTATATGATTGCTATTCATTCTTATACAACATGATCTCACTGGAATGGAATCCATTTCTATCCACTTTACAAGTACTTTGTGAACATTAAATATTGCATTATAAGGAAAGTGTGATAATAAAAAGTTTTGTAGAAGTATGGTTGCCATATAAATTTGACATTCTATAACAAAGTTTAAATTATACCAGACAATTATATGGGGGAAAAACTCTTACCAACTTTTGCACCCACTGAAATAACCAATAAATCAACTCATCAAAGGCAGTTGTTTTATAGCCTAAATATAATTTTTCATTAATACACAAAAATTGTTCTGTATAAATAATTAAAGTTGATTAGATTTTTAATCATGAAATAATAATGATAAAGTCTTTTTGAATGTAAGACATTTAAAGATTTTAGTGAATAAGTGTAATTCAGCTTTAAACATGAATTAATATCAGCTAATAATTAACTATATTATAAATCAAATGTGCACATGTTTAAACTGTTAGTAACATAAATCTACTACACTTTAACAAAATTTAAATTTCACAAACGAATCAGTTAACATACAACAAATTGTTTTCAATGTTAACATTTCTTTAAAATAACAACTGATCAATTTTTTGATGAAAATTGTTTCATAGTGTATAAGCTGTTTGTTATATGTGATTTGATTAATCAATATAATTTTAATTTACTTAAGGAATAGTTAATTTAGAAATATGCACATTTGGTTAATGATATAAATGATTATTTATTAATAGTAAATAATATTTGAATCAATAATTTGTACACATTTTCAATTCAACCTGAGACTTATTCACTGTAACAATTGAGTAAATAATATTTCAAAGTGGATCTTAAATTTGGCATTTGTATGGATGAAGTCTGTATATTTTGCATTATGATACAACTAGCAAAAAATAGTGCTTTAAGATGACAAGAAATTGTTTTAAAAGAGCTGATTGGTTTCTTATTTTAATGTTATGTCAAAGTTGATGAGAGTTTGTGGCTTATAAATTCATTAGCTGGTGTTGTTTAAGCTTAAAACTTTGCTAAGAAATAATTAACTTATCTTATTATTGGTTTAGCATTATCTGGTACCTTAAGTGTACTGGTTGTCAACAAAAAGGTAATCATGACAAAATTTATAAAATAAAGTATGCCAGATTTAAAAGTGATTTTTATCTTTGCATCATACAAATAATTTTACAGAGAACCATCTAGATGTTGACATAGTCACTCAAACATATATCGTAAATTCCATTATTGTCTAAATCTAATTTGGGATTGCAAGGACACTGTTGATTTGGCCAACTCTAGTGAAGGCTATATTTCAACCTCCTTAAATAGAAAGGGCTCAAAATAGGAGTTAATAAATATTTCCAAATCAAATTAAAATTTACAGAAATAAGTTAAACAAAAATACTATAATAAAATATTCTCTCAATTGATCTCATTTATCTATATGAATAATTTAAAATTATACGACTTATAGTAAAATATATAAAGAAATATTCTCAAATTTTGTAAAGCTACATATTTATAATATGCTAAACCATAAAATAGAATTATATATTGTATAGTTTTGATTAATATTTTAATTAAGGTTATAATCTCGTTAAAAAGAAAAACAGGGAAAAAGTAAAAAAAAAAACAACTAAGTTTTTTTGATGAAGTATAATTACAGTTAATTTTAATCAGAACTATGATTAAATGTGTTTAAAAGAATAAAAAAAAAAGAAAACTAAAACCAAGGTTTAAAGGGGAAAACGTGTAGGATTTGTGGGAAGACTTTTCCTGACTCAACAAAAAGTTATAGAAGAGAGTAAAAAAAGAAAAACAAATACAATGTCGGTAGAAAACCCAGGATATACATCGATAGCATTATATATATATATATTAAAAAAATTCAATTCTAGTTGCAGGATCATTCTAGCTTGTTCCAAATCACTGTTATAGTACTTCTCAATATTGACATGTCATCATCTAGATGATAATTCTAATTAATTTGAGAAATTGCTTTTCAAAATCACTTTTTAAATTAGTACTAAGATCAGTCAACTAAAGACTATCAGATTTACTTTCTCATTGTACACAGTACCATGATAGAATTGATATTGAATTCTATTTCCCACACAATCTTTTGTTTTTTTAAAAAAACAACCTTGATATCAATCTTTCATCCAATCAGATGACTACTTTTTTTTTCCCTATGTCAAAGCATTGGCCAGGAAGCGATCCTGCGAACCCGGGACAACTGCTTGTAAGGCAGCTATGCTGACCACTCGGCCACTAACGCTTGACATCAGATGACTACTTCAGAAGTTATTGCATTAAGCTTTAATAAATTGATTTTTTATTTACAAAAATATTCTTTTTTTCTTCAAAAAATTCTGTTTTTACCCTAATTATTTGAAAAACAATCCTTCTTTAGAGAAAAACACCTTTTTGTTTTTCTATTTATATATTAACTTGGAAAATACACTCCCTTGCTTAAAAAAAAAGGATCCCAATTCTTTTTAATTAATTGATAAACTATTCTTAAACAATTCTAATACTGTGTTTTTAACTAAATGATAAACACTCTTTTAAAGATTTTAATTCCTTCCCCTTTAAAAAACAAACAAATAATAATTGAAACTACACAAAAAAAATAAAAAATATTAATCCCCCCCCCCTCTTTTTTTTTTTTCCTTTCACAGTTATACTCAACAAAATTAAACATTTGTCTTATTGTTAAAATGTTTTGAATTTGTCACATAATAATTTCATGTATGTAAACCTAATTTAACGTACTAAATTACTATTTAAGTGAACTACTAGCTTACTCTGAAGTTTTCATTAAAAAATAATTCTCCTCAATATACAAAATAGAAATTCATATAACACTATAATACTAGCCAAAACAACAAAATGTTATTAAAATTCTTATACTACTATGGTTTCATCTATTAACCACGATCAGTAGAAGAATTTTAATAAAATGTTATTGTTTTGGCGAGGATTGTAGTGTTCTACGAATTTCTATTTTATTTTTAATTGGTAGTATAACATTAGGCAGTATTGAATTTTTCTCAATATATATTATAACCTAACTGAACAATCCACCAACCAACTCTTATGATGTATGGTAGATATAAATAACAAACTTATAGTTCAGTCTAATCAGATTTCTTTCGTTTACATAAAATTTTAATAGTATCAATATTCCTCATTTCATATCTAATATATAAATATTAATAAATTATTCAACAATAAAATAAGGAATAATCATGAAACTTGTTATTTGATCATCTAGTAAGGTACCTCCTTTTTAATATTGAGTATATACCAAAAGCATACCCGCAGTGGCATAGGAATATCACAAAACACTACTCCACTAAAATATCAATGATCCTCCCATGACTCACAAAAAATAAGCAAATTATATTTAATATTAAAATTTCCTATGTTAAATTTAATTATAACATAATGTAATATACATTTATTTAATAAAGTTATTGTATATCACTCCTTTATTAACATTCCTTAACTCAATCAAAATCTCAGGCAATTATTGTCTTTTAAAATGAATAAATTAATTTATGTAACCAAATGTAGAGGGATTTTATTTACATCTAGCTACATTTAAAATAATAAATTCCTCACTTTAAAAATAATTAACTAATTTTCTTATAAATTAAATAAAAACTAAATTAAAATTATTAACCAACACATATCACTATTAATTATCATAAATAAAATTAAAATAATTTCTTATCACCATGTATTATAATCCAATCATTTTTATTATATGGCATGTTAATAATTCTCTCTTCATTATGATCATTGAGAAAGATGAAGAAAAATTAAATTAATTAATATTTTGGATACAACATCAAATGTCTTTAACAATCATAATATTTTTTTCTTTATTATTTTGCAATAATACATATATAATATAGGTATGCTAATGATGATGAACAAGGACTTGGAAACAAGAAAAGAGACTTTCTAAACTTTATTAATTTAAAAACAAACCTTAACATTTATTACAGGAGTAATATAAAATTTAAAATAATTTACACATTTCTTTTATTTAACGAACAATATTTAACATATCATACAAAACTTTATATATTAAAATTAACAAAATAATTATAATAAACTACAATAATTCATACTTTACTTTAAATTTATTTACAAACAGGCTATTACATATTCCATACTTTACTTCATTAATATTAAGGTACTTCTTAATAGTCTTATATTAAAAATATATCAACAAAATATACAATTTGTGCTTTTATCATATTATAAATAGTTCACAAACATATTCTTTTATATTATCATTTATTGTATGATACTATTATCTAATTGCAATTCTATAACTTATTTTACTCCTTCTATTTTGCTATAAAATTTATTTAATTATTTAAAACGTTCATTAAGATATGGCATTTTATTATATTATTTCCACTAACAAAAATAAGTATCAGATTTTCTTTTCAATATCATATCTCTTATATTTCATACTTTTATTCTGTATTTTGATCTCTACTATCAAATAAAAACATTCATAAAATTTTTCTTCTTACATTCTTTTAGCATCCTATTTGTTTTGTGTTTCATCATTCTTGTAGTAAATGGATTTACATTATAATCATTCGAAAGTTTAGTTATTACTATTATTTAAATTTTCAATTCTCTTACATGATGTACATACCTGTACAATTTTTTATGATAACAAGTGTGGGATGAATACCTTATAAAATTATAATAAACAATGATATCACAGACTAAATGTAATTTAAGGTCACATATTATCTTGTGTCTACCTTAATTTTTTATTTTGGCTTCTATTTTAAGCTCTTACAGATTTTAGAAAAATGCCATTATTCATTATATCACAAATATTTTGACTTACTATATACTGTATCATACTTAATTTAAACAACATCCCCCCCAACAATACAAGATTTACAATAAATCTACTTTCCTGTACCACTACTTCAAATTTGATACTCCATATAAAATACTTGACATCACATAAAATATTCATCATTTCTCAAATAACATCTAAACTTATCCTTAACATCTTAATACTTTGAACATATGAAGAAGTCTAAAAACAAACAGTTTATGATATAATTTATCATAAATATAATAAATCAGTTATCTTTAACTTAGAAAGAGATCAATCATACATATGCTTATATACTCATCTTAATATTATAATAGATATATTCAATCCTTTATCATATCTTTTCATATAAATATGCATATTATAAATATCACATACATTTATTTGTACCTGGTTCCATGTTTAAAAATTAAATACTAATATCTTATATTTTATGTTACCTTAATCATAATATTTTATGATTATCATTGATGTTTTTCTTATGGATATCATTTCTTTATGTTATCCAATTATAATCAAGAAAAACATCTCTTTTTTATAAAATATTTTAAAATACTTAAATCAAAAAATAACATATGAAACAAATAATTTTAAATACTTAATACTATCTTAATATTATAATCAATACAACTAAAATAATAAAAACAAAAAGTTTCTTCATCTCCTTGAAAATAAAAAAAAATCAAATTTTTAGAGAAATAATGTTGCTATGACAACAACATTATCAATGGTTGCTTGAAATAAAAGAGCACTTTTTCTCCTCCTCTTCTCTCCCCTTCATGTTTCTCACCATTATTTATCATAAAAAAGAATTATGAATAAATATCCAGATAAGTTATCTATTAATAAAAATAAGAAGTTCCTGTATCAAAAGTTCATTCTTCCTTATATTATTGATAAAATTCCTTCACATTTTAGTAAATATACATATTTTACTATTTAATAAAGATATTTATTATATTTTAAAAAAGTTTTACTTCTCTCTGCATAATCATAAAATATATACTTGTAGAATTATAAACTTCTGAGATTTCTCTTCTGTATAATTCATATTTAAAATATTTAACATATTACCAATATCTAGATGATATTAAAGTTAATATTTACAAACTTTTAATAAAAATTAGTGTACATTATATCTTTCTTCAATTAGACCATTATCATCTTAATAAAGTTTTATTAATAAATTTATATCTTGTAATGTCAATAGTCTTAATAAATAGAAGTTATTATCTCTATTATGAAAGATAATATTTAGAATGTTTTAATTATTATGCATATGAAAATTAATAAAAATACATTCCTTATATCATCTTTGCATTTTCTATAGGATAAACAGTTTGTTAATCTGCAGTTTTTCTTACTGAGTACATTTTATCTACTTGAATGAAGTTTTTATTTTTTCCATTAACACAATTTTGTAGTTAGCCCATGTAGAATATCAATGAGGATAGTTTTGCTTCTTATTCTATGATGAAATTAATAATTTTAAAAAGCATGGAATATATTTTAAGAAGTTTATTCATTATTATTTTTAATGTTAAAAGAATAATATTTCAATAAATTTATACTTAAAATTTTTATGACAAGAAAATACAATTTATCTTTTAATGATTTCTTGATTTATCTGCCCCCCCCTTATCACATGATTATCTTCTACCAATAGGTAAAATTTCATAATACCTGTTTGGTTAATTACTTTCAGACATCTGACAAAAATGAATATTAATTATTTTATCTGCACTTTAAAAATAAATTATAATGTACTCAGCTATGAATATGAAGTCCAAGAACTTCAAAAGTGCTTAGCACAGATAAACACATAACTTTTACAATATTAAACTTCTCTAACCTAAGCATGTTAGTGGTGAATTACTGATATTATATAACTAATATTATGAAATTAATATTTTTTAAATTTTAATAATGCAAAATTTAAACTATTTTAAAATAATAATATACACTTTGTTTAAAATCAAATTTTGACACTGAAATTTTATAATTTATATTATTATTCAAATTATTGATTTTATGAACTTTTTATGAAATTTATATGATAAAAAATGACACTTATTATCTATAATTAATAACTTTTTAAAATGTACCAGGAAGTAAACTTAATTTATTATTAAATGAATGTGTGTGTGCATCTATTAATACACATCTCACTTCCCATTTATTTTACCATTAATCAAATGATTTTAAAATAGTAAATAAATAGCAAATTTCGATTTGATTACTGATAATTATAAAAATATTCATTTTAATCATTATAATTACTAATAAAAACTACTTTACATGATTTTAACTATTATTTAGTTTTTATTTTAAAATAAATAGTATAATTTATATTTCAAGTTTATAACCTATAGATTATAACTTTCTAAGGAAACTTAGCCCAAGTTTAGCACTAAAGAAACAACATATTTAAATTCTCCTACAAAATTAAATTACAGGTTTTTTACGAATCATTATATGCAATTTAATTTTTTTTGCCCAAACTGACCATCAGCTACAACCATATAATGATGTACCAAATAGAAAGGCTACAATATATACATATATGTGTGTGTACAATCAATAAACTTTTTAAAATTGTGTCATAAACTTCTTAGCTTGTTACAAAATTTGAATTTTCATGTAGAATAAAGTCCTCCATATCAATTTGTCTCATTAAACGTGTATTCTACCAGAAATTTCAGTTTAGGTAAACTAGATATTTGAAACATTTGAATATTTCTATTTATTTGACTTATTACAATCACTTTTATTTTTAAGACTGAATATTTTAGCAATCAGTTGATTTTATATATATATATATATATATATATATATATATATAAATATATATATATATATTAGTTAATCCATCAATTATTCACTATTAACATATTTAATAGATATGAAAAGTTAACAACCATATTATAATACCCAACGAAATTGAAGTTTTGATAATATAAGAAATACAGGTGTAAGAAATTCACATATACTAATTTGAAAAATCACTTTGTTGATATTACCAAGATAGAAACAAAAAACATAGTTAATCTTAATGTAAAGAAAGGTGTATTAGAAAAGATTTGTCATATTAACATTATAGTACATAAAATTAGAAATGCATTACAGTATAAGATTTATATATGTAAAAAAATGATAAAGATTATTAATTAAAAGATGATACAAATTTTACTTCTATAAAAAGAAATGATGGACTATCTGCCTAAAAAAAGTTTATATGATTGTGGTTTATTGACAGAAACATTACTGACAAAACTTTGAATGAGTTTATTTTTAAAGATTGACAAATTGAAAACTCATAACTAAATGAAGTAATAATAAGACATTAAAGCAGCACAGAATAAACTATTATTAACAATTAATACTGAGAGAATATAATGAATTTTGTAACAGAATGTAGTGCCAAATTGAAAACAAATATTTGAACACACCATTGACTACAAAAGTCATTAACTCTGAGGATTATGAGATTTTTTTATGCCCAAGCTAAACTTTTATAGCCAACGGTTTCTGATAACATGTCACAATATAGAAGTGAAAGGTTATAATGTGGAATCTTATAATTTTTATTGGAAGGTGTATTTTGTCTATAGTTAATAGTAGCCTATAACTAGAAAAGGTAAGTAAACAACATGATTTTCTCACTTTTATCATGTTATGTTGCTCTAATCATTACTATGTATACATATGATAAAACAAGATCAGTTTGTTACTATAAAAAATAAAATAATTAAATGATCTTTTCATATAATATACATAGAATTTCAGCTATGCTATAACCAGGCAAACAACTATCTAAAACAGGGAATTCAAGCTGAAATCAGATATCTAGTGGGAGCTGGCTCTATCAATGATGCAATCTGTGCATTTTTATAGACTAGCAATTTTTGGGAACAGCAAAATTGAACTAAACTATAAATTATAAAAAAATATATATTTTTATTCTTAAATCAATCTTCAAAGTATTATTAGTTAATTTTTTTTTACATAAAACAACATTTAGTGGGATATTGTTTAGAACTTAAACACTTAAAAATAACTTAAAATTATGTTGTATTTAATATTACACTGTCAATGGTAATATCAAATGATGTGATAATAAAAAAAACACTTTCTGTCACAGGGTACTTATATTGTTATTATTGGCATGAATTGACTTTGACCTGAGGTTAAAATACATGCATATTTAACTGAATTTTTTAATAAAAGTACAAGAAATTGTTAATGAATATAAAATTATAATTTAGGTTATACACCTTTACCCCACTTAGTGATTAGCTACTTAGCAATATTTCACAATAGTGATCATCATCAATTTGTACCCACTACTTCGATTTACAATTGATTATTCACTATAATGATTGGGAAAAATTTTTTTTAAATATTTTTTGGCAGCCATCTTGAATTTGCATCACTGATGACATCAGAGAATAGGTATTTTAAATTCATTTTACCCAAAAGCGAAAGTACATTGCTGTAATACGTATACAGGTAATGACTTTGCTGTAATTGTATAGCACATACAATATTTTATTCATAAAACACAATGTTAGTGCTGCATTCAGTATTTTGAATATAGAATGTATAAACTTAAAATATATATAATTACTGAATCAATAATACTGTATACATACAAGTGTTGAATGTCTTTAAAAAAATTAAACTTTATTTAAATATAATATACAGTACTTGGATTATTTAAATAAAGTTTAATTTTTCTAGACATTCAACACATATTAGATGATTAAAACAGTACAACTAAAATACCATCATCATAAACTTTTAGGAAAACACTAAATACTTATATTAAATTGTAGTGTGTGTTCCTTAATTACGTTCACTCAAGTGGTTTCAAATCAAAAGAAAAACATTTAAAAAAAAGATTAAAAAGAAAAACAGATTGCAGTTAAAATAAGTATTAATGAAATGGGGCAGGGGGCATTATTACATTACTAAAAATATACAGTAAGAAAAATAAACTTAGCATATGTTTTAGAAAATTAGAACAGTTAGATTTTTTTTTCTTTTAAAATAAATTGATTTTTTTCTTCTAAAGTTGACTGATTTACAATATGCATTAAGCCTTTTGTTACTCTGGAGTACAGTAATAAGTCTTTATGTTCAATTAAATAATTTATAATTAAACATTGTTTTTTAATTTGAATAATTTCACATAAGTAATAAACATAAATGTATAGTAATATGTACTGTAAAACAAATTAAAAAAAATGCACTTCAGTATAGATTTTTTTTCATTATGATGAAAAACCTATGTGAAAGAATATAAAAACTCTTAGATTCAAATTTAATTCCACTTTCTCTTTCTTTTAACTGTACTGTACTTTTTAAACAGTAAAAATATGCATTTTCCCCCTAGTGATATAACTTTTTTCTTTTTAGATACCATATTTAGTCATCATCACCATAAAAAAATCAAGAAAATCTTTGAGCTTGGAAACCAATGTGGATATTTTACATTGACTAGAACTAACCAATTTTTTTCCCATAGACCTCTATTATAAATACGTATTTTGTATATGATATTCTTGCTTAACGATGAGTTTTGGAGAACCAATTGCCATCGCTAAGTGAGGTAAAGATGTATATACAATTTTAGAATGATTGCATCAATTTGAAATTTTATATGATGAAATTCTATCTTTCATGGGCAGTAACAGCTTTAAGAACATTTTTGTGTAAAACTAAAAGCAGTGGCAAGCAATGAGTGAAAACTTTCACAACTAAAGTTTATTAAAACTTATTTTACATTCTACAATGACCAAAATGTGATATAAAATTATCCTATGATTTCCATTGAACATGAAATCAGTCAGAAATTTGATCACACTAACATTATTTATGGTTTTATTTAATATGAAAGCAAGAAAGGTTTATTTTAAACAGCAGATTTATATTTTTAAAAGCAGAATGTAAGTTATGTTCAGACATAATACATGCTCTAAAATTTGTAAAAATATACTTTTTATATTTACAACTTTATAGTTTAGATCTTTATTTTACATAATGTGGTAAGCACATTATTTAAATGTAACTCAACATTCTTTTTTTAATTTTTCTAATTATAAATCACTTCTAAATTGTAAATCACATGCATTATTTTGTTTATGGGTCAGAATTAAATTGAATTTTTTTTAGATATTAGTTAATTGTTCTCTCCAATTTTCTCCCATATAATAGCTTATTTTTAGTAAAAAAATGACGTTTTTATTCTTATAACTAGATGATAGATGCAATCAGAGATTAAGAATAATTTCCAGTTAAGTGTTGAAAATAGGAGTAGAAGTTTATATATATATCAAGAAGAAATACACATTTTTATTTATCTCAAAAGTTGAAAAAAATAAGTTCAAATATATTTTTTATTTCAAAGATAATGTATTTTTTTTAAATTCAAAAATTTACATTAGTGAAAATGCCAAAAAATTAATACATAAATATTTATTTATAAATTTTTAGGGTACTTACGGATAATTCAACCGATGACGTATTTGACTTACCGATTTCCCTTCCGGTAGACATCGATGTTTTTTGCATGACAACATTGTCATGGCAACAAAGTGACTGGCGTGATTAATCCATCAGAGAGACAATTTTTTTTTTCACCCGCGAGATTTAAAATTCGGAGAGAGGTTTGGGAAATTTTTTTATTTTTCTGTCTATTGTGATTTTGCTATTCATGGCATCACAGTTACTTTTTTGAGCTGTAAATTCAGGTAAACTGTTTTATTTATCTGTTTATTTTAAATTTACAAAAATTTTTTGTTAATATTTCTACAATTCTCAAGCTTACATTGAATTACGTTTAATGTGTAAATAATTTATTCTCCGGTAAAGTGTTTTTTATTTATCTGTTTATTTTAAATTTACAAATTTTTTTTGTTAATATTTCTACAATTCTGAAACATACATTGAATTATGTTTAATGTGTAAATAATTTTCAATAATTTTTTAAAACAAATTTGGAATATACATTACCAAATGCATGTGACATGGTTTCTCCAAGAACACCATTAATGCCAGATTCGCATTAATTCGGGTAAAGTGTTTTATTTGTTTGTTTTAAATTTACAAAAACTTTTTGTTAATATTTGTACATTACATTTTTAATGTGTAAATAATTTGCAATAATTTTTTAAATCAATTTTGCAATATGCAGTACGTTTTTAAAATTACCAAATGCATGTAAAAGTGCGGCATTTTCTCAACACCATTAATACCAGATTTGCATTAGATCGCATCTTTTTTATTTAGGTATTTATTTAAAATTTACAAAAAGTTTTTGTTAATATTTCTACAATTCTCAAACTTATTTACAAAAAATATTTGTTAATATTTCTACAATTCTCAAACTTACATTGAATTACATTTTAATTTTATTTTTAATTTCTGAATTATATCATACAGAAAATTTTTTTTTGTCATCGGCAATTATAAAAATTACAGCTATGAGAGTAATACAATGTCTGATATGCATGTACGCTGAGCCTGCGGCTTGACCAAAACATCTGGAGTCCCCCCTTCCAATTCCAGCGCTATGCACTGCTGTATTTTAAAATTGAGAATAATATTTTGATGCATGCATGTACATTTTTTTTATTTTTTTTTGTGTTTTTTTTTTAGTATTTGCCTGACCTGCATCAGATATTTTTCATTTTTGAATAGTTTTTAGCATGTGACCTGGATAATTCAACCGATGACGTATTACCCTGAAGGCATATCAGTCTAATCTTGCGATTTATAACGTACTGTGTTCACATGATCTGCGGACACATTTTAGCGATTACATGTGCCCACAGATCACTTGGAGACGTTATCTTAAAAATTGCAACATCAGACTGGTATGCCTTCAGGGTAATATGTCATCAGTTGAATTATCCGTAACTACCATTTTTAGTATATTATAAAAATTTTAAATTTTTAAAACATTCACTATTCATAACAATTTTATAAAGACGCTAATGAGAATGTTGTTAATAACCACATGATATAGTATTATATCATGTGGTTGTTCGAAGGTATTCATTTATTAACAACATTCTCACAGCGTCTCCGCAATTTAGCTTAACAGGCTGTCATTCTATCGTAATTATAATCGCATGCAAGACGTTATAAAAATAAATGCTTATTCGTATATAACAATTTTATAAATATTTAATATAGTAATTATGTAAACAATATTTATCTAAATCGCATGTTGTTAAAAATTGATAATAAATTAAAAGTATGCTAGCCTTTCACATGCTTGATTGTTTATTAGATAGCTGTTTAAAATCTGATTGGCTGTCTCAGTTATAATTGCGCATGTGAAAGGCTAGCATACTTTCAATTTATTATAGTAATTATGATATAAAATAATTTAATCTTACTATGATTTAAACTGTAAACTACAGATATGATAAAATTAAATGTACATTTTTAGTTTGACTTTCATTACATTTATTAAACCTATATCCTCCTTTCTGTGAAGATATAACTTATAGTTTTTTATTAATCTATAAATTTATGTTAGCTAATAATGCTATTTAGAAAGTGTGCTCAGACATTTTGAAATCTAGCTTAATTTAATAAAATGGCTTTTAAAATGTAATTAACTCTTTAACCAACATTTTTCACCATTAGAGAGAAACTCTTACTTTTTTTTCTGTTTGATCTTCAAATAAAATAAAAATTATTTAACAATATAACTTATTTTTTTTTATAGTTTAGATAAGTTAAAAATGAATGTAGATTAAAATAATAATTTTGCAAACAGAGAAAAAAGTAAAAAATAAAATACAATGAATCAAAGGACAAACAAAATAAGTGATTGATAGGATATGAATTTGGTTTGTTATTATATAAATGATTATTTCATTAATTACTGTGTAAAAGCTATTGCATTGAAATTAAACTACAATGTAAACATTATGTAATTAAAAAGAGCTAAATATTAATATATATATATATTTAAACTAAACAAGTAATTACTTTGTAAATTTATTTACAATCTAATAAAAAGATAATGTCCAGCAAGTCCACTAATGATTTTTGTTTTATTTATAAAAAAATATCTTTTATTATTCAATTTTTTTATTAAATAGTGACATCTGTGAAACAGAATTCGAACTAAAATCTGAATTCCAATAAATTGTAAAATTAATTTTTAGCACTTTTTAAATTTTTTTATTAATAAATATAATGAGGAAAATGATAAATGCATCATTCCGTATGAACCATAATTTTACATTCAATTCTGTTGAAGAATTAAAAGAAAATTTAAGAAGGAAGTTTGGCAAAATATACTTTTGTATGAGATGATAAAATTCCTAGGGCCAGCCTTAGTAGTAATATTTGTTTTAACAATATCTGGCTCAATACAAATTAGATAATATTATTATTATTATTATATACTGTGATTTTATTTTGCATTGCTGGTTTTAATTGATAGTTTGACTGTTCCCATAATAATTAAAATCGTATCTAGATTATTATACAAAAAAGACTTGTTCTATTTTAATTCTAAATCTTGACAGTATGCAAAAATTCAATAATTAAAATTGATGTAGTGAAAATTCCAATATTAAAGTAAGTAAAAATCTTTAAACTAATATATATATATATATTAAAGGAAAGACTTTCATGATTAAATAGTGATTATTAAAGAATGTTACATATATGTCTTGAATGACCACTACTGCTCAATTAATAAATTGTCAAGGAGTGAGTATAAACCTAAATTCAACATTAAGAAAAGATATATGTGGATAAATCTGAAATATATATATATATATAATGGAATGTATGACTTAAATAAAATTTCTGAAAAAAATATACACAGAAAAGTTTTCCAATATTTCGATCAAATTCTGATCTTTTATTGAGTCATATTAGGTCTTATCGAACAATTGGATTTTTCTCCCTATCTTTTATTTTTCAAGCTTGTCTTTTTCTTTTTGTATTTTATTCTACAAAAAAATAAGGTTTTATATAGATGAAATATAAACCAATAGTTTAACATGTACAATTGTATTTCTTATTTGTTTATTTTTATTTTTTTATTATTATAAGGCTTTTTAGTAATATACTAAAGTCATTTATGTGAGAGTATTTGTATTGCTTATACATAATAATTTCAAAAGGCTATTATAAAATATTTTTTTTGTAATTTCTAATTTCTAAGATTTGTTAATTAATAAATTTAAATCTTAATTCAAATGTGTATGGAAAATGCTTTTGAAAATAATTTCATTTGTGTTTAAATACACACACACAAACACAATGATTATAATATAACTAATTAACTAACTAATACTAGAAAAATAACTTATTATATTATTATGTATGAGCACATTCAAGTTTTATATGCTAGCTTACAATAAATATAAAATCCTAAAATGCATATATGATTGTCAAATTTTGAGATGTAACTAATGATATGCATTACGTTATGTTTTTGCAGTGAGATAATAGAAGAGCTTAATATATATGCAAAAACAAACATTTATAAGCACATTTTCATTTGTGATCAGTTAATAATCATTTATTTAAACAATCCAAATTATGTAAAGATTTTAATTTTTCCATTAAAAGTGATTCTCATTTATTAATTTACTTAATAGTTTTAACATGTCTTTATATTACTCACAAATGTGCTTGAAATTTAGTAGGTTTCTGAAACAAAAAAAAACCTCCTCTCTATACAATTTTACTCTAAACAAGGAGCTCAGTCAAGATTGGTGGCCTAGTAGTTAGATTTGCTGCCTTCCAAGCAGCTGGCCCAGGTTTGATTCCCAGTCAACACTTTGATATATGAAAAAAAACAAGGAGCTCAATTGATTCTACAAAATGCTTCATAAATAAAAAATCTATACAAGCAATCAATTATAATGTTTTATAATAAAACTTTTGTTAATAGTCTAAATTCAAAATATATAAAAACATCAAAATACAAATTAAAAAAAACAGAAATTTAAAATTAAAAAAACGTAATAATTCGTGAATAAAAATATTACTGAAAATAATAATAAAAAAGCATTAATCTGTGTGGAAATATAATGGATAATAAAAATATTTAAGTTGCTATAATTTTTTTTTTTACAAATAATAATAGTTCTACAACAGATTAAATTATTATTCCACTAAGTCCCAAGTCATTAAATTAAAATTTAAAAAGTTATTTCTTGTGTAATTTATGTTCAGTCATCCATGCTGTTTTTCTTCTGGTTTCGCATTTATCTAACCAATAATACTTTGAATTTTTTTTGCAATGTTTTTAAATATTTTTTTCGAAAATCAAGCTTATAATTTTTCTTATATGGAAATGCAATCATAATCAAATAAAAATCAGATCAATAACTATAATGTATAATTGATTGCTATAGTTTTAATAATGTAAATAATTAAATGTTTTTTTTTTGCCAATATTGTTTTCATTTAGAAAAAAACATTTTTACCTGGAAAATATTAAAATTTTGTTAGTATGAAAATATTAATTAGAAATTAAATAAAAATTGTTTTTCAGATCATGTGTGTATTTTAAAAATCATTATTAATGCATGGTGGTATTATACATAATCAAGATTTATTTTTAATTATGGACAGATTGATATATGTATTTTTGTATGAATATTCAATACATTTGTAAAGAAAGCCTTCATTATTTTAGAAATGTAGAAGCCCTTTTATAGACAAATTATAAAGAAACTGACTAATAGTTAAACAAGTGTTATTTTCAACCTATGTTTTGGGCTTTTTTATAATATAAAATTGATTATTAATTGCATAATTAATGTTACAATTTTTTCCTCTTTTTTATTAAAAAGATTTACATTTATCATGTTAACATTTTTATTTTTGGTTGAATTAGCCTTTACATGAGTGAATATATTTTAGCTAATGTACACATTTTAAAATTTATTATTAGTGTACTTTATTATTGATTATGATCAAAGCTTGTATTGAAAAAAATATATGTATTTTTGTGACATTTTGCTATTTATGATAAAAATCTTATTTATCTTACATTACAGACTGCCTTATAAAAATATTGAAAAAAAAAAAAATACCGTAATAAAATATTTTTAATTATTTTAATTGCACTTTGTTATTACACAATGAACAATATTGAATATAATGAATAAAACTTGTATAGTATTGTAATTTTTTGATCCTAAATATTACCATTTTATCTTATAGTGATGTTGTTTTCATTGAGTTATACCTATCCACAATATAATTAGTCCTGCAAAATGGTTCAGTATTAAAAAAGTGGTAGTCATTTTCAGAATTTTTTTAAAATTTTTTAAAGATTATTATAGTGAATAATAGATTGTTAATCAAAATATTGGACATACATTGATTATGATCACCATGGAAAATTCTCATATTACATTTGAAGGTAAAATATATTTGGATTCCAGTTTATTTTCATGCCAACCATTAAATAAGTCAAAGAAATATGCCATCGTGACAAACTTTCAAGCAAACACTATTATACTGTTATGATTTTCACAATGGAATTTATATGCTTGTTTGACTTATTAAACCAGTTTTCTTTCTGAAAACTATAAATAAATAGTTAATCATTTTTAGTTTACTTGAATTATTATAATTTAAACTTGTCTATAATGCATTATTTGACAATTATATCTTTTCTAGAATTAATATTCAAAATTTCTTTAATACTCTCAATTTAAAGTTAACATTTGCTTGCCTTGGAAATGCAAAATTCACCAATCTGAGAAAATAAAATAATGCTCTACCAATCATTAAAAAGAAAATGAATGAAAAACAATATTTAAACATTTTTGTTTATAGTATATATTATATTCAATGAATAATCAAAATGTAATTAATTGCCTTAATAACATAACAATTCCTTTCAAAATAAACTTATGTTCTTTCTAGAACATGGAAAATCATAAAATTATGACAATAATAATAAAAAATTTTCAATTTCTGCCATATTCAATGTTCATTCTTACTAAATTATAAACAAGTATGTTTTATAATTATTTTCTTATTATATTGTGCTTTGTCTCCTTAAATAATGTAATGATTCATTATTTATACCATTTTAAAATGCAATATATTTGTATTATAAATAAACAAAATGATAAAATGAATTTATATATATATATAAACATCTAAAATAATTATATGTTATAATTATATGATTATATTACAGATATTTATATATATATATATATATAAACATTACAAGCGTAAAGCTAAACTAGTCAATATAAAATCAAAACTACCCCAAATCTAAAATTAAACCAGACCAGCATAAAAATAATATTAAAACACAACCTAAGGTTTCACTGCTACAAGCAGACTTCTCAAGTGTAAAGAACTACAAAAAAAAAAAACAACAACACATTATATATCCCTTTCACTGACGGTTTTAGCTATTGGCCCTCTACTTAAATTGATTCTTTTAGCTAGTGGCCCTCTACTTAAATCTGAGAACAATGTGATTGGTCTGTGTCATTTGCAATCAGTTCTTTTGTTAAAATATTAATCTAAAATACACAGAATTTTTTTAATTCAGCTTCTAAAAATTAAATAATTTTAGATTCAAATTGGTTAAATGTAACAAAAAAATAAAAATAATGTTAATAACTGTCAAAAAATATCAAAAAAATGTGTAAAAAATAGTTAGCAGTAAAACAAAAGAATTATAACTCAACCAATGATTGTGCCGTTATTCAGATCAACAGCGGTCGAGTAATTCTCTTTTTATTTCCAGTTTGCTTATTTCTCTGATAAAATTTAAAATTTTCCAAATCAAACTTTATATTTCCATAAAGTAACATCAAATCTTATTTATGAATGTAAAAAATTACGATAGATGTTATTATTTACTTCAATTACGAACGTACACAGCTTCGTTGTCGTGTCTGAATCTTCATTTAGAAACACGCCTTAGGAATTTCCTGATTACGTTATGTAGCAATAATTATTTTTTGTTACGGATATTTCTCCAAATGTATTTTTCTTCTAATATTTAAAATTTTCCGAGTCAAATTTTATATTTTGATAGAGAACTATATTTTATTATTTGTGAACATAAAAAATTGCAATAAATGTAATTATTACAACAAAATCATTATGAATGTGTATAACGTGAATTGTCTTTGTTAGTGTTGCTCGTTTGTCAATCTGTCATTTAAAAACACGCCTAGAAGATTTGGTAGTATCCAATCAGAGAACAAAGACAGAGGGGTGTAACAAGTCGGCTGTCAAAATTATTGATTTTTTTGAAAAAGTATAATGCTATATGCGGATGTTTTTAGAACTAAAATTGAAAGCATTGAATTTCCTATCAAATAAGTCTAAAATGAAGAAATTGCGACCAAAATTGACCTAGAGATGGCGCATGTAACCATTAAACACATCACATCGCGTCGCATACAGACAAAAATTTTTCAAAAGACGTGGCGTCTCCGTAACTAACATCGAAAAGGTTAAACTATTAAAAACTACCCACAAATCCATTCACTTCCCATCCACCCTTAATATTAAAAGAACTCTTAAATAAGTGAAACCTTAGGTTGTGTTTTAATATTACTTTTATGCTGGTCTGGTTTAATTTTAGATTTGGGGTAGTTTTGATATATATATATATATTATAAATAAACAAAATGATAAAATGAATTTATATATATATATAAACATCTAAAATAATTATATGTTATAATTATATGATTATATTACAGATATTGTCATTTTTTTTGTTGTTAGATAAAGATATTTATTCTATATAATATCTAGAATTTATATATAAATAAAGTATTTTTTTATAAAAGAAAAACAACAACAGTGAACAAAGTTATATAGTAAATGAAACTTTATAAATTCAAAAGATATTTGAATCAACATTTTATTAATATTATAATTAATATATTTATTTATGCTTATTACTATAAAACTCATTTTATATTTATTCTACATTGTGATAAGATATAAATGTATGCATGTTTTTTTAAAAATAAATAATGAACTATTTATGGCCTAAAATATACTGTTGATGCAAATAATTTTTAGTAATTTGTGATCAAAAATTTATGATTTCACCAACACTTGTCTGTTTTTAAGGAATTATTTAAAGAATGACTGACATAAATAGTTGCATGAAAGCTAAATATTAGTTACTACAAAATGGTCTTTAATAATATTGTAAATGTTTATTATTGTATTTTTTATATTAAAATTAATTCAAATGACATTTTTTTATTTTAAATATTAATTAAGTTTATTTTGATGTAGAGTTATCTCTTAGTAAACAGAATCCAATAAAAGAAATGCATGAGAATTTGAATACCTTAATTTTAAATGAGTATATAATCATTTATACATGTGTATATTAAATAATAACATCTATTTCATATAACATATTTTTTCCACTTATCAAACATAATAATGATAAAAAAATTATTGATAGAAAGGAAATAATAACATTGTCTACTTATAATTAATCAGATAGAAAAGAATATCCTAAAAATTTGGAGATTATTGCTAATGTATTTATGCAGTAAAGACCAATATGCTAAAATGTAGATGAACATATCTCAAAATAATTAAATTCTTAATTAGGCTGGCAACCAAAATAAGTAAGTTAAGGATACCATATTAAGAAGATGTTGTTAAAGTAAAACAATTGTTGAATTAATGCACAGCAAATATAGAACATTATGCATTTGGCGACTTTTTACATTTTAGATCTAGTTAAAAATATGTCTTAATATAGTTGCAGATCTATATACATATTTTCAAGACAACTTTAAAGTTTTATAAAGAAATTTTATCAGTAAAACCCTCAGAGGTATAGTCATTGGGTTTTTCCCACAAATATTAACTTTTTTAAAGAATGTTAAAGATTTGAATGATAAACCATTCCAATCAATCATTGTCAAATAAAAGTTATTATTAAAAATATCTAATATTGAACTGAAGATAATTTACTTATTAGCTCAAATACGTACATTTTAAATAAAAAAAACACTTTATCTAGTTCGGGTTGGCAAACTTTTTAACACAAAGGTCCATTTTGTTTAAATCGCATGAGCTGCAAACAAAAAGGGGTGAAAATTAGTTCATGAAGAATACAAATGTCTGAATGACTGTGAATAAAATAACGAAAATAAAAATTCTTTTAAAAATAAATAAATAAAAACAAAAAAAATTATCTCAGTTGATTTATTTACAAATTTCTAATATTTAAATATTAATCATATATAATAATTAATATTCTATAATAAGGATGGATTCAAGAAATAACACTTATGCACATTTTTTTCTCTCCTAGAGCCAACAAAATATTGATTTATAAATTACAAGAAGAAATTAAAAATGTGTTTATCGTGATAAAATGAGCCATGAAATTGGAATCAAAGAGACACATTTGACTTGCAAGCTACATTTTGACAACTCTGGGAGCTAGACAATTCTATCAACTGTTGTTATATATATATATATATGCATGACTACTATTATGTGTGATGAAGAAACACAAACACTAAATATATACATAAAATATACACACTTGTTATGCAAATAGAAAATCAACCACATACAACACATAAATCATGAAAATTAATAAATTAGAAACCAAAATTCAAATTTATTTAAATAACTTCTTTATGTTTGTAAAAAATAAATTGTAAAAATATTGATATAATTCAAACTGTCTTTTTGATATAAGTAAATTTAAATATCCTTTTCAAATAAAAGACTTTTTAAACAATAAATCTTTTTGAAATTAAGGAATTTATTTTATTTAAACGACAGATCATTTTAACATTATACTTTAAATTAAAGTTTTTGAAATGAAATTTTAAACATTTCTATGTTTCACTGGAAATTATATATATTGGTATATTTCATCTGAATTTACTTTTATTAATTATTGGAGATGTTGTCTAAATTTTATTCATGGTGAAATCTCTTGAGCAGTTCAAGGTATCAGAAGGCTTATAAGACAGTGTTTAAAACTGGGATCACTTAAATATCAATGCTTTAACATATTTTGATGATGGGACATTTTACCAATAAATAAAAAAAAATAATGATACGTTTTTATTATTTATCTAGTTATTACCTGCTTCAGGTAAGCTTAACAAACATAGCTTTGTGTAAATAAAATAAATCCTCAATGAATTTTTAGTTAGTAATAATTATATAAAATTTTTGGTTAGCTCCATTTTTATAATTATGCTTTGCAAATATTTAGACAATGTTATTATTAAGAGAGAATTGAAAAGTTTGCTTAACTCTTATTATTTTCATATCATACATATTATTACCAGATTATATTGATCATTTATTGGTTGACCCTTTTTAATTATTATTCTATAATTAACTTTATGCCTGATTTCCCAACTATTGGTTGCGTAAAATTGATACACTTCTTTTTAAATAAAACTTACGATTTAATAAACTAATGCATCTTATTTCCTCAGTAATTTTATTTAAAAGTAATTTATCACTGTTAGCAATTGTGAATTCATTCACGTGACAGATTTACTTTAATTGATAAATAATATATATTAAGGCTATAAATTAGTGCAATAGCATTAGGCCATAAATTTACTATTAATATTTTATAGTATTTGTGAAAATAAATTCACTTTATCAAATTTGATGTAAAATTATATATTTATCTGACAAATAAACATGTAATTCATATTAATTTATTTCCTAACTCTTATTTATTATTTACGAATAAACAATTATTTTTAGATAATTAACTTAAGAATATTGTTATAGTGTTTAAATAATTAATGTAGCTTTCTTACTCTATTACCCCCCCCCCCCCCAGAGCCGAAGTAGAACAATCCACTAAAAATGTCAATAAGTAATTAAAAAAAGATATATTTAAGATATTATTGACACATTTTCCGAAGACTTATCTATTTCTACTTTTGTTTCATACATATGTTTAACATGGTATTTATTAGATCATTATTATTAATCTAGTGATTAGCTTTGACACAGATATAAACATTAAATCTCAATAAAAAATAAATCTGTTTTATTTCTTTTTTTAAACGTAATATATTTTTAAATATACATAATACCGCACGCTACCATATCTTTCTGAAACTTATGAATTACATCATCTGAAAAAGCTAAATGATATACTAAGATTCATTTCACACACTTTAAGAATGAGCAATGGAATGAAGGTTTTAAGGATATCTAGGAGAGCTACGATTATGATACTCATCATCGAAAAGGCATTTCGGCTAAACAAAATAAAGAAATAAATAGAAAAAAAGCTGCTTCGAAAAGCATACACACATACGTAAGCAAAAGAATTATATATATATGACATTAAAAATTTTAGTATTTCAAATGACAATGTCTGATAAAAAATGAATCTCAAGTTAAATACATATTTCTGTCATTAGACGAGATGTTATAAACTATTCTGAATATTATTACAGACCCCATGAAACATAATGAAACGATGGTTGATTTTTTTCAACAAACATTGGCACCTGAAATATCAAAAAAATTACTGTTAATATTACATATTTGTGTGATGTTTAATCAATTAATTAATTTACATATATATATATATGCCATTTTCAACTATTATTGATCTATTGTGATAAAGTTCTTCCCAAATTTAATCCAATTTCTCTGATCCCTTGTTTTTCTGCACACATACAGTAAACCTTCTTATTACCATCCAACCTTCTCATATGTCAAGCGTTGTTGATCTTGTGGTTAGCATAGCTGCTTTCCAAGCAGCTGGCCGGGGTTCCCTTCCCAGTCAAAACTTTGACATATGAAAACAAAACTTCTCATATGTAGTCTCTTTCTCTTGAAAGCCAATTTGAACTTCAACTTTGTATCTGTTATCATGACTTTTACAAATATGTCACCACCAGGTTACGCAGTCTTTTCACTCTCTCAATGATGATATTTATTTGTTCTCTCACTTATGTATTTTGTTTTCAATATTTTCATGTTCATTCTAACACACATCTTTCCTTATTTCATTGAGTGGTCTGAAATATCAATTATTGCTCTTCTGTTAAGTGTCCGAATCTCAAATCCATAAATAAAAACTGATAAAACACATGTATTAAAAAACTTCCTTTTAAACACTGACAAATTTTTTTAATACTAAATTATTTTTACTAAAAACACCATGTTTATTTCTCATGTGTCATAGCATCAGCCGGGAAGTGAACCCACTAACCCAGGACAGCTGCTTGTAAAGCAGCTGTCGCTGACCTCTCGATCACCAATGCTTGACACCATGTTTATTTCTATGATATTAATTTCTTTCATTATGTTTAGATCTATATTAATAATATGTCCAAGGTATTTGTAATTATTAATTCTTCTAATTCATGATTATCATTCTTTATTTTTTCTTCTGAAAAAAATCCATTAAACATTACTATAGTCTTTTTAAACATTCATCTTTAGTCTTACTTTCATCTGATAACTCTTGAAATATTTTCTGAAGCTCTGAAGTATTATTTGCAAAAACCATATTATCTGCAAAATCCAGATGACTTAATTAATGTCTATTGACTTTTATGTCCTTAGTTTCCGATTTTAATTTGCCAATCAGAATAACTTTTCCTATTGATAGTATAATGGAACTATTAACATTCTGCATAACAACAACATACTTTCAATACAACAGAAAGTTCTTCCATCATTATCAAAAAATGGCTATAGGCTCACTGTTGTCACTCCTGATTAGCAATATTTACATGGAAGAACTTGAAATAACAATCATAAAGACTACTCCACAATCCATACTTGTTTCTAGCATGTAGAATTCAATAGTGAAAAGCCTTGGATTTGAGAGACTGCACCTAGATCTTAGGATTCAATGCAACCTCCCAGAAGCCACTTTTTATGTATTTAATTAACTATAGAGATATTATAAAGGCTTTCACTTGGTGGCACTACTGTATGGAGAGTTTAATACTGTTATTATTAGCCTGTACAAGCATATGAAATGGTGATCACATGATATTTTGATGGTTTTATACTAATCTGCCCATGTGATAATATGGTTATGGTTTTTGAAAAATCAAAGACACCATAATGTATAGGTGCTGAACTGAGTTCAGATTTTTATGAATATTCAAATGAATGAGCTTGGAATGAAAATGTTATTATGTTTTCATCTTGGGGTCTTAGCTTTATAAATAACTAAATAAGTAAAAGGTGGCTGCTAAAGGGTTGAAATAAATCCTAAGATCTAGGTGCAGTGTTCTCAAATCCAAAGCTCCTCACTGATGAAAGTCACAGCTGGAAACTAATTTTGGGATATTGAATGAGTGCACACTAGATAAGTATTTTGTCTACAAACTTTTTTGCATTCACTGATTACTAAGATTTGCATTTGGTTGCACTACTCTATGGAGAATTTGCTATTGTTATTAAGAGTTTGTAAAAGCATATAAAATTGTGATCGCATGATGTTTTTATGGTTTATATTAATTAAATGAAGTATATTTATGGCATAATTAAATCAGCTAAATTTAATCTATGAAGGAATTTTATTCTATGAAAGTAAGATAGAGCCATACTCCTTTTATCTACATATTATAAAGGTATTACAAAAATAGAATGACAACATCATAAGATCAATGCCCTTTACTTTTCAGGAATTGATATTTAATATATAATAGTAAATTATATATTTTCTGTATTAGCAAAGATTTTTAAAATATATTTTATGATGAACTTGAGAATGATTTCTATAAGAAAAAGGACTTCATTATAAAGATCATTTAAAAATTTACTAAATAAATACAATGTTATTCGAATTTATTGGAAAAATAGAAAGCAGAGAACCACTATTAATCAAGATGTTAAAGACTTTCAAAAATGTTTCTACAGAAAAGTTTAATTGCAAGATATTAAATAAGTAAATTAAAGGACAAGTTTAGATTATTTGCAGCCATATTTTACAATACTTATCTTTACTTTCTTTAGTCTTCTCATTTTTTTTTTTTTGGAGTTAGGGTACCAATACTTATTAATAAATGTCTACTGATAAAAATAAGGGTATCATGGTACAGAAGTAGTACATTTCCTTGATTGCCTTTGATGTGGAGTTCAAACATAAGCCAAGTAATTATTTTTTCTCAAGTAGCTAACTCACAGATAACCTAATTCACATCTTTCATTTGGAAGTAATAGGTATATAAATATTATTAGATAGAGGGCAAAAGTGTAATTAAAAACTGATCCAAGTCCACATGACTTTGCAAATGGCAATCCTGATAAGTATAGTCTTTTCTCCTACTGTTCCAATAGTAGTCATTATCGGAGAGGATTTTGTACTACAGGGAGCTATTTATTATAAAGCATATTTCCCTTTACATGTTTTAAACAATTATAAAAGATATCTTAAATTAAACATTCAATTAGAAGTCAATTCTTAGTGTATATCAATATCAGTGTCATCAAACTGAATTTTTTATTGCTGGCACCTATAACAGGATCTCGGATTTTATGTTAATTGAATTATTGATTATTTATATAGAAAAGACAATTAAGGGTGACATGAAAAATTAGGTGATCAAATGAGATAATGGAGAGAATTATGGGCATCTTTCATTATTTGTCATCATATATTGAAAGTACGAAATAACGGCATTTTTATTATTTATATATAAAAAAAGGTATATGGCTTTATTGCTTCGGAGTTCCTAAGAAGTTCGAGCGCCAGAATCCATCCTACGATCTCCCGATATCAAGTCGGATTAATTGCGTCAAAACCGACAGAACGGCAGTGTAGATATAACTTTTTCTTAATTAAATCTATTACTCCACATTTCAATAGATTTTCACAAATTTTAAGTTGAGATGTTTAAATTCTTCTTTATTTATTAATTTAGAATATTTATTACGTCATACATGTTTTGCTTTTTCACATTTTCTTATATAAAATCGTTTGGCTTTCTAATCTGAGCTGAATGTGAATGGCTTCAGTTCTCTCTTTTGTAATACTTTTTTTTTTGATTTGAAGATCTTGCAAATTTTAGTTTTTACGATCATTATTAATGCAACTATAAATAAATAAAGTATAACGTTCTATTAAATTTTATAATGAACTTCTATTCATATTCCCAAATAATGCCAAATTGAAAAAAAATATTGTTACAAAAAAAACAAAAAACATCTTTTTTCGACACATATTCTTGTTTCTGTCATATGAACTTACGATCCAATTGAATTATTTACATTTTTATGTAAGTGCTTGAGCTTAAAAACTAACTTTCACCTTTCCCTTCTACTTTAATAGTCAAACAATTCTAATATACGAAATATATAAGTTACTTTAATTTTATTGTAAAAAATATATTTCGCTTTTAATACTTTTAAAAAGACTTAGAACTATTTATAAAAAATGTTTTAATTTTTTATCTGCACATGAAGTGTAATCTGATACATAACTTTATCATTTCGGAATCATCTTTTTTTCTATTGAAAATTAGTTTAGGAATTATTTTAGGTGTTAAGTGATATATAGATACAAAAAAGTGAAATGAAAAATATTTTTAACTGCACAAATCATTTCTGTATTTGTTATTTTTACTGTTCAAGATGAAATGGATACTGACAGCTTATAAGTAAGGAGATGGTAATGAAGCACTGAACCAAAGAAGTGGGTGAATTATTTATCTTTTTGTTCAGCTTAGTCAGTTTTAGATTAATAGGGGTTAATCTACAATGCAAACGTTCACGTTTGTTCTTTAGTGCTAGCTAATTATGTATATCAGAATATATCATGTAACATAATTTTTAATGACTTTTATATATTTAACTTGTTTATTTGAAGTCACAATCTCTCAAATATAAATTACATTTTTTTATATAAGTATTGAGATTTACTGTTACTAGTAGTACATATGCAGTTGTAAAAGGTTAATTTTATAGTATCATGCATGATTTTTATAATCAAATATGTATATATTGTAATAATCAGAGATGCATTAAGGTTATAAGAGGTGATTATACTTTAAATCCACAAATATACATGTCAATAATGTGTAGTAATTATAATGATACAAAATATGATATCATTACTATATCTTTCAAAATCAAGTTCATAATTGCCAACAAACAAACTCTGGGCATTACCTGACAAACAGCATCAGAAAATATTTCAGAGGTATACTATATTTCTGAATTAACAAGGTTTAAAAGATTTTCTTCACAATAATTAATAGCTAAGGTGACCAATACATCATCCTCTATTCATAATATTTGGCCAAATCAAGGATTACATGAATTACTATTGAATAAAAGAGATCATGGACTTTAATTGAAACCTCACAGAATTTAATTAAATAACACTATATAATAATTTATTTATAGATTAATAATAATGTAATTTTCAGCATAATTTATTATTTCTATTCTCAAGTAAGTATATATTTACTAGTAAATATCATAAAATGAGTTATTATTTCTTTTTTTTTTTAAAAGATACTATTCATATCTTTTAGATTATATTTTCTCATTTAAATTGTATTCTATTTTATATATAATTATCTCATTATCTAATTAAATTTTAACAATGTGGAATGTTATTTCTTTAATAGTCTTATGTTTAAATTATCTTTTAGTTGGTGTTTCATGTGCACATATGAAAATATATACACTCAACAAATTATAACATGCAGATGACCTTGAAAAATGTCCAAGATTTATATATGATCAATTTTAAAATGTTACAATTTTATAAACCATATATAATGTAATACTGTAAGTACATGATTAACACTACTTGTCACAAATAAATACTCCATGCCTTTAATGTATCAAAAATATAACCCATACATGCTGATGATGCCATTATAAATATAACTCATTTATTCAATCATCCTTAGATTCACAGCTGTTGCATATATATCTGAAATAGAGTTAGTATATTAAGTACACCATATGTGTTAATATTGGTAAACATGTATGTAACTACAAACATATCCTTTCTTAAACTAATAATAATTTTAAAAAGGTGGCCTTTCTTTGGATTCCATCTCTTGTAAAACAGTAACTATAAATTTAATGAAATGGTCAGTTATTGGATTCTACCTCACACAAATAGTTTTCTTAATATTAAATCCTTCATAAACGTGGTTAGCTTTAGATCCTAACCCTGATAAAAAATTACTACTTTCTTAATTATTTCTTTTCATAATACCATAAATGTAAAATCCACTTAACTATAAACAAAGGGTTTAAATAATTGTATTTATATAATAAAGTATATTTCAATGTAGATTAATGCAAGGGTCATATCTATGTATAACATAATGCTGATCATATTTAAAATAATAATAAATTTATCTCTTTAATTTAAATTAAAATAATTACAATGCTAATTTTTTTTTGTTTAGTAATTTTTTACTCTAGTTCTTGGACATTTCATGTATATCAGAATATGTTTCCACATACATGGACACACAGAGTATCTATTTCTAAGACTATTTTTTATCTAAGTTTTTATATTATATTACAATCTAAAATATTATTATGAATCCCTTTGTTTAAATATGACTTTCCTTAGATTTCTTTAAAATCTCCTATATTTGAAAAGAGATATATTTTAGAAATATATATTGTTAATCAATACTAATTTTTAAAATGAATTCTATACAAAAAAATGAATATTTGTTTTTTATAGTAGCTTAAAAAAATAAAATAAAATTTTAAGATAAATTAAACTGCTAAGGAAATTGCTTCTTTTAAATTAATTTAAAAGAAGAATCAAACCAAACTATTTAGTTTTTCATAGCATATCTCAATTAACAATTTATACTAATTTGAAAACGATATATATATATATATATATATATATATTTATTAAATATATATATATATATATATATACATATATATTTATATATATATATATATATATATAAAGTTTGATGTCTGTATTTGTTTCACAATATATGTAATATACAAATCAATATATATATCAAAATACAGTACAATTTATATAAATTATATTCTTTTAGAAGTACTTTCGACTATACACTTTGTAGTCTTTATCAACTATATAACGTTGAATAATCAAAACGAGACAACCCTTAACAATACCCATAGTTCAATTCAGATTTCCCACAATTCTGTTATCTTAACATTTGATGACTGGCGATTCATTAACATTTGATGATTTCTTGAAATCAACATAGCCTCTTTTATTTTACGTTTATTATGACAACGTTCAATTTGAATAATTTTCATATTTTTATAATCAAATTTAAATCCATATTGACAAGATTTATTATGATCAAATATAACAGATGATGAAGGTTTATTTACATCTGTTCCATATTGATTCTCTTTTTGAATTCTATTATATAAAAGCATATGTTCTTTTATTCTCTTCTCAAATGTACACTTAGATTCACCAATGTATTGTATGCCGCATCCACATATCAATCTATAAATAATAGAATTTTGATTAAACTTTGAATTTTGAATTTTAGAATTATTAAGCAATCTATTTATGTTATTTGTAGAGAAAAAAGCAATATGACACAAACCATTATAAATTTTCCTAATAAACTTGACCTGCTCATCTGATATAAATGGCATTGAAATCCATTTCATTTTGATATCTTTATTTTTAATTTTATTATAGTGTTGATTTCTTTTAAATCCTTTAATAATATTAGCAATTGCATTTTTATAATAACCAATTTTCAACAAGTCATTAACAAATAAATGTACATTTTTAATTTTATCACAAGAATATTTGCATAATTTTTCATTTCGAAATAAGAATGATTTCAATCCAGACAGCTTATGACACATAGGTACATGTGATTCATATGGAATAAAACCTCTAGTTTCAATTGGTTTAATTAACATAAGATAATCCAAACTGTAATCATTAAGAGTAACTTGAATATCCAAGAATTTTATGGAATTGTATTTCTCTTTAGTTATAACCCATTTTATATCCTTAATCTCATTTAATTCATTAAATAAATTGACTATTAATTCTTGTTTTCCACAAATAAAAACATCATCCACATATCTATGATATACTTTAATTTCTTGATATTTCAATTGTTTTAAAATTTTACTTTCATATGTTGATATAACAAAATTACAAATTTGAGCAACAGCAGGAAGACCCATTGGCCAACCAAAATTCATTTTATAATATTCATTATTAAAATTAACATAAATATTTTTATCAATAAACTGCAATACTTTTATAATAAAATTTATAATATCAGACTTTACATTTTTTGAAACAAGAGCATTATAAATAATATTAATTGACTCTATTCTATCTATTGATCCATACATTTCATTTATATCAAAAGTACAAATTGTGTCATGTAAATCTATATTTATATTCTTAATTTTATCTACAAAATCAAATGATGATGAAATAGTATATTCTCCAAAACCTAAAATATCTTGAAGTAATATCTACTTCAAGATATTTTAGGTTTTGGAGAATATACTATTTCATCATCATTTGATTTTGTAGATAAAATTAAGAATATAAATATAGATTTACATGACACAATTTGTACTTTTGATATAAATGAAATGTATGGATCAATAGATAGAATAGAGTCAATTAATATTATTTATAATGCTCTTGTTTCAAAAAATGTAAAGTCTGATATTATAAATTTTATTATAAAAGTATTGCAGTTTATTGATAAAAATATTTATGTTAATTTTAATAATGAATATTATAAAATGAATTTTGGTTGGCCAATGGGTCTTCCTGCTGTTGCTCAAATTTGTAATTTTGTTATATCAACATATGAAAGTAAAATTTTAAAACAATTGAAATATCAAGAAATTAAAGTATATCATAAATATGTGGATGATGTTTTTATTTGTGGAAAACAAGAATTAATAGTCAATTTATTTAATGAATTAAATGAGAGTAAGGATATAAAATGGGTTATAACTAAAGAGAAATACAATTCCATAAAATTCTTGGATATTCAAGTTACTCTTAATGATTACAGTTTGGATTATCTTATGTTAATTAAACCAATTGAAACTAGAGGTTTTATTCCATATGAATCACATGTACCTATGTGTCATAAGCTGTCTGGATTGAAATCATTCTTATTTCGAAATGAAAAATTATGCAAATATTCTTGTGATAAAATTAAAAATGTACATTTATTTGTTAATGACTTGTTGAAAATTGGTTATTATAAAAATGCAATTGCTAATATTATTAAAGGATTTAAAAGAAATCAACACTATAATAAAATTAAAAATAAAGATATCAAAATGAAATGGATTTCAATGCCATTTATATCAGATGAGCAGGTCAAGTTTATTAGGAAAATTTATAATGGTTTGTGTCATATTGCTTTTTTCTCTACAAATAACATAAATAGATTGCTTAATAATTCTAAAATTCAAAATTCAAAGTTTAATAAAAATTCTATTATTTATAGATTGATATGTGGATGCGGCTTACAATACATTGGTGAATCTAAGTGTACATTTGAGAAGAGAATAAAAGAACATATGCTTTTATATAATAGAATTCAAAAAGAGAATCAATATGGAACAGATGTAAATAAACCTTCATCATCTGTTATATTTGATCATAATAAATCTTGTCAATATGGATTTAAATTTGATTATAAAAATATGAAAATTATTCAAATTGAACGTTGTCATAATAAACGTAAAATAAAAGAGGCTATGTTGATTTCAAGAAATCGTCAAATGTTAATGAATCGCCAGTCATCAAATGTTAAGATAACAGAATTGTGGGAAATCTGAATTGAACTATGGGTATTGTTAAGGGTTGTCTCATTTTGATTATTCAACGTTATATATATATATATATATATATAAAATTAAAGAATAACTTTATTTAAGAAAGTGGATGTAATACTTTTTTTTTTTGAAGCTCACGATAAAAATAAGGTTCTTAAAGTAAGACTAAATTATAAACAGTTTTAAATCAAAAAATTCATATCACTTATGTATATATGTACAACCATGGTCAAAAATTTAGTTGCAGAAATTTTTTCCACAGCTTATTTAAGGTTTTGTAGTTTATGCTGTGGGTTTTCTCAAAGGTATGTATATGCTTCTTCAAAGACAAAGTTGAAATGCCACAGACAAGCTTCCTTGACAGGATATATTTTTTCCCCTGGCTTAAATTTTGTCTATTGAAAGTTGCTGCTTAAATATTCACCGGTTCATCAACATATTTTTCCAGTTGCATTGTGAATTGGAATTTCTTTAGAATAGGATACTCAAGTTGACAAATATTGGATTCAAGGTTGACCACATAGTTTCGGATTTCCTATGTTTTAGCCATTAAACATAATGTTGGCATATTTAGTGCCAAGCTTTAAAGAGCAGCAGTAGAGATACAATTTCCAAATAAACTCAATCTGTTGTCAAAGCAATCTCCTTGGATCAATAATGATCTAATATGTTTGTATAGAATTAAAGATTGCAACTTGACTACAAAGAGTAAAATTATTAATTCAAAGAAGTTTAAATAAGTCTCATTAAACAGATAAATATAACCTGTTCTGAACAGACTAACAAATAATTACTTTTAACTTTCAAACTGCAATTTTAACTTTAAAACAGCCTCTAACTATGCATTAGTTAGATAATAAAGCTAATAATGCCCAAGACTAGATAAGTAAATAATATGAATACATAAAACCACTAGCTGCTTAATAAAAATAAATATTTCCTACTACAATCTGAATTATTCTTCTGAAATAATTAATATTTCATAAAATAATAAATGTTTCAAAAAAGATTAGAAAAACATGGGTTTTTTTCATTTCCAAATTCAAAATGCAACTGTCAAAATCATTGACAGCAAGTGGTCTCTTGTGGAAAGAATAAATAAATAATAAAAAAAGTTCATGAAAATTATTTTATTTAAATTGAAATTATAAGTTTTATTTATGCCTAAAAACTAAAATAATATTTAAAAAAATATTTTTCTAAAATAATGATTTTATGTAAATAGCCCACTAAAAAGTAAAAAATAAAGTAATAATCCATTTTATAAAACTATTTTAAGTTTAAATGAATCATAAAATCAAAAGTGCCTCAAATGCTTATAAAACACATTATTAGTTTATTTTTTACTTTTTAGTGAGTTATTTGCATAAAAGCATTATTTTTTTTTTAAACATTTTTAAAATATTTTTTTCCTATTTTATTATCTCCAAAAAAAAAAAACAATACTAAAATGCAATATTAAAATAAAATAAAATCTTAATCCATTTTAATCTCCTTTTATGCTTTAATTAATCCTTATCTTTTTTACTTTTAAAATCTACTTTTTAAAAATTAATGTACTTTATTTATATGGTTTTTGAAGTAATGTAGCATTTAAATGCACTTTCTACTATACATTCTCTTCCTTATAATTTTAAATCAATTTTTTAAAATTCTAAATCTTTTAGTTTCTGATAACAAAACTATCGACATTATTTTATTCTATATTATAAAATACTATTATATAATTTTTTAAAAAAAATTAAAATCCTTCTAACAATAATAAATATTAACCTACTATGTTGTATTATTTTAAATATTTATTATAATTTTTTTTTGTTTTATAGTTCTTCAAAAATTTCATTATTACTCTTATTATTCACTATTATCATTATTATTAATCAATATATCTGATATGTAACATATGAAATAAATATACCATTATCTATTTCAATATATACACACACTAACAGACTGGGAAATCATATCAAGTTGTAAAATTTTGAATTCTTTAGAAAATACAATAAAAATATTTGAAATATTAATACCTTAATAAACTGGGCACTTAACACAGAGGAAATAGTAATTTTGGCTAAAGTAATACAATAAGAATTAGAATACTTTACTGAGATTTGTTGTTTAAAAATGATTTCCAAGATTATTTTTTAAATATAAAGAACAACATAAAGTTAAAGATTACTCCAAGAACATTTATGATAAAATTAGTAAGAAAGATAACCATTGCAAAAATGTTTCTAATTATATTACTCAATAATCATTAGAATTAGCAAAAAATTATACTTAAATAAAAATCATTTTTATTCCGTACTTTTATTACCCAAATAACAATAACAACAACAATAATAATTACATTTAAATTTAATTTAATTTAGTTATTTAACAGATTTTACATCCAAACAAAAATTCAGTTATCATTATTCACTAAACATTTGTAGAGCTTTTTTATACAGTAGTTGTAATTTTTTCATTATTCAGTTCAAGAATATTAACAACATTAAGGTATTTATTAGATCATCTAGATAGTCTTACTAATATAATTTTTTAAAGATTTCACTTTTAAAATTTGGAATGTTATACACATTTCTTGATCTTGTATCTTTGAGTTTTGTTTTAAATGTATTTTTTAAGATATCATATCATTAAAGATTCATTTTTTATATAGTGGATTCACATTATGTATTATTTAATGGTTTAATTTTTAATACTTTTTCCAATTCTAATCTATGGTTTAATATATAGCAGTTCCAAATCACAGACCCATAATATAAAATTGGTAAAATCTATGTATAAATCAAGTTTTATAATAACAATAGTAGTAGTAGTAGTAGTAGTAGTAGTAGTAGTAGTAGTAGTAGTAGTAGTAGTAGTAGTAGTAGTAGTAGTAGTAGTAGTAGTAGTAGTAGTAGTAGTAGTAGTAGTAGTAGTAATAGCAGCAGTAGAAATAGTAGTAAAAGTCCAGCAGCAAATATTAGTATTGATAGTTGACAAGGAAAAATCTTTCAAAATTTAAACCCCAAAAACATCATATAAAACATGGCATTCTTTAGGTAAGTTTGAAATATATTCAAATAATTAACACTAATTAACTATTCTAAGCATTTTTTCTATAAAAATTGTAAATTCATTAAAGGATTTTCATCAAAAATCGACTTTTCAAATTGTTCCTATCATTTAAAATAGCTGCCACATAATTACATGACCAAGGAAATTTTTTTTTTAATTTGAACCCCAAAATCAGCTTTAAATGCATTATTCTGAGCTTAAACTCAAATATATTAAAGCAACAAACAAAATTGAATGATTTTAAAAAACTTCTCAGTGACATCTTAAATTAATTTAAGACATTTTTAATAAACAAATAATTTGTCAACAATAAAACCAAAAAAATAATGCCCACCCAATCGATGATCAAGTGGATGATACCACAATGAACTTCCACAACAATCAAAGCTTTGAATTTCTTTAAACTTACATAAATGTTTTTCCAAGCCTAACCTGTAAATACCCAAGAACAGAATTACTTCAAGCTCATTTAGCAATAAGATAACACCATGAATTAGAAAAACTAGCAAACAATATAAAAGAACTAGATTTAAAACCTCAAGAAAATCATAATTCCACCCCCACCACCACCACCACACACACACACATACTGAAAGACTGATAGTCTAGAAATAATTAGTGAGAAATTCAACAATACCACATCTTTTAAAGGATTTTTTTCCCTGGTCCATCATATTATCTGCCAAAAATGCAAATATATCCCTATACCATTTTCACAGATCCTTACTGTATATAGAAACAACTCTGCAATGGTCTGTAAAACATAGTTCTGGGTATTGTGGAACATTCCAACCAGAGATATCTGGGGCTCGAATTTTTCAATGCACACCAAAAAAATTGATTCGAGGTTCAAATAAAAACCTTAGGTAATGATGCTTTAGTTACTATTAACCATGTTTGCTAAAGATATACAATTAGGGTACTTCAGATCACATAATGTGGATGCAATATCCAAGATTTCTAAAAAAATGATGAAGCCATTTGGTAAGGTTAGAAAATTCTCAGCCATATACGTTAAAGATACCCTTACACCAGTCTATAGCAATAACTTTGATTTTAAGCTAAAATTACATACTGATGTCAATCCTGACCAAACAGATTGTAGATAAGGAGTCCATGGTTTGATTCTATAAAAGACTTAAATTCAGGTGGCCCCTCACTCTACATTGCATCCCAACAAAATCAACACCAATACAAATAAAAAGCAAAAAGCCAGTCTGATCTCCACTTCAAAGATATGAAGTCCACCCCACAGATGAAAGCATACACATTTTTACCTTACAACCATCAGATCAAGTGATGCACATACTATCACTATAATCCTACTCAAGTGGCTCCAGATCTCTCACAATTTAACTAGCACATTTCACACTCCAGTCATCACAGCCAATATTGTAACAAAGTCAAATCAAAATACCTTTAATAACAGATCATCATACTTGTCCAAATCAACCACAAATAATCATAAACAAAATTCATGCATATTATGGAAACACTCTATGCCTTTCCTTCATAAAATCACCCATGAATAGAAACAAAATAAGACCTGATTTTTGATTTTCAGATATAGGAACCTCCTTCTCAAAGATCAAAAGAAGGCCAAAATGCTCCAAGAAGAACCACACATCAACAAAGATCAAAATGGCTGACAATCATCAAATGGCAATAACGATCAATCTTTTACCAAAGTACTACACCCAGATGGAAGTAGGTCTCCTTATTCAGTCATAATATCATACTAAACAATACCACATTAAAACTGTCCTCTTGTAAGACCATGAAATCTATTAGACAAACTTGACCTTACAATCAAATTTAATTTCAAGACATCTCCTAAACTCAAGAACTACCATGTGCCTTTACAAAGTGCCAAAAAACCTACCATTCAAATTCACCCCTATCTATTAATCATCATATTTTACTACCATATTACTGTATTTGAACAAGCTACTAGCTCAGAGCCAGGAATCCTAAAATTGCATATACAGATGTTTTTACCACCACTTGATTACCTCTAAAGCCACTTATCTGTAATAAAACACCATATTGACAGACAACATGTAATTGATATCACTGCCAATCCTATTCACTATATGCACTTCATTTCAAGTCCAATACCATGCAAACCAACATTAGCATACACACTACATCATTTACACTTACACACCAGCTTGCACTTTTGCAAAAGTCAACAGTATTAAACAACAATACAGCCAAAAGGAAACTCAAATTACACACCTATCACCTAAACATCTAACACCTGGACAACAATATTTAATAACATGATGCAGAACTTTGCCTAAGATCTGAAACAATTTGTGAAAATAGTAATGGCAATTAATCACAAATTCCTTTTGATCCAATGTTAACAAATTGTGAATATCTATGTATGTAATCATAATTATCTAATCTGTAAATATAGTGATATTAATGTAACTTCCAATCTACATGATGTCAACAAATTGTAATATCAATGTATGTAACTATAACACTCTAATGTATATATACAATGATGTTAATATATCTATAACTCTATCTGACTTCATGTTAAAAATTGAATGTAATGTGAATGTAACTAAAATAATTAAGAACTTGTCAATTCAGTGGACAAGTAAGTTATGTGCAAATTACTATAAATGAGTTGATTTGGCCAAATCACAATTGTAATCCTTTATGATATATATGTCTATATAAGCTGTATTTATAATCATTTTATGCAAGTTACATGAACTTATATATCCTCATACAAACTAATATAATGTTTGAATTCCAAATAGTTTCTTTGTTGAAACCTAGTAGTAATAACAACAGCAAAAATACTAAAGATGATTGATGATAATAATAATAACAAGAAGAAGAAAAAGAGAAAGAGCAAGAAAAAGAAGAAGAGGAAGAAACGGAAAAGAGGAAAAGGAAGAAGAAGAAAAAGAAGAAGAGGAGGAGGTATTAGTGGTAAGTGTAAAAATGCACAGCACAAATGCATCAATAATTTAAGATTACTGACAATTATTAATTGATTAGTTTTCTTTAACATAATAATCCTGCATATGTTTTATTAAAATTTTTTAAAAAAGTTTTTGATTAATTAAATATGAAATGACTTGCACTGCTTTTGATACGTAATTTTATCTAATTTAATACCTATAACAAGACTATGCACTTTTTTTCGCATTTTTTATCATTTATTTAATTTTACATCAAATTCTGATGTCAACAGATTTTGAACTTTTGATTATTTTTATTTTATAATAATATTAATACGGACAATAAATTCACTTATTTTCTTCCAAATTCATATCATACTTGATAACGAGTATTCATTTATTTATTCTATTTCATTCACGTCTTAAAAAATAGATATTTAATTATTTGTTTTATTTCGTACTAATTTTGTACATTTAAAATATTTATTCACCAATACTTTTTAACCGCTATTACTTATAATGATCACATATTATTTTTCTGATTAGAAATGTATACAGTTAATAGCAGAGAGATAGAATAATTCTATTATCAAAATGAATGCATACTGAAAATAGCATATAATTAAATACATATAAATAAAAATTAAAATAAGTGAGCATATATATATAATATTTAAATACATGTATATTATCTATACTAAATTTAATGTAATAAGAAGGACTTGAACTTAGACTTTTAAGCTCCCCACAACTATTTACTCTATTTTATACAACCGATACATGTGACAACATTCATGTGAAAAAGATAAATAATCTCCAATTAATGTATTTCATGTTGAACCAGCATTGATGAATACTGTTTTAGCACTAAATAATTATATTGGATATCATTTATCTTTTTCACATGTATGTGGTCACATGTATCAGTTGTATAAGATGGAGTGGATAGCTGTGGGGAACTTGAAAGTCTGAGTGGATTAGCATACATAATATAAATGTATTTAAATATTACATATTCGGCCTGTATTCTGCCAATCCCCCTTCTGTATATTTAAATGGATATATTAAGTTACTACATGTGAGAGGTCAGAGTGACTTAAAGTCAATATGGGTATGACAATAATATTAACATCAACAAGGGTTTTAAGTATTCCATCCTCAGATTTGCAATAATATGGATGGCTGAATAATTGGGAGGTGGAGAAGATTGAAGCTTGCCCATTAAAATTTGTGAATTTGCTATCCTAATAAAAACTGAGCACTGATTGGATATATATGTGGGAGATGATCAGCTGAACAACTGATAAGTATTGGTTCAAGTATGAAACACATATATTGGAGATTATTTATCTTTTTTATATGTATGTGGTAATGTGTATTGGTTGTATAACATGGAGTGGATAGTTATTGGGAGCATGAAAGTCTGAGCTCAATTTCTTCTAATTTCTTATATATTGTAATGGTACAGAATGAGGTGAACAAAGGGTTGACAATGCTTCACAATTGAGTTGCCATTTGTAACAATACACAACATATCAGGACTAAATTATATAAAGATTGGAAATCTTCACATAATTATCCTCATAAAATAAATAATCAAATTAAATATATATGAAAAAAATGAACATGAGATTAACATAAACAAACCATAAGTTGCATCTCCAGCATTACAGAATAAGAGTAATCATTAATAATTAGCATTATACAATCAACAAAGAACAAAAAACAGTCAAAAATCATAAAATCAACATCCTAAAATCAATAGTCAGCCTTGTGACAGGATTTGAAATGGGTCCCCCAGAATAAAAAGGTACATTATACACAGACTACTTATCTAGCTACTGTCAGACTTGGGGCCTATTATATAAACAATAATTTGGATGCACAGACTTAAATGCTAATCCATAAGAATATAGCAATAAAATAATACTGGTATACAGAAACATGTTGATCATCATCAATGCTCTGGCCATATAGTATTATTAATGTACTGGCAACTACAAACTTAATCTAATATAAAATAAAGTAAAAAAAATGTAGTGCATGGACATTAAAGGGTACACCTTTTCACTATCCAGGGATATCATTTGGATATTCAAACACCTATCTAAACCTCTAATCTCTATAAATAACCATTCCACTCTAAAGTAGCTCAGGAAGCAAGAGCTCAATAAATTAATACATTGAGAAAGAGATAAATAAGTAATGATAACAGCTTATTCTAAATAATTTTAAATATTTTCTAGGTTCAATCTGCTATAATTAAATATCAATGACTTTATTACTTCATCTATAAGTCTAAAAATAATTTTTTAAAGAATTATGTAACTATTTAACAACAAATTATCAATAAATAAAAAAAATGACATGATAATATGAAATTTTAAACATTCATTTTATAAAAAAAAAGTAGTTTCATAAAAATTATATTAACCAGCTGATTTCTCTTTATTAAATTAATTGATTTTTAATTAATTAATTTCTTTAAATAACCAAAAGTTGAAAAAGCAACAATTTTTATATTAGCATAACGAATCTGGTGTTGGATTTTGGAGAGAAAAATAAATAAATGATGAAAAAAAGCATGTTTCAAAATCAAATTTTAAATTTAACAAAAATAAATTTTCCAAAAACTCTTTCATAATTTTGAAGAGACAAATTGAATGGATTTTAAAAAACACCTTTTACTAAAAATATCAAAATAGTGAAATTATTCAAAATTATCAATTCTTACATGTACAAAATTATTACTTAAAACAGGCAAAACTCTCCATACAGTAGTGCCACCCTGTGTCAACCAGAGTAATCAATGGATGCCAGAAGGCTTATGCATAAAATCCCTATCTAGTGCCTACTCATCCAATATCCCCAAACTAGTTTCTGGCTTGTGGCCTTTGTCAGTGAGGAGCCTTGGATCTAATAGTACTGCACCAAAAATCTTAGGATCTAATGCAACCCTCTAGCAGTCACCTTTTTATCTTTACTTAACTACAAAACTATGAGAATGAACTTGAAAACATAATATTTTCAATCTAAGCTCAATAGCTTATATAGTCAGATCCAAGGCTCCTCACTGACGAAGGCCACAAGCCAGAAACTAGTCTGGGGTTATTGGATGAGTAGGTACTAGATAGGGATTTTATGCACAAGCCTTCTGACATCCATTGATTACTCTGGTTGGCACAGGATGGCACTACTGTATGGAGAGTTTTGCCTGTTTAATAACAGTTATGTGCTAGCATAAGAGAAGGTGATCATGTGATATTTAGTGATTTAACACCAATTATGCCTAATAAGATAATGGTGGCTATGGTTTTTAAAGAGCTAAAACATCAAAATCTATGGGTGCTGAATTGAGTTCAGACCCATATGACTATATAAGCTATTGAGCTTAGATTAAAAATATCATTGTGTTTTCAATTTCATTCTCATAGTTTTGTAGTTAAGTAGAGATAAAAAGGTGGTTGCTGGAGGGTTGCATTTGATCCTAAGATCTAGGTGCAGTGCTCTCAGATGCAAGGCTTTTCACTGATAAAGGCTACAAGCCAGAAACTAGTCTAGGGATATTGGGTGTGTAGGCACTAGATAGGAATTTTATGCACAAGCCTTCTGGCATCCATTGATTACTCTGGTTGGCACAGGGTGGCACTACTGTATTGAGAGTTTTACCTGTTTAATAACAGTTATGTGTTAGCATAAGAGATAGTGATCATGTAAAATTATTACTTGTATATAAAAAACCTTTTTTAATTATAAATGAAAACACAATGTTAACACAAACAATACCTTTAACTATGGTTTTATTCTTCTGTAGATTTTTTTTTTGTGTTTCAGATGCTTTTTTCTGGACAGTTCCTACACATATACATGATTAATTTGCCATTTTCAGTGTGTAGTATTTCCAGATTAACAAATAGCAAAATTTTATTCATTTTCTTTCCACTAAGATTTGCAGATGAGACTAATACATACAGAGACTCCTGGGGTTGGGTGAAAACACAGATTACAGGGTAAAGACAGGTATGCAGCTTTTATCTAACTTAGCACATTGTCTTCATTGTAGAAACCATTTTTATAGTTAAACTCATAGTATGCTATCAGCTTGATTAAAATTTCAACAGCTTAAATAAGACTTTTTTTTTAGCAGTTGTGTCTGGAACATCTTCTTTCCTACTGTCTTCTTCAGCTAGCTGGATTAAGACTGATTTTTTTCAGATTTCTGACTTATTCACACCCCTCTTAATTTGGGAACAAACCTACCTTAAATCAATAACAATCTGACTCCAACATGACACAATTACTAATAACCGATTAGGTAAATTTTTACAAATACAGTGGTTTAGTTCTTTTTCTCCTTCAACATTGACATTAAAAAACAAGTCAGAAATTTAAATTAGAATCATAAAATTTTTGACATTACTTTAATTAATTTTTTTTTTTTTTTGCCAAAGGAAAATAAGATAATCAGATTAATCAGACTGATTTGATAAACACTACTTGTTTTTTGGAGAGAGATAAAAATTAAAAGAAAGAAAAAAGATAAAAAAACCCAGTTCTGATCAATTAAAGGTAAATTTAAAAAGAAAGTTAAAATTATATATATATAATACTATTAAACATAAAACTTTCTATTGCTTATTTGCTTTTAAAAGCTAAAATCAAAAGTTTCAATAAACTTTTGAAAATCAAAACTCTTAAATAGTTAAAAATTATTGAAGAGAAAGAGAAAAATGAATTATTTATCTGATTTTATACTTTTCTTTCACATTTATAAACATTTATATTATTTATTAAAATATTTGTATTATTATTAAAAATGTTTAGAATTTCCATATTATCATTTGAGAAGTAAAAAAGAACATTTACTTAAATGAAAACCCACCATTATAATAAAAAAAAACATATATAATTTTCATATTAATTAAATATAAATTTAAATTTTAGGAACTTGTAGAACCAGTATGGCTAGTGACTACAGAGAATGTATATATATATATATACACACATTATAAATTATCATGTATTTTTTTGACAGTTTCACATATTATCTCAAAATGAAATATATTTACATTTTTTTATATGTAACTATTTTTTCAACAATAACTGAAACAATATCCAATGGATTAACAGTAATTTTAGCTAAATAAACTTTTCATAAAATAATATATTTGTTTTTTAAAAATAAATTCTTAGTTTCTTTTTTATGATTTGTGGCATAAAGCTTTATTTCATTTAATTTTTGTTTTTATAGCTAAGACAAAGATATATATTTTAAGTAAAATTACATACTATTTTATACCTTTTGCATTGAAAGTTACATTAAATTTCATACTCTGTTCGTAATATAAAATTTTTTATTTTGTTTAAAGATGGATGCATTACCAAAATTTAAAATTATGATATGATAAATTATTGAAAGAAAAAAACATCTGGACAAATTCTTTGATGTAGTTAATTTAATAAATATGATTTAGTATTGATAAAAATAGAAATGAGTCTTCTTCAAAAATGATTTCAGCAGATATAATTTTTAATTTAAATACTGATATACATAATCATGTTACTCTTTATAATTTTGTTTAAGCATTAAAACAATAAAAATAAATGACTTAAATTTTTGAGATAAATCTTATATTTCAAATCTAAATAATTATTTTTCACCTAATTTATTGAATAAATTTTTTGATTAATCAAATGGAATGTTTAAACATGTACAAAAACAAATTATATAAAATACAATATTTTAATTCTATTATTATTAAGTATTTTTGGTACTTATATATTATATCCGCTATACCTTTTCATATTCAAATCAATCTGTGATAACTTTCTAATATTCTGATCTGATCAAATAATGAATATACTTGGATCTTGTACAAATTTAAAATGACAAGTTCATCAAAAGAGACAATATGTATATAATATTTTCACAAGATTTATGAAGTTATTGACAGTCTAAATATGTGTGTGAAAAGATATAGCAGTTCAAATATGTGACAGTAATTGTACCAGACTAAATATATAAGTACTAAAAATATTAATTTCTAAAATACTAAAAAAAAAAAAAAAAAAAACAAATCTGAAAAAGTACATTTTTAACAATACTAAAAATTATAAATTTTACACAAATATAAATCTGAAAAAGTTTTATGCAATTCCCAAATGTTACTTTAAATATGAACAAAACAACCACTAAATTACAAAACACTTAAAATATACACATACAGTACTTACTGTATAATATAGTGCAGAAATTGTCATGATGAAACAATCAATTTATTTGTTCTCTACTTTAAGTGAATAAAATTTTGTTTCAAAATGAAGAATAGTACATTTTTTTATTTTTCCCAAAAATGGAGACTTACTTAACATGTGATTGTGCAATATAATAACTTGCATAGGATTTTTACCAGAAATGTTAATAAATAGTAAATATATTTGTTTTTAAAACCAAAAAAAAAAAATATTTAAATTACTACACTTTTATTATTTCTTCAATGTGGTGGACTACTTTTTTTGATGCTGTCCAGTATGATTAATACAAAAATGATCAGTAACCAGAAGCTTGTAATTCCACAGTTTTATAGGTTTTCCAACAGTCCAAATAAATCATTGATTCCTCTTTCCATTTTGTTTGATGGCTTCCATCAGAGTTGCCACTGTTCTACCATAAATTCTCATGATGAAACACTCATCAGTTTTCTATACAAGCCATAAAACATCCACTGTTCTGGAAAAAAATGCAGTTTGATTTTTTTATGTGCAAAAGACTCTTGACAATTTCAATGATTTTGTTGGGGCCTCCAATTTTAGATTTTTCTCTAAACTAAACTCTGTTTCACTCATTATATGGAAGTTAATTTGCAAGCTCAGGTGTAAATCAATCAGATCATTATCAAAAATGAAATTCTGGAACCCTCCAACAATGTTACCTTATGAAGGTCTATTTAATTATTACATCCCCGAACATTAGAATACCATTGCTTGTCCAAAGTGTGGATATACTCAACTGCATTAATCTCAGTACCAGGTAAAATCAAAATATTCACCATTTTGTACTGTTTTTTTAAAAAGAAAAAAGTTGTAGCATTAATCAGAAAATTGGAAAAAAATAAATCAGCACCGAAGTAAAAAACACATTGAGAAGAACTAATTTGAATGAAATCTGGACAATAAATGAATGTATCAATTTATCACATTATTGGACAAGATCAAATGAGATTGTAAGATTTATTGAATGGGATCATGATGAATGTGAAAAAGCATACTATTTCTCCTATGTTGCAGGACTAATACATAAGTAACGTTTCTTTCTACTATAAAAGTTCTAGATGCATGGCAGAGTGATAAATTTACAAGCAGAAGTTAGGGGATCAAGGCTTAATCTATCATTTTAGTGCTCAAACAACACATAACCTTGTGAGTGATTAACTGGTCCATTATTCATTTTAAAAAATTTCATTAACATTGTTAAATAAAAATGATCACTTCTGTATATTATTTATAACAGACATTTTTTAAATGCAAAAAATAATATAAGTAATCAACGCTAATAATAAAAATTATAGTAACACATAGCGTTTCGATATATATTAACATTAAAATATTAACATAAAATACTCTATTTAATAATAAATATTTCATGAATATTTTCATTATTATACAGGTGAATTTTAAAATATTATGATAAAAAGAACATAAAAGAATGAAATGTTGAATTTGAAATCCAGATAGTTAATGTTAATAAAGATCAAAGAAAAATCAAAATTAGTTTAACCATAGAAATAGTTAATAATGTTTTAATAAGATTATAATAACTATATAGCAGTTTTATTTTACTTAAAGAAAATTTGATAAAAATGGTCATTGACGATCTTGTTTTGATTTAAAAAATATTGTACAACATATGGAGTAACTTTAATAACAAGGTCATTTATTTTGTTTTATTCATATGTTTAAAAATCAAATAAAGAACAAAAAATAATCAATATGTTTTTTCCTTAGCATTTCAAAGCAAAAAGGTATATTACTTAAGACTTGTATTATATATATATATAATTTAAAAACCGATGATAATTTCCTGCATTACATCATCATCCAATTATTTTCAGCAGAAAATGGTAGAAGACGGCGCGCCAAGAGATTATCATCGGTTTTTAAAATTATTACATAATAAAAATATTGCCATTTAATTATATTATTATATATATAAACCACGAATGAAATAAAAATAATAGCAATTAATTTCACTGAAAATAGACTAGATATACAATAATACATAAGTTTACAAAAAAATTTCCTAAACTTAGATACGACTATGATTTTGAGATTTTAGATATTAAATGGAATTAAGCGTCGAAGTAAAATACGTATACATAAAAAAACATATCAAAAAATTACTACCAGACACTAAATTAAAAAACAAACAAACCATAAAATAATTATCTACACAAAAATTAGTTCATAAAAGAGAAGATATTGACCAATAAAATGTTAGAAGTACATCATTAATGTTTTTTTCTATCTATGAACAGCAACAACAACAAATCATACTGCAAAAAAATGTTTATAGTTGATAAAAATAAGGTGACAAAATAGAGTAAAATTAAAAGCAACAAATTATTATAAAAATAAAGCTTTATAATAATCTTTAGCAATATGAATTAAATAAATACTAATAAATATATTTAAAAAAAAATAGTTTTGTTAGAAAGGTAACAAAAATCATATAAAGTTATTATATTTTCTACTTTTAGAATATCATCTGTTTGGAGTAGATTGATTATTATTGAGAAATTATAAATACATTTTTAAATTCTTATTATTAAGGATTAAAAATATTGGTGTGTAGATGCAAAATCAAGACAGATAAACTTAGCTAAGTAGATTTGACAAAAATGATGAAGTTATAAAAATTTAACATTAATGCATGTAAACTCCCCAGATTATTTTGAAATTTCAAATTTAAAAAGCTATAGATTGTAGGTCTTATACTAAAGAGGAAACAAAATAAAAAATGAAAATCTAAATATTTAAAATTTTTTAGCTAGTCAAGTGGCTAAAAGTAAATTACTTGCAAAACACACAAATGGAAATATATGAGTTTAGAAATGGCAATGGAAAAACAATCAACCAAATAAGCCTAGTAGTTTGATGAAAAAAAGTGACAAAATTATGAGTTATTTTGTTGACTTTCTACCTTATTGTTTCTTTATAGAATGCCATAAATTTCTTACATGCAAAATCCCAAAATGCATGATTTGTTATCTGCTAATATTTACATTTTTCATATTTCATAATTTTTTTTAATAAACATGTTTAGCCAGGAAAAACTGTACTAATTTTTATTAATTTTAATATTATTATAGTTTTATTATAAAAATTTGTATTTTTTTTTCAATTTTATGTAATAACAATATAATTATATATAAAAGGTATCATTATTCTAAAAGCAGATAAAATTCTAGTTTTGTATTGTTTTCATATTTTACAAGAACTCCTATTTTTATTTTTATTCAGCATTCAGTTAACTTTGTCATACAGAAATAATTGAATTAGAACCTCAACTTTATAATAATGTATATTTACAATGGTAGAAAAAAATCACTTTATATATATATATATATATATATATATATATATTGAAACATAATATATATATATTGTACATATACATATAAGTGCATTCAATTATTATGTTTCAAATAGTTTGACAAATCAGAGTAAAATGATAATTGGATATATCCATTCGATCAAAAATAAATAGAGAATATATTGTAGGAACTAACTTAAACTAGAGCAAAAATTTCTAGAATATTTTAATAACTGAAAATGAAAACTTGCATGAACAAAATCATTGATTCTTAAATGAGTCAATGTATAACAAATATAGTGCTTTATATTAGTACTATATATATATATATTTTAATATATTATTATTATTTGTGCTAAAATTTATGTATTTTTTTAAGTTTTTCTATTGTGATATTTCATTATGTATGTATAAATAAGTTTTAAGAAAAACATAGAAAAAAAATTCTGAATAAAATTTTGGCAGAATCAAAAACTATCAAAAGAAATAACATTATATTTCCTTGTGTTTTAAGTTTATATTGGATATTTCTTTAAATAATGTACTTTAAATAATTTTTAATTTAAAAAAGAATGCCAATTGTTTTAAAATATTTTATTAAATGTTATGTTTGGTAAACACATTTAGTTTAAGTAAAATAAAGAAATGTGTGATCAGCTTTGTATTAATAGAGTAAAACAGATTATCAAATGAATCAATTTGTAACATTGCAAAATAAAATATATAAAAAAACTGTTTGCAAGATTAAAATAAGAAAAGTTATAGAAAAAAGAACAAATTATTTTAGAATTAAAATAATAATTTATGTAAATGTGATTTTCAATAATCCAAGATAGAATAAATGAGAAAACTAGTTAATCCAATTTATCTTCTACAAGAGTTATAGAATCAAAGATATGAAAAACTAAAAAAAAAACAAAATGAATTGGGATAACTGTCCATGCTTAAAGATACAGAAATTCATTATCATTATTATGCTTTTTTGAAGATTAACTTATCTTCATTAAAAAGAATATTTGAAGTTTCAATATCAAAACCATAGATTGTCATTTATTTGTGCAAAACTATTAAATTTCTGTTGGCATATAATTAAACCACATTAAAATTAAGTGCTAAGAAAAAATTAAAGCATCAGAAATAAAATTGTACCTGCTAGGAGTTTATAAAAGGAACATTTTAAAAATTACCAGGTAAATCTTTCTTTACAATATTAAAACAGGCAAAACTCTCCATACAATATTGCCGCTCAGTGCAAGCCAGAATAATCAATGGATGCCAGAAGACTTGTGCATAAAATCCCCATCCATTGATTACTCTGGCTTGCACTGAGTGGCAATACTGTATGAAGAGTTTTGCCTGATTTAATAACAGTTATAAAAAAGCATAAGAAATGGTGATCATGTGATGTTTATTGTCTTAACAATATTCATACATATAAGTTTATTTAATTATACCAGTCTAATATTTAGATTAAAAAATGTTTAACTTCTATTAATTATACTATAGTTTTAATATTTTATTATTAATTATTTTTATATATTTATTATATGCGAAATAATTTATATGCTTGTACATGCACACACACATATATGCAGAAGATGAAACCAATAATTTGTTTTAAAAGAAGATACATTTATTAACTATTTCTATATAATAATTTTGAATTTTCCCTTATACATATATGTAAAGAAAATAAAATAATTTTTATTCAAATATTAACTTTTTTAAAAATAATTTAGCAATATTTAAACAAACAAAAAGATAAAAAGAAAACTGAATATAATAAATCTCATGAAGATCTGATTTTGCTCTAAACTCAAAATTATTTACTTCATCTGTATTATAAATAATTACTCGTAATGTTATTTAAATCATTACATTTTATGAGTTGTTATTAATCCCTTTATTTATATACATGTTTAGTAATTATTTTTATATAGATATTTAATAATTGTTAGACTTACTTAACTACATATCATATCATATTTGACTTTTATATTCTATTCAGAATGTATTTAATTGTGGAATTTTAGTAGCATCATGTCTTTTTAGTTTAATCTTTTAAGCAGGCATTCAGTCAAACAATATTTTCTTAGAAAAAAAAGTTTAAACATGTTAAAAATAAACATTAAGACCTAATTTTTAAAGATATTTATCAAAGTAAATATATTTTCAAACATATTTTTATTTCATATATCTTTAGAATTGAAATAAAAATTAAAAATAAATTGAAAGTATTTTCTTAAAAAAAAAGGAGAATATTTGTTATTTTTTTACCAGTAACATAATAAATGATTATATTATAAAATTGGGAAAAAAAGTAAAAATAAAATAATTAGTGCTATAATTATTACATGTAATGAATTAAAAATAATTACTAACAATAATTAATGCATTCAAGGAACATCGATCACTTTTTAAAAATTTTGAGGTATTTAGGTTTATGATGGTACTGTTATTGTTTTAATATTGTTCACCATTTGGCAATTATCTATAAAGTTAGGTTACTGGTACACATTTTTTTTTTTACAAAGAACTAAAATGATTAATTTTAAAAAAATTAGAACATGTCAATATCATACAGATCTCAGACAAACATAACACAAATTTACATTTGGAAGCAAGATGACAATGTTCTGATTGGTTAATTATAATATAAAGAAACTGATAGAATTACTTATTGGTAGATTATTTATTCCAAGACATTTTATTATTTTATTATTTTTGAAAGAAAAATTGTAATTTTCATTTCAAGTTTATTTATGGAACATATTTGTAAATAATTATTGTAACCAAATTAGATTTTACTTGTATATATTTGTTTTTAAGAAGACAAATCATAAAAATGTAGTTACAATAAAGCAGTTGTTTTTATTGGTAAACTAGATTTGGTTTGAAAAACACAAGTAAAAAAAATGTGTAAATTCTAATAATAGTAGATGTATTTAAAATGAATTTTGAGATATATTTTCATTTTTTTATGATATCTCAGTTAAAATTCATTTCCATTTAATAAATGAAATTCAAATAAGAAATATTTTGTTCAATAAATTTTATGTATAGGTAATATTACAATCCAATATGAAAAGAGCAAATATGATCAAAATTGTCACTAGGGTCTTCCAAATAAGAGTGGGGAGAGGAGTTGGATTTCAAAGTAATTAATAATAAAAATACTTATTTATAATTTTATTTATCAAATTACATTAAAAAAGAATGAAGTGAATTAAATATGCCTTATAAAAAAGTAGCTTTCACTAAATATGTAAAAATTTAAAATATAAATGAAATTTTTTTGTTTTTATGTGGTTAAAGTCATTTTAGAATGTGCTATATTGTTTTATTTTAAAAAAGTTGTAATTTTCAGTAATTTACTTACATTTTTAAGCTTATTTATGCAACATATCTGTAAAATATTTATTATGGACCAAAAAAAGTTTATGATTTCATTTAGATTTTATTTGAAAATATTTGTTTTAAAAGACAAGTCATAAAAATGTAATTAGATAAAGCAGAAGCTTTTTCCATTAGCTAAGAAAAATTACTCACACAAATGCTGGTAAAGAAATTTTTTTGTAAAATTTAATAATAATAAATTTAATTTTGAATTTTTAAGATGTATTTTCATTCTTTTATGATGTTTTAATTAAAATGTCTTTCTATTTTAAAAATAAAATTCAAATAAAAATATTTTATTCCACAATTTTTATGAATAGATAATAATATAAGCTAATATGAAAAGAGCAAGTGTGACTGAAATTGTCACTAAGATTTTTCAAATAAGAGTTGGAGGAGTTGGACTTTACATGAGTTAAGGATGTCTGGAATGTTTTATTAATGGTTGCATATGTTAATAGTATAAATAATACTAATATAGAAAGGAATAATGATTATAAAATTAATGTAACTTAAACAAATAATACATATGTAGAATATCACGAATAAAATTAATGTCTTTGTAAAAAAAATGGATAAAAATAATGAGAATGTAAAATTTGTGAATCAAAATGATACAGACACTTCACAAAGAGCTGTTGATATGACAAATGTATGTAAAAACCCTTTAGATAAATTTAAAATGGATATAGGTATTATAGACATATCTAAACTTAATGTAAAATATATGCAACAATATTATATTGTGATATTTTAGTGATACCTTTCTTGTATGGCTACATAGTACATGCATATCCCCATTAATTACTTTTACAATAAAATTACAATGAGAACAAAAATTGGCATTCTTAGATATTTATGTACAAATCTCCCTCATGGAAAAATCAGAACTATAGTTTAAAACAACTTTTCCACACAGGAAAATATTTAGTATATTCATTTAATCATTATACTATCATAATGGAACACAGCAAAAGAAATTTGTTCAGAAATTTTGCAAAAGAAAAAAGTAATATAGAGCAAACTCTTATAAATAATAATCCTTCACCAGCTGTCATTAAAAAAACTTTAAATAGACAACAAAAAGAAAATATACAAAAACAATTATAGGTACTGTAATGTATTTAAACATACTAGAGATAAAAGACAATATAATCAAATTCTGCAATCAAAACCGATATTCTTTAGAAGGAGTTCTACTCTCTACAAAACTAAACTTGAAATTCAGAGAAACAAAAACTGTATTACAAAAAAAACACAGATAAATGTGACAGGATATATATTGATAAAACTAATTGCCCCAATTAAAAATGATTAAAAGAATACAAACTGATGATTAGAAATGAGATAATAGATATATCTGAAATATAAGACCATTTATATAGTAATAAACAAATATGTCACTGATAGTACTTTTATACACTAATCTCTTTGTTATTACTAACAATTAAATGTATTTGAAAAGTTCAAATGAAGTTTGAATTGTTCTAAAAAAACATTTAATTAATATTAAATGGTGAAAATAGTTCAAAGTATAATTACAACTAAAACACCATCAACACAAGCTTCTTGCTCTGATCATGAAATTAATTTGTCATAATAATAACTAATGTATCAAACGTGTACATTTTCTAATTTGGAAAATTATTTACTAATGATTGTTAGAATAAGTATAACAAATCTAAGCAAATGTATACCAACAAGATTTATATTGTAATTGTACGTATATTTTCCTCACTAAAAAAAAACAATGTCGATCCCATAATTAAATTTAAAATTAATAAAACTGATGCAGAAATTATCATAGAATTTCAAGTTGATTTAATAAAGGTTAAACATTCTACATTTGTTGTAAAGATTGAAAAAGATATTGAAATAAGCGTATACTTATAATAAAGTATAAGTAAATGCAGTAACTATAAAATAAATATAAAGTTGATGAAAAAATGATCAAAGAATTGACAAGCAGAATAGATATTGCAGAAGAATTTAGAGTTAAGGTAAAACTGTCAATAAGTCAAAAGGTGAAGTGAAAGAGGCTACATTTGTTCATAGAAAAATCAAAGTACACTAAAATAGATGTAGAAAAGTCATTTCATAATAAAACTTTATAAAAGTTGTCATAAAACTGAAAAATTTTCCAGATGATAAAATATAGAAAATTTGATAAGATTTATATAAATCCAGTATAACTCTGATTTGGTTATCTATAAAAAAGATATTTTAATACCTGAAAATTCATGGTATGTTATGAATAAATTTATAAAATTAAGAATGTGAGAGTTGTACACCACTCACAATATTTGTTGTGTAATGAAAGAGTGTTAATTCACATGTAAAAAAGACTTAGACAATGACCTGACTATTTGCTATAAAGATATATACAAGAAATATTGTTAAGAAATATATATATTGTGAATAAATAATTTTAATTCAAAAAAGAAAGTATATTATTTAAAATATTTTCTTATATGTATTTTTAAATATTAGTTTAATTATATCTAATAGAAAGTATGAACAGCTTTCTATTAATAAATTTGGCAGATTATTAAATGAAACAATTCATAGTTTTTCAAGAAAAAAGAGAAAACATCTTTGTTCTCTAGATTAATAAATAAAATTATATACACAACTTTTCACTTTTTCTTGTTCTTTTTAAATTATATCTCCAATATAATAAATATATAAAATCTACATACATTCTTCCTTTTTCTTTTTAAAACGTATTTATTCAATATTTTACTATAATTTTATTTTTCCATCATAACAATGTTTCAATTACATTCTGAAGTCATTATCAAGTTTCCTCCTTCCCTATATTTAAGTATTTCTTTTTAACTATTTCTTTTCCAAAGAAATAGTTAAATATAGGAAAGGAGGAAACTTGATAATGACTACAGAATGTAGTCGAACCATTGTTATGATGAAAAATAAAATTATAGTAAAATATTGAATAAACAAGTTTTAAAAAGAAAAAGGAAGAATGTATGTAGATTTTATATATTTATTTTGTAGATTAATCATATTTTTAAAGAAAAACTTATAATAGCATAAAGCATAGTGTTTCATAGATGTAATAACTTATGTGATTGTTTAACACTCAATATACTAATTGAAATTCAGTGTAGAAGGAAGAAAATAACTGAACTATTGTATTTATAAAACCCACCTAATTGGTTATTACTAATTGTGTCATATTGGAAACAGATTGTTATTGGTTTGAGATAAGGTTGTTCCAAAAAATTTGGGGTGTGAATTAGTCAGTTGACTTATGAAAAGTATTCATTCTTGATACAGCTGCTGAAGAAGACAGTAGGAAAAAAGTTTCTGAACCAACTGCTAAAGAAGAAAGAAGCAGAAGTCTTAACCTAATTGTTTCTTAGAATAGCAGAAGTTTTAAATAAACTTATCATTCTATAATTTAATTATAAAAATGTTTTTTATAATGAAAACCTTGTGGTAAATTATCTAACATCTAGATATCATCTTTCTCTATGCAACCTGCCTCTCTAAGATATGTAAAGAAGAAGCAGTTACACCTGAAATAAACCTTGTCTCCAGCCAAAAACATAAGAGCCTCTGTGTATTAGACCTGGAAAATTTATTTAAAAAATGGATAAATTCTTGCTCTTTGTTAATCTGAAAATATTGCATACAAAAAGAGACAAATTTATTATGTACATGGCATAGAAGCCTTCAAGAAGAAAACCAACAGAGAAACTGGAAAATTATAACTGTAATAAAAGCCTTCAAAGAAATTTAGAAACATGGGTAAATGTATTTTTTATGTCCTTTTGTATTTTCAGTTATAGTTAAGAAAGATTATTTTTAATATAAAAGTAATAATTTTATAAAAGATTGAGAATTGTGAATGATTTTTTTATATTTTCTTGTAATTTATGTTTTTTTTAATCCTTTCAATTTTTATCTTCAGAATTATGAAAGAGTTTTTTTAAAAAAAATAATTTTGTTAAATTTAAATTTTTTCTTTGAAATATGTTTTTTATTTTTATTTATTTATTCCACATGCCCCCCCCCCCAACTTAAGAAAGTGTTAATTAAGCTCAGTTAAGGATTTGTTATCTCTGGTTTTGAAAATGTTGTTTTTCCAACTTTTATTTATTTAAGAAATAATTTATTGAATTAAAGGTTAATTAATTTGATGAATAGAAATCAACTGGTTAATTATACTTTTTATGAAACTATATTTTTTAGATAAAATGAATGTTTACATTTTTATACAGTCATGTTACTTTTTAATTCTTGTTTATTGATAATCAGACAGTTATTAAATAACTGTTTAAAAATATTTTAATCTTGATGTCTTAATTCTGCCAGCTATCTGTTATATAAAATAACAGTTTGTTATTGATTTCAATATAGTGGCATGTTCTAGGATTTTAAAATATATCCCAATGAAGTTATTTTATTATAGTAGAGTAAATTTATGAATTATTTAAGATGATATCTATGGATCACATTATAGAGTTCTTACTTCATAAGCTAGATTAAAGCATAACAGTCAGTTATATAGATGTTCGGGTTGTGTTGATATTTTGGAAATCTAGATGATAATCCTGCATTGTACAAATGTATCACCTTTAAAAGTGAGACACTCCATTTTGTATTTTATTTGATTAAAAATTATATTTATCATTGGCCAGTACATTAATATTATAGAGCCAGGGATGATGATCAGCATGTTTTAGTATCTTAGCATTATTTTTTTTATTATGAGTAATAAATTATCACTTAAATATGCACATCCAGAGATTTGTGTTGTATTTCTGTCCTAAGTTTAGCAGTAGCTAGATAATTAGCATGTTTATAATGAACTCCTTTCAAGTCTAGTCACAAGGTTGGATGTTGATTTTTGTTGTTAATCATTCATAATAATGAATGATTTTATTACTTTTATTTAATGATGAGTAAACTTGTAGTTAGACTTATATCTTGGCTGCTCTCTTATGCTTAGTTTTTTATATTTAATTTGATTATTCAATGTGGGGAAGATGATGGTTTCCCATCACCTCATGTTTTTACCACATTGCCCATCACTCTCTTTTCATAACATTACAAATGATGACTCAATTATGAGTCCAATGATGATCAGATTCTGGTGGTCAACATACAATGTGGCCACATAACTTGAACATCAGAAATACATCTGAAAACAACTCTTTATTTTGATGCAGAGTTAATTTAAAAATGTATTACTGAAAAATATGACAGGAGTATAGAGGGTGATTAAGTTATAATTTGATTATAAATTATAAATAGTACTAATGTATATTTAATGAGTTTATATTTAAAATTGAACAGAAAATCAAAGTATGATTTTTGGAGATTGGACTGTGTTTTTGACTGTTGAGTTTGTTTAGCTGTTCTTTTAGTTTTGATGATGGATGGATCATTTTGACATTGGATTAACAATACAATATTTTCATGCAGCTCTAAGGAGTGTTCTATCTCAGGCATTGCTCCAACTTACTTTAAAATTTTTATATTTCCTATTGTTTATTATAGTTAAGTTAATGTAATCCTGCTATTATCACCAGCCTACAAGTCTCTAAAAAGAAGCAATCATAGTTTTCTATTCATCAGACTCTAAGATTCAAAGGAGTAAGGCTTTGCAAAAATGGTTGCCTTATTATTTCTATTTTGGGGTTGTTGTTACTTTATAATGTCTAAATTGAGATAGACCTTCTGTTGATCATGCTGCATTGTTTACTTATAGTTCTGTGGCTAAATTCTGTATTTATCCCAGGATTGCATATCACTATGCATTCTTCTGCTGTCAGAATCTCATCAGATCTCTGAAAAACATTTTGACAAATGTTTTTTACATGAACTTGTTGTTGTATATGTATAGGTAATTAAAATATGAATAAATAATAATAAAAATATTAATGAATTGGAAATCAGTCACATAAATATGAGCAGGATAGAAATGGTAAATAAATCTGGGAAAATAAATTAAATTAGACAAATAAAGCCAAGTATTGTGACAATAGGATTCAAAGAAAGGCAGATTAGGGGTAATAATAATAATAGTAGTAGTAGCATTAGGTGAGATAAAAGATTGCATGGAAGAGGAGGTGATGTTAATCCTATTTTATATTTTTAAAAGTTCATATTTGTATTTCCTGTGTGATAATAATTTAACATGGTTTTTTTGAAGATTAAAAGTTCTATAACATAAACATATATTGACAAGAGAAAAATTAAGAAATATAGAGGGGGAACATAATTGATTAGAGATAAAAAGATCAGCAACCAATGGAAGAAATTCAGAGAGTAGAGGATGCTTCCATGTTAACCCAATTATTAGAAATGTTTAAAGAAATAAAAGTAGAACAAAGAAAAAAAGAAAGAGAATAATAAAAAGAGAGCATAAGAAACCCAAATGCTGTTAATGAAAACAAAAGAAAGCCATCATCAAATAGAAGAGGATAATAAAAAAGAGCAGAAAAAATTTATATGCTTTTAAAAAATGTACAAGAAAGTAATCAACATAGTTGAATACTGTTTATGAAGATGAAATTTATAGTTTATTTATGCTGATTTGTGTATCATTACAAATGGCTACTCAATTGTGGGATGATGTAACCTTGGTCACCCCTTCTTATTCCACACCATTATAATATATTAATGATTATCAGTTAAATATTTGTCAAGCTAGACATTTTTTGTAATGACTTTATACATATGTTTTAAGAATGTGTGCTGAAATGAAAGTTTTAGGTATATCTAATTAAATTAGTTATTTTAATTATAAAAATATGGTTTTGGTAATTAAAATCAAAGTTATAAAAACTTTCATGAGATTTTTTAAATATATATATATTCCTAAAGGTTGGTTAAAATAACTAAGCTGCAAATTACTACATCTAAGTAATAAGATTTAATTATTTCGAGTGTTATATTATTTGGTCTAGCATTTTAACGTTTCAAGCTAAGTCATAAACTTTAACGATTCTTTTAATAGCCAGTTTTGTTTTTGTTAATTACTGCTAAAATATTCAAATCGCTTAGATATAACTTGATTTTTTTTTACATACGTTTTTATTTGTTCAGAAAATAAATAAAAATCTTTATAAAAAAGCTTTGTATAGATTACCTAAATATTTTAAAAAATATAAAACTATTTTCTCCCCTCCCCTTAATCTAAAGGTCATGATAAAGGCACAACTTTATATACTTTTTTTTTTCGTATTGAAAAATATTTCTCGAATTAATAATTTTTATTAGTTATTCATTAGAAAGAGATTATCCAGTCATTGAATAATATTTTTATAGTGTAATTTTCATTATACCATTCTCATATGACCAAAACATGTGAAAAAGATGTAAGAGCCCCTAAAATACATATTTTGTGCTGAACCATTATCTGATGGACCAGATCATAATCTCTTATGGATATCGTTATCATTGTTCAATATTATAGATAGCCAATTACTACAGAATAATTAATGTGTCAAATTTACTGTCATCATAACTTTGATACAAACCACTTACTAGAAGTACAGTGTATTAATAATTTTTAGGAGTCATTTATTACATTAAAGATTACTTATTTAATGAATGATATGTCTGCAGTGTAATTTTTACTACACTACTCTCACACAAGATAGGGTCTGATTTCTTCCCGCTTTTAATATCTTGTGAAGGGGTGAAGTCATAAACATTTAACCAAAGACATGTGAAAAAATATATATTCCCAAAGATACACATTTCATGCTGAACCAGCACTCATCATTTGACCCAGATCATAATATCTTGCACATATTTTTATCATTGTTCAGTATATATAGACAGCTAATTATTGCAGTTTAATTGATATGTCAAACTTACTGCCCTCACCACTTTGACACTAGTATATTATTTTTTATTAGTCATTCATTAGACTAATGAAGTCACTAATCTCTATGATGTGGATAACCTTTGTCTAATGAATGACTGATAAAAAATACCAATATACTTCTTAATGTGTCAAAGTTATGAGGGCAGTTAAGTTTGACACATAAATTAAACTGTAGAAATTGGCTCTCTATATATACTGAACAATGCCAAGATATGTGTAAAACATTGTGATTTGGGGCAACTGATGAGAGCTGATTTAGCATGAAATATGTATCTTGGGAACATGTTTTTGGCTATATGTTTATGATTATACTTTTCCACAAGGTGTTAAAAGTGGATAGAAATTGGTCCCTACTTTGTGTGAGAGAGGCATTCTTTCTTTAATACTAGATTATGCTAACAGATGAAGAGATTACTTCAAACATTTTTTTTTCTGAATACATTCCCTTTTCCCTATAGAAAATAGAATTATCATATTTGACTTAAATAGACAGAATGAGATTATTGAAGTAGAAATATAGATAAAAAAATTTTTTTTCATTATGATTTACTTAAAAGTAGACATAAGAATTTATTTGTTAGAACTTTTATAATAATTTGTTATACTTTACAAAAAAATATTTACAACATATTCAAAATTTTTATGATTAATGTAGTTTTACCAATAAACCCTTTCTTACCAAAAGAGTACATATAAGGTTGCAGTTAAAATTCTAGATCATTATTTTTATTAATTCACAATAATATATATATATATATATATATATATATATATATTGTAACGTTTATTTATATACGTTACAAATATATTGGCATTTGGTAAAAGCTAAAAAAGTAAATTTAGATTTTTTTTTGATTAGTATAATTTTTGTTAAAATGTGCAATGAAGGTTAAAATTGTCATTCTTATTTTTTTTTATCTAATTGGAAAGAATAAATGACATACAGATTACTAATCCAGATAAATTAAAAGAATTCCAAAAGTATAAGCTAAAAGAAAAATATTTTAGCTAATTAAAGATGGAAGAATAATGCTAAAAAAAAAGAGAACTTTGTAACTTAAATTTAAGAGAGAGTGTATAAGATTATTATCTTATACGCTGATAAAAAAACAAAAGAGTGCGCAGAAGTTCCAAAAATGGAGTGCGATATAAAAAGGAGATGACAACTTCAATCTGGGTCTTCTCTTTAACTTCTAGTTACATCTCTGAAAGTTGGAGGTTTCCACGAGCATAACCTGTGGCAAGAAATATACTTCTACACAGGTATGCCCCTTGCTGTACCAAGCTGTCATGCAAGCATGGAAACAGGACTTGTGAAGACCGCTTTTTGCAATAAAAGGGTCACTACAACCGTGCCTTTTCTCCAGCTATAGAACGGAACAATAATGGAAGACGCCGGCAGGAGAGACCAATGGAAATTCTCATGATCTGGGATCCCATAAACCTACATGAACTTACCGGTAAGTTAAGAATAAATTTTCCTGATAGTGACTTAAAAGTTTGCAAACAATTATTTATCTAAGCTTAGACTACCATCCTGATATAGACTTTTCGTATTCAAGGGACTTTCTAATAAAGAATTTTATACAAGATCTTGGGACACTATTAAATTGCTTTAATTGCTTAATCTGTTTTTGTTAATCGATTCATTATCTGGATTGGTGTGTGTGTACTTTCCTGTTTAGTTAATTCGTAATTTAACTTATAAATATGTTTAGTTTGTGAGAATAAAAGAGATTTTACTTTTATCAACCTTTTCATTGTGCGTTATTAATAATAGTTGTTTTTTTTTAGTATTAAATTTATTATTAGTTTAGTGGGATTTAAAATGGAATTTACCTTGCCAATGTATTTAAACAAGTCCAGAAATAATAATCAAAATAGAGAAAATAGTCCTCGTTACGGTATGATGCAATACCGATTAGTTTAAAAGCACTTTTTTTCTGTTTAGTTTACGAGTTACAATATGTTTGATGCCGACTCAGTGGGTCTAACGACTCTGGCACCCTCATGTAGAAATTAAAAACTGAGTCAGCTCACGATTGTACTTAGCAATAATTCTAGGTCGAGTTGATCAGGAAATATAGCTATGTTTTTAGAATAGAAATATAACTTTCTTTTTTTTTGACATAGCTTGACCAACTCACGTGCAGTTTATATTAGCGTGTAAGAGGCCTAGCAAAACGGAAAACGTTACAATGGCGACCCAACTCGGGCTTCGATTTAACAACTACAACCTGAGATGAGTTGTAATGATAAAGAACATTACAATGATGACTCAAAGAAACTCACAGCTGGAAAATAAATTATGATTTTTTTGAAAAAAGAAAAAAATTATAAAAAAAAAAACTAACTAACTAAACCCTGATTATTAAAATATGAAAGAAGATATTTTTTTAATATGACTTCCAGAAAGAAAAAATATATATGTATATTTTTTTATATATGTCTAAAAACACGATCGTGGCTGATGTAGACATAAGTCACAAGTATTTGACCGGGTAGGCGGTTACTGAAGAGGGGAATAACATAGCCCTGAGTCCTTATCCTCAGTATATGAACATAAGACTGTCTTTAAATGCTCGTCAGACTATTTCTAGCAGAGATCCCAATAAAGGGGAAGGCGGATCAAGTTGGACCAAGTTGCCACGAGCCTGTAAGACTCAGAACGATGAGCAACGCTCGTTTGTGCTTATAACTTGGGCTTCTTATCCTTAATATTACACTAAAGCAGATAGGACACACATGAATGTTGAAATATTTTCCATTCCTGCTGTGTTAGACCTAAAAGTGGGCGTTAAAGCCGAATGTCGCTTGTGAATGAGTCTACACAATATATCAGCACGCTACTACAGAAAAAAAAATACGAATATGAATTTAAAAAACCTAAGAATAAAATTAGTGTAAACCCCTATTTTATTCTCATCTCCTGGCACTGGTAATATTGTAATGTTTATTTATATACATTACAAATATATTGGCATTTGGTAAAAGCTAAAAAAGTAAATTTAGATTTTTTTTTGATTAGTATAATTTTTGTTAAAACGTGCAATAAAGGTTAAAATTGTCATTCTTATTTTTTTTATCTAATTGGAAAGAATAAATGACATACAGATTACTAATCCAGATAAATTAAAAAAATTCCAAAAGTATAAGCTAAAAGAAAAATATTTTAGCTAATTAAAGATGGAAGAATAATGTTAAAAAAAAAGAGAACTTTGTAATTTAAATTTAAGAGAGAGTGTATAAGATTATTATCTTATACGCTGATAAAAAGACAAAAGAGTGCACAGAAGTTCCAAAAATGGAGTGCGATATAAAAAGGAGATGACAACTTCAATCTGGGTCTTCTCTTTAACTTCTATTTACGTCTCTGAAAGTTGGAGGTTTCCACGAGCATAACCTCTGGCAAGAAATATACTTCTACACAGGTATGCCCCTTGCTGTACCAAGCTGTCACACAAGCATGGAAACGGGACTTGTGAAGACCGCTTTTTGCAATAAAAGGGTCACTACAACCGTGCCTTTTCTCCAGCTATAGAACGGAACAATAATGGAAGATGCCGGCAGGAGAGACCAATGGAAATTCTCATGATCTGGGATCCCATAAACCTACATGAGCTTACTGGTAAGTTAAGAATAAATTTTCCTGATAGTGACTTAAAAGTTTGCAAACAATTATTTATCTAAGCTTAGACTACCATCCTGATATAGACTTTTCGTATTCAAGGGACTTTCTAATAAAGAATTTTATACAAGATCTTGGGACACTATTAAATTGCTTTAATTGCTTAATCTGTTTTTGTTAATCGATTCATTATCTGGATTGGTGTGTGTGTGTACTTTCCTGTTTAGTTAATTCGTAATTTAACTTATAAATATGTTTAGTTTGTTAGAATAAAAGAGATTTTACTTTTATCAACCTTTTCATTGTGCGTTATTAATAATAGTTGTTTTTTTTAGTATTAAATTTATTATTAGTTTAGTGGGATTTAAAACGGAATTTACCTTGCCAATGTATTTAAACAAGCCCAGAAATAATAATCAAAAAGGAGAAAATAGTCCTCGTTATGGTATGATGCAATACCGATTAGTTTAAAAGCACTTTTTTTCTGTTTAGTTTACGAGTTACAATATGTTTGACGCCGACTCAGTGGGTCTAACGACTCTGGCGCCCTCATGTAGAAATTAAAAACTGAGTCAGCTCACGATTGTACTTAGCAATAATTCTAGGCCGAGTTGATCAGGAAATATAGCTATGTTTTTAGAATAGAAATATAACTTTCTTCTTTTTTGGCATAGCTTGACCAACTCATGCGCAGTTTATATTAGCGTGTAAGAGGCCTAGCAAAACAGAAAACGTTACAATATATATATATATATGTGTGGGTGTGTGTATTTATGAGTGCATGCATGTGCACATATGTAATTCATTTATTAATGTTTAATTTTGTCTGTGAATATTAGCATCATATTTCATTTTGAGTGGATCATACCAGCTAATATTTGGAGAGTAGAAGACATTCAAGGATTTGCAGAAATATCTGCAAAAATGTGTCTGCTATATGTAAATACAGTTTTTAGATTTTTTAATGTGTGTGATGGCTTATTATTACAATTATAGCAATTGTGATTGAGTTTGCTCTCACATGAATGTTGGGCATTATATAAATTAAGAAAAAATGTTGATACTATAATAATAATGAAAACAACCAAATAGAAAAGAATAAACGTGAGCGACCCTTATTACTAAAACAATGAAAGATACAGTTCTGTTATAATATTAGTGTTACAGTAGTCATAATAAGCAACACACACACATGGATTTACCAGAAAATCTTATTTATACCTTTTATTTTTGAATTTTTTTTTTCAACACATCGCACCCTGGCAAGAAAAGTGACACAACTAAAAAATGCAGTTTTTGAGAAAACTCGACTTAAAGAATACTATAAACTTACATTGAAATAGTATTAGCTTCTTTTAAATTTCAGGTAAGTATTTTATGGTGGTAAATTATATTATATTCTGTAGTATAGTAATATGGATCTGTAGCTCTGCTCTTGTCGACTGTAAGGCATTATCAGGTAAATATAGGTGAGGTCTTTGAGTTATGTCACTGTTTTTTGTTTTTCTGAAAATGTTTTTTTTTGTCATGACCCCTCATGTAATACTTATGCCACTTTTCAACCCTAAATATCTATCTTTCTTACTTACTATTACATAAAACGACTTTCAGACCTCCCTCAGGTAAAATCACTACTTAAGTAAGAATAAAAAATGAAAAACAAGTTGAGATTGTTTTATTAAAAAAATACAGAGTGCAAAAATATAATTTATGAAAATTAATACAATTTAATAAGGAACAACTATCAAGGTACAATTTAAGGAACACTATTTACAAAAATATAGATTCATAAATGGGCTTATATAATGTAGGAATAATTTTCACTGAGATAAGGGATTCAATACGAGCTTTCTTTATAACAAAAATTTCCATTTTTTCATGTATGCCGCAGCACACTGCATTGTAGAGATGCTCATTTGTCTTCTCCTGGTATTATTGACATTGATATGTGCATATTCTTTTGGTTCATATGTAGTTTTCACAAAAAGAATACCTGGGTCATTCTTCTGCACTTCGAGTATTTTTATGTCACTTGTTTTGATCAGTTCATTGTTTGTTGTTTTGTAATAGTTTGATCCAATTTGATGAGAAAGAGTTTTCAATTTCACAAAATCCTGGTAACCCAATTCTGTTACTTTATATGGATTTCCTGTTTTTCTTGTGGACCTAATTAATCTCACATAATCAGTTGGGATATAGATGAGACCTGATTTAAGAGCTCGCTTAATCAACTTCTCAATGACAGAATGAACATTGTCTCCTTCTTTTGGGTGTGACCTGTAATCAAAAATGTATGTGCGATTGATTTGATCTTAAATTTTTGCACAGCATACAGGTACAGTCCCATTATAAATTTGTTATTCTGCTGGCTACAACAATTATCCGACTAGAGTATAATTTCAAGATTATCATTGTTGTTGGTGGTAGCTTTTTCTTCTAAGTATTTCAGAATGCAGGAGCCTATCTCTATGGCACCTTGACTTCCTTCACCTTTATGTCAAAATAACACTGTACATAATCTGACTGAAGTTCAGTGACAGTTAAGTTGTAACTATTGATTTTGCTTTTATAATAAAATGTATATGTATTCCCTCTTGGTGCAGGCAGAAACACTTGGTGGTCGTAAGTGGCAATTATAATTTTTCTTTTACTTTCTTTTCCTTTGTTTTTATCCTCCTCTTTCTCTGCTCTTGATAAAACTTTCTCCCTTAAATGTTTATCATATTTTTCTTGTATCCCTTCTTTTTCTTCTTTTGTAGCATTGTTGTAAGAGCTGCATAAGTTGCATATATCTTATTTTGGAGTGAAAAATGAAATGTTAAAATTGTTTTTGAAAATTCGTGAATACATCGCAAGATTTGCATAAGAAATGTTTCTTTTAATGCACTCATTTTTGTAGTCATGGTGTAAATCAGCCAAACTTTTCCTGCCTTCTATAAATTCCCGAGTACTTTGTGTGCACAGATAATGGCTTTCGATTCTTGGGCTGATATTAATATGATCAATAACACTATCTTTAATAGCAGGATCTACTTTAGAGTGGTGTCCACATTTTCCTCTGAGATCATCTTGAAGAAATCTTTCATTTAATTTAGCTATCACAGTCCTAATAGGTCAGTCATTGATGTCCAATGTTGCCTTGAAAAATAATTTGCAAACATGCACGTCTACGTTGTTGATAAAAAAATAAAATGCATGGTTACCCTAGTGTGAGCTTCCTTCTTTTTATATTGATACTGAGGTCTAACAGCGGTCATATTTCTACAGATAAATTTACGCTGGGATTGCAGGCTGTCAAGCAACCAATATTTGTTAAATATTTCAAACCTTTTATTTTCATCTATTTTGCTTGAGCATTTTACTTTGCATTTTTTATTACATGCTAGATGTATCTTTCTTGCAGGCATTTCTGTTTTACAAATTGATGATGATGTATAAGGTTTTCCAGTATTTCGTAAAAGTTTTGCTTCAGTCTTTTTCCACTCAACCGGATTTGCTTTCCGTTTCTTACATTTTCTATTGTTATCTACTTGGGAGTTGTCTGATTCTGCACCCTCTGTCTCATTAGTATTAATAATATTTTTATTCTCTTCTGATCCTGATAATGAGTTTTTAGAATCAGAAGATGATTGCATGCAAAAATCTGGATCCGCATCTGAATCGTCCACACTTTCATCTGATGATTCTTGTTGTTATGCTGTTGAATTAACCCATTGTATCTTCAAATGCTGTGTATGCAGGTTTTCAATGCATTGCCATGTAGAATGTGTACATTGATCTTTTGATACCGTGTTGCTCAATTCTATTTCTTTTGTTGCATTTTCTTGTTCTGTGTTTGCTTCTCGATCCTCTTGTACTTTGTCACTCAATCCTATTTCTTTTGTTGCATTTTCTTGTTCAGTGGTTTGTTCTTTTTTAATTGCAGCAGCAGCCAATGCCAGCAATTTCCTACTTCTGAATCCTTGCTGTGAGTACATAATGAATCTATAAAAATCAAATTTGTGAAAACACCATTGTTAGAAATATAATTTGAGATTATTATGTTGAAATATTATGTTGAGCTATTTTTTATTATGCTTAGGTAAACTGGCATAAGTCGAAATAACACAGTAAAAAAAATATGTTCAGAGATAATTAATTCAAGAAAAGTGTCACTTTTTTATTATGACACTATTAAAAATTACATTCAACTTACCTTATACATGAAAAGTCTCACAACTCAAAATGTGCCACTCTACTTGGTTGATTCATGCACACTTTCCAGTAGAAATGCTGAAGAGACACTGTTCTTGCAGTGATGAATCATGAACTATCCTAGAATAAAACTGACACAACTGTCCTCTGGTGGATAAATTGCGAGATAGAGATGTGATGCTTTTCATGCACATTGGGGCACTTCATACATATTTTTCAATGACATAATCTCAAAAGTGCCATTTTTTGACTTAAGTCACCTTTCTTTCGCAGGTATGACATATATATGCACATATATATTTATAACTCGAAGATTTCCATATTAAATTTTAAAAATTGACATAAAATATGTATGAAATCACAGATGCAATTTTCATTTATTCAGCTGGACTGTGTCAGTTTGGTTTTCCCTGGATATAAGTTTTCAACTTTAATTTTAGTATTAAACTATTATTATATATCAGAATATAAAAAAGTAACTTCATTTGGTATATATTATTGTATAGAAATGAAATAAATTCTAAAAAAATTATATTTGATTTGGGCAAATATTGAAAAAATTATATTGTAATCAAATCAGTAAATGTTTTTCATCATTATCAGGAGGAGCAGTTTTATTTGAGAAAATGAACAAAATCTTTTTTTATTTGGCATTTGTTTTTAAAATATAAAGGAAATTTACTAAACTATGTTTTATAAATTTTTGAATTATTTTTATACTTATTACATATTTTAGCAAATTGTCAAAGATTATATATTATTCTATTAGCTTTCACTATAATTTGCATTCATAATGCCATAGCCAAAAATATAGTGTTCTATTTTTTAAAAATTAAATATTTATAAAGAAAATAAATAAATAATACTTTACATTCTTAATTTTTAATAAGTATTTACAAATTATTGTGCAAAAATAATCATGAATCTTAATAAAGTTTACACCAAACTTGTTTTTAATGATTCAAACTATTTTTTTGAAGTAATATTACAAAGTTTGAGAATTCTGAGGAAGAATACAAGGCCATCAAGATGGAATTTAAAGGTCTTTAAAGTTGCTACATTTTTTGAAATGAAAATATTAAAATTAATTATATGTGATTTTACAAGTAATTAAAAAAAGTGATCAATTTCTATCAATAGCTGACGAATTAAATTTTGTGATTTCTCATAGAAGTGTCTGATTGAAAAAATTAAAAAAGTTAATATACAGTAATGCAGAGACCATATTGTAATGAACAGAATAAATTAAAATGTAATTATGATTTAATTATATATATTTTAAATTTCAATAAAATCTTAATAAATGTTTATTTTCTAAAGTTAATTGCATTCATAGACATGTATTTAATATAAGTAAAAATAAATATGCAAGTTCCAATTTAATCAATAAGTATTATATACAATATCTAATGTTTTAGAATTTTCATTGTTTTTACAATACATTAGTTTAAGGTTGATTGGATTTTATTATGCCTTAGAATAGAAATACAAGTACAGTATTTATATTTTAGATTAGAATTTTTTTATTTGGATGTTGATGGGTTTTTTTTTCAATTCAAACTAATTTCAGTTCTTTTTTTGAAAGATTAAAATACTCCTCCATAGAAAAAAACATTTATTCACTTTTTTTGATAATGATTACACTTGACAACTGTTTTGTTTTGCTATTTTTATTTATATTAGTACAGTTTTAATTCCATTTTATTTTAATATTTATTGTTATTATTTGCTTTAAAAATGTCATTTGTATCTATTAATCAGAATAATAATAAAATAATTTTTAAAATTAAAATGAAGTTTTAAATTTTATTTTTTTCCGATTCTCTTTTCTGTATGTGTGTATATATAATACTAGAATAAAATCTACCATTTTCAATGTGTGTATAATTAAATAAACAAATAAATGCTATAGTTAATTTACTTTTTATTGCCATCTAAAATAGCATCCATAGTTAGAATTTAAAAATCAAAATTCCATTAAAATCACACAATAATTGTCAGAATGATAGCCAATTTTTTATAATTTGAATATGCTGACATGCCTATTTAATAAGTTAGCCATCATATTTATAAAATATACTTCTTTGATTTTTCCTTCCTCAAATAATTTTCTTCTTGCAAAATAACCCAAATATTGTCAAGATAAACAATCATATAGTGGATAACTGAATTCTGTGCAGATTTAAATCTAACCACAGAATACCATAATGTTTGTAGACTTGTAATGTATATGTATTGAGTGATTTTAATTTTTAAATTAATACTCATCATGTTATAAATTATCTATAACTTTATTTATTTATATATTTTGATATATTACAAATTATAGTATTTTGTTTTTATATTATTTTATTTTATTTTTTTTATTAGTGATCTAAAATGATATTGAAAAGCACTTGCATATATAATTTGAATGTTTTGACATGTTTAATATTTTTTCTTTAGTGAGTAATTAATGTTGGAAAAGGGGGATGGCTTGTCACAGAAATTGTCAGTTTAGTTTAAGTTAATCCAAGTTTGTTTTATCTGTCTAAAGATGAGTACTGGTATTTGTTTAGGTATTTTCCTGGTTTATTTGCTTTAATATTTCAATCCATAGTGTGAATAGTGCAATATGTTTGACTCATCATCACAGAAACTCATATTTTAGTCAGATCAGTTTAGTACCTGTAGTACAGTATTTATGGATGTTCATATATGCTTGTGCCATCCTTCAGCTTCATTTTCTATTCATATACTTCATTATACTACCAAATATCATGTTTCATAGCAAAACATTTAATTTCATAACCATGGCTTGGGTAACCAATTAAAACACAATTTAAATGAATTAACAGATCACTGGAGTAGTGGATTATCAAACAATAAATACACTATTAAATGTTTTATTTGATAAAATATTTTTTTTATTTTGTTACTTTAGAAATACAGAATATTTTATTCTTGATTCAATTTAATATATTTTTTTAAAAGACAAAATGATTTTTTTTTCTTTTTGAAGATAGAAAGATTTTTGCATATTTTGTAAGTAATTAAGCCAGTGCAATGGGAGTAATAACCTTTGTTGTTTCTAGAGGGAACTTTTGAGTGACCTTGGATTGATGGGAGAATAGATGCTTGGGTAGTAATCTGATATAAAAGGGGACTTTTTTTTTTACAAAAAGTTGACTTTGCTTTTCTGATTTCAAAAATTTTCTCTCCATAAAACATTTTTATTAGTACAATTTCATTTCTACACATTAGTTCTTCCATAATCCAAGCTTGAATGTAAAAACTACTATTAATTTTCTGAATGAAAACAGCTCAAAAATTCTACTGAGGAAAATAAGGAAGTAATATGCAGACATAGATGATGGTAGAAATAAGATATATCTCCCTGCTCTAGCTGACTAGTTTAAATACTAAAATTATCATTTAAAATGTGTATATGTGCCTATACTATAAATTTATTTAACTTTAATTTTAATATTAAAAAAATAATGGAAATGCATGTTTATATTTCAAATCTATTTTGCCTAAATGTTATTTCTAATATTAAAGAAGTATTTGAAATGTATGTCTACATTATAAGTTTGATTTACCTAGATTTAATCTCTAACATTAAAGAAATAACTGGAATATATTAATTTTATTGTTTTGCTGGAAAATATATGCTGAACCTTTTCATTAAATACTTCAGAGACTCTTTGTTGATAATTTTTAGCTAGCTATAAAGGGATAAAGTTTAAACAGAAGGATATGTGCAGATAATTTATTATAACATGCTTTATTATTATTGACAAAAATATGTACGTAACCATTTGTATCTGGAAATAAGAAACAAATGATTTAATGAACTATTAATTTATCTTTAAATGTACTGATAAATGAATGAATTGAAGATTATGAACTGGATGTGAATTTCTTTGATTTTATTGTTCTTCTTGATTTTTTTTAAGTATATTATCAATAAACGTACTGTGAATTTAAACGGGATTTTATGAACTGAGTAATTATTTGCCTTGTGAATGACTTTTTTTTGAAAATTTGGAACAAATGCTTAAATAAGTCTAATGAATTAAAAATTAAATTATTGCTCTATTTATTGTTTGCCACCATGAAAAATTTTCATATGTGATATTGCCAGTGGTTTCATTAGCTATTACTAAAAACTTTGAAATGCTGTTAATTAGACCCAATTAATATTATTTATTTCCCTGCAGGAACTTGTCATGTGTTTATCCATATTTATGATTATACAAATGATCATCATCATTTAGTACCTGACCTAGATGTGTCACTTACAGACTATAAATGAACTTTCATTTCAGCTAAAAGAAAAAAGGCTTTAATGATTATTATTATTATTTTTGTTAGCATTTGATAGATAGGTAGATTAAGTATTTGTCTTATATTTATTATTATTATTATTATTATTATTATTATTATTATTATTATTATTATTATTATTATTATTATTATTATTATTATTATTATTATTATTATTATTATTATTATTATTATTATTATTATTATTATTATTATTATTATTATTATTATTATTATTATTATTATTATTATTATTTAATTATTATTTCTCTCTTCAAGAATATCTTGCAAAAGTATAATATGGAGAGATATTATACTGGGTAATTAGTATTACTTTAATATTGTTTTTATTATGTACTTATATTTTTATATGCTGTGGCAATAGAAATACCTGTTTGCTATGTAGGAGTTGACAGCTAATTTTTGAAAAGAAGTCATTACATAAAATTTATTGTTTATCTTTACATTTTTAAGAAGGTATAGGGTTTATTTCTTAATAATTATTTTACTCCAAATTTAAAGGTTTGTTGTTTATTCCAAACCAGACTTTTATTTTAATTATTGGTTAATGTCAACTACAATAAAGAGTTAATATAACTTTGCTTTGCTAGAAGGATGAGGTTTATCTATCAGTAACTGTTGTATTATAAATTTAAAATATTGTACTGGTCAGAAATGAGAGATTTTTTTTTATATAACTTATTAATTAATGTCATTACAGTATTTTTTATCAAATGTGATTTGAAATTATTTATGCATTATTACGCTTATATGGTTGTCTATTATTTAATCCAGTTATAATTATAAATTTATTTAAACGCACATTGATTACATCAAGCACATGCGTACTATCACATTTTATATGCATGTGCTTGAGGCTACAACCTTAATGAATATTATTAATCCAGTTATATAATATTTGAATTGAAAGTAGTAATAATTTAATTCCCATCGATTTCAAATGATGAAATGTGCCAAAAAGAAATGGAAAGGTTAAGGATTATTTAATAGTGAATTTATTATTATTATTTTTTGCTTAGATTGGAATGTATCTAGTGGCTATGTGAAGGAATTGTTTATGTTATATATTGTATTGTCAGGAATTAAGAAAACTCTCTCTTAGTTTATTAAAATATTCATCATGAGTGGATTATATATTGCATTGTCAGGGATTGAGAGAGCTCTTCCTTAGCTTGTTGAAATATTTATCAGGAGTGGATTATATCCTCCAGATTAAGTAGTTGTATTTTATGAATTATAGTATGTGAAGCCAAGTAGTGTATTTCCCTTATTTTTTGGTGATGAGATGATGTCCACACCAGCATTCAAGCTTCAGAAATTAGACTTGGGAGTCACTGTATATTGTTATTTAAGTGATTAGAGTTAGGAAAGTCATTGTATCCCTCATGTATTTGCGCACAATGTATTCACATCTTTTATTCATAGCCAAGTGTAAGATAGTTTGCTGATAAGAAAATAAAGGTAGAATTGTTTTTCTCACAGAACAGCTGAAGTAGAATTAGTATTAAAGCTTGGTTGGCCATTGTCATCATCTGTATTAAGACATTTATTCCAATTTCATAAGTAAACTGATTGGATTTAGTTATATTAATTATTTTATAACAGGTAGCATAATTTAGACACATGCATAAAATATTATTAATTCAGAAGGTATGGAGAAAATACATCATTAATGTGTAACTTTAATCATTGTTTCCAAATCATATCACATTAATTATTTAGGTTTAGACCACCAACTCTCAGAATGTTTTCTTCTTATTTTGAATGAGCAAGCGAAAGTAAAGAAAGTGTAGCCATTTAATAGAATTATTCATTTAATTTGTGAAGGATAGAATGACCTCTTACTCATAGATTTAAACCCCTCTCTTGTTATTTTGATGTGCATTTGAAGTAAAATGCCAATAATTTTAGTTTCACATTTTATAATTTTAGTGTCAGTGTTTAATAGAGTTTTATTTTTCATGAGCATATCAGAATTGATTGATAACTTGAGAATATTAAAAATGAAAGACAAAAATAATTTTATATTTAATATTCTGGTATGATGTTTAAATATGGAATTTTTTCCCATAAGCATATCAGAAATGCCTGGTAATGTAGATGTATTTGTAGTAAAATACCAAGAAGTTTCATACTTAGTTATCTTAGTGTAATATTATAATGTTTCTGTGTCATAGGCTTATCAGAATTGACTGATAGCTTGAGTATATTTTATAAGCAAAATACCAAGAAGTTTAGTTAAATGTTTATAATTTTTGTGCCAATATTATAATGTTTCATTTTGTAAGTATATCAGAATGCACTGATATCTGGCATATGTTGAAATAAAATACGGAAAGTTATTTTAATGTAATTTATTCTCATGTATACTATTTAACCATTTATGTTGGAATTATTCCCAAAATATGTATATATGTAAACTAGAAAATCAAATGTTTATTTAATTATCTTGTAATAAATGTTTTATTTATTTAAAAGCTTTGTCCAGAATTCTTCTTTGACATGCATTTGTGTTTTATATTTCCACACATGCATACACACTTACATATCCAATATGATATGGTTGCACTATTCTATAATTGAATGATGAACATGTCCAGATCTGATGATGTTGCTTTTCTTGATCCAAATACTATATGAAATGTTTGATTATTTAATGATTCCCTGAAAATCTCGTGACTCAGTTATTATTTAGATGATGAATTGAAATCAAAATGCACCCTATTTCTTTCATTATCTAGCTGCTACTATCATTTTTATTAGAACAATGCTTAATTTGTATCATTACTTATGATATTAATTAGTAGTTGTTGAAAAGTATAGATTTAAAATTAGCCATGCAATAAATTAATTCCCTGAGATATTCCCTTACTATTTTAGATTAGACATTAATTCAGTTACTCAGTTTAAATTACTGTACAATGAAAAATTAATAATGTTATATTTTATTTTGTATTTAACTCTAACTTACCATACAGTATAGTTAATCAGCATTACATCTTTATTTTATTAATTTAATTTTATCACACAATAGAGGTTGTTCAATGCATGTGGATGATAGGTGGAGATGAGGTATAAACTGTAACTTGTCAATTTAAATAGTAGAATTTTACCAATTTCAATTACTTATTTATTTTAGAACTTAATAGATTTTTCATTCCTATTAATCATAATGTTTCCTTCCATTTACACTTTATAGATCTCTGTATCCCCCAACTCAGTTAAGCTAAGGTAGGATAGCATTTTAAACCTCTCATTAATAATTTAAAGTGAGGTCAGATTAGTAGTTTATTCTATAATCAATAGAGTTGGTGTCCCCAGTATTTGTGATTAGGAATGGTAGATGAGGTGTTAGGAGAGGGTTACAATATATATATATATATATATATATATATATATATTGTATATGCAGTGGATATATATATATATATATATATATATATCAATCCACTGCAGGGTGACAAGTTCATTAGTTCAATCTCTAATCTCCTCCACATCCACATCACCCAACATACTTCCTTATTTCATCCATTTATCTCACATGTGATCTCTTTCTAGATCTTTTATAATGTCTTGAAATCTTGATTAAGATTTTAATTATCTCTTCTAACAATATGTCCAAACCAATTTTACTTTAATCTCCTAATTCTTTCAATGATGTCAGTAATACCTGTCTGGTCTCACTCTCATATATTTTGTGTTCAATCTGTTTTTGTTACTCCTAACACAATCTCTCCATACTTCATTGAGTGATCTAAAGACTCTGTATTGCTCTTATATTAAGTGTCCAAGTCTGTGATTCATAATTAAAAATGGGTAAACCACATTTATAAAAAAATGTATCTTTTCAAACACATAAGCATATTTCCTTTTAATATTAAACTATTTCTACCAAAAGCACCCCAATCAAGTTTAACTCTATGATTAGTTTTATCCATCACAGTTTCAGCTACAATCATAATCTGACTAAGACATTTATAGCCATTAACTTTTTCTAAGTCATCATTATCAAATTTTTTTTTTCTTTTGAGAAAATCCAATAAACATTACTTTTGTCTATTTAGCATTTTCCTTTAGTCCTAATTTCTTACTTTTATCTGTTGACTCTTCTAGAATTTTTTAAAGCTCTGAAATATTATTTCAAAAAACAATTACATCACCTGGAAAATCTAGATGACTTAAAATAATATCAATTTATTTTTACTCTCTTAGTTTTCCATTTTAATCCACAAAATACTTCTACAAAAACTGCTGCAAAAGTTTTAGCAATATAGAATGACTATTATACACCCTTTTCAATGTTAATCTTCCTAATATCATTATGTAATTTAATCATTGGTATTGCATTTTTATAAATATTCTTCAGAATATGACAATATCCTGGGTCTACACCTTGATGAGCCAATGATTTAATGACTGAAGAAATGTTTATAAAATAAAATGCTTTTACATAATCTACATATTCAAAATGTAATAAAAACTTTTATTCAATTTGTGGTGTTGCATTCACTTCTTTTGATGTTGTATTTATCTAATTCTATTTTTTTGTTTTTTTTTATCCCAGGATTTCAACCAATTTTCATTATTCTTTTTTATTTTTGCACATTTGGTTTTTATCTCATTCCTTTTACTAGCCACCTCTCTTTGTGTTTAACTCATCTTGGGTGATTTTCTATCTCTGTTTCTATTCAGATTTTTTTCTTAATTCTCTGACTTCAAGCTTTCCGATCATTTCTACCATATTCTTCATAAGCTCTTGTACTTATATCTGGCTTTCATCAACTTTTTTATTGATGTGCTTCATATCAACATATATTTTATTCTCTCTAACTTCAAATTCTTGATATATCTGTTTTTTAGTTGTGACATCTTCTCTTCTCTTATGCTTTTTAATCATCTAATTTACTTCCTTTTTCTTTACATTGCTTGAATTGTCTTCCACTTTTTATCAGTTCCCTGCAGCATTTATTTATTTCCCAGTAGAATTTCTTGAAACATATTTTTATTTTCTTTTTATAAAATTTTAATATTTTTCAGCTGTACTTCTTATGACATTTTTATTTTGTTTTTTACTTGTAATATTTTATTATTTTCCAGCAGCATTTTTTTTTCACCAGTTAGCTGTAGCACAGTCCATCTAGGATACTTATCATTTCTTCTGAAGATATATTCACAACTCCTCTATCAGCTGATTTTCCATTTTCTTTGTATTTACTGTTTTATAAATGATCCATATTACTAAATATCGATGTAGTTCTTATTTATTTGTTTACTTATAAAGTTAGCAATTACAAAAAAAAAAAAAACCCACTGTGCTTTTTGTTTGAACAACCAAACGTATTCATTAACATATGTATATTGGATTATTTCCATCATCTAATATTATTAAGTATTGAATGTCTTTAGAAAAAAATAACTTTATTTAAATATTTCAATTATATTCAACTATTATTACTAACAATTGAATGTAATTGGAACATCTAAATAAAGTTAAATTTTTTTAAAGTCATTCAATACTTAGTGTTTGATGATGGAAATAGTCCAATATATAACTAAAATACCATCATCACAGATCTTCGGACAAACAATATTTCTTAACATTTTTTATAACTTATATTTATCATAAAGAAATAAGTATCAGCTGTACCTGTGTACCAAAACCAGTTCATCTACCCACTTAGACATTTACTAACAGTCTTTCTATCTAATTTATCTTCTCATAAACTTCTTTTGTTTTATGCAATACTTTTTTAAATTAATTTGCAGAACTTTCTTCTTTATATAATGACAAATAATAACCCCTTCTTTATTTGTTATTCTATGTGGTATATATATCTTTGTCTGTCAGATCTCATTTTATTCTATAACTTGTAAATATTATGTCGCTCTTCTTTCAGGATCTGCATTAATACTAAATATTATTATATAATATTTTATTGAGTTACTCATTCACTATTATCTATATCTAACGGAAACGGAGTTTTTATTTTACCCAGCGTCGTTTTGAAGGGCTTAATGAAACGGATATCGAAGTTTGAATATTAAATTGAATGTTGTAATGACATTTCAATATACATTGCAATATGTTTGTTGAGATGTCACTAATTTCCAAGCCGTTAATGATGTCAGTTATGACAGAAATCCCTGTTTAGTAGAAAAAAGATTATTATTTTTTCCATCAAAAATTACCACCACTTGAAAGATTGTAAACTTTTTATAGATGTCATAAGTTAATGTTAACATTGCGCGATAGTATATATATATATATATATATATATATATATATATATATATATATATATATATATATATTAGGTACGTATTTACCCGATTTGATAAAACCTACAATTTCATTCAACAAATCGTATATATAAAAAAATCTCTATGCATTTTATTTCTTGATTTAAAATTTTTTAAAAGTTAATATAAATGATATTCTCGTCAGCTTCGATGTTGTTTTCTTTCTTTTTTCTTCTTTACAAATATTCCAATTGACTAGGCTTTAAACATCACTTCTCAATGTTGCAATTTACTGGATAATATTATTGTCTTAGCTAAATATTGTCCTTCAAACAGATATTTTATACAATGCACAACATTATACACAAACTTTTGATATTTCTTTAGACTTATCAGTCTCAGGAATAATATCTAATTTATTTATAGAATCAACACCTTTAAAAACTCTTATTTGATTTATATATTTATTATCGTCAAACATGGTAAAAATCAGGTACAATTTTTTCTCGCATATAAATAATATCCAAATCAGAAATTTCCAATGGTAATAAGAGTCTGATAGAAAACTTTTGTTTCTTGAGGTACTCGTCACTAAGAAACAAAATAATCTTTTATCGCTTTCGGTTAAAAAAAACACAGACAGATAACTACCATTTTCATCACATCACCATCCATCTCAGATCTTTTTTGTAACCAAAACACTTTTCACTAGAGTTATTAACTTTTCAGATAAATTATATATGAAGGAATAAATCATATAAAAATGTTTTATTAGCTAATGGTTATAATAATAAATTATACAGTAAACTTTAATTCAAGCCCAAAACAATTAAACAAAAGAAGGAACAACTATTAGAATTTGTATTCCTTATATAAAAGGAACTACTGACAATATTGGACACATTCTAAAATGTTATAATATAAAAAACAACATACATTATTTATGATACATGAAGTTTATAAAATTTTATGTAGCATTTGTAAAGCTACCTATGTAGGTATGAGAAATCATCACATCAGTACTAGAAAATATGTACATGTCAATGCAGTTAAACAACATTCATTGGTATCAGCACTCCACATGCTATAAATTCAGGTCATAATCTTGACTTTTCTAACACTAGGATCCTATCCAAATATAACTCTCTTTGCCAATGTAAGATCTGAGAAGCCATTGAGATACTTAAAAGATCAAATTGTCTCAACAAACATGATGACACATGCAAACTTTTTCCTATTTGGAAGAATTTGTTCTGAAAAATTTCTGTTATTTTTTTTCAATTTTGTATACCTGTTTATCTAATTGGTGGAACTTTAACATTATAAATGTATTTTTACAAATTTATTGCCATTTTCAAAGTATTCTATTCATAACTCAATTGATGGTTTTGTGATTAAGCGAAAACGTTGGTATATTTATAATAAAAATCATACCTGATAAACCCGAAAAAATATCATGTATACGTATATAATAAATGTGTATATTTTTTCTAATGTTATGCTTGATAATATTATAATAAAAAAAATTTCTACTTTGATGATTTCATATTTATGCATAAAAGTACTTTTTAATAGAATTTTTAAAAAATAAATAATTCATTTAAAATTGTCTGTGTTATGTGAAGTTATCCTCAAAGATTTTAAAGTAAACACAAGTGAGTATGGATTGTTACTCTGCTAAAAATCTTTTTACCTTGGAAAAAAGTTGGTTAAATTTGAAAATTTATACATAATCGAATTTTTTTTTTCAGAATGAAAATAGAAGCATACACAAACATTATATATATATATAATTTTTCAGTCATTATAATGTCACGTCTCTCCAATCAACAGCTTCTTTTCACATCAATATAACAAATTTTTTTATTCTATTTATTTTCTTACATGTGATCTTTCTTATATTCTCTCATAATACTATGAGATCTAGTTTAAAACATCAATTGTTCATCTACTATCATTTCTTTTCACAGAACATCTCCAGTTCTCTTTCAGCCTCTTAATCATATATGTGTTAACTTAAATAATTATAAATATTAAGAATTTAATGAAACGAAAATTATAATAAAATGATAAAAAGTATTTTTAGATCAATAATCTAACATGATATTAAATAGTGGATGTTGTATAGAATACCTTACTAAACTTAAATTATTTTTATTCTCTTACAATCTCCCTTGTAAATCCCAAAAATATGTTTTGTTATACTTTATTGTTTGGTGTATACTTTTTATATTTTTATTCTGTTAACATTTTATAACAGATTGAAAAGAAAATCTAAATGAAATAAATTTAGTAAAAATACTTCAAGTCTATATGCATATTTTTTTCTATTAGTGATTTATTTCTTCTACAATTATTATATCCAAAGTAATTTCTATGATTATTTTTACCTATTATGTTTTCATTCATATTAATATTTGAACAAATATTTGTAGCATTTATTTTCAGACCTACTTTTATACTTTCATATGATAACTATTAAAATATTTTATATTAGTTTTAAACAATATTTTGAAGAGCAAAAAAATTCAATTTGCTTTTATTCTATTTCATATTTTAATCATACAAAATTTTGTAAAAATGCTGTAAGACATTTTGAAAAAATAGAATTAATCTATTGCATAGTTTTATCACTGTTAATATTCTTAGTACAATATTTTATCTAATGATTTCTGCTGTGATTTGATAAACATTTTTCAGAGTTTGTCAATTAATTTAATGACAACTTATGGTCATGACCTTTTATAGAACTATTAATAATCAGATATAATCTTTTACAATATAACAACTTTCAATTATTATTTTTTTGTTAGTTTAACTCATTCATTAATAACTTCTCCCACTCCTTTAATAAAAGACTTAAAAGTAGTTTCAGTCAAATTTGCAACATTTAATTTTTAAAATTAAAACTTTATTTTATATCATATTTTAATAATTTTTACATTATTTATCATAAATATAAGTTTACAAATGAAAGACATTCTAAAAGTTAATATATGAAAGTTGCAAAATAGAAAAATACTAAAATAAATATGTAATGGTAACCAATAGCTGTTCATATTGGATTATATTTGACTATTTATAAAAAAAATTTTAAATGAAGTATTTGAATTCCATCCTTAAAATAGAAACATATTTTAGCTGACACAATATAAATCAACAATTACACTTCTCATTATTAAAATTTCACAAACAAGTTTTCAGTGGGATTTATGAAAGAATTTTATTTCAGTAAGTAATCACAATTCCTACTTTTACCATAATTACACTTTTAATGATTTGTCTTTTTAAAAAAATAATTTTAAAATAAAATCTAACTATAATCACATATTTTTTGGATTTAAAATAAATATTTTACAAATATGTAGCATAAATAAGCATTCATATGTAAATAATTTTACTGAAAATTATAATTTTTCTTCACAAAATATCAAAAGAAAATCACACTTTCAAAAGCCTCAATTCAAATAATCTTCCAATCAGTAGTGTTGTCAGTTTTAAATTAAAAAATTTATATGCCTTTTTTTATAAAAAATAGTTTTATGTTGTGTTTTGTCTAAATATAATCACAGACTCATGTAAATACAAATTATTTTAAATACAAACACATGTAAATACATTTCTAATATTATATTTATATGTGAAACATGAATAGAAATTTACATTTGCATTTACAATATATTTACAATAGCTATACTCTATCTGCTACTATTGGTAGAGTAATGCTTCTAGTTCTGGGGTGAATTATGGAAAAAGGAAATATACATGCTCTTATAGATTTCCCTATCTTTCTATGGCAGTCTTCCTTATGAGTAGGCACAGTGACCCTTCCAGCTGTATTATGATAGTTGGCCTTATGCCAATATTTGGTTCTACCAGCTTCCAGTCCTGAAGGTGGACTTATTTTGCAGTGTCAACCATTTTGCTTTGATAGCTTTGTCTGGCAAATGAAGATTTTGTCTTTTAGCTCTGTGACAGTAGTTCTCAGTAGAATTTATATACTGCAGTTCAGGTTTGAATGTAGTTCTTTTAAGAGCATGTACACTGACATGCAGGTTTGATAGCTGTTCTCTATTAGTGCATGTACAGCCATTCAATATGTGATCATTGTATGAGAAAATAAGGATTATGTCTTCAGCATTGTGACAATAGTTCTCTGACCATTTCTTCAAAAAGACTGGCTATTTATTGTCAGGTGCCTATCCTTAATGAAAACACTTGGATTCACTATCATCTACTGGCCCATGCTAACCATTAATGATGTGTTATCTATACCTGCACAGGTTCATGGTTATAAATGCTCAATCCAATCTAGACCAGTCTATTATTTGAAGGCAATATGAGATATGCCATTTTAATTCCAATTTCTAACACAAAAGAAATGTGAATTAGCCAAGTAACATTATAAATAACTATAAAATTGCTAAGAAAGCCAAAGTGGTAGCATCATAACTCCTCAAAATAGTTGATTCAATCAATATTGGAAAAGAACATATTAATTATAATGTTCTCTATAAAATATTAGTAATAATTTCATTTAATATTTTATTTAAAACTTATATAACACTAATATTTTTTTTCACCTTTCATAAATGTCACTATTATTATAATTATCATTATTATTGTTATTATTATTATTATTATATTATTATTATTATTATTATTATTATTATTATTATTATTATTATTATTATTATGATGATGATGATGATGATGATGATTATGATGATGATTTTTTAGCTATCTATGACATCTTAATTATTTAAATATTTGATGTGTAATTTTGCCAACAATTTCTCTATTTTTTGATAGCTTTTTATTATAGAAAATATTTAATAATAATAAAGGTTTTTATATATTTTTAGTAATGTAACTCAAATTTGAGTAATATTTAAAGTTTGATTATGCAATTTTCTGATGATTTTTCATTTCTTAAAAATTCCATTATGTAACTTACCTTTTAATTAAACATATCATATTTTAAATAAAGTTGTCATAATTGTTTTTTTTATTATTAATACTTAATTATTTGTAAATATTTTCTAAACATTTAATGATGCAATAACCATTTTTTCTTATTTCTTAAATACCCTAAATAATATCATAAAAAACATTTTTCCATTTTATTCACACCATGGAGCATACATTTTTATATGAAGTGATTTTTGCTTTGTCCAATTTTTTGGTGTTTAAAAAAATAATATTAAGTTCACTGAGAGGTAGACTCTTTTTTTAGTTTTAACGAAATAAAAGTTATTTCTATTATCTGTCTATTTAAAAAAAATCCTGTTAGAATAATAAATTCCAAGAAGTGAAAGTAATCTCGAATCACAATGCTCAACTTAGCAAAAAAAAAAAAAAAACAAACAACATACTATTTAGAAATAATTAGAGAATGGCGAAGAGTTCAATTTCTGTTGGAGAAAGAAATGCATTTTTAATGAAATAAAGTGTTTTTTAAAAAAAATTACATCTACATTTTAAAAAAAAATTATGTAAAACCTACACTGAAATAATATTAAAAATCTACTTTTAATCACTAAAAATAATAAAAGATGTTGGAAGCAGTTTCAATTTGATGTCATGTAAATTTATATTTTTCTCATTCTGCTGTAATTCTATTCCAAAAAAGAAAATCTCAAGGCAGACAAAATATGTTTCAAGGTTAAAATGTTTAGATTATTTTGCTTAAAAATAATAATGAATTGAAGTAATTAGATTATAAATGAATTTATGGTTTTTAAAGAAAGATGCTGCTAAAGTGTATTAATCACTTCATGCTTTTTTGAAAAAGTATTAACTTCTTTTTTTGCTGAATGTACAATTTTAAAAAAATGATATTTATAAAATAGAATTAGTTAATTTATTATCAAAGTTAATCAAACTATAGTATGTTGGATTAAAAAACAAAATCAAAAAGAAGTTATTTTTCAAATTTCATAACTAAATAATATTTTTTAGATGGATTGTCAAAAGATAAGCTACAGAACATTCAAATGAAATACTTTATACATGAGGACAAAATTTGATTAGGCAGAGAAAGTCAAAAGAAGAGAAAGAGAAGATACCAATCATGTATTAAATGAATTACTGGAGTGATATGATATGGTAAATGGCAAGATCATGGTTATAGATTATTAAGGCCTATTATTAAAAATTTCTCTTCATCCACTAATCTATTTCTTGATGTAGAAATATTGTCAATTCCTGATATTCATATATATTAATCCTAAGTAAATTATATTTACTTACTGTCAGTACAACATGTTTATTTGTATTGAGAATAATAAAAATTATAGCACTTATAAACTACTGCAAAAATTTACATAAAAGTATTTGTAATTGCAATTCTATTATATGTATGTTTATAAACCATACCTTCATTTTAAAAGTATACTAAGTGCACTTATGTTTGAAAATATGTTTTATTTGAGGTGGCATATCAGTGTTGAATAAATTAATAACCTAAAATCTAAATACGTATTAAGTTGAAAATTAATATCCAGCTAGAGAGTAATTTTAGTAATATATATTTGCAATATTTATCGCATGGAGTATTAAAAAATCTTTATTATAAATTTAATTATAGTTATCATTATAAATAACTTCAGTTAGACATATATTTTCCAAAATTTTACATTAGTATAAAATAAAATAATTTTTTTTGATATATCATAGTTAATTTATAATAAATTCCTGACCGAATAATTTATATTGTTCTTTAGGTATTAAAATATTTGCATTTACTCTTTTGATTGAAATTATAGTAATCTTTACTTTACCTAGAAATTGAGTTTATAAACTAAAGACATAATTTCCTTAATAAAAATATCAAATTAATAAATTTGTGCACTATCTTTTTTTATTGTTATCAAATTTATTTTTTGATCTCTATTTTATCCACTGTATGTTATATGCACTTATTATAATTATTTATTGGAATATTGATATATTTGTAGCTTATGATATATTATTAATTTTATATTTTATTATTAAATATCATTGAAATTTTTATTCTTACTATGGTTAACTTTTAATTTTTGCTGATTACTGAAAAAATTATTTTTCCTTGAGTTCATAATCCTGGGAATATAGTAAGGATAAAGTTGTAGGATTAAGATTTATATCTTAAGTGGACATCATTTTTCTATGACACTATATATAAATAAAATGTATCATAAGAATGGGAAAAGTATGCACTCAGCCATCAACACTATTTTCTATTTGGAGGTTTCTACAATTATTCAAATTACATAAAATTTTGTTATTTAATATACATTCAAGTCATTATTATATAAAATTTGACAGTCCAACATCTGATCATACTTATAGACATAAAAGAATATTTCTTACAGTTACAGTAGATATATATGCTAATTATTTATATATATCATTCTTATTCATGAAATGTGACATAATAACCTAAGATGTTCAATATTTTTTATTCACTGTATATAGTGATCTGTACAGTTTTTACAAAAATAAGAAATGGACTTTTGAGATTTTCCATGTTATTTGCTGCAGGGTAAATGAGAGATAAAAACTATTAATTTATATATACACACATAACAACCATACATGTAACACAGATACTTGACAAAATAATTAAAATCATATATGATGTTTATAGAAATGTATACAATATAACATTTGATCAATTTAGTCTTTATAAAATTTTCTCAAGATTGATAGTAAAGAATATTGAATTCTTATTCATTGATATAAAATAATAATAAATTTTAAATAAATTAAATCAAATATGTGAAAAGGCTAGATTTTTTCTTATAAATATTTGTCTAAAAGTTCTTTATAAACTAGAACATTGTTGTCTCAGAAAACAATAGTGTTGCATAAAAATAATGTTTATATGATGGAATGAATTCATGACTCAGCTTATTCAGATATTATTAAACTGTGCATATTAATAAAGCATAAGTATTGAACTAAAAAAAATCTTGACATATTGTCTCAATTGCTATCATCTCCTTGTTATTGGAAAAAAACATCTGTACCATAGAATTATTAAAATTTTTTATAACATAATAGGATGATAGCTTTTCAGTTACCAATGTTTATGATATCACTATTTCTTTACCACATCTTTACGTCAACAATTATTGGTTTAAAAATGTCAGTTCATTAAAATGTTCTGTTTTTAAAGCTACGATAAATTATTTTGTTACTCAAAGAAGAGCTTTGATGTCTTGAGTTCTGCATTGATTTGTTTCACTATGAATTTTGTGTTTCAGATAGTTCTAAAAAAGGTGTAATTTCACCTTTAGAGAGAAGTTTGAACATTAACGTTCATTGCTAACAATTTAACTTTTTAAAAACCATTTCTGTCATCATCCCTTCTCATAAACACTGATCCTCTATTTCAACATACTTCAGATATTAGATTAAAGTTTCAATTAATTTTTACATCACGATTTCAAATATAATATTAATATAACGTGTTGCAGTTATTTTTTCGTGTATGTGAGTGAAAATGTAAAATTGTTTAAATCTTTTGACAAAGTTACTGGATAGGAGTGTTTGTCTTGCATTGGTGGTCGAGAGGTCAGCGCTTCTGCCTTGCACTTGCAGGCAGCTGCCCGGGTTGCGGGTTCGCGTCCCGGCCGATGCTATGACACTTAAAAAAAAAGTTACTAGATAGGAGTGTTAAATTTAAATAATTTATAAATCTAAATTCAATTTCAATTTTTAAAATATATATTTAGCTTTAATTGCTATTTAATAAATGTAAAATCCATTATAATTTTAATACTTTTAAATGATCTGATTTTATTCTAAATAAATAGGGTATTTTTAAAGCTAATTATCAAATTTGTAATAGTTTTAGTAAATCTCTATATTTCAAAATTAGTTTTTCAATTAGGTGTTACATAAGTTTACATTATTAAATGTTTAAATTATTTATTGCTAGTGGCGTACGTAATCCTTCTCGCTGATAATTCTAAAAACAAGTCTTTCCTAAAAATGAAATGTTTCCTTAATAAAATTAAAGCTGCCACTTCAATTTTACTTTTATAGTTTTTAAATAAACATTTTAAAATTAAAGTTGGCAATAATTTCAATTAGATTTATATCCTGAGGATAAGTAATTTTTTTCTTAAAAAAATGCAATTGGTGAGTTCATACCAAGTTTTCTATTCTGTTGAGACATTTGTTAATATTTTAGTAATAAACCGGGCTTGTCAAATATTTGTTTATTTTAAGTATTTTTATTAATAAAAAAGAAAACGGAAAGTAAATATAAAATTGATTTTTAATAAAAAAAAAAATTAAATTCAATTATTACTAAAATAAAAAAAATAGTGCTGTACATAAAAATATATATATACAATGTTTGGTATTTTGTTAAATTTTGAACATTTACATATATATTGTAAAACTGCACATTCTACATAAATATAATGGGTGTAAATCTTATATATTTGTGAACATGTGTTTCAAATTTGGCAGTGCATAATATTTGCGTGCTTTTAATATTAGCATTGTTATATTGAAATTCCCAATTAGAAATTTTTCAAAGTTTTGCCATGCGTAAAAATCTGAAATATTCTTGAAAGACGTGTTCTTCTAGAAGCTATCTGGTGGAATACTATTTGAATAGTCTTTATAATGGTAATATTAACATCAAACAAATACATATACAAATAAATTAATATGTTTACATCTTGTACCTTAATATACACATTTACACACTGTATATATTATTTTATCAATAAATTTATTTAACAACTTAATATTATTAATGTTATATTATTTCTGTAATGAACTTTTCTGTAGTTATTAAAATATTCACTTAAATTTATTGTTTTTGTATTTATTATTTACTGAATGGTTCTAAAATACATAAATTATATATTAAAAGAAAATGAAGCAATGAGAACATAAACTATATTACTAATCTTATAAATTATTATTACACAATACACATATAAAATTTAAAACCGTTAAACTTAAATATACGAAGCATTTTTAAGAAAGATAATATATATATATATATATATATATATATATATATATAATTTGAGATTTATAGTCTTATACACATTATTTTATATGAAGTTCAAATATAAAAATGTAATAAGAATTAAGATTCAGCAGTAAACTTCAAAATCTTAATTAGTTTTTAACAATAATTTAAATTTGTACTTATTTAAATATCAAATATAATTTACTAATGTATGATAATTCCCCATGTGATGTGATGTGATGCACTGTGACTTCTTCTTATATGGAGTCAAGAATCTCTCAGCACCTATGCCCAGAGAAACCTGTTAGCCACTTTATCTTCTCTTTCCATTCCCCATCCTAAGTTTTCGCATAATCTGCTCCATCCCATATAATCTTTGTCAACTTTGTGGCCTTCATATCTAAATCCCCTTATCTTTTCCTAAACCCAGCCAATAACTCACTTTCTGTATAATCACTTTGTTCATATTTATTCTTCCATAACTTCATTATTTGTATCTTTTCTGCTTCCAAGCATTTACATTGAATTAACATATGCCCAATATTTTCTATGCCTTACTTACACAACTTGCAGACTAAATCACTCATATTTTTCCAATTACATGCATATTACTTTGTTGCTAAAGATCCTGTTGGAGCTTTAAACAGTAAATTACTTTCTTTACTATTATCACAATCATCCCACCTTTTGTAAAAATATACTGATATAAATTTGTCTGAAAGTTTGTAATGATGGTATATTATAAGATGTAATATGTTGGACTATTTCCATCATTTATGAGTGAATATTGAATGTATAGAAAATTTTAAACTTTATTTAAACTTTTCAAATACAAACAACTTGTTAGTAATAACACACAAATAGACAATACAGGTTAGTAATTACACAACATTTCGAGTAGTATTATTCTCCACTCTTCTTCAGGTGTTGCCGGCCTATATGCACAGTGACAATATTCGCTTAGAAGTTGAACTCGCACCTTTAGATTCTTGTATATTGAATTTAACGCAAACACTCTACCAACTGAGCTATTCTGTCAAAGGCAACATATAGTAGAAATTTGATATATTTATATTTGAGGGTTGGTTCAAATCCTCCTGAGTCCTTCAATTTTTTTTTTTTTTTTATACAAGTCTAATTATTTTTATTATTTTTTATTTTTTCCTAAGAGCAAGATTAATTAGAGGCTTCCATACATTGTGTATTGCCACACTGGGTTGACTTATAGGATTATTTACCATTGTCATATGAGCAGCTTCCTTGAATTTTCTTCTATGCATTTTTTCCTCTTTATCCAATATCTTTGTATTTTCCCATTTAAGCATGTGGTCATTAGTACATACATGATCTGCTATGGTAGACACATCTGTTTTTTCTCTTTTAACCATTAGTTTGTGTTCCTTCAATCATTGTTCAACAGGCCGACAGGTCTCACCAATGTATTTTCTTCCACATTCACATGGTATCTCATAGATGCAGTTTTTGTTCTTCAGCATTTCCAGTTTAGGCTTAGTGGAAGTAAGCATTCCTCGAAGTGTGGTATGGTTTTGGAAAGCAGTTCTAATATTATATTGACTGCAGATTCTTTTTAGTTTGTCCGCCATTCCTGGTATGTATGGATACACCACCGTACCAATAACTGTTTCCTCTTTTGGTGTCTTTTTCTGTTGTCTATTGAAAGTTTTTCTGATGACTGCTGATGGATAACCATTCTTCATAAGCATTTGTTCTATGTGAATCTTTTCTTTTTCCAAATCACTGGTTTCTGAACAAACCTCCTTCGCTCTGTTCCATAGTGACAGTACAATTCCTTGTTTAGTGCTTCTTGTATGATTGGATGTATATGCCAAGTATTTTCCAGTGTGTGTTGGTTTCCTATATACTGATGTTTTTACTTTGCCCTGAGGGAGTCTTGTCACAAGAACATCCAAGAATGCCAATTTTTGTTCTTGTTCTGCTTCCATCGTGAAATTAATTGTAGGAGATATGTTGTTAATGTGCATCCAGAAAGACTGTAATTTTATCTTGCCATGTGGCCATACTACAAATGTATCATCAACATATCGAAGCCACACTTTAGGTGGACATGGAGTAGTATTTATGGCTGTTGTTTCAAGTTCTTCCATGTAAATGTTGCTGAGCAATGGTGACAGTGATGATCCCATGGCCATCCCTCGATTTTGTTGGAAGAATTCTGAGTTATATTGAAAGTATGTTGTTGTTACACAGAATGTTAATAACTCCATTATGCTATCAATAGGTAGAACTGTTCTACTTTGTAGACTGTTATCGCCATATAACCTTTTCCTTACAATAGACAATGCTTCATCACATGGTACATTTGTAAACAGACTTTCCACTTTGTAGAATTAGTCAGGAACATGAAAATGGAAAGAACTGACATATTAGTAAGCTTTGATGTGGAAAGTCTGTTTACAAATGTACCATGTGATGAAGCATTGTCTATTGTAAGGAAAAGGTTATATGGTGATAACAGTCTACAAAGTAGAACAGTTCTACCTATTGATAGCATAATGGAGTTATTAACATTCTGTGTAACAACAACATACTTTCAATATAACTGAGAATTCTTCCAACAAAATCGAGGGATGGCCATGGGATCATCACTGTCACCATTGCTCAGCAACATTTACATGGAAGAACTTGAAACAACAGCCATAAATACTACTCCATGTCCGCCTAAAGTGTGGCTTCGATATGTTGATGATACATTTGAAGTATGGCCACATGGCAAGATAAAATTACAGTCTTTCTGGATGCACATTAACAACATATCTCCTACAATTAATTTCACGATGGAAGCAGAACAAGAACAAAAATTGGCATTCTTGGATGTTCTTGTGACAAGACTCCCTCAGGGCAAAGTAAAAACATCAGTATATAGGAAACCAACACACACTGGAAAATACTTGGCATATACATCCAATCATACAAGAAGCACTAAACAAGGAATTGTACTGTCACTATGGAACAGAGCGAAGGAGGTTTGTTCAGAAACCAGTGATTTGGAAAAAGAAAAGATTCACATAGAACAAATGCTTATGAAGAATGGTTATCCATCAGCAGTCATCAGAAAAACTTTCAATAGACAACAGAAAAAGACACCAAAAGAGGAAACAGTTATTGGTACGGTGGTGTATCCATACATACCAGGAATGGCGGACAAACTAAAAAGAATCTGCAGTCAATATAATATTAGAACTGCTTTCCAAAGCCATACCACACTTTGAGGAATGCTTACTTCCACTAAGCCTAAACTGGAAATGCTGAAGAACAAAAACTGCATCTATGAGATACCATGTGAATGTGGAAGAAAATACATTGGTGAGACCTGTCGGCCTGTTGAACAACGATTGAAGGAACACAAACTAATGGTTAAAAGAGAAAAAACAGATGTGTCTACCATAGCAGATCATGTATGTACTAATGACCACATGCTTAAATGGGAAAATACAAAGATATTGGATAAAGAGGAAAAAATGCATAGAAGAAAATTCAAGGAAGCTGCTCATATGACAATGGTAAATAATCCTATAAGTCAACCCAGTGTGGCAATACACAATGTATGGAAGCCTCTAATTAATCTTGCTCTTAGGAAAAAATAAAAAATAATAAAATAATTAGACTTGTATAAAAAAAAAAAAAAAATTGAAGGACTCAGGAGGATTTGAACCAACCCTCAAATATAAATATATCAAATTTCTACTATATGTTGCCTTTGACAGAATAGCTCAGTTGGTAGAGCATTTGCCTTAAATTCAATATACAAGAATCTAAAGGTGCGAGTTCAACTTCTAAGCGAATATTGTCACTGTGCATATAGGCCGGCAACACCTGAAGAAGAGTGGAGAATAATACTACTCGAAACGTTGTGTAATTATTAACCTGTATTGTCTATTTGTGTGTTATTACTAACAAGTTGTTTGTATTTGAAAAGTTTAAATAAAGTTTAAAATTTTTTATACATTCAATATTCACTCATAAATGATGGAAATAGTCCAACATATTACATCTTATGATATAAATTCTTTATCCAAATCTTCTGCATACTGCATTACTTTTCTAGCAATATGAATGCAATGCCCTCTAGTATCAAAATTAAATTACAAGTAAAAATGAATCTACTTTTATTTATTTATCAAAACTCTTACATAGATCATAAATAAGAACAATGATAATTATAAGGGTAAATATCAAATCAATTGATATTATTTTAACTTCATTTGATTCAGCTTATAATTAAAATCAGAAAGTAGAGTTACTCATATTAATAACAGCAGTAATCACAACATATCAAATATGCAAAAATAGAACTTTTACAGTATTGACAAATATGCAATACTTGGACTGCTACAAAAATTCTACCTTTACATGTTCAATATTTATCGTTTAGTCACACAACCATTAAAATAAACAAAAATTAATTTTATATTGTGAACCTCAATATAAGATCATATAAATGAAGCTACAAAGATATCACAATTAATTTAATATTCTCCATAAACAAAAAAAAGTGAATTCATTTTTCATTAAATGTAGTTACAAATAAACAGTGTGCTTAAAAGTTTATTACTTTTTCTGACTCTCTAACTACTGAAAGATTTACATATTTTGTTTTATTATAGATTTTCATCATGCTATGTTAACATTATCATGTAAAAGATCTGTCTAGCATAATTATGCTTGCATTTATCATAAAATACTTTTTTTAAAAAAATATAATACCTTTTATTTTTTCAAATGTTTAGCATGACAAAGATATACACTTTTACTTGTTGATTTAATAGTTTCACGTTCAAAATGCTGAAGAACATACCAATTGCTTTTTAAATAATTTCTAATGTTTGCAGTGCAGTTTTGATCAATTTTTTTTGAGTCTTTATGCTATATTGATAGATAGATTTGGGTAGTACTACTTAAAATGCATTTAATAGAATAACAGCTGTAGAATTTTAAATAGTTATATCACTATAATAAAATATCATAACTTTCAACTTGTTAAATATAGCAACATTTAAAACCACTGAAATTCTACTGCATTTTAATATCCAAGCTCACCCTTTTTTTCTAAAAATCTATAGAGATATTTAAACTAATTCATGTTTCTAATCTGATAATCATCCAAATTTACAGAATATTTTGATTACATCAATGAATAACAAATTACATGAAAGATTTAAATATAGTAATATACTTTTAAATATGGCATTGTACATGTTAAAAATAATTTGTAGATCATTCTTTGGAATAAAAAGAATAATGCAATTTTCAGCACAATGATAAATCTAAGAGTCAACAATGTGGCATTCTTATTTTGCATTTAAACTTTTCAAGGAGTAAACCTGAATTATTTCTCCTTTTGGTCAATTTGCCCCCCTAGTGAACTTTTTATATTAAAATGCATTTAAAATGGTATATTTTATTATAATAATTTTTTCCCCCTGAAAAAAGTGCATTAAAAGGTGGGAAATTCAAAATTCCCACTCTTACAATAGACATAAGCTCCACCCTGACATGTTCAGCCATTGTTTTTTGCCAAGGCTGTAAAATGTTCAGTGTTTTATGACATTGCAGTTTCTAATGACGCAAAATGTGTTTATTTGCAAATTTATTATGGTTTTAGATATTTTTTAAAAATAATTTACACTATATTTAGTAGAAATCAAGAAATATAAATTATTTAATAACTTATTTTGACTTGAAATATTTTATTTTCAAAATATAACATTGTATTAGCAGCTAAAGTAAATATGGCTTGAAGATATGTATAAAATACATTTCCAGTATTATATGGTAAGAATGTAATCTAAATTGTTTAGTTTATGTCAGTGTGAAAGAATATTATTTGTATTTTTAAAAATGTAAATGTTTGTCATATAATAATTATAAAAGATTTATTTTTTTATCTTGCTATTATTATTGTATAATAAGTTTTTATTTGTGGAATGTTGGATAAATTTGACATAAAAGTTAATGAAGAGTGTTACCATAGTTTTTGATGTAGAAGTGAATGATTTAAATTTGATCTCTTACATCTTGCTTTCAATAGAAATGAACGTAAGTTCATTTATATAAGGTTTATTTTTATTTGAAAATATTTGATCATTAACTAATACATATGATGATGGGGTAAGAAAAATAATATTTGTCCAGAAGGCTGGACAGACTTATGGAGAATTTGTAAGGAGTGACAATTTATTAAAAGGATGAAACATAATTCACTGTGTTAAAAAAATCATCTGAATATTTCTTTGCTAAAAATGGATATTGCTTATATTTCAACAATGGAATATAAATGCTAACAGCATAAAAATGTATACAAACGTTATTTTCATCTACTGTTTTGTGAGATTGATGAATTATTTCAATGCATGATATAAATTGGTATATTTTGCATTGAATAATCATGGATGCAAACTGGTGTCTGTTCACTTATAATGTCTTATAAACTAAATACCTGCTGAAATGAAGGGATATTTACATTGCGTCATCATAGATGGAAATTGTCACTTGTACACTTATAATGTCTTATAGATAGAATACCTGCTAAATGAAAGAATAAATGTGATATTTGGAAAATATTGAAATTAACAAAATATGTTTCTTATCAGATAATTTTTCATGATATTTCTAATTTCTCTGTAATAATAAAATATCATCAAATTATAATTCAAGAAATAGATATTGGAACTATGGTATTACTTTGAAGTATGATATTGGAGGACAATTAATTAGATCATTGCTAACATGTATTATTATTATTATTATTATTATTTAGATATATAATTGTATAGTATTTATAGATATAAATGGTCTTATATTGTAAGTTAAGATTTATTTCATATGCATAAAATATAAGAGTTATGTTTTTCTAAATTCAAATTTATATTTCATAATTTAATAATTATAACTTTATTTACAAAATATTATCTTTTAATTCATTGATTATAAATTATTTTTGAATATAACTTATAAGTATTAAAGTCTAAAAGAACTACATAGTAGCAAGTATTATTATTATTATTATTCTATTAAAATAATCCATATAAAAATAATCCATATAAATAAAGGATGGGTGATGGGTTGTGCTATTAGTGGTTTGATTTCATCAATATTTATTGATGAGTTAGAGATTAATATAGTTAAAAATAGATTGATTAATAAGGATATAACACATTATTTTCGTTATGTAGATGATACTTTAATAATTGGTAATAAAAGAATAATAAAACATATGTATAATGATTTTAATAAAAAATATATATAATATAAAATTTACAATTTCGGAAATTAAACAAAAAATAAAATATTTAGACATAGAGCTTAGTTTAGATGATAATAAAAAAATTGTATTAAAACATTTTATAAAAGAAGATAATATGAGGAAAATAATTGCTGTAGATTCACAACAAGCATGGACCCAAAAACTTGCAGTAATTAAAAATTTTAAAATTAAAAATGATAGATATAATACGAATGAAAATATAGCTAAATTAGATAAAGAGCAATTTAAAAATTTATATATTAAATATGGTTATAAAAGTAAATGTATAGATAATATTTTTTATAAAAATAAATATAATAGATGTAATAAATCTAATAATAAATGGATAAAAATTTCATATCATCCTAAAATATATAATGCATTATTAAAAAATTATGTAAATAATAAAAAAGATATAAATATAGGTTGGGCAAATAGTAAAGATTTGGATAAATTAATAGGTAACTATAAAATAATGGATAATTTAAAATATAAGAAAGGAATGGTTTATAAAATTATATGTGGTATTTGTAAAAGAGTATACTATGGACATACATGTAAACAATTAGAAATAAGAGCTAAAGAACATAACGCAACAATAAATAGGAGAGATGATAAATCCTCTTTGTTTATACATTATTTGGAATATGGTCATAAAATAGATTGTACTAAAAATATATTTGCACTAAATTACTTGAAAAATGTTAATAGGCGTAAAGTATATGAAACTAGTTATATTAAAAAATAATGGTAGTAATTGCATGAACATTTATAAAGGTTCAATTAATTTGACTAATAATTGGCTAAAATTAGATGAATGGAAAGATAGATAGGCAAAATATCAATATTAATATATTTTATATGTTTTTGAGTATATTTGAATATCCTATACTCAATGAAGGAATATATATAATTTTTATGTTGTATTGTATATATTTGTAAAATAATGATGTTGATATTGTTTTAGTTGGTTTTATTATGAATAGATGTCGCTATATGTATTTAACGGTAATCGTCAGCAGACATATTGAAAAAGATACAAATTGTATGTATCGAAAAAAGCTTTTCTATTGAAAATTTATTTTTTTCATGTTTTTTGTTGTATATATAGATATTTTATTATATCTTATAATAATAAATTTTTATTATTAAAATAATATAAACAAACAGGTAGACTCATGTTTATTATATTTTATCTCAACCATTTTTTATATTTTTAGAATGATTAGGACTGTCATTGACTTTCTTGTATTTTGAAAAGTAGATATGTATTACAACATGTTTTGTGTTACATACAAGTATATATTTCAGATTAAACAATTTTATAGATGAAGTTCAATACATAATGCAAATTTATTGGTTAATAGTACTTTGAAAAGATGATATTCACGTATTGAAGTTACAAAACAGTTCAGAAGTTAAGTAACAGGATTGATGTGTACCATCACACATTTTCTTTGTATTAAATTTAATATTTTGTTATTTAAACCAGATATAGATTATTATATAGTACTAAATTAATGAATTTGGTAATATTAGATCTTTAATAAGTAATTGGAAGTTTATTATAATTACTTTGTTAGTTATATTATATTAGGATAGAAATTTAGATCTGAAATGATATCATAGTCTACAAAATACAAATATAATAATTATTGAAGATAAATAAAGACAATTACAATTGGATATTCACATATTCTTTTAAATGATTATTTATTGGGTAAACAAACATTATATTAAGTTAATATTTAGTTACAAAAATGGTAATGTTATTATATTATAAAATTGATAATTGTATATATCAAAATTGATATTTAAAAGTTATTAAATAATATGATTTGCTTTAAATATATTTGAAATTTGTTGTGTAGATTACAAATTTAGTTTAAATGCTAGGTTTTAATATTGACATTTGATCATGATAAAACATCAATAATCTTTTATATAGTATGATAATTATAATTTAAAATCTGATAATTTAGTTTTATTAGGCTGAAAAATAACTTGTTGTGATTTGCTAATCATATTTGAATAAGCAGCAAGTGAGAATCCATTGTTTATTTTGTATTATTATGATTGGATACTGTAGATTTTGAGGTTATTTAAAGGGTTGAGTTTATTTTATGTTATTATAAGTTGGTAAAAGTGATAAGATATGTTAGATTAGTTGATTTTATGCATTATATTATATTATAGTTTAATATTAAGGTATTTTATTTTATTTATGATTTAATGTTATGAATTTATAGAATTTTAGGGAGAAAGTCTTATATACTTATTAAGAATAGATTGTGCATAACTTTATGGATAATATAATTTTGGTATCATTATCAAATATTCAATTGTATTGTGATCAGTTTATTCAATAAGAATATATTAATATTAATGAAATAGCATTGCTGAATTAGCATTATTTTTATTTTATTTAGTTATAATTTGAGTTCAACTATTGAGTTATACTTTATTTTGATATTATTGATATTTTAAATTTGTAGGTTATGTTAAAGTCTTTGTTTCTTATCTTTATAATTCTCATTTTGATACAAATAACTTATAAATTTGTAGAGCATATTAAAATTATTTTATCCATTTATAAATTATTTTATTTAAATACGAATAACATTTAATGTTTATGATAAGTTTGTATTAAATCACTAAACATCACATGATCACCATCTCTTATGCTAGCACATAACTTATTAAACAGGTAAAACTCTCCATACGCCACTCTGTGCCAACCAGAGTAATTGGCACTACTGTATGGAGAGTTTTGCATGTTTAATAAGTTTGTATTGTTATAAACAGTGTTTTAATCCATGAAGAACTTTAAGGTTGATTTTTTCATTTTTTGTCATTACGTTCATTCTATTATAAATGATTTGTTTAATAAGGACATATTGATATTTATAACATAGTGATATTTAGTCATTATTGATTTCATTCCTATTTTGTTGCAAATAATGCTCATATGTTTAGGATAATTTGAAACATTGGTTGTATTTATTTTCAATCCTTACAAGTGCTAATGTGGAGGTATAGGAAACATTGTTATCATTATTTTATTTTGTTATAAATGACTTCCAGACACATGGCTTTATAAAACTGTTGAATTAGGTATAAGCTTGGCATTCATTGGTTGATTGTTATCTTGTCTCAGTTCATCATTTTCATTCTGTTACAAATGATGTAATTCACAGACATTATTAAATTGGGATTGTTCTTTCTTCATTCATGTTTTATTTTGTTATAAATGGTGACCAATACTTAAGTTATAACAAGAGTTTTATTATGATCATATTTTATTTCATCAGTTCACTTTTATTCAGTTACAAATGCCGCCCAAATCTGTAGGGCTATTAAAGAAAATCTTAGCATCACTTTTATTCAGTTACAATATATATATATATATATATATTAACTCAAGCCAAGCATTTATCTAATTCTTAAATATTAAGAAAAAGATTCAAATGTTCAGACACCTACATGTCTTCAAACTCAGTGCTTTAACCAAAGAAACTATATGAGCCTGCACTAAATTCAGTGATCCCATATATTAATAGGCTTAGCAATTTAATATAGTCAAAGCCCTAATAGCAAAATTATAATATTAGTAAAGTATCAGTCATTTGTCACATGACCTATATAGCTTGTATAACCAATATGTAATATATAAAGAGTGTGCTAATAGCTCTAAACAAGCTTATTTATTTTATTTTTTTATGATAAATGCTACGAGAGAAAATACCTGAAGCCTTTATCTATGATAGTCCCCATCCCCAGACCGGTTTCGAGTTTATGGCTCTCATCAGTGAGGAGCTAGGACATTAGATTCAAAATATTAACTCAAGCCAAGCATTTATCTAATTCTTAGATATTAAGAAAAAGATCCAAATCTTCAGACACCTACATGTCTTCAAACTCAGCTCTTTAACCAAAGAAACTATATGAGTGTGAACTAAATTCAGTGATCCCATATATTAGTAGGCTTAGCAATTTAATATAGCCAAAGCCGGTCTGGGGATGGGGACCATCATAGATAAAGGCTTCAGGTATTTTCTCCTGTAGCATTTATCATAAAAAAGTAAAATAAATAAGCTTGTTTAGAGCTATTAGCATGCTCTTTATATATTACATATTGGTAATACAAGCTATATAGGTCATGTGACAAATGACTGATATTTTACTAATATTATAATTTTGCTATTAGGTCTGAAAATTTTCAATATATTGTTATAGAAAAAAAATAAATTTCTAGTTCTTATGGATAGTGAGAGATTAAAGCCATTTGAAGGTCAACATACCAAAGTCATTATACAGAAAAGAAAGCTGAAATGGACATAAAGATACTATTGAAATCTAGAATTGATTTATTAAAATAACATGAAAAACTTGTTATGGTAAATTAATTTACACTACAAAATTTTATTAATTTGTTTCAATTTTATAAACAAATATTTTTTTTTACAATGGTCAGATTTTCTACAATTTAATTTATTTATTTTAATAATTTATTAATAATTATATTATTGTGGATTATTTTATTACATTAATGTAATAAAACTATAATGTATAAGGCATGGTAAAAGAGTGATATACCAAAAATGATACTGATTATTTGATTAATTGAATACCAATAAGTTTTGTAAGATGAATATTCAATTTCTTAAAGAATCAAAACCAAAAATATTAACATATATATAATACTAATTTTGAAGGTTTTATTAAAGCAATATTTTATTACAGGCAAGTCATGAATACCATTATACAATTTTTTTTTTTCATTTGTCAATCTCTCTTTTTTCTCTCTCTATCAGTTTAGGTGTTTCTTGAACATGACTCACTGGACTTTCTTAATTCCCTAAACATGCCCATTTATTTCCTCTTTTTTGTCTCAGTTTTATCAATAACTGTTTATTCTATCATTTTAAATATTTAACTATTAAAAAGGTGGTATATCTAGAGTGTAAACATGGTGTCATCATTATCATCACTTTCAACTTAATACACTGCAGGATGAAGGTCTCTTCAAGTTCAACCAATCTTCTCTGATCTCTAGCTTGTCTTCTCCCCATAATACCAGCACATTTCCTTATTTTATTTGTTTATTTAGGTCTTTTACAATCTCTTGGAATTCAGTTTAAGATTTCAATTGTACACTTATAGTCATTTTTTTCTAGCAATATGTCCAGCAACTCTACTTCAGTCTCTTAATTCCTTCAATGCTGTTAGTAATACTTGTTGTTCTCTCACTCATGTATTTTGTTTTTGATCTCTTCTTTTTACACATAACATGTATTTATCTGTACTTCATTAAGTGGTCTGAAGTCTCTGTATTGTTCTTCTGCTAAGTGTCCAAGTCTCAGATCTATAAGTAAAAACTGGTAGAACACATTTATTAAAAACTTTCCCTTTTAAACACATAGGCATATTTATTTTAATATTAAATTATCAAAAGCACCCAACCAAGTTTAATTCTATGATTAACATGACATACACATAAATAAATATTTAGATCAATAATATATATATATATATATATATATATATATATATATATATATATTATATATATCTATATATATATATATAAGAAAGTTGTGTAATGTATCACAAAATACATATTATAAAATACATTATCAAATTAAATGTGTTATCATTAAATTAGTAAACTAAAGATAATTGTTACACCTTCATTAAATAAATATTTAAATTGTACACACACACACACACATATATATATATATATATATATATATATATATATACTTTTAATACATTTGTAATAACAATAAGCTTTAACTTATTTGACATTAATTAATTATGATAAAAAAGATCTAAAAGAAATTCTATAAAGTTTGTAATTTTATATTGACATTTTGCAGAGTTATATCAATTATTTTTGTTAAAAGATATTCCTTTTAATTATTAGTTTCTTGTTGTCTGTATTTAAAATATGATTAAAGAAATCTTAAATTTCATGTTTAAATATTCAATTTGTATTATAGAGATAAAGCATGCATTGAAGTGTATTTTTATTAGATAATATAAAAAAAATAAAATAAGTATATTACTAATATATGTATATAATGTAATAAAACATAACTGTCCACAGGATGGCTAGGGGTTATTTAAGGAGTCATTAAGTAACGGAATTCAAGCAGTGTACTAAAAGATATAAGAAGAGAACCATTTATACTTAAATTAATTATGTACACAAATGAATTCTATGTATTTTAATTATTATATTTTAAATATACACTGGCATGTGGTTATTTAAATAATTCCACTCACATAGATCACTGATGATTACCACCCCCCTTTTATCAATCTAAAAACTGGTATATTTTTTCAGTCAAACAATGAATTACTCATACTTAAGTACCATTAGTAATTAAGAAATGATATCTGACTCAAGAGTATTTTACATAACCCTTCCCTGTTGATTTCTTCCATACACCCAAGTACTTTCTTACCAGCAAGCATGATCTTAAAAAAAATAGTTATAAAGTTAACTTGGAATGAGGTATAGTCACACAAAGTCAGATTTTAACAATAAACAAAAACAAATTTATTTAATTAAATATCTCATGCTATATATTTCAAAACAGAATAATGAAGAATTTTGTAATGGTTTATAGTAACAGTTTCTGCAAGTAAAAATAAATGAAATAAAATTTATTCTTACCAAAATTAATTAGATAGGGTCTTTAACATTATGGTATCATGTTTATGAAAATTTAACTATTATAAATCCACATACATGATTATTAACAAGTATTCAGTTCTTAAGTCTTTATGATAGGTAGAGGCATACTTGTTATTATGACAATAACATATAGGACTTATGAATTAGCCATCTCTTCTCTCACTCCAGGCAGATAACAGTTGATCTTTTTCCACAAGAGAGCTATATATTTTAGAGTATGGACTTCACACACCAAGGTTTTAACAATGCATTCCTTCTGGTTTCAGTTTCTTAATAAATTTGGTCATTGAATTGAAATGCTGATGGTTTTCAATTGCTTTGCTAAAAACAGTTTTTGATTATAGTTGTTCCAAGGTTGATTTGTGCAAAGTATCTATTATTGTCAGAAGCAAGAAGTAAGAAAAAAGCAGGAACAAGAGAGAGAGAGAGAGAGAGAGAGAGAGAGAGAGAGAGAGAGAGAGAGAGAGAGAGAGAGAGAGAGAGAGAGAGAGAGAGAGAGAAAGAGAGAGAGAGTAGCTAGATCAGTGCCTAATTATATATTTCCATAATAATAAAATGTAGCTTGTGCAATCACAATTTTTGTTTAATCAGTTTAGTCTTAGTATTTTCTTTTTTTACTTTTATTAAATTATAGAAAGAAAATTTTTTTTTTCAAGTTGCTAATAAATTTTGTTTTACAGAATGTCAGCGAATTATGAGGCATAGAATCTAAATTAAATCAAAAAAGAGAGATATTTTTGTTTAAGCATTATAAACATAATAAATTCAAACAACTCTTCATTCATTATTTTGGTTATTTAAAATATTTTTATAAATAAAAGAAAAATAAGATAAGGTATGTTTTTTCTTATTGTCAACTAAAATGAATTAAAGGATTAAAAAGCATTTTATATTACATTTTTCTTTTTTTTTACTTGATAAATTATAAAATAGGTATGTTTTTATGGCATAGATTAAATTTATAACAATATATACAATTATTGTATTTCATAAAATTTATAGTGATAAAAATGTATAACAAATCTTTTTTTAAAAAAAATCAATTATTATCACTATATCAACTTATATTTTAAGATTTACTTTATTCTTAATTAATTATTTACTGTGCGTTGTAATAGTGAACAATATCATATTGACCTCAGTTCAATATTATTACAATACATACACACATTACTCAATCTATAAATTACAACCTCTCCCATAAAGAAAAAATGTAACAGCATATATTTTAGGTAGTATGAATTAGGAAAAAATCAATAAAGTTATTTAATTAAGAAAAACAGATTATATAATATCAACTTGTAGAATATTTGTATTATAAAACAATAAAGCATTTAATTATCCTGCAACCAACTATACAGAAAATGTAGATGTCTATAAATTATATTAAAAAACTTAATGGCAGTTGAAATCATTTTTAGAGGACATGATGTAAATTTACATATAGTTGATAGGCCATTTACTCCATAAAAATTATTGAATATGTTTGATAATAGCTATTCAAAAAGAAATCAATGTTCATTAAAAAAAACTGAATGCAGTTAAAAATATCTTAGTTTAGATTAATCTTTTTTTTATTATCACATAAGATAAAAAATGCTATTTAAAACATTTATTTTGCAGTAATAATTGCCATAAATATATGCCTAAATTGCAAAAACTGATTTGAACTTTATTGATCTTTACACAAATTTTTATTAGTCTTAATCTCAGAGATATTGTGTACCATTATGACTTTATAAAGATAGATAATTCACCTGAAAGATTACATCAAGTCTTATTTTTATTGGGATATTTCAGTCATCATGAGATGATATTGTGACAAAACTATATAGAATGTAATAAATAAAATTTGTTAGTTACAATAATACCTTTCAAATCATAAATTATTAGCATGTTGATTAATTTATTTCTGATTATGGAAAATTGGCAATTCATGTCGTTATGTTACTATTGTTATCTTAATGAGATTATGATTTTTAAATGCTAACTATAAATGCTACTGGACATGGCAGCCATGTTGTAAGCTAGTTATAACGTTTATTTATTTATATGTTGGTGTATTGAAATTGTAGAATTAATTCCAGTGTGTATTATATATTATTTTATTTAATATTATATATATAATGTAAAAAATAAATGATTTTACTTTCTTATAGAATATTTTTAATACAGTTTTTAAATTTTAATATTTTTATTTTTCTTTAATAAGTAAAAGGAAATAAATACATTTATTTTTCTTTATATAATTTTTTTAATATGCTAATTTAAAATAATGATATTATAAAGTCACTTTTACTTTCAACAAAAATTAATATATATTTAAAACTTTCTTTTAATTAATATGAAAACATTTCTTTTAATTATATTTATTTATTTCAAAATATTTAATTTCTAAAGGTATTATAAAATATTCTAGATTTATTTTGAAAAGAAAGAATTTTTTTTTTGTAAAACTATATTGGGTATCCAATTTTCCACATGCTTTTATTAAAAAATGTCAATGTATTTTTTTTTAAATAACAAGTCAATTTCATCTAACTTTTTGGATTTTGGAAGTTGTTGTCCGGTAGTAAGTGTAAGACTGTAAACAGCTTTTTCCCATTAAAAAATTTAGTTCTTCAATTTTTTTTATTTTTTAATCATCATGGATTTAGTAGAGAGTGAAAATTTAAAAACACTTTGCCCAACTATGGAGCAGATAAATGGTGCCATTATTTTTATATGCTTTCTTTAAATGACAATTTCTAAGAAATTTTTTTTGAATTAGCTGCCATATATCCCTGATAAATGACCAAAAAAATCAATTAATGGCAAATCATCTTTTGTGTGAAAAATGTACCAAAAATTTATATCAAGATATTTAGTGATACAAAGCTATTGTTGATTATAGTTCAAAGAAAAACATGTTAATTAAGATTTAACTATTTCTTTACTTGTTTTTTTTTAAATATCAATAATAATTCTATTATATCCTGAAGATTTTCTTCCATCATAAATTTAATTACATGCTTCACTTTTTATTTAAAATTCTAGGCAATTCAGATGATATAATAACTATAGGGGGCATTTTGATTCATTGTTCTTTATTATTGTATAATTCTTACTGTTATCAACTATAACTTTCACTACCAATTAACAATTATACTTTATTATATCATTAACTCTTTTTCATGCCATTTTAAAAATCTAGATATTCAATTCCTTTTAATGGATCACTTTAAAACACTATCATCTTACTTTTTTTCTTCATATATTGTCTTATCTCCATAGTAAAATGGTTGGTAAGTATATGGGTTACTGCTTTTTAATTTTTAATAGAATACTAGTTGTCTTCTTATTTATTTTAATCAAGTCAGAATCATCTTTAAATACAATATTTTAAAACAATTTACAAGTTCTAGTTTAAATCTTTTAAAGTGTTTCTGAACGTTAAAAATATTAACATTAATACTTTTGTTTAATAATTTTCATCTTTTCATTTTTGCACTAATATAGTATCATACATTAAACTAATCATTAATCATTTATTGAATATATTAAGAACATTACAATCGTAAAATATAATTTTCTATATTAGTCAAAATATAATCCAATTGTGCTTTACCTTCATTTGGTTATTCATGTCTATTTCCTTTTAGCATTTTTATCAAAGAATTATACAGAATTTCTATTTCTGTACATTCCACAAGTCTATGCCCTCTTTTATTTCTATCACAATAACAAAATTTAATCAGAATGGTTTTCACTTTTCAATCATTTTCCAATTCTAGCATTAAAGTATCCTATAATAAATTTTTAAATGTTGTTTGGTCTGATCAAAAGCATTTTATTCATTCATATAAAATCTTCTACTTTCTTCTTACTATAAGAACATCATAAAACTGAATCATCTGCATTTGATATCTTTCATTAACTTACTCTTTCCAATCTATCTGATGTATCATCAATCTCCACAATGTTATATTCCAGGTTTGACTTATAATAAATCTTCCTATACTTGTGCTTCTAGTATTTGTGCCTTTGTGGCAAAGTCCATATCAAATTTTAAATTAATTGTTTTTCACCTTTTCTTCTAACTTTACAAAGCCTGACCATGTTCTGTTTAAAATTAGATAGTTCTTCTAATTTGTGCATTCATACTTTATTTAAAAGTGGTCCACAGTTGTAATTTAATGGTAGACTGGTCTCAATCAGGGCATTTATAGCACTATGTAACTTTGGCTGCCAACTGCTACAGAAGGTGATAACTTTACAATGTTCTGAACATAAGAGCCATAACATTTATTATTATTTCAAGAAAATTCAATTGATATTTCAATTAAGAACTATCAGGTAACTAAGGTCTATGGTGTTTTTTGATCTTAGACTCAGAGATATAAAGCAAATAAACTCAATTATACATTGGAAAGAAGTCCATATATATTCATTTACTAAATGAATAATAATATAGTAATAACAACTGCAACTGCAAGAATATATGGATTGAACATTAGAAAATTGACCCATTTGATTTCTTCATGATCTCAAAGTAAAATTAAAAGGTCTTATTTCAGTGAATTTCAGACTTCTTTCTGTAGCCAATATCTGAAGATGAAAAATATTTAAAATGTAATGGAAATTTCATGAATTTATCTAATCTTCAACTATGACATAATTAAGCAAACAATTTAAAGTTGCAATAACGTAAAAATACCCTTTTTGCTTGAGTTACAGTTAAACTAAAAGTGAAGTTTTTTTTAACTTATTACTCTAGACATTCAAATATCAGCCTTTCAAGCTAATTGAGCACATGCCTTTTGAGAGTGCTAAATAAATGAATACTTTCCTCTTCAATCCAAGATATAGTATTTATGCAGGAAAGTATTCTTTTATTTAGCACTCTCAAAAGGCATGTGCTCAATTAGTTTGAAAGGCTGATATTTGAATGTAATATAATTGTAAACACGGCGCTAGATAAAATAATTGCTTATTTACTCTAGTCATTATAAAAATTATACATAATTTATGTGTTAAAAAACTAAAAAAATATTTTTTCCTAAATATTTCTCATATCTAAGTAAACCTCTTTATAAAGAGTTACTATATATTAATTAAAAGATTTTCTAAAATTAAGAATGCTAATTTTGAACATAAATATTGAAAGTGTAACAGGAATTTTCTGAATTTGTATTTATAAAGTTGATTGCAAAGTAGTTAGGGATTCACCCAATTAAAATGATTAATTGCAAATAGCATACCATTCAATATCCATTTAATAAGGAAGAAATAAAAGCCTTTTTCACCAGAATTGTCATTTGTCAGATGTTGAAGGCTTTTAATAATTTTCCATATTTGTTTTAATCTTCTCTCTATACTGAAACGTTTTCTATTAACTTTATGATTTATTACCTTTTATAATTCTATTTATGTATGATAGACAACACACTTCTGTTTTGATATACACCTGGGTCTCGTTTTACGCGATAGATTCCTCAGAAAACACGCGCAAATGAAATCGCACAAAAATAAACGTAACTTACATTGAAAAAGGGGGGATGTGGTCTGTGATTTTTCAAAATTCACATAAAAGCAAAGCACCAATGTAAAATTACTTTAAAATGCGCGCAAAAAAATAAAGAAATAAAATACGACTAATAAAAAATTTCAAATTTGAAAAAAATTGATACAAGACAAACTTTTTTTAACTATAATATTTAATTTTATTCAAAATAATATATTTTTATGCATAATTTACATTTTTTAAATACACATTTTAATTATTATCGATATTTGCCGAAAACACTTTCGTTTGCAAACTGAGGAAATACAACTAGCACTAACTTCACACTCATGTTGTGTCAATAGATTTCTGATGACAACGTAATTAGTAATTAATCTTTGAGACAATGATTTTATTAATTGTTTATGAACTTAGACTTACAATAATAAAAAGACATTTATTTACCACTGCTGGGAAAAATTTAATTAAAACTAACAACTAAAAATTAAATTATTTTTGTCTTTAATTTTCAATTCCGTTTAAAAATCAAATTTCGTTTCATTGCTATTACTCACCTTTTAAAAATAAACTTGTAGACACTAAATGATTAATAATTGATTACGTTCTTTTTAAAAAAGCAAAAACAGAATGTGATTTAAAATGCAAAATTATCACGCACAATGTTTGAACAAATTTACATTATAATCTTGTAAAATTTAATGTGTGTATACATAAAATGTGGAAATTATGATTTTAATTTCATTATTGCATAAAATCTTACTATTATAAAGCACTGAAAATATTGAAATTACTAAGATGAAAGTTGAATTCCAATAATGTGTTATTACTTTCAATATAACTTAAGTGCGCAAAATTTATTATTTAAAGTAATAGCGCATTATCGGAGTTTGACTTCCGGTGAACTTCAAAATCACGTAACTTCAAAATCGTGTTAAATAAGTCCGCATAAAAAGAGACCCAGGTGTATTTAAAATGAAAATCAATTGTTGTTTGATTTAATGTCACATTTAAAATCATAATTAAATGCAAAGACGATTAAAAATGCCGCACGTCAAAGAAAGTGATTACTGGGTGAACAGGGTATTTAAATTTTATCTGCTTAGCATGCTTGGATGGACAAGAAAAAATGAACTCTCTATATCCAGCATGCAATTTATTTAAACTGTGATAAATGCATCTAAAAGCTTCTTTTGAAATAAATATTTTATTGCCATGCTCTATTATATAGAATAGATTTTTTCTTCAAGACCTAGTTTGATTTATTATGATAAATTAAAGTTCAGTTAAGTGTGAGTTCCCATATGCAGTTTATGTAGAAACATGCATTTTCTATTTTTTTGAGTTGTAATATGATTACTTTGTGAATTTCCATCAAATTACAATTGTAAGTTAAAAGTTTAACCTACAAAAAATCTTCAGTATCTTTTGTATTATTGACTATTTATCATAAAATATATAAGGAGTAATAGTTTTTGGTAATTTAAAAATATTTACAAAGAAATCTATTTAAAGTTGTAATTATAAATTTATTAAATGCACATTGATTACGTAAGTAATATTTACTGAAGCTATAACCTCGATAATATGCATATTAATGTGTAATAAGAAATGTGGACTTAATCAGTGAAGTATTGAATAGCTTCACACTCACAGATCTAACCACTTCAGCTTCACCTATTTAAATAGAAAGTAGGTTGAAGTAAAGAAGGGTTCCCCTCTTTTCTTCCATAGCATAAGCTTGTGGTTAAAACACCTGTAGAGGTCCCTACTATCGCATTTTATATACATATTATCGAGGTTATAGCCTCAGTAAATATTACTTAAAGAAATCTATTGTATATTATTAATAATTTGTAAACTATTTTTCGATAATGTTTGGACAAAAAAAAACTCTTTATTATCCAGTATATCATGTTTTTTATGACTTAAGAAAACAAAATATGAACATACTAACACAAAAATGATTTTTGCCTAAAAACAAACCTTGGGGGTGGGGTGTTATTTTGTCTTCTCACTAAAATATTACTGAATATAGAAAATAATATTTACAACTGCAATTTTTAGTGGAGACAATTAAAGACAAAATGTACTTCTATAATAAATAGTAAATATAATGTTATTTTTAATATTAAACAGCTGTTTAAGAAGAGAACACAAAACTTGAAGATGTTTGTGACATGAATTTCTCAGGAATTTTAGAATTTATGGGAAATTACGCAGAAATGGTATGACATCTCAAAGTTCAAGAAAAATCAATAAACGGTAGAATGAAAGACATGCATAATGTATGAAGTGTTATTCTCAAAATGTTTTTGTTGACCTTTATACAAATAAGATTCTTCAAATCATTCTTGATCAAAGAAGAAACACACTTTTCTACAGAATGCAGCTATTTCTCATAATGAACAAAATATCCTAATTTTTAGATACATATCCCAAAACCAAAATTTAAAAGAATTTGAAATAAATGAATGTCTCATTGGATTTATGTAATTTACTGGAAAAACTGGAGAAAAAATAAATAAAGAAATACTTAAAAATCTGGGGAAAAACAATATATATCCCCAAGATTGTCAGTAGTAAGGCTACAGTATGATACAAATATTGTAACGGTCAAGTTTCGTACATTCGCGTAACAGAATCTAGAATCCAGACAAAGAGACCAAAGCTGACCAAACCAGGATTGTGACATCCCGAATCTGACTACACTTCAACTCGTTTGCCTGTACTCCACAACTCAAGACCCTATGAATGACCACACTTAAAGTTACACATAGTATATCAATCTTTCATGGCCCAGCATAGGGCAGGGAGAAACATGAAACTCGGGACTTAAAAATATATATATTAACTAATTAAATTGCTACCAGCATGAAATTAAAGATAACTTTCATAAATGGTAAATTAATGTAGATAGTTATATCATATATATATATATAATTAACTAAGACTGAATTGGATTGAAATAGGAATGAGAAATAACATGAAACCAGAATAAATTTAACGTATATTTATTAATCAAACAAACCATAATTTAATGTGGGAAAAGCATGCAGGCTTTATAATGTGAGGATTTGACATTTATCCTCATCAAATCTTTAATTATTAATATGAAGATACATTTAAATAATCACTAAGTTGTGCCTAAATAAGATTCTTCCAATTACTATTGAAAGTGGTAGCTTCTATTATAAATTTGCTGTACCAATCTTAGGCAAAATATTTATTATCTTTTCCTTTTAAATTTATTTTATTTAAACATTTAAATAAATATTTTAAGCAAAATATTTATTTTGACATTATTATTTTAATAAAGTATGATCATATAATTCTGCTCAAGAGTAGAGATTGAACCCAGAAACCAAAGATATAAATTTCAGTGTAATACTGAATAATTATTTAATTTATGGGACTCAGAATTGGCTATAACAAGATCACCAACACGCTACAGCACCAGCAAATGACAATAACAGAGCACCCTGTGGATAGATTAGAGTCAATGGTTTTTGTGACAAACACCGGTAGGTACCCTGGAACCAAGCATCCCGCTGCTAAAAAGGTCAGGGTGGCTAAAACTACTGCTGGGAATTATTACATCCAGTCTTACTAGTATGTGCCCTGAAAGAAGGTAAGATGGGATGGCCTTTCCCCAGGTCCCATCTTAAGAAGAAGATGCAGCAAAACATTAAACTTTGAATGTGAATTTAAGGTATCTAATCTGCCAAGCGAAAGTATGACATTAATTATTACAAAAATATGGGACAATAGTCCGGTCAGTATTACTATCATGAGCCAATTCTAACAATGCTATATAAAAACAAGTGACATTAGGGGAATAAATAAAATATAATAAAACTCAGGTTTATAGGTTTCAATCTCTCTCTCTCTCTCTATATATATATATATATATATATATATATATATATATATAGGGGGGGGGGATATATATATATTACAAGGGGGGGGGAAGTATATTGACCGAATGGCCAAATAATTTCTGAATATACTTTCAAATTACTAAGACCAGCACATTACTTTAATCTCAATAAGATGAAATTTAATAGCAGGATACAATACATTTAAAATTAACTAAAAATTATAGAAATTCGAACCTGTGAGCATCGATAATGTTATTAAAAAAATAGTTATGGGGAAGATATTTGCAGATATATCTCCAAATATTTATTACATTTAAATTCTCACTGCTTCAAAGCATTGGCATATAAATAATAATAACAGTATAGAAATATTATAGGCACAGCCACAGTGATTGACTAAGAAATTAGCGTAGGTTAAATTTAGTTTAATTAAGATATAGACAAGTTATACAAATGAAATAATATATTCTTAAATGAGAATTTATAGGAGTTTAAAAAAATTACATTATTTTATAGTTTACTAGCTTTAAATTTTGAAGTAGAAAATTTGAATTTAGAAATAGGTCATTAACACAGAGCTCTGAGATTACGGATTGGCATTACTGATTAGTTGCTAGACTGGATAAGGTGTTGACTCTCAGATATTGTGGTCTTCTTGAGTGGGCATAGCTGGACAGTTTCTTGTGGCAGCTCCGATGGTTAAAGCATCAGCTAGCAGTGATTGCACCATTCTTTTATTGGGTTTAGAAGCAGCCATCGCCCTTCTCCCATCAGATCTTTCAAAGATCGATCTGACGTAGATTCAGCATTGACACCCTTCTAAAATTAATGACCTCTCTCTACAAGATTAAAATGTACCCTATTTATACTTTTACTAGAAAAAGAATGTATTTCACCTGGAAACCCATTAACTCTATCTAAATATCACACTAAAATGTAATATTTCTCAATTTGATCAAATATACTTTTATTTAGGCTTCCATGACACTGCAAATCCTCTCCCAGGTGTCAAAATAGTTTTGCTACAGAGAGTTTAATGACTATTTTTGCCATAAATAAATTTGAGTATAGCAATTATCAACTTTATAAATTTGATTTAATCTCAGGTGCAGTGGATTTAAATGCAAATCTGTTTATCGCTAACTTTTTATTTATTAACAAAAAACTTTTTAGTCTTTTACAAAAACAAAATCATGCCACTCTATATATATTATTATATAAGGTGAATCATACATCCACATATGAATTTATATTTACTAAATTTAACAAATTGACATTTTTACTATTTAAAATTATAACATTAAATTTTATATTTTATAAATAAATGATTTAACATTATATTTGCTGTAACAACTACTAGCCTATATACGTACAGTGTTTATTCATATGTGCATATATAATGCTGCGCACCCAGTCATGATAGAAAGGTTTATACGTTTATTTATTAAAATATTCATTTTAATAGGATTTGAACCCAGCACAGATAGGTTTGGTGATTAAACTAAAATGTGCAATGAGAAGCGCTTGAACCTGACTGTTGCAATATGAATAGTGAAATAGTAATGTTATGTCCTCTATCTCAGTAAATAAAAATGTGCCTTGTTTCTCTCTCTGCAGGGTACTTTAAAATCAATCCAGAGGTTACAATGTTTTGTAATAGCTGTGTAAGCTTCTAATACTTGTTCACTCACAATCCTACTTGATGGGAATCCCTAAAAGGACCATATTTTTATCTGTTTAAAGTTATTTAAAAGCTACATGGCAATAAATAATTTGAGCTACGTGTACAATTAGTAAAGATTACTTTATATACTGTACTGACCAAAACATGTTGATCCATCTACCATGAATTGCAACTCAAAAAATGTACTTCAAACCCAGTCAAGCCTGAGATTTAGGTCAGGGACCAACCTGGATTTGAACCCACTCCCTAAGCCCCGGATCAAACACCTATTGAATAACATATAATGATGACACACAAGAATTTAATCTTAAGTTTGACCCACTAGCAGGGTGAAGAAGACAATGAGACTTGCATACTATTTATATCAAGATTTAACTAAAATAGGTATTATAGAAATTAGGAATCATGGTATGTATTGAAATTATTAACAGGGGGTTTGAACCCCATTCATGAATTTGATGGAAAGGCATACACATGGTTGGACATGTGGAAGTGGAGAAAAGATAATTGGAACAACTAAAATAAGTTAGACAATAAAATAGTTTAATAATATAATAAATTGATTATATACGTTAGTTATGTGCATGAATAAGTGGACTATCAAGTGATAGATGATTACATATTACGAATTCATGCTAATGGTTCTCATATGCTCTTTTATTGACTAAATAATATGAACACACATCTTTGGTGGGTATGGTATTAAGATGTCAATTATTTATTATAAAGATTACATAATATTGCTATTAATGCTTTTATCTGTGGTTCTGAAACATGGTGATCAAGGTATAATTTCAGGGAGTGTTCTGGGATTCATTACATATATAATAAAAGTATTTTCACACCATTGTGATCATGAAAATAAATAAAAAAACATTTGAAAATTATATTTGATTATATGACAAAATATTTATCAACAATTCTTTTAATTAACATTTAGAAAGAAGAACACTTTATTTTCCCTAAAGCATATACTCTTAAAATACAGAATTAACAAATTACAATGGTGGGATTGTATAACAAGATGAATATAACATTATTAATTAACATAGCTAGTAATATTTGGAATTTATATATACATATTGGAGCAGAGTGCAGTTTTAATATTACAACATTAAAATTAGATCATGAAGCAAAAAGTAATAATAAACTAAGAAGTGGCAGTACTACATGATGGTGGAGAAATAAATAAATAAGGTCATGCTTCTGGACAAAAACAAAGTCTAATACCTCCTTTTAGGGCAGTGCTTAGAGAAATATGGTTAGGCACAGTATGGGACAGGTGTACTAGATTCACCAACACACAGAGGCTTTTTTACACAAAGGAAGTCCTTGGGAAGCTCAACTATCCACGGGACAGAACATGAAGAGAAAATCAATGGGTTTGATCCTGTCACAACCCCCAGATTAGAAGCACATATATGTATTCAAATGAATCAGCTGTATAACAGTAACACAGTATAGAAAAATGTCTCCAACGACATGAAATGGCATTTACTGCTTTAAAATAAATGACCCTTGTTTTAATGCTATAATTTTTACAAGTAATATGCTTCTGCTATAATATATGCATAGAGAAGATTTACTAAAAGAAACATTAACTTTACCCCCTTCCTTTGCTGCTATTTAAAATGATTCAATCCCACCTTCATGGATTTTATAATAACTGGGATACTTAAATAGTTGATATTTCAAGAGTATGAAAAATAAAAAAAAAATAGTGGTTAAATAGACAAACAAATAATAATTCATCCTTTCAGAATTGATTAAATAACATTTTAAAATATTTCATAGCATTAATTAGCCTCAGTGATTGATTTATCCTGGGTAGAATTACTTCATTCTATTTGGAGTTAAACATGTAAAAATTTTATACTAAAATACAAAATAAAATGTTAACTCATGAAAAAAATCTGGCAAGCATATTGATTAATAAGACATTATGATCTAGGGTAAAGTTAATAACCTCAATCCATGAAGGTTTAATAAGTAAAAAAAAGGATTTTAGAAATTAAGATCACCAGTTTGTTTTAGATTGGCACATAAATAATAAACAAAACAGAGATATAACATCAAATAATAAATGTATATAAATAAATGATTGTACCAAAGTTAAAGAAAGTTAGAGCATATGAGAGAGAATTACATTTATGGAAATAATTTGAGAGCAAATTACATTTACATATTAGAAAGGTACAAAGTTAAACAATACATAAATAAGTCTTGATATTAGAGTTCAAGATTCATTAGACTAGATTTACTTTCAAGTAGCAGCATTAAAAGTTACCTTGCACTATTTTAAAAGTCCATTTTAAAAGTACAGCTCATGCACAACAGTTAAGGGATTCATGGAAGTTCTTTTGATCACAGCAAGCTTCCATTCAGCATTTTAGAGCTCTCATTTCAGACTTTTTCTTCATTTCAAGGCAGCAGCAAAATAGTACATTAGTGGAAGATGACCCCTCAAGAGTCGGGAAGGGTGATCGGCTTTCTACTCATTTATCATCTTAAAATTTAGAGTGTTGTAAAGTATAGTGGCAACACAATCCTCTCAGCAGTAACTCTTTTTTTGGTGTTCAAAATCATCCCATTTTATATCCCACTCAGATATTTGTGGAATGCTTTTAACTTTAATTTCTAACCCAAAACCTAATCTTCAATCTGACAGAAATCTTAAATTTTCTTTGCCCATTATTCTTGGAGATGCAATCATTAGATAATGTTCCAAAAATGTATTGAAATCTATTTCCAGATTGGAAATAAACTTGATAAAAAATGTTTATAACAAAAGTACAATCTATTAGTTTGATTCCCAGTTTTATGCTTAGTAAAACTTTAATTAAAAATTCTTTCCCAAGACAAAAACAATATTATATTTCTACCCTTTTAATTATTTTTGGACAATTAAAAGTTGCATCTTCCATCTTGGATTTTACAAAAATAAAAAAGATATAAAAAGAGTTTTATAAACATACAATAAAACATTTATAAGATTATTATTTTGTTAGCATATCTGCTCCTATAATATATATATATATATATATATATATATAGCAGCATATATATATCATATATGTTCAGTGCTTTATATATATATATATATATATATATATATATATATATAAAGCACTGAACATAATGAGCTGAAAAATAATTCAGATCTTATAAATGTCTGTTAATAAGAGTGTTTTGGCTCAAAATATTAGCAAATACTGAAAATAAGAAACATTGCTATCCAAAGTAAAAGGATATTCTTTGATGTTGAGAATATATTTATAAAAGATTGGATGCAAGAGATTCACCTCTTACATGACTAAGGGGAAGGTGTTATCCAAGAGCAAAAACAGTTGCTAAAACAGTAGAAGTGCAATCTCAATTTCCTCAAATCAAATTTATATAAAATGAACAAGATTTCAGAATTTTAATAATTTACCCAATATTGGATTATATTATCAATGATTTAAGAATAAAATTTAAAGAAGTATATACCATATGTAAATTATTCTCACTTTTTTTGAACTCCAGTTTTTAAATAGTCAATTTATCTAAAAAACAGAATAATTTATTTTCCAAAACATTTGATCCAAACTTAAAAAAAAATATGCATATACATGTTAAGTCTTGAAGAAAGTTATGTTCCACAACATATTATTAGTGTTTCACAAAAATGATCTATGATTGTAAATATTTGGTTATGCATAAATTTATAATAAGTTTAATACTATCAGAAATTATGCTTAATAGTATTAGAAAATAGCAGCCAATTAAATCTTGAGAAGGAGTTAGTTAAAGAAAATAAATAGTATAAAGAATATATACAGAATTCAAATTTGATTTAAAATGAACTGTTATAAAAATAAAATTAGTAAAGCCAGTTTGTTAATATAAAATGATATAGAGAATATACTGAAGTGTCAACAAACTATATGATTGTAAATATTTTGTATGCAATAACTTTCTATTCATTTAATATTTTCATTATCTACAAACAGATTCATTTAATAAGCATATCAGATAGGCTTATGGCCTAATGACCTATTCTGGAAATAAATTTCATAGAGTAAATAGTTACAGAGAAAGAAGTTATTGGGAAAGAAAGAAATAGAGCAAAATAACCCTTTTATTATTTTCATAGCTTTTATTATTAGTATTATGATAACTTTTTAAAATCTACTATGGTTACAGCAAAACATAAGGATATATTTTTAGAAAGAATTAAATTTTTAAACTCAGTCTTATTTACTTTCTTCGTTTTGAAAGAATTTGTAGCCATTTAATGAAAGAATAAATTGATTACTCTCTGTGCTATGTTTCACTTAGCTTCATTATAATAGGACTGAAAATATCACAACACACACATATATACATATAAATAATTAAAATTATAACGAGAATTTTGTCCTGAAGCTTGGGATTGAGTAATAAATAGTAAAGGCTTCTAGTTAAACACACATGATTATACCTTAATAGTAAATCAGATCATGTACTATTTTATGAGTGGAAAATTTGAAGTTCTAAATCCTCACCATTAAGTAAGCTTCTCCCCATGAGAATTACATATATTAAATCAATTACTTTAACAAACTTAAGTTATAAACAATTGAAGTTTTAATGGAATTTCCCCTGTATTAAATTAAAGTAGAATAAAATTTTAGCTAACATAGATAACCACCAATTAAAATCAATTACTAGATCACATAGTTTAAATTGGAATTATAAATTTTAATTGGTAACTGCCTTATCTGCAACATTATTCAAATTTAATAAAGAAAAATGTCCTATTATAATTTTAATGACCTCCCACTGAGTTATATAAATGTCAATCAACTATAAAACGATAAAATGATACTAGTCTAAGCTTTAGCCTTGTTAGTATTTAAGCGTAATTAATCGACATTATTCTGATTTAGAATGAAATTATCTATTATTTTAATATATATGTATATACAGTTCATTTCTTATAATCATTTTTCAGTGTATTATAATAATTAAACCAAAAGTGTATATATTTATAGATAACTCTTACTTAATTACTTATGGCAATTCAAGTAATTTGTACATCTTCAAATTCTCTTTCATAAAAAAATTACCCGATCTGATACTACTTATGTAAAGTATAAAATTTTAATCAAAAAGCAGTCATCTACTGATTTTAATTGGTGATTGCCTGGTTACATTTTAATTAAAAACTTACTCTAGTTTAATACCCGGAAAATTCTTGTTATAATTTCCATTGTTTACATTTCAAGTCCATGAAAATAATTAATTATATATATAAACATATAGTAAACAAAATGGAAAAATTATATTCAATAGTTTTATAAAAATGAGACTAAAAAAGCTGTAATCAAGATCCTACTAACTGTTAGATAATAAGAATTTTAATGATTTTTTTTATTCGAAACTAAACAAAAATAACTAGATACCCGTTTAGTGACTACTGATTAGATGCTTAACTAAGTCAGATATGAGTTAGCTATCTATAAAAAAAATTTAAGCTTTAATTGAAACTTGAAAAATTCTGACAACTCCAAGTTGTAGTTCTAACAGGCAGATATAAGGCCAACGTCGAGTATCATCTGATTTTATAATGATATATAAATTGTATACTATTTCCAATACAGTATATTAGACGCTGTTTATTTAATAATTTTGAAATTATTATTTAATAATATTTTTGAAAAATAAATATTATAATAATTTTCTTTTAGATGAAGATCATAAGCAAAGATAAATTATAATTAAGATAAACAGATGTTTTATATTTTATATTAAATACAGATTGAATGCACAATGATTTGGAATTCTGGAAAATCGCTTAATATACATACATATTAAGTAATTCAATAAATATAAGTATTTACTTCAAAATTATTTGAATTTGTTAGAATATTCTCGTTGGTTGTAGAAAAAAAAATACATTAGTCTGGTATTATATTTAAAGTGAGTTTGCTTTTCAGATAAAAATTTATTCTATTCAAATTATAAAAATACAATTTTATTTTAAACAAATCCAAGCTTATATTTATTTTATACTTTTGACGTTGATAACTGCAAAAGAAAAACATTTCTGAAATAAAAATATAAAAAAGTTGGCACATTTTGTCGTCTAGAAATTTTTTTTTTAAAGTATATGTTACAAATATTTGTTTACCGTAAATATGTTTATTTCTTTCACTTCAAATGTTTTAACATTAACATTTTGATAAATTTTATGCTACAAAATAATATTCAAGTAAATTTTATTGGCCAAATCTTAAAAAGTTGTTCCCACTCCTTTAATATATAAAGTTATATTTTGCAATATTATATTTTACTAAAATAGCACTTGATTAGTTTATCGATCCAATGATTATATATATGTATATACACATCAATGTAAATCTTTTAGATGTGTAGTGTACTCCTTTAAGTTTATAACAAATTTTGATGATCAAGTGATCTGGAGATTTGAAATATCTAAACATCCATATATATGTTTGAATTACGATTTTGATTTTGCAGATTGAATAAAATTTGCATATAATATATTTAATTCAGCAATTCATCAAATCATCACAAATCTAAAATTTTGATATTTTTTTTTCTTTGTGTGTTTTAATGTGGATATTAGTTTTTCAACTTGATAAAAAATATAAATTTTAAGATTTGATAAATTAAATATAATATATGTAAATGATTGATTGCTAAATCATTTAATCAGATATATTAAATTAGTTAATTAAGACATATATATATATATATATATATATATATATATATATATATATATATATATATATATATATATATATATATATATATATATATATATATATATATATATATATATTAAAATCTGACTTTTTTTTCTTTGTAGATATTCAGGTGGTTCAGTTGGAAATACATCTACAATAAATAAAATTAGAATGGAGAATTTTATATTAAATAATAGTTCAAGATTTATTGCAAGCTCAGAGGAATGCATCTCACAAGTGAAAGATTTGAATGGTTCTAAATATTTATTAAGTGTGTCTGTCAATTCAGTATAAGCTATGGATATATTAATATAACCAATCAGGAATATGGATTTTTTAATGAGCTTCTAAATAAATAAGTATAAAACTAAAAAAAAAATTTATTCTGCTCCCATTATACATATAATATAAAGAGATACTTCAATCATAATGTTCATAATATTATTTATTGGTATTACATAATTTAACTTTTTAAAACCTATCTTTCAACAAACTCATTAACAATTTTAAAGATAAGCTCAGTAATAAATATAAGGTACAGTTAGTGCAGGCCTTAGACTGCCAATCTTGCAAAAGTAGATATTATGGTGAAACATGTAATAATTTGAAATCTAGAATATCTCAGTGCATCGGTGAAACATGTAATAATTTGAAATCTAGAATATCTCAGTGCATCTACCTACATAATAGAGCCAAATAGAACACTTGTACTGCTCACTATTGGTCACTATTTTAAACCACACTATTTCAAAGATTGTTTGACTCAAAATCAATCACAAGAAATGGAACATTAAGAAACCTTGGCACATAATCAATACTATCAATGTGATAAATATTAGATCCAATAGTCTTCCCCTTAATAAACATTGCTGGTTCAATCTAACAACATAGATGGAGCTTCATCACTTTGTGCTTGCAATTATCATATACATTAATATGCAAAGTCATTAAAATTTATGCACAATGTAATTATCTTTATATGCTCACAGAAACACTGATACACTTTTTTAACTCTTTTATTAGTCATGCTTTTACAAAGATACTCCATATCAAAAGCCTGGCTTGGCAGATTAATAAATTTATTTTATGCTTAATTTGCTTTAGCATAATTATTATTTACTTATATATATACATCAACTTTAAATTAAACATAGCTCAATGTATATATAAACTAAGAGTGTAAATCACTTTCTCCCCAGGCTATCAGTTAAAAGCACTCTAAATACTGAACAAAAAATGAATAGAATGAATTTATTCTTCATGCTTTGTTCAACATTTAGAGTGTTTTTAATTCATAATCTGAGGAAGAATGATTTACTCCCTTTTTTTTACATTGATTTTTTTAAAATTTTATAAATACAATAATAAATTTATAATGTCAATTTCCAAACACTTTTACTTCAATTAAAGATTAATTTTGGAATTTGTTTAATTGCATATTTTTGTTAATTAGAAAAAAATGATAGTGTCTTAGGAGTAAAAAGACTTCTGTTAAAGAAAGAGATAATTAACATACCAAATTTTCAGAATACATATAAAAAAGACCAATTTGTTTTTTTTTTTAATAAAAATCAATTATCATCTGTTTTTGCTGTTTTGTTGTGGAATGTAGATTTCCTAAATAGTCATTGTACTAGATTTATGTAAGCATGAAATTTTTTTTTGTCAGAATTTATATCAGTATTTATATAGTAGTAGTTTGTTACTGTATCAATTCAGAAATTGTCATCAGTAAAAAGCCATATTCAAGAATACAAGAAATATGCTTCCAAAAATGCAAACCTACAGTGATAATTGATGAAAATCTATGCCAAATTATCTACTGCCTTGCCCTGATCAAGTGACCAAAAGAATCTATTAGAGGCCAACATCTCAACATGTATAAAAGTCATATATACAATTTTATCAAATCTTACTTTAAAGTGAATGAAGATTTATATAAAAGTATTTTAATATAAATTAATAAACAATAAAACCTATTTGGGATTATATACCCATTATGAATAATTTCAAAAAAATGTTTTATAATTTTTGAACTGCTTAAAAATTTGTAATTCACATGAATTTAGACTAGTGTTAATATCTTTACAGGGAACTATCTTTATTGAAAATCAAATAAAATCATTCAAGTTAAATGCAACATTTGTACCAATAAGTTATAGATAATTCTCTACAATATTAAGAGCCAAGAGATTATGTAAATAGATTGATTTCAAAATTTAATTGTAAGTTAAAAAAACATTTTATCATTCTCTTATACTATTTTTTAAATTTATTTAAATTGCATTTATTTAATTTCATTCTTATTTTTATAATTTTAAATGTTAAATCAATTGGTTTATTTTATTTAAAGTCCAACTCCCAGGTTTATTTGAAAGACCATAGTGAGAATTTTAGTTATATTTGCTCTCTTTTCATATTGGATTGTATTACTGTCTATTCATAAAAAATATTAAATGAAATATTTTTTATTTGAATTCCATTTTAAAATTGAAACAAATTTTAATTCATACATCATAAAAGAATCAAAATATGTTTTAAAATCCAAAATTAAAATTATAATTATTAAAAATTCACAAAATTTTTTTAACTAGCATTTATGAACATTTTTGTTAGAGAGTAAAAGCAGCTTCCATTTTATTATAATTATATTTTTACAACTGGTTTTTTTAAACACTAATAAAATCTAATTGTATATGTAGTATTAAGGTTTAAAATAAATATTTTACAAATATGTTGTATAAATAAGTTTAAATATGTAAACAAATGACTGAATATTATAGTTTTTCTTTCAGAAATGCTAAAGCACACTTTGAAATGCCTGGGGCCAAATCATTTACTAATCAGTGATGCTGTCAGCTTCTTTATATTATAAAATAAACAAATTAAAGGTATTGTAGGTAGTCCATATGACACTGACATATTCCGATTTTTTTTTAAAAATAATCATTTTAGTTGTATTTCTGTTCAAAAAAATACATAATAATAAACTAATGTCATAGATAACTTCAAAATTGTAAAGAAGAGCCTAATTAATAGCAATGCCATTGTAAGGCCCAAAAGCCTCAAAATTTATGACAGAGTTGCTGACTTTTCTCAAACACATTAATATTCAATTTACAATTATATATATTAATTAAATAATAAGTATAATATTGCTCAATGTTAAATGGGTTTATAAGTAATCATTAAAAAACAGTCATCACTTAGACAATCCCAATATCAATAACAATTGACAAAAGGTGGTTGCCTTGACAACAGTTTGAAATTATTGATTGTTATTGAAATTGAGATTATCTAAATGTTGACTACTTTTAATAAATTATATATATATATAATTAAGTTCCAACCAGTAACCACCTATACATTCACAGTAAAATATAGTAATCAATATTTCTCACTGCTGTCAAGGCAACCTTCACACCTTTTAATAGCAAGAATGGAATATATATATTGAACCAACCTCCTCTGAAGAAAAACAATACAAAAAGTACTACTTAAAATTTAAACTTTTAAACTATGGGAAACAACAACAAGCATCGACAAATAAAAATATTAACTAAAATTTTATTATATTTTGTCCTCCTAAACTTCCCTTCCAGAAAGTGGTTGGTTTTCAGGTAAAGTGTCAACTATCATTAATAGTGAACTATCAATAACACTCAACACTCGACTACAAAATATACACTGATCAAATAAACACTTTATTTTTATTTTTTAAAGAAGAAAGAAAAATCCCTTAGGTGCCAGCTAATTACATTAGAATTAGCATGTCTATCTGATCAGCATAATTTGGTACCTGAAAAATCCCCGCTAGCTCAATCAGTTTCCAACCACCCACTAATAGACAAATAAAAAGTATCTTAAATGCCTGCTCTTAGCTACTACTACTTTTTTAAAAAAACTAAAATAATTTCCCCAAACCATTCAAAAATAATACTTCGATCCTTTAAAACTAATAATAACAACATTATACTGAATGCCAAAACATTTATAGATTTAACTTAGCAAATCTTTTCTGAAATACTATTATTAATGATTAGATTTTTTCCCTCCTACTTTTATTAAGACAATAAATATTTATAATTACCCGCATGTATCAAAAGAAACATAAATATTTTAAGAAAAATAATTTAAGTGTTTGTTTTTTATTTAAAATAAATTAATTGTTTTATCTTATAATGAAACACAAACATTTCTTTTTTAAAGATTAAAATAAAGCATTTTAATATATTACTATAGCAAATAAATTATACACATTACATCTTATTTTATTTCTTTTTTTTAAGTTTAAAAAAATCAAATCACATGTACGTGCATGCCATTGTTTCAAAAATATTATTTAATAGAAGCTGCTTTTACTTATTTTATTATTGCAAATATTATCTTTTGAAGTTTAAAGTTTATTCTTTTTTTTAAGTTTAATTCAAAAAGAGTTCAAAGTTCTTTTAATAAAGTCTATCTTTTATTTTAAAAAGAAATCAGGAATATTAAGATATCAAAGTCAAATAATTACCTAGGATTTTTAAATACGACAGAAACAGCATAATGGAATTATTTCTTAAATCATCAATGACTGGTAAAATGATTTCTCCATAGATCCTGTGACTTGGTATGATTTTCGTGGCTGGTTTGGCATTCCCACACTCCACTGTCTGTTTAGTCTATTTTAACATGATTATTTTCCAAACTAATTGCAGGTCTTAAATGCGTAGAGAGCGGCTTTCGGTTGACTGCAAACACATTGGTTTTAACAATGCACCATTTTTGGAAATATTACTTCAAGAATATTTTATTAAAATGAGAAAGACAGACCAAGAATAATAAAATGTTGAGCTATTTATACTGTTTTAAACAATGGAAAACTTTATTTAGCAGCAGCATTTGTCTCGTGAAATAAAATCAGCTTTTTTTTTTCATATGTCATAGCATCGGCCGGGACGCAAACCCACAACCATCTGCAAACAACTATTTGCTTGCATGGTGGCTGAGATACCTCTTGGCTAACAACACAAGACAAATCAGCTTTTGCTTCTATTTTTATTAAAAATTGCATACACACACATATATATATTTACTTATTTTATTACAAGATAAAACAAAATCTCTTTATTATTTTATTATAAATTTATTTAAAGAATATTAAATCATTTTTTATTACAAGACTTTTTTTCCTCTTTTAAACAAAAAAAAATCTTATTATTTTAAACAGCGTCTACAGTTTATTTTTCTTATTATTTCTAAAAAGGGTTCACAGTTTATTTTTATTTAATAACAAATTTCCCCTCCCCCCTGCTCTTTAGTTTTTACATTTTATTCACTCAATTTTAAATTTTTATATTTTAAAATATGGGATTCATAATAAATTAATTACATATCAATGTACTTTGGTACAATATATATAATATTACAAATCGATGTCTGTATTTCTTCAAAATAATATACGTAAATTTATAAATAAATATTTGAAAATACAGTACTTAATAGTTTATAAAAAATATATGTATAAACGTCACTTAGAAGCGCTTCTAAGTGACGCTTATACATATATTTTTTATAAACTATTAAGTACTGTATTTTCAAATATATATATATATTGTTTAATTAATAAATATGTATTTATTTATATATATATATATTGTTTAATTAATAAATCATGTTTTGGCAGTAACCATGTTAAATAAAATAAAGTAAAATAACATTTGGATAACATGATTTATAAAACATCTTCTGCCCAGGAAAACTTTCTTTTTGACATACATAAACTGAACAAAAAACTCCGGAATAATCTTTACAATATTCAAAATACTAATATATAAAACAAATATTAGTTATAGTCAGCATACAGATTGACTACCATCCTGAGTAACATTCAATAAGTAGAATGAAAACAGAACCAAATTCCCATTTACACATCAGTAACATTCCCGCATATATTGTCAACTTTTCATAACTTACTTATATTGAAATAATTAAGTTGTTTATTTTCTGATTTTTCTTTTGTAAAGTAAAGGATTATTAAAGTAAAAGTCACCATTACCAATAACTGAATATTCTGGAATACAGATTCAAATATATCAACAAAATATCATAATTTATTGTAACTGGACTTGCACTAGAACACTACTTTGTATACAATATTAAATTTATTGATTTAGTCAACAACATACTTTCCATTATGAACTATTATACCAGTGTTATTACTGCAATACTACAATAAATGTAACAATAATATTAATGTTGTATGTTTTAAATAAGATTTTGATTTTTTTAAAAGTTTTAACTGTAAAATTCTACTCAGGATGTCAATCATGCTGTAAGCTAGCCATGGACATTATTTGTTTTATATATTGGTATTTTGAATATTGTAATGTATTTTAGAATATTTTGTTTATTATATATTATTTTATCTAATTATACAAAGTGGATAATTCATCTGTATTAATAGCTAAAGGTCAAAGTCAGATTGAGGAAGAGAACAGTGTAGGGTTAGTCAGAGAAATTGATAACATAGTTTGATTTTGGTCTAAGTGTAGTCTAATTAAACAACAGGATGATTTAAAATTCAATCTATTAGTTTAATATACATTTATGAACATAGACCCATTTATTTATCTGTGTGTATATTCGTGTATGTGTGTAAGGGGAGTTAAAAATTTTAAATAATGGTTTAACTAAAATATAAAAAAAACATAACAATTCTAGATTTTAAATAGAATTTAAAATAAATTATTTTCTTATAATTAAATCTGTTATTTATTTTTGTTTAACATATTTGATGAAGGAACATTAAAAATCAAATGTAAGGTTTAATTAAATAATTTAATTAGTTGTTTCTGAAAAACATACAATTGTTTTAAGTCCAAAATTTTTTTTTTATATATTAAATTATGTTTAATAGATCTATTTTAATTAAATGATCTTTGTAATAATGCTTTTGAAAAGATGAATAATTATATTAATTATATTTAATTCCCATTAGTATGTGTGCTTGATAAATGATCTATGCTTGTTTTGTAAACTGTATACAAGATAAAAAATAGGATAATTAATTTAAAAATATATATAATAGCAAAAATTAATTAGTTTGATTAATTTTATGTTTTTACTCAAACTGATACTAGCTTTAAGAAATCTCCAAACTACATTGATTTTTTAAGCTTTCTCTTTCTTTGCAAAGAGAGTTTGGAAAATAACTTTGTGAAATACTACTAAAAGTCTAATGCTAATCATGGTGATTGCTAAGCCATGAACGAGCAGATAAAAACTCTTGAGAGCTCAGATTATCTATATCATCCAAAGTAATTTTAATTCCCATACTTGCTAGTCATGAGTTATTTGTAAACTATAAGGATCAACAAATAAATAAAAATGGACCCTACTGTGACATTCGTAAAAAATACCTTACCTTGTGCAAGATTAACAATATTGTCAATAATACATTGAATAGAGTGGATTCAGAGTAGTCACATACACATGAATATTTTCACAGAGACATATGTGGAGGAAAAAAAATTAGAACAAAAATGATTTATCATTTAAATATATTTTATTTTGGCCTCAATGTATTATTTTTTAGAAATGTATTTCTTGATTTTATATTTCTATTTAAAATAATTTTTCTTTTATTATTTATTATGTTACATTTGATTTTATTATGGTTAACAGATGTTGCAAGATATTTAAAAATATACATTGAGATGGGTGAGGTGGGGTGGGGGGGGTCAATAATTACTTGCTGGCAGTAATAATTTAATAATGGTTAAAGAATCCGATAATAGTATAAAGAACAGAAAGATTTTGGAATGGATTTATTGTAATTTATATATTATTTCTTTAAAATGTGTTATTTAATATTAAGAACTTTCTTGTGAAAGTTACTTAATTTCAAAAACACTCATAGTAATTTAAATATAAAGAAGTATCAAGGGTAATCTTGAAATGAGCTTTATATATATACTCATAGTATTATTTCCAGGAGCTTCCATGTAGTAAAAATAAAATGGGTAAATAGGAGACATTTCAGTACAATAACAAGTACTTTCCTCAGAGCTTTTTCTTTCTCAAATGATAAGATTGTGTGTTGTGATCATTATTTTTTTCCTTTGTTATTTTCTCCTGATTCTCAGCTTTTTTCAAATATTGTTAATTTTTTTAAATTCATACTTTTCACTTATGCTCTCAAACGTTTTAAAAATCTCTATAGCTTCCCTTAGCAATCTCTGGTCATATTGTTCAATTATTGCCAGAATATGTATTTTATTAAAATTGATGTCATGGTTAGTTAATTTAATGTGTGAATAAATAGCTGATGAATTAGATGTTTTCTAATTGCCAAAATATGTTCTTTCTTTTTTATGTTTATTCTATGATTCATTTGTCCAATTTATGAATGCAAACAAACTCCACTTGGAATTTTATGTGCACAATGACACTCCATAAGAGGAAAAAATAATGATTTAAATCTCACCACACACATTCTTATGATTTGAGAAAGAAGCTCTGATAAAAGGTGACACAAATACAAATATGGCACTATCAATAGAATGTGTTGAAATTCAAAGTTTAGATATTTAGTTGCTAGGACATTTTGCTAGGCAGTGAATGTGAAATAACATATATTGGTGAGAACAGTTATTCCATTGAAAAGTATTTACAAGAACACAAACTGATGATTATAAAAGAGTAAACAGATATGTCTAAGGTAGCAGATGATGTATGTGCCAATGAACATATGTTCAATTGGAAAAATACAAAAATATTGAATAGAAAAGAAAAGATGCAAAGAATAAAATTTAAAGAAGCTGCTCACATGACAATGACAAAAAAATCCCATAAGCCAACCTACTGTAACCATACATAATGTATGGAAACTACTAATCAACTTTGCTCTTAGGAAAAAGTAAAGAAATTAGGAGGAACCTCATAGATAAGTATAGAAAATTTTTACTGACTTTTGCCTTTGGTGGGATGGCTCAGTTGATTAGAGGGTGCCTTAAAATCCAATACTCAAGAATCTAAGGATTCTCATGCTAGTACTGTTACTGGTCAGGCCAGCAACACCTGAAGAAGAGAGGAAACATTGTGCACATACTAACCTGTTTGATGTTCTATTACTAACAGTTGAATGTGTTTGGAATATTTAAATAAAGTTAAATTTTTATAAAGACATTAATTACTCATATTAGATGATAGAAATAGTCCATTTATAAAAATACAATCAATATCAAATGTTTATTTTTTTAAAATATAAATAATTTGTGAGTAAACAATTTATAAAAGATGTAGATGTCTAATTTTAAAAACTTATAATAAACAATTAACAACACATAATGCAGGAATAAAGTAAAAATAAATATAATAAATTATTAACTGACAAAGAATAAGAATTGAACAATAAAATAAAGTATTAAGCAGGCAAATTATGAACTTAACTTGAAAATAAAGGTGAAACATTTACTTATAAAATTAACAAAGTAAAGAAGATAACAAATAAGTATAAATTTTCATTATTTGTTTCATTTTTTTCACATCTAAGGTTTATTAAAAGACATTACTAATCAAGGCTAACACGTGTACATGTACAAGTTATGACTCACACAAAGATAATCATAAAGGGGTGTGTGATACTATTATGATAATTAATAAAAATTATATGTAAATAAAAATATTTGATTTCTGAATCACTCGATGATAGAAACACATTTTTATTGAAATATTTTTTATTTAAATATGAGAGGATTACTTTTTTTACTTAGTCTTTATGACAGTGGCTTAAAATATACTACATATGGTATTTTCTACCAGCACACTAATTCAAACAGTTCATATTGGAAATTTATAGCAGACTATTCAGGAGAGGTTATTCCACCCTATGGAAACTGATGAAGAAATCAATTTCTTTCAAAGTTATAATTTTGATTTAAAATACTAATTTATATAAAAATGACATTACTATTACTATTTAATTTTAAAATAACTTTATTTTAAAAAATACTGCTCCATATTAATTACAATAATTCTTCAGTATGTTAAACAACCATTATATATTAGGTAATTATATTTATTAATCATATATTAGAAATGCAATATGCCTTGTTCAGTATAACACTATGGCAACATGTCTATCCTTGGAATGTATGATCCTTTAATCAATTCTGGTATTGTGTCAAATATTTTTTTTAGTAAGAAATTTTCTTTTTTTAATAGTGATAGTATTTTTTTTAAATACTGGTATTATTTTTTACATGTTTTATTAATCTACTTTTCCTTGGATTTTGACAATTGTGTAGTTTGTATCTAGCTAAAAACTTATAATTGATCCATAACATTGCTCAAATATAATTAAAAATTATTATTGATTGTAAGCCTGTGGCTCACTTTAGCTATAGAAATTTAAAATTCAAAGAAAACAGAAATACTAAAAGCATATTATTTAACAAAAAATATGATGTGAAAAAATATTTACTTCTTAATAAATTTCAGTAGATTGATATTATTATTTAATGCTACAACTATATAATAACCTTTAAAAGCTCTTCTAAATGATTATACTATTGGTAACATACCTAAAACATTTGTTTTCTAGAGGAATAAATTAAGTATTTGATTTTTTTCTAGCTACCAAAAACAAATTTAAACAAAATAATGAGCAAATGCATGTTAATGGTTTTTAAAAACTAGTTAAATAAACAATGTAAAAATAAACAAATTATGTGCAATAAAAAATAATAAGCATATAAAAATTAAACAAATAAAGTAGTGTAAATATTTTACTATTAAATGAATATAAGTGAAGCTAACATCGTTAGTAGAAAATGTAAACAAATTATGCATGAGAGATTCTGAATTGAACTAAAAGTAACTAATGGAGCTTGAATAAAACAAGAACTATTTTAACAAAGTAATTGATATACCTGTTAAAATTGTTCTAATTACTATTAATAGAATGTGAGAGTTACATCAGCATTGTTATAACTATTGTATTCAAGAAAAGATTATGTAGAAAAGCTGATATGTATCATGTTTTTCTTTGTGATTGGGACAAAGTTCCATAATTATTCAAATTTTGAATGCAAATAACAGAAAATACCATTGGACATTATATCCCAAAGAATTAGCCCTGGATATAAATAATGAGATGCATGGTATCATTATAGGTCACTATAATTTTTATTATGTTTTTAGTAAGCTCATTTGAGATGCATAGATTGTAAAATGAGGTAAAGTAAAAGTGGAATTACCTCTATTAGATTACATTGGGTAATGAATAAATAGTTCAATACATAACTTTAATAAAAGGTGCCCACTAGATAATAAATCTAGATTTCCTTCCCATATTAAATTGTAATTAAGTATTATTAATTAATATTAAAAATATCAAAGAAAGAAGTTAAGTTTCCTAGAAAAATCACAATTATACTAAAATGTTGGGCAGATATAAGTTATGAAAAAAAACTTTTCTAACTAATAATAAATCATGAAGTAAAAAAACAAGTTTATTCAGCATGAGTTACATTTGGACAAGTTGTTGTAATAGATATCAATATCTAAATTCATACATCAAAATCAACAAATGCATGTATGATCAACAATCTGAAACATTTCCAAAATAAATCAAGCCATCCTTGATATCAATATCTAGTAACACAGTAACTTATATACTGAGGGCTATAAAACTAAGCAATGGATAAATGCCTGTTATATATGAGATTAACTCTCTACTATAATATTCTATATAATGAGATAGAAACAACAACTACTCTTAAAACATCATATATAAAATCTTCAAATATTAATTCATCATTGTAGCATATTATTTATAAAGATATAAACAGTACCCATGCTTAAAAAAGTGCTCACTACAAAAACAAAATCATTATAAAATGAAACAATAAGAAATTTATAACTGAAAATAACCAACAATACTGAACTAAACATATCAAATATCTCAGTTGCCAATATATACAACATCAGTCAAATCCCATAAACATATAAAATATTTATTACTATTTAAATAATCATTATTTAAAATTATAACTATCATTAAATAATACAGATTATATATTTCATAATCTGTAATGAAATATGTCATCTATAAAACAAAAACAAACTATCACTTATTACATCTGTATTATTGTTGAACATTATATTTAAAATGTTTTGAAAATATTACTTGCATATAGTTTTGATAACTACATACATAGTGATTGATGTAATATTTAAAAAATGACAATTTATAAATAATATCAGCATAAAATTATGTGAAAAACAATTTATTATAAATTAAGAAGTATTTAATAAGGATTTATAGATTGTTTCGTAATTTAAACTTATTTACCTGTAGAAGATGTTATTGTACTTTAAATTTAAGATATAGTAGACAATGTTTCTTTCATAATGTTGCTTCATTTGAAATATAGAAGATAGGTGTAAACAAAGATGTATAAAAATCATGATTTTTGCAGCAGTTGATTATGAAGTAATCCTATTTATGATAAATGAAAACATGAAGAAGTGGGATTATTCATTTGAGTCTTGATTTCCAAATTCTCGGGACAAAAACTATTTATTCACATGTTGAATTTTAGATTTTAAATCCAAACTTTTCTTTTTAATTCAACAGACCCGATCCTATTTATGTGGTCAAAACAGTCTTCTTGATAAAAAATAATTCTTGGCTACTTGCCAAGAGAACAATAAATAATTCTACAGTCTATTTAAAAGTATATTTAAAACAAATGATTGTCAATTCTTTAAAATTAATATTTGTAAATTAAACAATTTAATTTTTTTTAAAATTACCTTTTAATAAAATCAATTTTTATTTATAAAAAGAGTACATAATGCCTTTAAATAATAATAACAAGTTAATATTTTAAAATATCAAAGATGTCACACTTCTAAATTAATGAAATTTCTTTGTATACATTTACTTAATGTACACATCAATGAAATTTATTCCAAAACCATATACTATTTCATTAACCCCCTTTCACAAAAAGACATTTTATTACATTTAACAGTTATATTTATTATAAAAAAATGAAAATTTTTATTCTGATCTATTTTTAATATTTAATACAAATTTTAGTCAGTATTGATTAACTTTAACTCAAATGCATATCAATTAAACAAAGTATTTATCCCCAATCTTTAAAAATATAAATGAACTAAATATAAATATTTCTGTATAATAAAAAAAATACTATAGGCTGTCCAATTTTAATGAAAAAATATTGGTGATGCCCTTTAGAATTTGGAATCCCTTTAATATCATCAAAATTCTAATAATATAAATCACTTCAATTATTTTATTAACCACAAATAAAATTAAGTTCAGAAAGAAATAATACCTAGTTATATTTTTACATTTAAACTGAAAATATTTTTCATATGAGTCAACAACTATATTATACTGGTTTATCCATTTATTTTCATAATTTTTTTATTCCAACAAATATAGCATTCTGATACCATATAAAATCATTTTCTTATAATCATTACTTAAACTATACAATTTATTTTATACATTAATTTTAAGAAATTGTTTTCTACATTGGAATCCAATAAGATTCATATATCCACTGCTAATGGTATAATATTCATGACTTTGTACCTCATGATAGCAAAATATTTTCTTTTATTACTATTACTTTCATCTACAAACTCCAATACTTCTAAATTTATATGAAGTTTTATAAAAGTATGAGAATGTATTTTATTATGATGGCATTATTAAATACTTCTAAATCATTTAATATCTCTATTTGTACCTCTTTTTATTTATTATTCCAAAACATAATTTTGGTATCTTCTTCAAAATCCATAGTCATATTTTCAAAAACTTTTGATTCCTCTACCATTTTCATATTTATATCATAATCATTTATGATTATATCATCAATTTTAGATTCTTTTATAAATGTATCAACAAAATCTATATTTGTCAATTACTACACCTACTTTGTATTCTTCAATACTTATTAAATCATTTTTACAAAAGCTTTCCATCTCATCATCAATTTTAGGTTGTTAAACTTATTCTATTAAATGCACATGATCTTTGCATTTCCCTATGCAAAGGAAATTATCTTTAACCATATACATTCATCAATAGTAATTATATTAACTTTAGACTCTTTTATTATATATAATATAATCAATTATTTCTTTTAAAGGAATATCTATTTGAACTTCTTTTTTCTCAAAATTCTTTGGTACAACATTCATTTTTCTACTTTAGCAATCCTTTCTTCTACTTTTTGAATGTCATTACTTAATTCTATCCTAGTCACCTCTAATTGTTCATTCATTTCAAACTGAACTTTTCTTATTTCTTCTTTGTCTATTTTAAAACACCACCATCATTATTATACAAATTCATTCATTTTCTGAAACATTTTCTAATAGTATTGGTCAATATTTTTATTTTTTTGACTCATACTCTGCTGATTTTGTTGCATACTGTCATACACTTAATACACTATTCTATGTTCCATTCCTTGTGATACTTGAATGAGTGTTTATATATTCATTAAATCGTAATCTTTATTCTTTTCATCTATTTTTATAGGCTTATTTTTCCTAATTACAATTTAGGTTCCTTAAAAGTTATCTCAGGGCTTTCTGGTCTACTACAAAATAGTTTTAAATATTAATCAGTTTTCTACCAAGAATGGAAATAAAACCAATGAATTCTTTTCATTCTATTTCTACCAAAGCCATCAATTAAATATTTACTTTACTACTTAATTTAAAAATTGTTTAAATTAACACAGTATATATATGTCTCTACAATATTTAAATTTATATTTGTTAAAAATTAAAAAAAAAACATCATTAAATTGTATTAATTATCCCAAAGTGTTATTTTATTTAAATTCATCAATTGGCCAGCCACAATTTGAATAAAAAAATTATATTCTACAATATATCAAGATGCTAATATTTTAATATAATTAAAGATAATATATATATATATAACTTGTTAAAACCAAAAAGTAAAATTTATCAGGCCTCAAACACTGAATATATCAAAGTCCTAAAAAAAATTATGGCATTTTTAAATATATCAGGGTGCTTTATATTATCAAGCTTTAAACATTAATGCAAAAATTAAAAAAAAATCTGTAATAAATAAGAACATATCATATGGAAAACAAGATATAACAATATGCTAATATTATCTTTCAGAGCATAACTTTATCAAAATCCTTAAAATTAAAATGCCAAATCTTAAACAGAATTCTATTTTTATCTCTCAAGTATGAGTTTATTATAGCTCCAAAAGTTATGTGACCAAAGCAATAAAAATACAAATAACTATTCCTTTCCTTTTCTCAGGGTATATGTTTATGAAAGCCCCATGTTGGGTGCCAAAATGATAAAAATAGATTCCTATGTAATCAATATATTGTTTCATATGTAACATTACAAAAAAGCACCACTAAATAATAAGTCTAAATTTCCTTCTTATATCAAATTGTAATTTAATATTGTTAATTAATATTTAAAAAATATCAAAGAAAGAAGTTAAGTTTACTAGCAAAGTCACAATTACACAAAAATGTAAAAAAGCTATAAATTATAAAATGAAACTCTTATAATTAATAATAAATCATGAAATAAAAGACAAGTTTACCCAGCATAAGTTCCATTGGTAACCTATATTAATTTTGCATATCAACATTTTATATTTTATAATTCAAGTAATAGTGAATAATAAAAGATTGAAAATGATTTATTATTAAACAAAATAATTTATTTATAACAAATAAAATAACAATAATGCCATTGTAATAGATATTGATATCTAAATTCATACATTGACATCAACAAAAGCATGTATAATCAAAAATATGAGACATTTCCAAAACAAACCAAGCTATTCTTGGTCTCAATATCTAGTAACATAGTAAACTACAGATTGATGGCTATAAAACTAAACACTGCATAAAACAATATTTATAGATGAGATTAACTTTCTACTATAATATTCTAAATATAGCATAGAAATAATTATTTTTAAACTTCATATCTAAAACATTTAAATATTAATTCATCATTATAGCCATATTATTTATAAAGATATAAACATTATCCATGCATAAGAAAGTATTTACTACAGAAACAAGGTCAATATAATGCGAAGATATAGAAAATTTATAACTGGAACTAACAAACAAATATCAAACTACACTTGTCTAATATCTCAGTTGCCAATACATTCAGCAACAGTCAAATCCTGTATATATAAAATAAATATTCATCATTACTTAAACAATCATTATTTAAAATTATAAATATCATTAAATACACACAGATTACATATTTCATAATGTATAGTTTTAATAATTATACACATAATTATCAATCTAATATTTAAGAATTGAAAATTTATAAAAAAATAATATCAGCATAATATTTATGTGAAAAATAATTTATTATAAATAAAAAATATTTAATGAAGATTTATAAATTGTTTTGTAATTTTAACTTGTTTATCAGTAGAAAATGTTTATGTTATTCAAATTTAAGGTAAAGCAGATGATCCTTCTTTCATAATGGTGCTTCCTTTGAAATATAGAAGATAGATCTAAACAAAGATCTAAAAGAAATCATGATTTTTTTCAGCAGTTGATTATGAAGTAATCCTATTTATGATAAATGAAAATATGAAGTATATTATCCATTTGGATTTTGACTCCCAAATTTTTGGGCCAAAAACTATTTATTCAAAATGTTCATTTTGAGAGTTCAAAATCCAAAGTTTTTTTTTTAATTCAGCAGTCATGATTCTGCTCACATGATTAATCTTTAGCCTGATCGATTCGTTTAAAAATGAGGTAACTTGACATCACTGTAAATCACTCAGTTTTTGTACTACGTTTACAGTTGTGATATCATTTTTTAGAAGAAAAAAGTTTTGTAAGATGCTGCGCTTTCTTGAATTATTTTACAAGTAAAAAATCAATAAAAATGACCATATGTGTCAAACAAAACCAAAGCACCACCTTCTCACTGCCTTTTCTTGAATCTTATTGGTTGTTTAAATTTTGTCAACAAAGAAAATGGCTGCCAAAAAGTAAAGAGTTATGAACAGTTTTTGCTTTATTTTGAAAATGATAAATGAATGTTTTAGAGTATTTTTTGATGAAATATAAATTATTTTCATAAAATATGCTAAAAATAAATATTATTTTACAAAAATAGTTAAGATTTTAGCAAGAATTATTTATTTATTGCAAAGTGGGCAGAAGAAATCATGACATACAATTAGAGATTGACGTTTCTTTTCATTTCAGCCACTATTAAAAAAATTTTAAATTATAAATCAAAATTTATTTTTGAACAAACTTTCGTTCACTTTCATAATCTGAAAAATTATTAATATACTTTTTACAAATGAAACTAAAGTGAATATATTAATAAAAGGTGAATATATTTTGACAATTGACTTTGTTAATTGACACTTCAGTTTGTGAACTGGCCAATTAAAAGTTTTGATATTTACCTCGTGCGACCAATAATATAATCAGTGGTGAAAGGGTTTTAAAACAGTCTTCTTTATAAAAAGTAGTTCTTGGTTATTCACCAATAGAATAATAAACAATTCTACAATCTATTTAAAAGTACATTTAAAATAAATAATTATCAATTCTTAAAAATTAATATTTTTAAATTAAACAATTTGTTAATAAAATCAATTTTTATTTTTAAAGACTATATAATGGCTTTAAATAATAATAATAACTTAATATTTTAAAATATCAATATCACACTTCTAAATTAATACAAAAATTTCTATACATTTACTTAATCTACCCACAAATAAAATATATTCCAAACAAATATACTATTTCAATATATATGCAAATTAATTGGTAAATAGAATAACTGTTATATATACAGAGTTAAATCCATACCCAAGGTATATTGATATGCAGCAACCTGATTTTACATTAAATTTTAATGTTGACACTTCAAGAACTTGACCAAATATTATGAACATAAAAGATAATTGAAAATTCTATTATTCAGGTAGTTAATAAACATTTTTTTAAATAACAAGTCTTGTCACAAGTTCCAGATTCATATTATTATTATTTACCAATTGAAAATAAAATTTCTAAAAATTATTTTATGATGGACAAAGCCAGAAGAGTTAATATGCAAATAAAAATGTAAAAGTATAAAGAATGCAAATAATTATTAGTTCTTAATGTTCTATTATTCCTGTATATTTTATTAAATCTAATTTTATCAAAAATCATTCTGTTTTACTTTACAAATTTTATTTCATGGGATTGGGGGAGTTGGAATTTAACTTATACAAAAAGGATTTTTAACCATATGACAGACCTGTTTCTGATTATATTAAAAGCGTCAAGGAAGGCTTTTAAAAAGTATTAATCATTTATTTATAAATTTTAAAGTCTTAGTATTATTTCAGACAATTTTCACTTTAAACAAAAAAAAAAAATTATCTTTTTTATTTAGTTGTGGAATACAGTAGGGATGATTGATAATAATCTTGGTAACATTTATATAGTTTTCAAAATAGTAAGTAAAAAGCAATCACTTGAAAAAAGATAATAAGCAAATCTAATTCTATTTATGATGGACATTTATGGATACATCTTACAGAAGTAAAAAAATAAAATAAATGAAGCAAATCAAACCTAATTTTAAGTTTTACAAGAATTTCATTTCTATCAATTTTCTGTTTAAAATGACAAGTTTGAAAAAAAAAATAATACCAAAAGTTTCTGTTCTTTTATTAGTCCACATTTACACCATGCATCATAATGACATTTATTGAAAGATATACAAGATCTGATTTGGTAATATACACATTTTTGTTTTAAGTTTTTATTGACTTAAGGCAATGAGAGAAAGAAAAAAAGACTACAATACCATATTTCATTATATAGCTTTTTAAAATTAATAGATACTCCTCTATCCCCACAAATACATTAATGTAATTTTATGCTGGATCTTATTTTACAAAGAACTCAATAGATAACAGCTCAATATTCTGATTCAAATTTATTCATTTACATAAATTATGTATAATTGAAGCCAATATTTCGTTTTATTTTTTTAAATAAATAAAGTTAATTATTTAATAAAAAATAGCCACCACAAAATTATAATTAACTAAGATTGAAAAATATATAATTTGATAATGTATGCTGCCTGTAATAAATGTTATTTAAATAAATAAAAGATGAAGAGATGTTCCATAATTTACAAGGAGCAAAAGATTCTGGCTGAAGAATGTAATCCAAACAACATTTCCTTGAAGCTATATTAATATTTGTCCAATCAGAAAAAAATATTATAAGCCAACTATAAACAAAGAAGACTAATCTTATTTTTGTTTATTTGACAATTTTATTATTATCCGAAATTGTTCATAATATTGAAGCCAAATAAAATAGAGCAGGCACAAAAAAATTATGTTTATAGAGGTTATTATGAGTATTCATATTTGTTTGAGAACTTTTATTATCTGCCCATGTATTTTAATGTAAAATAAAAAATATCAGACTATTACATAGCAAAAAGGGTTAGTGATGAATAAAAAATTGTATGTAGTTACTGCATAGCTATGTATATTTCCAAGCAACTTTATACTTAACACGCTTTTATTTTTAATAATAATATGTTCAAGAAAGACATAGATGCAAATTTGAAGCAATAGTAAGGATATTAATGAATTAGTTTTTTTAGCTTAATTATTTATTTTTATAAAGTTTTATGGAAAATAAATTAAAGTAATTTAATCTTTCATATATTTTTATTTTATTTCTATTCTTAGTGTGTAGTAGAAAATTTGTATCTGTAAGATTGTTAAAATGGAGATGCTCAAATATTGATAAGACATGAGTGGAAAACAATAGTAAGTTTATCCTTGTGTAATGCAATTTAAGATTTTTAAAATCATAACTAGTTTAACTGTGTTATAATTAAAGTTTTATTAGATAAAATAAATGTTTGGTGTTTTTTGCATATTAAAATATTGTCGTTTAGTGACTCAATATATTGTGCTGGTCAAAATTGTGTATTCATTCAACAAGACCAATAATCCAAGCAAAAGTACCTTGAATCCAACCATGCACAAGATACATATAACAGGACAAGGATGAATCCTAACCTATTTGCCTAAACTATTGCCTCTCTGACTAATGAATAACGTTTGTGATGACACTAGCAGTGCTTGTTTTTATTCCATCCCAGATGGAGGTCATGGTTCACATAGACACTCAAAATAATAAAGGGTTTATATGAAAAATCAATGATTTATGGATTCTGACGATTGCAGAATGGTACAGATATGATTTGATCGATTACTGATGGTTTGAACCGTAATAATGATAATTCTTTATGACAACATTATAAAGAAGTGAATTTACATCAAAGAAATATTATAAACAAATAGAGTAAATAACCTTAGAGATTGGGAGTGATGACAAACTAAGCTTATTTAAATAACAATATTATAGGAATATATTAAGGAATTTAGTACAAAATAAGTTAAGTCTTTGTTTATACAACTTGGTTATTTTATTTAACATTTTGATGTGGCTTTGATAACAATGTAAAATGTGTTAATTGGTCTGCCAAGAACCAATCAGCAATAAAATGTTATTAGCCCTCTTTGAAAGATTACAAATCTATTTTATATATAAACATAGATAGATAGGATGTGCATCTAAGATACTATTATATTTAAAATTATTTGTATATAATGAGTGTGGGAAGCAAAATAGTTCATAAATAAATAATTGACAATTAAACAGTCAGATTTAATTAATTAACAAAATTGGTTTGTGAAGGACATGCCATCATGGCAGAGAGCCTTTCAGGTTTGCTAAATAAAAATATAAAATGATGAAGAAGGCAGTATGCTATTATAGATTACAACAAAATAAATGAGGTCTGTTATGAACCTCTGGGTGGCTTTTCTAAAGGAAATTCCTAGTAAATGCAACTAGATAATGAGAAATGCTGGCCCTCCAGCCAAAACATGTCTCTAAATAATCATAATAATATTTTGATGTGATGGACTTTCCAAAAACATCTTAATGGCAATGCCAGAAAAGAAACCCCTGGTATGAACTATGTCTACTTTGAGGGAAAATGAAATTCCAAAGGTCCTAAGAGGTAATTAGCAAAGCAAAATAATAATAATAAATGAATGGTTGTAGCTATAAATACATAATGCCTTAGATGTATATAGATAGAGAGTGTATCACTAATGAAAGTAATCAATGAATTCCTGATTAAAATAATCAGTTTCCTGACATTGATAGAAAGTCCCCACAAACCTTAGTCTACTAATGAATGAATCATAAATATATATATATATATATATATATATATATATATATATATATATATAAAGAATTAACTAAAATATAAATTGTTTTCCACACTTCACAAATATTTTATTTATTAATAAGTTCTTAAATAGTTTATCAAAGATTACAAAATAAGACTGTTTTTAATTAACATAGACGGGCATTGAATATCAAACTAATAAATTGTAAATCATAATTTTAATATTTTTCTGACAAATAAAATATATGTATGAAATATATACTGATAAAATTGATTCACTAAAATTATTTATTTTTTCAGAAATAATTACAGGGCTATTTTAAATTGGAGGTAATAGTAAGATACTTTTAAAATAATTTCAATCATTCAAATAAATTTATATATGAGGTACAAAACTAAATGAGCTTTCTATTAATTAATTTACGGGAAGTAAGTCTCCTGTAATAATTTTTTAAGTAAAAAAAATAAGAGAGAGAGGATTTAAAGTTAGTTACTCACTGAGTTTTGTACTTGGCAATTTCAGTAAGTCAAATATTCTAAATAAATCAACAAAAATTAATTTAATTTGCCACATCAAAATAATGTAAGATTTTATAAGAATTCATATTTTAAATTGAATAAAATTAAAAGACACATTTTAAACCAAGCAGTATAAACATTACACAGATATATAAAATATAAATTAATATAGATTTTGAAAACAAGTAAAATAGAATTAATGGCTTGCGGCAAATTGGATGTTACCTCAGAATCAATCAGTAGGCATTCCATGGCTTGAAACAGGAAGTTAATACAGTCAGATCATTCCAGGCTTCCTCTACACAGACAGTCTCTGGCTAGATGTTTAAAGCACTGGAAAGACATGGATGGGCTGGTGGAACAGACCTCTGAGAAGCAAATGACCAATCTTTTTACCCCGTCATTTCTTTAGGCACAATATATATATATATATTAATCACTTCTCTTCAGTAAACTCAATAATAATTAATTAATTATCCTTATCAAATTTTCCACTATGTATATATGTTCTGGTCTTTATCTATAGGATTGAATCTACAGTGACAACTGCCAATTGCAATCACTCTAAATGTTTCTCTGAGGTTGATGCCTGCTTTGGAGGGAAATCTATAATTCTGCATGAACATGCCCCAAGGGTTGATTTGCTAATTAAAAACAACAACAACAACAACAACAGGCATATTAAGTTTATCAGTCATTGTACTAACAAAATCTATTTAATTAAGGTTTAGATTAACAAAAATGTAGATTTTATTCAGAAAAAAATTATAAATTTGGTACAATGACTTTCAAACTTATATTTGACATAAACTTAAGTAGAAATTTACAAAACATTTCATACAAATCTTACATTGTTTAAATAATTGATTCTCAAATGTACATTGATTAAAAGATAAATATAAAATGTTACCAACTGATTAATTGAAGAAAATGAACTTTAATAAAGAATTTGAAATATTTGTAACATTTTATAGATATCTAGGATTCAATTCAATTTAATAAAATAAACACAATATACATTTTTACAAATATTGTAAATAAATAAACTATTATAAAAGGTTAGTTAATGATAAAATACAAATTAATCAAAAGATTATAATAATTATAAAATAAAATTAATAAAATATAAAAGATTATAATATTAAAAATATACTTCCACCTATTATGAGATGGGTGTCAGTTAATCTAAGATTGGGTTTAAACCCATACTAGTGCTGATGACATTGGCACTAGGTGAAGCAGAAATATGTACTATATTTCCAGCTTCAATATTAATAATTTAAAAACACAATCAATTTGTGCTTAGAAACTATGCTGCATGGTAGTTTGTTAAGATATATTTTTATAAAACTGGTTATTAAATGGTAGTAACATTACATGTGGAAAAATGCACCATAAAACAGTGATGAATGTGCAATAAAAATTAAATTATGATCTATATATATATATGCAATGATAAATAATATTTTAATAATGAATAAATATAGTGTCATGTGAAATTTACAAAATCTATTTTTAAATAATAGCTGAACTGCCCTCTAGCTGCCAAATTCAATAACTTTTTGCAATAATACCTGAAAATTTGGAAAATTAATATTTAATAAAAAATAACTTTTATGTTTCCACCTTTAAATTTATACAACTCAGAGATGGTACAAGGTATGAGGAGAAAATATAATTTTATTTTAATTATAAAACATACTAATGGGCAGACCTGACCATATTTAAAAAAAAAAAAACATATTATTCATGGATACCTTTCAAGACCACTAAACCACTTATATTTAACTGAAGGGAAATTAGATACTCTATATGTTCAGAACTTATACTGGTTTAAATCAGAGCACTGCCCAACTATTGGGAAATTAATTGAAAGGAATTATATACCATCAGTTTTGTTAAATTAAACCATGACTAATTTGAGTTGATTATGAAATCATATTGCACAGGCTATTATGAAATTAATTTATTATTTTAAATAAACAACATTTTTTACAAACAATTCATTCATATTACAGCATATAATTTATCAATGTTCAAATGGTAAGAATTTATGAGAAGAGAGACAGGAGGCTAGATTAATAGATAACAAAAATGTCTATTATGCAATAATATTCATTAATTAAATTAAATTGACATATATTATTCTAATAAATTTAATTCTGCACCTTAAGTCATACAAAATATTATCACATTATTGTTGGAATTATAAAATATAAAGTAATATATCAATACATGCATAAACAAATAATTATGAACATTACCATCCTCAAGGTATATTAAAAGTTTTTATTAGAGTCTCTGGTTATAAATACTTTTATTAGTCTCCAATCACAAATTCTTTTATTAGAGTTTCTGCTTATAAATACTTTTATTAGAGACTCTAATTATCAAAGCTTTAGTTAAATTTAGCCATTATTATTTCATTTGATTTCCTCAGTGTATTAATTTTTATAGGATGGAATTTATTCCAATATATTTTTATTTTTTTTACTTCAGAGGATGCTATGAAATCTTTTTAGTTGATATAAAAATATTCAATTTTGAACTTCTGTGGCTATTTTATATTTAGAAGAATCTGACTCATCACAATTCAAGCTGTTGAAATAAATGAGCACACATATTGTGAATTCAGGAATGCATCATCAAAATCACTTTACAGTATTATCTATTATTCATAAGATGGTTGCTAAATAAAGTACAAATTTGAAGATTTATGAGCAGCAATATAATGACAACAGTTAAACAAAAGAATGAAAATTCAAGAGAGAGTGTAAGCATTAATACAATTTTTAATTATCCTTTCTACTCAAACTGACCATAGTTTAAGGTGTGTTTTATTGCTTTTCTTATTTTTTTATAATTATGACACTCCAATAAAATAAACCTTGAATTTTTTAAAATTCTATTTTAACTTTGAACTTTAATCTTTGAAAGAATATAAAAAAATTTAAAATCTGCTAACTAAAAAGAAATCTTTCTTTTTATTATTATTATTAAAACAATTTATTTTAAAAAATAAATAGTTGCTTTTTCCATTATCTTTATTATTACAGGTAGTCATTTATGTAGCTTGCTTTTCAAATGATACATTTACACATATATATTTGAAATGTCCATAGCTATATTATTCTACCCCCCCCCCCTTCAATAAAGAAAGCTTGTATTTTATCACTACATTGAAAGGAGACTTCTCTTTAATGTTAAGTTCAATAATATAATATATACATTAAAATTCAAGCTAATTTGGTGATGTTTTTAGGGAGTAATTCCCTCTGTATCATCACCTATAATCAAAATGGAATAGGATCTGTTAAAAGTTATCAGAGTAAGTCTAGGTTTTTTGTGAGGAACAACTTATAAACATAAATGTTCAAATATGTTGATATGTAGATCATAAAAATGAATATTTCCATCAATAGCTATTGTAGCAAAAATTAATTTGTTGATGAGTATGAAACCCAAGCCACATCAGCAACTGGACAGCTTATATCATATGTCAAGAGAGATTTTTGAATATTATTAGTCAAAATTTTCACAATACCATCTACACTACAAGTAATAAAAACATTTATAAAAATAATTCCAGTGGACATTGGAAATTCTTGAATTATGTACCTAAATAATATCAAGAAAATGCTGAGCATAGATTTTGGAATATTTGTATAATTTACTTTCTTCTGCCTAATATGATTTTTTCTTTTTAAATTCCAATATTTTTAATCTACTCAATTTATTCTTCGTATCTATGCCAAATCCCATATATCTCAAATTATTTTCTTTTATTATTTGTTTCATATATATATATATCTAATATATTTCTGAGAAAATACTCTTTTTTTTAAATTTTTTTTTTTATGTGTCAAAGCATTGGCTGGGAAGCGAACCCGTGAACCCGGGATAACTGCTTGTAAGGCAGCTGTGCTGACCACTCATCCACTAATGCTTAACTCTTTTGTTGACATTTAGCTTGAGTTTTAATATATTGTAACGAGCACAGACGTTCGTTACATTGTTTTTTTTTTATTTATTAAACATGAAAGTAAATTAAAAAGTTCGCATTTAAAAATTTTCTTTAAGAATTAAAAATTGAAATTAAATATCATCTTAAACTCGTATATATTAAATCACACAGATAATGAAAAATTATTAAAATAAAACTTTATTAAAGAAAAAGTATTTTAAAACTAAATTTTAAAAAGATTTGGAGATAAAATTATATCTTTAAATTTATCTTTAAATATATCTTTGATTTGGAAAACAGGTTAATTAATCAGAAATGGAAATGATAAATTTAATTAGTCAAATGTAAACCAGCCTTGGGCATTTAAATGTAAAAACATTGGTCAGATAGGAAAACAATAAAAACTTTTAGCAAATGAAATAAATCCATTGGGAAATCGGACCTCAACGAAAAGGATCATCACATCGATGACGTAATGTTAAGTCAATCTTTCAAAGTAATATAAAAGGACAAGTTTGGAAATTATTAGTTAATTATTATTGATTATTTATGATGTGACAGATATGTGTTAGTGTGGAAGTGAAGGAGAAGGGATTGAAAAAGACGCACGTTCAATCCCTTCAGTTGTTATAAAATGGAAAAATGAAACATCGCTTTTCTTATATTCAGAGGACCACAGGATCATCAGGAAATTTAATGCTGGATTTCAAATGGCAAGCAACTGTAAAAGATGAACATTTCTAAAACCGTAAGAACTTTATAAAATATAACGAACAATATTAATTTGAAAACACTAAGAACTTTAAATTTTAAACTTTCCTAGTATTTAATTGTTACAAATAGAATCCTATCTGATCAAACTAAATTCTTTATTAGTAGTGTTATTTGATGTATTTTTTTTCTTATTTATGTAAAATCATTTCCATTTATTTATTTTTTGTTCTTTAAGTTTTTATCACAATTTTTTTGTTTTTCGTTAAATTAATTATATAAATGTTAAACTTAAGTTGGGCGTGAATGGCTGTATAGATTTGTAAAGTTATATTAGGGGAGGGTAATCTTAGGTTATTTGTGTCATTGTTAAATTGGGTCAATGGATTGGATATATTGATGTAGTTAGTAGATGTAGTCGGAGATTCGCTACTGGCAGAATCGCTTCATATGCCGCACTCTCCCATTTTGCCTATGGAAGGAATTATAAGACACAGAGCGCAGTTCCTTTCTATGGAGTTTTTTTTTATTGCTCTTCTTGCCAGATAGATGTCATATTCCTATTTGATGAGAGGCAACTTCTTCTCTTAACTTGTTGGTGCCGCCGTATTTCGTATTACATTGAATACATCGATATATCAGATGGATTGGCACCAGTTTGGCTGCGACTTTTAGCCTAAGGTTAAATAGGGATAGAATGTTTATTTTCAAAAGCAAATTTATGTAGTCTATTCATACTTGACACTAAATAAAAATGCATTAAATTTAAGTTGTTTATAGACGTTTGCATGGATTCGTTATCGGTTAATTATGTTTTGGATTTCATATTTGATCAAAATATATAGACATTCGATAAATAATGATACCTTACTGATGAGTATCTAAAATGTATTTATTCGGATGTCTTTTAAGTTATTGGTGACAATGCAAGTATCTTATGGTGAATACTATTGGGTTACGTATAAATTTCCCTCTGCAATTGTCAGTAATCAATAATTTTGTATTTTGATCGTTTATGTTTATTTTGAAATGTTTTTGACCGTGAAATCTATGTAACCGATCTATATTCAACATTATAAACAAGCTTTCATAAATTTATCTGTGCGAACTTAATTAAAATGTAAAATTAGAATATAATAGTAATTAAATGTAAATTAAAGTCAAAAATCAAAGTTAAAAATGTAGGTTAAATGTTAAAATGTAAAACTAATACTAAAACAATTTTAAATCTTATATATATGTGCATAAATAAATGTTTGTATGCTAATTACTGGCAGTGGCTTATTTTATTCTTTTTTTATATATACTCTTATATTATATTATTACATCTCTGCTATTCCACTGAGCTAGTGACATGGGCTAATGACCGGAATCAAAATAAAAAAAAATAATAAAAATTTTTTTTGACTTATGTATCTGCCTACTTTATAAATTTTCTAGGTTCAAATGCCTAGATGGCGCCCTGTAGTGCAGATATGTTAAGTCTCCATATTCTCCAGATCGTTACAATATATTACATCATTGCACTTAACATCGAAGAGGTTGTTTTTTCAATGATGTGCAAAAATTCAAGCTTTCTTTATTTAAAGGAGAAGTGAGGCTGGAATAATGTAGCTAAGGGACATTTCAAATATTATATATATTTATATACATATAAAATGTCCGTTAATTAAAAATACTATTATACATCATATAATCTGTGTTTATGCATGTGTAATTTATAGTAATAACATACTGATGTTTAGGATGGATTGCATTGACCATCAACTGGGTAATAAATGTTTTTATAAAGAAAAACCATTGCAAAAGTACTGTAAGCATTATTGCATAGCAAGATTAAAAATTTAGCCAGTAAAAAACAAAAATAAAAATTTTAAAAATATAAAAGTAAAAGTTGACTGGTGATAGATTAAAAACAAAAACATTAATAGCTTTTAAAACTTCTAAATAAAAATTAGTTTACGTGTATCATCATGTTTGTTGATGTCATTTGTCCACACTGTTTCAAAAAATTGATATGTGTAAATAACCTTTCATTTGGAATTATTTTTAAAAAACTCATTAATCTGAAAAGCTTCCGATGTATTTTTTTTTTATCTATTGTCATTCTAATTTAACTTTATATTTTTAAATTTTCTGTTTATATTTTCTACTAGTTGAATCTTTAATCTTATTATACACTAATGTTTGTAGTTTCTCTACAGTATATTTTATAACATTCTTTAACCAATTGATGATCAATGGGACTTAACTGAAATGTAAGTATGTTAGTATTATAAACGATATATGAATACACCTGGATATAGATTTGTAGCCTGTGAAAATTTTCATTTAAACACACACGCATATATATATATATGAATTAGTTAATTAAATACATCTGATTTTAATTTCAACGATTTGGAAATTGAATTAATAGCTTAGAAAATTTTATAAATTTTTATTTATTGAAAAAAAATATTTGAATAGTATAATCACATTCAGCAAAGGAAACATTTATAACAGATTAATTTCTTAGACTAACAGATAAACACAGATAGGCATATTTTGACAAGCTGTCATTTATCAATAAACATTTCTTATTAAAAAATGACATTCAAGATGGCATTTGCTTCAATGACAAAAATTACTTGATATAAAATCGTATAAACAGATAATCATAAAAATATTCAACTTAGTTATTCATAAAAACATAGCATATATTATTTTTTAAAACAAAAATTTTATTCCGATGTATATTAACTTGAAAGTAAATAATACAATATATATACTAGCATTTTCAGAGTAAAAACTGCAAATAAGCATATCATAATAATAATTCAAAGTATCAATATCACATGTTCATTCAGAGTATATTATTATATATTCTCAGTACAACGGATTTTATAGCCATTGTTTATTTATAATACTATTAAAATGATTAGAATATATAAAAACATTAAATATGCAATAACATACATAAAACAAATTATAATTGTCTAGAAAAGTACCTTAGGTTCAGGTAAAGCAGCTTAATCAACTCCAGTTCATTTTATGTATACATAATTTCTAGTGTTGACTAATGAACCAATGCTCTTGACAAACATTTCAGCACCTCTTATCTACTAGATTACTCAGACAATGCAAAATGAATATTTGAATTAGCTGTCCCAGATGTATATAGAGATTAATAAATCTAGTAACACGTTAATTAACTAAATTTTAACTTTCATGAAAGAATCTATCCTTACTCAATTTCAAGAGAAGAATTTTAAATCAAATAAAAAATAAGTATGGAGTTTTTTAAATATTATATGAAATTTCTGGTAGTGAAGATTGATAGACTGATAGAGAGATACACATTTAGGTAGAATGATAAAAGATAGATTGATAATTAGAATGATACATAGTTAAATAGATTGAGAAATCAACAAATAGTCAGATAGTGAGATAGGTAAATTGATAGGTTATTAGGCAGATAGCTAGATTACAAAATAATTAAACATTTGTATAAATAAATAGATGGATGAATATATAGATATACAAATAGAGAGATTGACAGACTGATGGATAAACAGATAAATAAATACGTAGAGAGTTAGCAAGGTATCAAGCTACATATGAGATAGATACATAAAAAATTATCCAAATAATGGATGGATAGATAGGTAGATTGCATCATAATAAAAATACACAGGCAAATAGGAAGATAAATAGACAATACATAAATAATTGGATAGATAGCTTATAGATAGACAAATAAATAGATAGATTGAAAGATAATTAAATAAAAGGATGGATATATTGATCATCAGATGCATGGATAGATAGATGTAATTTTACACAGATAAATAAATAGATAAATAACAGCTAGAAAGAAGAATTAATAAACAGATACACAGATAGAAAGAAAGTTGACAGACAGATAGATGGAAAGATGAATATATATATTGATAAGCAGATAGATAAACAGACAATTGTGTAGATGGCTAATGATATATCTATATATATATTTAAACAGATAGATAAATTGACAATTAGACAGATAAGAAAATAGATGCACATTTATACATAGTCATATATACAGACAAATAGAGTAGTTAGATAAATAATTATATATATATATATATATATATAATATATATATATATATATCTATATATATACAGCTATACTAAAATATAGGTAGTCAGTCAATTCTTTGTCCAACATTTAGAATGCTTTTAATTCATAGTATGGAAAAGAATGATTTAGTCTGTTTTAGTTTATATATATATATATATATAGTGACAGAATGGGTTCAAATCCAGTCACACTATAATGGTGTCTCAACTAAAGGGCTTCAAAGAGAAGTAGAGGGGAATGGGGAGAGTTATGAGATATTAGAAATACATTAACAAAGCGATATTTGTTTATAGTATTGCAGGAAAAGCGTTTATAGGTTTTTAAAAAGAGAAGTCAAACGTGAATCACTTTAAATAGATTAAAGTACATTTGTTTTGTATATATATCACTCAATTAGTTTAAATAAATTAAAATACATGCTGTGTTTTCCTTTTAAATCCATTATCAAAGCGATATTTAGTTGGATTATTACGGAAAAAACGTTTGTATATATAAATAGAAGGTTCAAACGCGAATCACTGTAAATAGATTAAAGTACATTTGTTTGGCATATATATATATATATATTGCTTGGATCATTTTAAATAAAGGAAGTGCAATAGGCCAAGAATAGGTAATCCATGATTATTGTTGGGTGGTGGATGAGGTTTCGGGAGTAAAGTGGCTAACAGGAGGGCAGTGCAGGGTGCTGGGATGGGGGAGTGGGTCCGAGACGTCTAACCAGAGATAGAAAACCCAAAAAAATAAAATAATATATAAGGGTGAGAGAGATGGAGAGAGAAGGAAATGAGATGATTAAAATACAGATATTAAAAGTGAAAAGGGGGGAAAAGCCCAGGGAACATCTAAAAAGTTTAAAAAGATACTTTTACAGATATAAGATGGGGAAAAGCGATAAAATAATAGTGGCCCACAGCCACTTGCAGGAGCATGCCTGGGATTGGTGGGGGTCACTAATGATGAAGCCAAAGACGTTTGGAGAGTATGAGAGGGCTATAAACAAAATATTCTGGAGTGAGAAACTTCAGGAACGGATCAAAGCCCATATCATTCAGAAAAGGTTTAAGGAGGAAGGGGAAGAGACACATGTCCAGTTCTTCAGATGTCAGGTGGCACAACTGAGGGAATTAGAGGCATGTAATTTGTCCAAAAAACATTTTAAGGATTGTATGCAGAAATCTGCCAAGCAAAGTAATGATAAGCATAGGGGATACATCAAGGAAAAGTGTAAAGGAGGTTGATAGAGTACTAGGACAATTAGAGATCAGCGAACAGTGGCAGAAGGAAATGAAAAAAGAAAACTGGAACTGGAAAGGGGAAGAGAGGTGCATGGGAAATCTGATATGTTCTGATAAGGAATGGATTCGTAAATAAGCAAGTGTGGGCTGTCCAAAAATCAAAATAGAGATTTCTGGGAGGCGGGCTGAGGCATTGTTGGATTCTGGCAGCCAGATCTCTGTGATGTCTGAGGAAGTGTTTACACAAATCATCGGCTGTCAGACTAGCATACGGACCTACCCATTAAACCCATCCAAATCAGAATGGCAAATAATAAAATGGCTAGGGTTGAACCCAAGCAGGTATGGATGGATCTTCATATCAATGGAAAACCATTTCCTCACGTCTTTCTAATTATGAAAAATCTGATACATGACATATTGATAGGAACAGATTTCTTGAAACGGTATCGATGTGCAATAGATTTTAAAACCAGTTGGTTCACATGTGAAGGGGAAGCTACCAAGTTTACCACAGCACAGTTATGTCAATCAATAGGAGTAATCCAGACAGAAGGGAAAGAGAGCAATAGTGAAGAGAAAATCCAGGAGATAATCATGGCAAACAAAGAGGAGAAGGAGGCTTTCAGGCAGATGTTATATCAATATCATCAAGTATTTACAGAAGTACCAGGCATAATACCGGGTTTTGAACAACACATCAAACTGAGGCAGGACCAGCCTTTGCAATCATGCTCATATCCTGTGCCATACCAATATAGGGAGGAGGTAACAAAACAAGTAAACCAGATGATAGAATGGGGAATAATATCTAAATGTTCGTCACCATATTGTAACCCTCTAGTGGTGGTTAAGAAGAAGAGTGTGGCTATTAGATTATGTCTGGATGCGAGACAATTGAACTGGGCAACAATTCCAGACCGTAACATTCCACCTCCGATGCATGAGTTATTGGGAGGATTCAAGGGTAGGTGGGTATTCTCAACATTTGACCTGACAGACAGTTACTGGAAGATCCAGCTCCACTCAGAGGACCAGCAATATACAGCTTTTTGGTATGGAGGATACTTGTACCAATTTAACAGAATGCCATTTGGGCTCATAAATAGTGGGGCTGGTTTGTTAAGGTGTCTAGACCAAGTGTTGGTGGATGAAATCAAGAAATGCATAACTATGTACATTGATGACATTTGATAGCCTCATCCAGTATTGAGGAGCATCAAAAAGATGTTAAGATGTTTCTTCGGGAATGTCAGAATAAGGGTATCAAAATCAATTTAAAAAAGTACTATGATGAAAGATGAAGTGACATTCTTGGGTTACTTGGTGGGAGCTCAGGGGATGAAATCCCACCCAGACAAGGTATCGGCCATTAAGGAGTTTCCTAAACCTAAATCCCGAAAGCAGGTACGGTCATTCTTGGGTCTTTGTAACTTCTACAACCGATTCCATGAGCGATTGGCTGAACGGACAGAACCTTTGGTTAGATTATTGAGAAAAGGTACACCCTGGAAAGGGGATCAAGAACAGGAGAGGGCTCTTGAAGACATAAAGGAGGGATTTACTAGACAAACTATACTTTCTTTTTCGGATTTTACCAAACCATTTGTGGTACAAACAGATAGCAGTGGTTATGGTTTGGGGGCTACACTGTCACAAATACAGGAAGAAAATCAAATGGGAGTGCTGTATTTCATCAGAAGATTACTCAAGGGGCCCGAATTAAATTACTCCACTACAGAAAAGGAAGCGCTGGTGATCAACTGGGAATTTCAGAAGTTTTGTCCATTTTTGAAAGGGTCAGAAGTCATCGTTATGACTGATGATAAGAGCCTCGGGTTTATAAATCATAGCTACCTCACCAACAGCTGGTTGATCTGTTGGAACTTGTTGTTGCAGGAGTATAATTATACCATTCAATATTGTAAGGGTCCAGAGAATATTGTGGCAGATATATTGAGCCGGAATCCATCTGGTCACCATCCTGATTATCCAGGTGTGGAGAACCTGTATACTGCCAGTATGGATATAGGAAAGAACAAGAGGGTTGAAGAGGATCTGGCTCATTTGGAAGATTGGCAGCATCAAGATAAATAATTAAGGGAGATAATCAAAAAAATAGGAAAGGGAACAAATGATGAGAGCTCAACAAAGACAGGAAAGGAAACAAGGCACTGGCTTCACAAAAATATTCTACAGTACTGGACACATGATGATCCAGAGCAGTGGAAACCAGTTATACCTCTTACATTGTGGAAAGAGATGACAAGTTATGTCCACCAACTATATGGCCATTATGGTGCTTTAAAAACAGAACATTTGGTTCGAAAATGGTTTTATTGGCCAAACATCCAAGCATCAGTTTTGAACATGTTAAGGGATTGTGAAAGTTGTCAGAGAACCAAACCAGCAAACCGGAATTATGCAGCTTCCATGCTGTCAATAATACCAAATAGACTGCAAGAAATGATAGCATTAGATTTTTACGGCCCTCTGCCGGCATTCAATAAGAAAAAATATCTTCTCATCACGTACGATTATTCTCAAAATACATGTCAGCATATCCTATTGCGCAGGCGAATGCAAAGAATGCTATCAAAATGCTAGAAGGCAGACATTTTACAGAGACTGGAATACCCAAGAGCATATTGTCTGACTATGGTACTCCCTTCATGTCCAAGGAATGGCGCAAGTGAATCCAACAACATGGGAGTAGTCATACTTTTACCTCCATCAGGAATGTGCAATCCAACCCCTGTGAATGAGTAATGAGGGAGCTGGGGCATTTGTTTCGCACATATATGAGCACGAATCATAAATTCTGGGTTAAATGGACTCCTCAAGTGGTGGATTTCATAAACTGGAACATAAATGAATTCAGCAGGTTTGCTCCATTTCGCCTCCAATTTGGACAGCACATACCATGTCAGATAAAGACTTTTGTACCAGGGATGGAAGAAACACCTATTGACAAGAAGAGTGACCACATTAGAGCATATCAGACATTACAGCAAGCAAGCCATCAAAGGGGAAAGAAAGTGAGACATAGAGCACCCATTTTTAAAGTAGGGGATAGAGTCATAGTTAAAACCCCTCATGTCAGTGATTTGGGTAAGTTCGTATGCCACAAATTTTGCAACCTATATAAAGGCCCATACATTTTCTGCCATAATGAAGGGGATAATGCATTTTGGGTGGACACTGGGCATGGAATCAAGGGGTCATATAATGCTCGGTCACTAAAGCCTGCCTGGCCCTTTGCAAACAAAGGGAAAATCAAAGAACCAGGTAATACATAAGTGTTGTACAAAAAGAGCCGTTCAAAATACGCAAATGTATTTGAAGGCTTTTGAAGGAGAGAGTATTGTATCAGAATGGGTTCGAACCCAGTCACAAATAAATTATTTAATCGGTAGACATATATATATAATTTGATTTTTGTTTTATTACATGGTGGTGGTTACAAATACATAAACATGGGGGGATGGACTCTGTCATTTTAAATGATATATATGTATGTGTGACAAATGTGTGTATGAATGAATTAAGTAGTGAAAAGAGAGAAATGAAATTTTTTGTTTCACGTTGAAAAAACTAGAGTTTTCCGGCAGAATGATATTTTATTTTCTGTCATATTACAATAGAAGCTACGACACGAGTTTTCGCACGTCTAATATATCTGGTTATTCCACATTGAAAATCGGAAGTGAGATAAAAAAGAAGCTTCTAGAACCAATGGAGGGGGGCTATAAAAGTGAGCCACCCAGAATGCATAGGATCTTTTTTCGGAAAAGCTACAACAATGAACACCTAAACGGTTTTAATATTTAAAATATATAATGGCAATTTCAAAAGAAATGTCGGGGTGAGAGAAGCTGCATCGGATTCAGGCCCCTGATCCCAACCTGCTGCAGCTGCCTCAATAAAGCCATGATGCCTCGAAACAACACATAATTCCAGCATGGAATCAAATGAACCTCATCTGACAATGGACATAAAGATCTCACATCATTACCTTGAATTGCCTAATTTACCTGCGGAACAGAATTATATAATAAATAAATAAAAAAAATTGTTTCTACTACTTCCCGGGAAAGACAGGTAAAGAACTTTAATCATTGATCTTTTTAAATCTTCTTTATAAAAAGAAAAATTTTGTATTTTCAATAATCAGTGAAGGTGATTTGCGAACTAACTTTATAAGATTTCTTTAAAGCTTCATTCCATTGCGGACGTAAGAAAGTAACGAGTGGTGAAAGTCACATGATACAAACTTTTCATAGTATCGATCTTCGCTACTTAAGATATGTATGAGAGATCTATTAAGAAAATGACATATGATTGTGATTTGAAATGACAGAGTGCTAAATATTGTTTTTTTTTTTATAATATTAAATAAATATATAAAGAAAGTAGAGTATTGACTTAGTTTAGTTATTTATAAATCCATTTATTTAGTTTATGATTATTTCTTTTGTTTTTATGTTTAAAATAAAAATAAAAGAGAACTCTTTATCCCATTCATAGCTACTCATGGCTGTGATGTCACCCGACCATGAGACTGAACTAGCTGATGGTCAAAACCTCTCTCACATTACGTAAATAGTATTCTTGTTGGTAATATATCCACTTTGCGTAATTCTTATATTCATATAGGTTTGGCACTTGGTGTCCTTCGGACGACCATAAATATGCATTGGGGATATATTACAGTTGTGAGAATAACCCATAAGTTTGAATAATAATATTTTAGGTCGAATCACTTAATTAAATAAAAATACACAGGCACGTATATTAATACACCTTATACATATTCAGTAGTACATACCTGTCTAGTGAGAGGTAAATAGGGTTTTGTTATATATATATATATATATATATATATATATATATATATATATATATATATATATATGTGTGTGTGTGTGTGTGTGTCATATTATTATTACTATTTGCGGGATATTCCGTGTAGTTAAATGCTCAGTCACCAATTCTATACAAGATAGAATAAAATTTATAATTTAGGTTGCTTATCTAATTATGGATAAGACTCTTATTATATTATTAATCTACAGCTTAACTCATTTGGGGGTTATAGGGTCTCGTGGTCATCTAGAATGTAAATGGGGTGAGAGAAGCATTTGTAAACAATAACTATATAATGTTTTTTAGTTATATTATAAGTATTTACTTAAGTTATCAAAAGAAAGCAATTCATGGATTAAATCAAGAATCATGATTTGCTCAATTCTCCCACCATCCAAGTACATGCCAGACCAATTATGCTACTCATCTAATATGTTTTCAGGTCATTGTAACAATAATCAATCTAAAGACATTTGATTTAGATTGCACAGATATCCCAATGTTTATTTGAATGATGAAATAATCTCAGAGCTCTATTATATGAATAATAAGTCAATCCTATTACAAGATGATTATTAAGTAATGAGGACTATTGTGAAACTGACAATTACTATAAAGGATAGACAATGATAGAGATCAGGTACATTTTTATTACACATCATTATCTATTTTAAACAGGATAAAATCTATATCTTGGCATTATACAATGTTTGGATCAATTAATTCAGTATTATTTAAATAAATGGCATGTACTACTAAACTGATAAGTAATACAGTTTTAAACAAGGTAAAATCTATATCTTGGCATTATACAATGTTTGGATCAATACAGTATTATCTAGATAGATTGCATATACTACTAAAATGATAAATATTACAATTATATTATGTTGAACATATGTGTGTGTGGAAATGGTTGATCAAACGTACATAGTAAAATAATTTAGAGGGAATCTTATTTCAACAAACATTTGTTACAAGACACATTCTTTTACAAACAATTCGATGATGATTTAACATTAATTTCACATTAACTACAAGCTTGACTAAATAACATTTAAATTACACAAATCCTATACACTTAATATTTGGAGGCTCTTCCTCTTATCTGTTATTTCAATAATATTTATAACTCTATTTATTAAATTATTAGTAATACAAAATAATTATATATTCACATACCAATGTTTATATCATCTATTCCCATTCTGTGCTCTCCATGAACTAAGAAAACGGTATCAAATAATCAATCAGTGCCATTGAAATTATTTCCGTATGCCTATAAATCTATACTTACTATATAAAAATAAGTAATAATTTTATTAAAATCAGCATTAAATAAAGTAAAATTTTGTAATCCAATATTACATTCATACCGGGAGGGTGAATTTCCAGTAATAATAATAAATGAAAATAATGATAATGTGGGTGATATGATTTGACAAGCTACTTAGAACTTACAATTCCAGCGATGGTCTCCCTCCATATCTCTAAGTTTATCATATCTCTGAATGTGTGCGCATTTATAAATTTATAATCATAACGCATTTATTGATTATATTTTCTATCGGTTTACTTGCAGAATGAATAAACTTCGCAATGCGGATGGCACAACGAGCCAATCATTAAATTATATACCCGACTTCAAGTATATTACAGAAATCACTAAAACCTTTATCTGAAATAACTAACATATACTACATAACAATAAATATGTGGAATGAAGAGGGAGAGCAAAATGCTAACAAATAAATATTCACATACAGGCACGTGAGGGTTAATAAAAACCCCAAACATCAACTTAATTCATCAACATAGTAACTACCAACTTTTCTGACACAAATGATGCAGAACCCAGAGAACTTATCATGAATAAGTGGAGCATCTACCACTTTACTTTAAGGAATATAATCATCACATCATATATTATCAAATAAGGAAATATACCACCATCCATGGCTCAATAGGTAAATAAGTAAAAGGAGCATTACTCAATCCGAATAGCATGATTATCCCTTCAATTGTCCATTCAGTCAAACGGTATTTAACGCATTTCATATAGGACAAATCCATAAACAGATAAACTCTAAAATTTTTACAATCTTTAGCTTCTGATAGCGAACACACACGCAAATACATGATCATATATAAAATATTTTCAAAATCACATCAGACAATAAAATGTTATATTATCATTAATTAAATTATAAATGAATCTAATATCTATGAAAAATTATTAACATCGAATTTCAAATTAGCATAAATACTATCAAGTAAGCCTGACCATTTGGCAATATGGGCATAAATACTTTCATGTATCTATTTATTATTACCAACCGATGAATAATGATAAAGCATTCAATTTGCACCAATAATATGAGCAGGGGAATATATAACATTTTATATAATATAACAAAAGAAAATATTACCGGCTTGGTATAACTTATACCAAACTCTCCGAGAAGTTCTAGAGAAGATTGGGTACACAAATACATAATAATAAATCAAATTAATGTCAAAATAAACAAACAAAAAATAAATACATCTACCTATCTATCACACGCAATGAAAGAAATGCATATCAAACCTTCTATCATTAAAATAAAAGTTCCATTTTATCTCTTTTTTTTTTTTTAGTTCATACTTGAAACTTTAAAAGCAGAAACGACGCGTAACTCAAGATGATAAGATGAATAAACAAACATTAAAATATATAAACATTACCTGAAGGATAAACATGAATTTGGCAAAACAGCAATAACCTCCAATGTTCTTAGGGCTTCCTAATGAACATTATAAGCAGCTTTTGCACATATTTGAATCAATTTTTTTTTTTTATAAACTCTCCACAGTGCAGCAAGATCATCCAAATAAGTGTTTATGATCCACACTATTTTGACTTTGTTCCATCTTAACTTTCCTGCAATTAATAAAATTTAATAACGATCAAGATCAGGGTTATTTGGTCATCTATGCTTATACATATTTCTGATAAAATAATTATCAAATATCATTAGGTTACACATTCTATCACTCATATATAGGTATGAATAGTAATGTAATGTAGTATATATAGCTATTCTAATAATTTAAAGAATTAGAACGAATTATTTCTTTGTTTCAGCCTTATTTTACACAATAAAAATAGGAAACTTATTAAATGAGAGTCAATAAAATATTCCATTACACAGTTCAGCATAACTTTCTCAATTAATATTAGTATTGTTAATTTATGTACTTCCAGTATCACAATATTCATTATAAGTAAATTATAGCAAAATTGTATTAGCAATTTAATTTTTTTTCATATAATATCCATGCATCTTAAATAGAAGTAAATTCAAATTGTTAGTCGATAAAGCTTGGAGCCAGCATACCTTTAAAGGTTTATCCTTCCATATTGAATAATCCTATCATGTGTCCTTCATAGCTTGAGTAGTATGAGAGAAGTTTACTAAATAAAAAGAATATTAGAGAATTTGAAGAAAATATTAGGTTCACATGTTTTCTTACATAAATTATCTCAATTTTATTTTTTACTGTCTTTTCTTCAGAAAAATATTTCACCTTCCTTGAAACTTTCTTTGAAGTCTCCTGTCTACTTAGCCATGCCTCTTTTTTTATAGTTATAATGAGGCCAACAATATGCAAGGATTTATTACTTGTAAAAAAAAAAAATGTTAGGAATAGAGTATTGAAAAAAACAAATTAAATTACAAATACTAACTAATAATAAATAAAATAAATAACTTTTACATTTTCAAATGAAAGATTTTATACAATAAATAATTAATAAAAAAAATCATATTAACTGATAGTGTGTGTGTGCATCTGCCTTTCCATTAATCCAGAGGTCTATTAATGACTGAGCGATTAGAAATATCTATGATAAAATAAATGATGTTATTGAAAGATGGATATACGGAGTAATAATTAGAAATATGATTGAGGTGTGAAGTGTGAAATGATGTGAATGGACATGCACCCACATATACAAGTTAGATCTTGGAATGGCAATAAACAATAGATTAAAAAATTAATGAATAAGCACTCATCAGACTTTACAGATAAACAATACTTATTACCACTGGTTGAGCTTTCTTACCAATAACTCCTGATACAATCCATTCTCCTCTCCCACTATTAGATATACATCAAAACAAAATTTTAACGATTGGTACATTCCAACTAACATCCTAAGAACATTTCAACCGAATTATACATTAAGTTATATCACAATTCATTTTTTTAATTACATAGATAGTGAAAAGGTAGATGAATAAAAAATTTGATAGATAATTAAATAAACAGATAGACAGATAGATACATATGTGCACATTTACATACATGCATAGATAAATATATAGACAGGTAGATTGATATATGAATAGATAGATAGATAGTTAGATGGATAGATGGATAAAAAGTTAAATAGACAAATAAAATCTAAAAAAATAATTAGAGTTTATTTACTTAAAAAATTACAATTTGAGTTATATACATCTTATTCACTTAAAAAAAAAAGTGAACTGAATGTTTCAAAAATGCATCATGAGTGTGAGAGGGTTTGGTCTGACTTCTCAACTGATGGATAGTTGTCATAGAATTATTAGAATAAAAGATGCACTGACATAAATATAGCCAACTCTTGGAAAGATATAGATAAATAGATAGAAAGGTCAGCAGCAAACAGATCTTTCAATTTATTTGTCACTTAATTTTTAGGTAGTTAACTTATTAGATTGGTAGATAAGTAAGTAGATAAATAAATAAATTAGTAGATAGGTATATGAGTTAATAGGTGCATAAATAAGTAAAAAATAAATCAATAAATAAATTGATCAATAGGTAGATAGATGGATGAATAGATTGATTGGCAAGTACATTAATACATACAACAATATGTAAGTAATTAGACAAATATATAAATGGGTATATATCTCTAGATATGTATAGTTAAATAAATAGATAGATGAATAGTCATATATATATATATACAGGGGTGCATTAATATAGTGTGAAATGTGTATGATTGTTAATAAAAATCTTTGTTACATTTTTATTTACCATTAGAAAATGATTACTAATAATATCTATTATATTTATCTGAGGTGGATGGCCATGGGATCATCACTGTCATGCTTGCTTAGCAACATTTACATGGAAGAACTTGAAACCACAGTCATAAATACTACTCCATGTCCACCTAAAGTATAGCTTTGATATGTTGATGATACATTTGTGGTATGGTCACATGGTGATATAAAATTACAGTCATTCTGGATGCACATTAACAACTATCTCCTACAGTTAAATTCAAAATGGAATCAGAACAAGAACATAAATTGGCCATTCTTGGATGTTCTGGTGACAAGACTCCCTCAGGGAAACTTGGCATATACATCCAATCATACAAGAAGCACTAAACAAGGAATTGTACTATCATGGAACAGAGCAAAGGATGTTTGTTCAGAAATCAAAGATTTGGAAAAAAAAAGATTCACATAAAACAAATGCTTATAAAAAATGGTTTTCTGTCAGCAGTCATAAAAAAAACTTCAATAGACAACACAAAGAGATACCAAAAGAGAAAACAATTATGAGTATGGTAGTGTATCCATACATACCAGGAATGGTGGACAAATTAAAGAAAATCTGCAGTCATTATAACATTAGAACTGCTTTCCAAAGCAATACCACACTTCGATAAATGCTTACTTCTACTAAGCCTAAACTGGAAATGCTGAAGAACAAAAACTGCATTTATGAAATACCATGTGAATGTGGAAGGAAATACATTGGTGAGACCTATCACCCTGTTGAACAGTGATTGAAAGAGCACAAACTAATGGTTAAAAGAAAAAAACCAGATATGTCTACCATATCAGATCATGTATGTACTAATGAACATATGCTTAAGTGGGAAAATACAAAGATATTGGATAAAGTGGAAAAAATGCATAGAAGAAAATCCAAGGCAGCTGCTCATATGACAATGGTAAATAATCCTATAAGTCAACCCAGTGTGGCAATACAAAATGTATGGAAGCCTCTAATTAAATTTTCTCTTAGGAAAAAAAAAATAATTAGCCATGTTTAAAAAAAAATAAAAAAAATTGAAAAACTCAGGAGGATTTGTACCAACTCTCATATATAAATATATCAAATTTCTACCATATGTTGCCTTTGACAGAATATCTTAGTTGGTAGAGCATTTGCTTTAAATTTGATATTCAAGAATCTGAAGGTGCAAGTTTAATTTCTAAGCAAATATTGTCACTGTGCATATAGGCCAGCAACACCCGAAGAAGAGTGGAGAATAATACTACTCGAAATGTTATATTATTATATAATTAATGTTTAACTTGTTAAAAGTGAAAATTAATTAATTTAAGCACTCTTAGTAAAATAATAATATAAAAGATAAATGAAATTTAAAATTGTCACTTTCCATTATTAAATCTGTATGAGTTTGAATTATAAATGTTATTTTAAATGGATAGATCTAAATGAAAATGATTTAAGTATTGAAATTTGCAATATGATTGTTAAATTAGATCAATTTACAAGTTAAGTTCATTGTAATTTCACTTTCTTCTGCCTCACAAACTCATATCTATTTAATTTAAAAATTATGATTTATATAATTTCAAGTGTTATAAAAACCACTACTAAATTATTTCTAGCAAAAAAATTAAAAGTTGATAATAAAACAACTAACAAATATATGAAGGATTTAATGTTTATGCTGACTTGCATTTATAACACAACAACATAGACACAACAGAACTCCAAATAAAACAACAAGATAGTCAGAACAACATTGTAAAGCCTATTATGTTTGGTTTGATATCAATGTACACATTAGAAATAATAAAATAGTATTGAAACTAAAACAAGTTTCTTTTGCAAATATTTATTTAGATTTAACAATAAGATTAAATTGTAATTGTAAATTAGTGATCAGGTTAATGCACATGCACTTTACAGATTTTAAACTATACATAAATGGATATTCTAATTCTAAAACACAAGATACATTTATTCAAGCATAATAAAGTAATTTAAAGTGATTGCTTAATATCTTTATGCTCTCATCTCCAAACACTTAAGATTGGCCCATACTTAAACGTTTGGGTTGAAAAAATAGATGGATTCATTCTATCTTTTCGTAAACACTTTATCTTGTGTTTGAGAATGAGAGTATTCATTTACAGTATAGTTTAAAATCTGTAAAGCCATATGCAATAGCCTGATCGCTAATTTACAATTACAATTTATTAACATAGTGCAATATAAATAAATACCTTACCAATAAGATTAAAGTAAATTCTTAAACTAAGAATCAAAATAAATCCTAAATTACTATTTTTCTAATGTATATAACATTTTTAGTTATATATTATGATTAATCACAAATAGACTATGACTTTGGATGAAGCAAAGTTAACCAAATAACAGATTGATTGCAATAATTTTATTTTGCTGATCAATAAATAAAAAAATATGGAAATGCAGTTTTAATGGTTTAAGGACATATCTACATATTGTGATTGTTTTAATCATTATTAAAATTATAATTTAATTTAATAAGTGTATAATTTATATAACATTTTCTATTTTAGATTGATTTAGAAAAGTACTGAAGAAAAATATGCAAACAATAAAAAAAGAATTCAAAAGTCCGATTTATATAAAAAATAAGTACTTCTTATAAATTCAGTGCAAAATTGTTACAATTGTAGTAGTTATTTTTTAAACATTTAATTAAAGTTTATCAGAGCAATACTTTTTATTATAATTGTTGTTGTCATAAATAAAGTAATATTTTTCCCTTGCCTAATTTGTTTATATATTGAATCCTGTAAAATGCTCAGGTGTTATTTTTCCATTAACATCTGCCAATAAAAAGATTTACTATTTGTTGTGATAATTAAAAATTGTTTTAATCTTTAGTGTAATGAGTAAATAATAAAATTTTAATCAAATATGTTTGAACATAAAAAATGAAATTTTGATATATATCGCCTGAAGTATCTAATTAAAATTAGTTAATAAAATTTAATCAAAAACGCTTTAAAAACCAAAAACTATTTTTTTTAAAAAAAAAAAAATGACGATACAATTGTTTTTAATTATAATACATAACATGTAAATATTAAGATTTATTTTGCCATATTTGTATTTAGATATTATTAAAAATTACGAATGATATTGGAAATAGCTAAGCAATTATATATATATTTAATATAGATAATTTCCATTTTTTATAGTATATATTTTTGCACATCTTCCAAATATAGGTTGACAAATAGTTGATAGAGAGAATATATTAGCTTAAAATTTAGACATTGCGTAGTAAGTGAAAAATATAGTTACTTTTTTTTAACTAAATAGAATATACTGCAACTCATTTCTTTAGAGAAAACGCGGAGACAAAAATTATAACACATTTATACACACACTTACATATCTATCTATCTATCTATCTATCTATCTATCTATCTATCTATCTATCTATCTATCTATCTATCTATCTATCTATCTATCTATCTATCTATCTATCTATCTATCTATCTATCTATCTATCTATCTATCTATCTATCTATCTATCTATCTATCTATCTATCTATCTATCTATCTATCTATCTATCTATCTATCTATCTATCTATCTATCTATCTATCTATCTATCTATCTATCTATCTATCTATCTATCTATCTATCTATCTATCTATCTATCTATCTATCTATCTATCTATCTATCTATCTATCTATCTATCTATCTATCTATCTATCTATCTATCTATCTATCTATCTATCTATCTATCTATCTATCTATCTATCTATCTATCTATCTATCTATCTATCTATCTATCTATCTATCTATCTATCTATCTATCTATCTATCTATCTATCTATCTATCTATCTATCTATCTATCTATCTATCTATCTATCTATCTATCTATCTATCTATCTATCTATCTATCTATCTATCTATCTATCTATCTATCTATCTATCTATCTATCTATCTATCTATCTATCTATCTATCTATCTATCTATCTATCTATCTATCTATCTATCTATCTATCTATCTATCTATATTGTTTTTTTCATTAGTATTACATTTGAATGTTAATTAATGTGTAATTTTAATTCTAATATAATATTTAGAAATTTTATTTAAATATTACTCACTTTTTTTAAAAAAAATATTTATAGAGCTTTTTCTTTTTTCATGAAAACTTTTACCAAATGTTGAAAATTTTTATTTTTTGACAAATTTAATTATTTTCTTAAAGAAAAATTCACGCTTAAAATTTTAATATTTTTAAATATATATTTAAAAGATTTAAACCACAAACATTATTTTATAATATAAATTTTTATTTGAAGTAGAAACTTTTCTTATACAAACCTAATTTGACTTTCAAACGCTTTGTTTGTGGGAAAAGAAAAGTTTAAAATTTACGTGTTTTAAATTAACCTTAATGCTTTCCAAACCTACTATGGTTTCACATTCATATTTATAGCTTTTTTTAAGACAGCGTTCAAGCTCTTGAAAATCAAAATAGAAATGTTTGAAAAATATTTAATCATTTTTATATAATTCAGTTGAATATTATTAAGATTTTTGTCAAAACAATGTTGCGTTAAATTTAGGCTAAGGATATTGTCAGACTCCACTTTGATTTCGTTTAAATTTTTTTGTCCAAAAATATTTTTATAAAAATCAACCTTATGATAAGAGTAAATGTATGGTACTATATAAATGTCAATTATTTATTAGTAGTATAAAAACTGCTTTACTTATTACGCTTTTTTTGGATAGGATTAATTTGCTATTAAAAACTATAGAGATTTTTCAATTAATTCATGACTTCTATATTATATTTTTATATCTTTTCAGAAATTTTTGTATGAAAATTAAGATCCATTTTTCACTTTCATTCAAAAGTGAACATATTATTTTGGGTTTTTGTCTTCCTATCTTGAAATATTAGATACATATAGATATTATTTTCATTTTACTTTTAATATTTTATTTTGATGTATATGATTTTTTGGTTCTGATCAGTGCATCTCTTATCTCAATTGCATCATATCACAATCATTCACCAGTAAAGAAAGTCAGACATCCTATCTTATTATCATGTATTTTGAAAACAACCTTTACTCTTCAAATGATATGGATATATATATTTAGCTGTTTTTATTTATTTCAAAAAATTACAAAGGCATAGAAAAACTTTCTCACATTCCTCTAATTATTAAAAAATATAACAAAAATCTATATAAGACTGAAATTTGAATATTATATTAATGAATATTAATTGCTATCTTTTATGCTAAACTATGAAAATTTACTTGTAGAAATGTAATAAATTGAATGCATTTTGGTATCTTAAAAAAGATAATCATCACTATTTCTGCAATATTAACTTGGCTTATAATACCTGAACAGTTTTGTGTGGCTGATTTAATACATATTTTTCAGGGTTTTTATTTTTAATCAATATTTTCTTTCTTTATTAAATTTTTATATTATTCAAAGAATTTTTCAAAGTCTAATTTTAAAAAATAAAAGCAGTTTTAAAAACAATATATTAACCTTGCAGATGAACAAAAAGAGTAATTAACAAAAATAAATAATTGCAATAAACGACCACAATTTTAGCATGTAAATTAAAAATGTATTTTAAAAAATAGTTTCCATTAATTGTTTAATAAATAATACACATTTTGGTAATGAACATATTCAAGTAATGAAAAATATTCTTTTAATATTAAAATTTAGTTATTACTAGAAAACAACAAAAACAATAGCATTATTCTTTATAGAGGACAGTTTTTGTTTAATAGAAGGCAGTTGTAGGCATTTTCCATTTGATGTAAATTTTTAGTTCAAATATTTTTCTGTTAAAAATAATTATATTTGAATAAAATCTAAATCTAAATATAACATACTTTCTAAGAAACAAATTTTTAATTTTATTTTACAAAAATGAAAATATAGATATTGATATTTTGTATAAAAAAATTATGATTTACTTTAAAGAAAAACTCAAGTTGGGCAACTGCAGAGAGTGAATTTTTGATTTTTGAAAGATTGCAAAGTCATTAACAAATCGGTAAAACACCTTGAGTCTAAATGCAGAGCCAACACATCTTTCACAATATATTGCCCCAAAGCTTAAGATTACACTTTAAAATTCTTATTATATTTTCCATTACAGAAGCATTGTTAGAATTTTTTCTACTTTATTCCTTATATTAAGTAATACATTATATAATTCATTTGCTGTTAAAACTAAGTAAAAGTGTAACAAATGCATAGAATTAGAATTAAATAATGAACATAATAAGTGAAGTGTAGTTGGAGTATTAAAAAATTATGAAAAAAAATTAAAAAATTAATTACCAAGATAATATTCTAAATTTACAAAACACAATAGAATTCAAGTTTTTACAAAAAATAAAAGAAAATAAGTATATAGAATATTAGAATAAAAACAATCTAAAGAGATGAAAATTAATGTTAAAATAAATTCAAGTTTAGAAATGGAGAAAGTTATAAATGTTATAATTTTAAAATATAACAATAACACTAGCTAAATAAAAATAGTCAAATAATATTACTCAAAAGTTCATAAGAATTTTGAGTGTCCAGAAATGCCTGCACTGAGATTGATCTCAGCACTTGCACTTTGGATTCTGGGACTTTACCACTACGTTAAACCAGATAGGGCATAAAAATTACTAAAAGAAAGAATGTTATTGGTTGTGCTAAATATTCTTACAAATATTTAATAAAAAAATAAAATAAAATTATGTATGAATGATGTAAAAGATATAATAGGAGAAAATAATCAAATAACATTAAAACTATAAAAATGTCATAAAGTGTAACAATATAAAATATAAAGTAACAAATCAGATTAAAAATCATACTACTTAAAACAAGAATATCTACAATGATAAAGATATTTGTAAAACAAAAGAAAACCTCTGTAACATAAGTGATAACAAATTGTAAAAAACTATTAATAATATCTATTCCTTATAAAAAAAGAATATTACTTTATTGCTCAGAAATCCATAAGAAATTCAAGCACTAGATTCAATCCTGGGACCTTCCAATCTCAAGTTGAATACTCTACAAAGTAACCAAACCATGCAGGGTTTCATTCCTTACTATCATGCAATACTAAAATAATATTCTATCTATTACTTTGTAAAGATTATTTTTGTCAGTGTTCCAGAATTTTAGGGATAGAGCAAACTGTGTGTGTTTTTTCATTTACAAACATATGCTACATAAATTCTAGATACTAATGTTTATTGATGCACTGAATAAAATAAAACTGATGTGTCTTTGCCTTGTACATATATTTTAACTATGGAATAGCAACTCCAGTAGAATGTTCAATTCAGTATAAATTTCATTATCATTTAAATCGAATCATATAATATATTACTCAGTGTTACGATATAAGCTATTTCTATATTATTTATATGATTTTATAAAATCATTAACCGTTTAATCAAATATTTTATTAATGTCATTAATTAACTTTCTTAAAAACTTCAAGATAACATCACTTACATCAAACCTTTATTTTAATTAAAATTTTTGAATTTTGTTACCATGTAATATAACTCTTTATTGTTAAACACATGTTTTGATTACATTACCATCAAACTGTTGATTTTGTCACATACCAGTATTTGGGGGAAAAGGAAGCATTTGTTAGTTTTCAAAAATTTTATAATAATACTTCCAAATCAGTTACGTTGCATTTTAATTCAACTGTTTTCCTTAATCAAATGAGTTCTCAAATTCCCGCGAAAGTACACCAATGTATATATTCTAACCTCCCCCTGCGCATCCTCACCCCAAAATATACTGTTTATTACGAATATTATGGGTTCTAGCTCAGTTAACAAATAAATAAATGAAATATTCAGTATTAATTAAAATGATTACTAGCTCTAATTTTAAAATACAAATACGGTTCAATTTTAAAATGAATTAACAAATATTTACTATTTCATGAGACATGGAGTGACAATACAGGGAACAAGATAGACTACATTGAGCCATTATCCACACGATACTACCTCAATGGCATAAGAACACTACCCCCCCTTTTTACTATACCAAATAACTAACTCATAGTATTCTTACGACTTTCTGAGCTCTATTCACTACGATTAAAATAATAATCATATCCTAATCTTCTTTATAACAAGAATCTAGCTCAATTAAATAAAATGAAGTAAAATAAAATAAAATCTCAGGTTCATAAATTGTATTCTAACTGATTTAAAATTACGGTAGTAAAATATGAAAAGGGAATTTTATGTCATAATCTACTACACAGCAACTAATAATAATAAAAAATAATAATAACAATAATAATATAATATAATCTTATTTCTTCCTAAATGAAATAAATAAATACGTACGCGGTAGTATTTAATAATCTGACAACAGAATACGTGTGGCAACATTAGCATATAATTTAATGTAATATTGTGGCAACCGACTTATGACCAATAAATAATATAAAATTATGATCTTTTAATTTTAACATACCAATAAATTCTCAAAATTATTATAACACTTTTATGTTTACCCTTTGTGCAAAATTTATATGTCTGTTTCAATTATATATGTATCGTGATTTCATGCATCCATGTGGAGAAATAACAACTCGAACACAAAAACTTTAAAACAAATTTAAAACAAAGTTTATTAACAACATAAATAAATTAACAATATTTTTACACTATATACATTGGATATCCCTTACTTTCATATCTCAACTTAGTTTATTAGTTTATAAATGAAATCAAAATATTATTTACTTTTCCTAGTTAAATCTTATTTTTTTTTTAACACTTAAAAAAATACAGTATTATTACCTGATTTATTATTATGGTTAGCTTATTACAAAATGCATTTCTTATATGATTATCACAAACACTTTTCATCCCTAATATTATTAAAATTACATTTTTACAAAATTTACATTCCTAATAAAATTCTACAAAATAACAAAATTTAGTTTCATATTGGTTGTATGGAATCTTACAAAGTCAAAACACTATTCTACATTCGGTATTAGGTTTTTATTATTCATTATCCGATGTTTATTAATCCTAATATTCTCATTCAAGCCTTACTTTGGATGATATAATTATAACTATTAATATACCATGCACAAGTATATGTTTATTATACTTTACTGAATTTTCTCTTGATAAATATGCAATACTCATTACCTCCAACATTAATATTAAAAAAAAATTCAAATTTTATTATCACTTTTAAAATACTTGGTTTAGATTTCTTTTCAAAATCTTATATTCATTTCTGAATTAATTTTACAATGTATTATATGATTCTTTCTCTCTTTATGATATTTTGGACTTTCAATTTTAAAGTTACACAATTCTATACATTCAAGCAAATAAACTATTCTTACATAAACGATAACATATCTTCAGTTCTATTTTATTCATTATTTCTTTGAAAATATCTTTCTGACCTATGCAGATTCACGAAATAAGGATAGCGAAGACAGATGCATAGGATCAAAATGCAACTAGAATATTACTCGTCATATACCTTGACAATCATGGCACAGTGAATTAAAAGACACTATAGAGGAGTGACCTTTACCTGTCTACCAACCTCTATCCTAGGAATGATGCTAAAGCTATTTCTTCAGCTTTATTCTGACATCAAAAGTTTAAAGATATGCAAAACACTGTCCAAGCCATATGTGTTCAGTCATAGGACTTAGTTAACTATACTAAACCACACAAAACTAAATATGATCCAAATCCCTTATATTTTCCTATTTCTTAAAAAAAAAACACATCATCTTGGTTTCCTCTCCACTAGTACTTCCAAGTCACTATCCGATCTTATTTCTCAACATTTTTTCTATACTGTACATCGACAAATACATATCTGCATTACTAACAATAATAAAATTCATTGATATTTTAAAACTATTCCACTGTTCTATAAGAAAATCTTTTTACTACTTTCCTCTGTATATTTAATCATATACAAACTATTTAAATATCTGAATACTTTATCACATGAAAGTTCAAAAGAATCACACAATTGTTCTGTTAAATTATATTATTAATATACTTTAAATAAATTGTTGCATGCATATTCCGAATTACTCCTATCTCATTATATGTTAAAATGTTGCATAAAATGTGTACATATAATTAAGACTTTCACACTTCATTCTTAGTCAATAGATGATCTAAAAAAATACATTATGCATTATAAATAACTACTAAAATTACCAAACGACCTTTATCTCCTCGATCGCGTTCCGTAGGCTTCACCATCCATTTGATCCTTGTAGATATAAGATTCACATCCATACACTTTATTTTAAACACTATTTCTATAATTTTATCAAGCTATTATATTTAAATTTTAATATTACTAAATTTATGTTTTATGTTTTCCCTAATCTCACATAACATTTTATATTTTAAAATAAATTAGTAAAAAATATTCAAACTATATTTACCGTACTCCTTCATCAAATTTTCCTGAAAACTGTTCATACTAAAGCCAAAAAAAAATTGTTTATCATTTCTTTTCCATTCACTTAATGTTCCTCTCCCTGCTTGTTCAATTTTAAGGTAAAACAAATATTACTTTGTTCAATAAATATTCATGAATGATAATCCTTGGTTTTTATAATATTTAATACAATTATTAATTATGATATTAGTTAATCCCATAAAGAAAACTTCTAAATATTCTCTTCTAATATTTCTTGCTAATATTTTCTCCTGCGCGACTTTTATGATGCATCTTCTCAGTACTTTGATTTAAATATTCAATAAAACTTTTCTGTTTCCATGGATTCATTTCATTAAGTAAATTAGATTTATAGTTTCCAAATCTTTATCTTTATTAATCATTTCTCTAATGAACACTTTATAATATTTTTAATTCTTCTTAGAGAAAGTTTTTCGGTTCCTTTTTCATAAAACACAATAGCTCTTTTATATTATTATTCTGTAACTTTTTTCCTTCTTTTAAAAGTCTGGTACTATATACTTTGTAATGTTTCCTTTAAAAAGACAAACATTCTTTCTCCATTATAACTTTTACATAATTTTTTCTTTATGATATACGCATCTTAATTTTTCCATAGAGAAGAATAAAAAAAAAATTTCAGAGTAGCCTTTTAAAATTGTGCTTCATAATTTTTCCTGACAGCAAATAACTTTTCTTTTAAGTTTTCTATATAATGTCCAAATTATATTTATCTGAGTTCTAATGATTTTCTGGTTGATCACAAATAAACTGTATTCAAGGCACTTTACAATTATTTTTACTTTATCAATACTTTTAGGTACTTTTTTCTGTAGTATTTCCATTTTTACTGCAAGGTTTCGGCTAAACTTGAATAAAAATCCTGGTAAGAAATCTTTTAAATTAGCCTTCCATTTAAAGGCAGTTCAAAATATTATATTTTAAAACAAAACTTTTAAAATAAATACAAAAATTTTTTAAATTATAACACTTTTCTAGCTTACGATCTTCTACAGCTATAAAAATATGTTCCTCCTTCCTTTACTTACTCATTCCTTCTCCCGCTCCGTCTAATTCCTATATTTCGTCTGCTAAAATACCTCCGTTGATTGGTTAATGACTTTTTTAGCGCGAACAAATTTACACATTTTTAGTTTTATAATAGATTAAACTTTTTAAAATAAAGAATTTATGACGTCATGTCTTAAAATATTATTTAGAATAGTATTTTTAAACTCAATTATAGTTTTATCAAAATCATTTAAATTTTAAAACAATTATTAAAATAACATTTAATATTTCAACTTTTACTTTAACGATAGATAGCAATTATATTTAGTTTTATAATTCACAAACTTTATTATTATATTCTAACAAGCATGTGTGTGAAGGTATATAATATACAGTCACATGATTACTAACTTTATCAGATGATTTTTTTTTTAATTTACGTCTCGGTCTAAATTACCAAAACAGATATATTTTATAAAAATTTGGAAAATAATTTAAAAATGTAGAACTAAATATAATTCTCACCATCCCCAAAGTTTATCTTAAAATATATTAGATTAAATTTGAATATTAATTATAATTATAATATTACATATAGCGTTTATTTAATTTATTAGTTTTAAAACATTACAATTGGATTGTTAATATACTTTTAACTATTTATAGCTGTATTATTTTATATGGCCAGCTTTTACAACCATAAGCAAGGATATAATTAAGCTTTATTTAACTGTTTTTTAAATAATCCATTACACTTTTACATACCAGGTATTTTTCAGCCTTAAATTGTACTATAAAATCTAATCGATCATACAATTATCAATATATTACACAAACATATTTTAAAATTTAAAATTTTTTAGCAATTGACCATTCTTCCTTATTATGACCTATAGATAAGGTCACATAACTTCCCCCTTCGAATAAAAATTTTTAAATTAAACATCTAGTTTAATACTTACTTTATTTATTAATACTCCTCATTTTATTATCTGCTACAACCAAATTCCATCTTATACTACTCAATACAACAGAATACACTGTTTGCTATACAAATTTATACAATATCTGGACATTAAACTCAGACTTTGAACTATTAATACTTATAAAAAAAATTTTTCTACACTTCTGATGGGTATGGGATTAAACTTCTAGCGTTGTATGTTCCTTTTTCACCATCCGGTGTAGTTAATACAAAAGTTTTCTCTCCCACTTTTCTAAAAATCTTGTACGGACCTTCATATAATTCTAGAAATTTTCTGAACTGATTTCTTTGTAGGTTGCTAACATGGGGTGTTCTAATAAGAACTAGATCATCAACTTTGAACGGATGTGGTCTATTATGGGCTTGCTTTACTCTCTTAGCACCCATAACATGTATCTTTACTTTGGCTTGTTTTAAGTCATGATTTCTATCTATTGGCTCTCTTATCAAAGATATAGGTGTTTGAATTAATAACTTTTCATGTTTGCCATAGTGTAGACGGAATGGTGTAAAGCCTGTGGATACTTTGCAAGTACTATTTATATATTTGACAACCTCAGAGAGTTTATGGACCCACTGTTTATGATCATCAGCTACATAAACCCTGAATGATCTACTGAGCTCCCGCATAACACGTTCACAAGGATTAGACTGCGGATTTCTAATGGAGCTCATAATATGTCTGAGGTGTTGAGTTCGAATCCACTCATTCCATCTACTAGATATAAAAGCAGTTGCATGATCAGTAAGAATTATTTCTGGCTTTTTAACTAATGGAAATTGATACTCAAGCAAACATTTAATTACATAATGAGTGCTGGTTTTAGGTACTGGGTAGGCTGAGACTAATTTACTAAAAACATCATACGTAACAAGTATAAATTTTTGACGATTGAATGGTGGCAGAGGCCCATAAAAATCGATCGCTAATAATTCATTAGGATGATCTGGAATAATGGGTTGCATGATTCCCACATAAGATTTACTACAGTGTTTAGATTTTAGACATATTTTACACGTTTTAATCTTTTTAATTACGCGTTTGTACATTTTATTCCAAAAAAAATATCGATTTTAATACATACATAATTTTTGGTGCTCCATAGTGCCCATAGCTACTATGAACATACATAATTAGTTTATCAATCATGGAGTTAGGGACAACTATCTTCCATGATTCTCCCTGATTATAATTTATATTGTACATAAGCAAATTTTGATAAATTTTATATTTATTAAAAATCATTTTAACGCGTTTATTTTTGCTATTTATATTATCATGATTATTTAAGATAGTCATGATCCTATTTAATCTCATATCCTGACTCTGAATCATAGTGAGATTATTATAATCATCAGCTATAGAGTCATCCCTAACCAAATTTATGTTACTGATAATAATGTTTTGATTAACAGGATTTTGTGACATTAAACAGATAGGGTGGCGGCTAAGAATATCAGCAGGGATATTCTGTCTCCCTTTAATATAAAGTACTTTATAATTGAATTGTTGGAGATACAAGCTCCACCTAATAAGTCTCTCATTACTGAGGTAGCTTTTATTTAAAAACTCTAAGCTTCTATGGTCGGTCAATACAATCACAGTAGAACCTAGTAAAAATTGCCTTAATTTCTGAAAAGCCCAAACAACTGCTAGGGTTTCCTTTTCAGTAATAGTGTAGTTCAACTCAGCACCTCTTAGATGTCTGCTCAAGAAGTACAATACATGAGGTACCTGATCCTCATCAAGTTGAAATAACACTACACCCAGACCATAGTAACTACTACCTGTTTGCACATAAAATATTTTATTGAAGTCAGGATAACTTAAAATTACATGCTTTAAAAATTTATCTTTAATCAAATTAAATTCACGGTCATGATCAGGGGTCCACCTCCACCTCTCAATCTTTTTTAGTAATTTAGATAAATGTATGGTGTCCTCGGCAAAATTTTTATAGAAGCGGTTGTAATAATTACATAACCCAAAAAAAGATTTCAGCTGCTTTACCGTTTTTGGTGTGGGGAAGCGTTGAATAGCTGCTATCTTTTCTGGATGGGGCTGGATACCATGCTCACTTATTAAGTGTCCCAGAAAAGTAATTTCTTTCACTGCTATTGAACACTTCTCCAAATTAATTTTTACATTTTTTGCAGTGCATTCACTAAAAAACATTTCTAAATGTTGGAGATGCTCTTCCAAACTGTCAGAAGCAATGATGATATCATCCACATACATGACAATCTTTTCTTTTAATTGCTTTGAAAAAATCATGTCCAAACATCTGATTAAGCCAGCACCACTATTAATGAGACCAAAAGGTATCCATCTGAAAACATATGACTGGCCTTTAAAACGAAATGCTGTGTATTGCTGATCATTCTCATGTAACAGTATTTGCCAATAACTAGCTGTTAAATCAAATGTAGAGAAAATTGACCTCTTATGAAACTTAGTTAGGAGCTCATGTACAGGTGGAGGAATGTCACGCTCTGGTACAGTTATAGAATTCAACATGCGAGCATCTAAACATACCCTAATATTGCCATCCTTCTTCTTTACAATAACCAATGGGTTTACGTAAGGAGAAGGGCACTTTTTGATTATATTCCACTCTAGCATCATGTCTATTTGACTCTGTACCTCGTCCTGATATTGATATGGGATCGGGTACATCTTTTGATGGAAAGGATCATTACACTTCAACTTAATACGATGGGTATATCCCTCTATTATACCAGGGATTTTAGAAAAAATGCTTTTAAAGCTATACATTAATTGATATAATTTCTCATTTAATTTAGAATCGACTGCACATATATGTTCAATTTTTGCTTTTATGCTAGCATCAATCAATGTATTATGGATGCATAGTAATTGATTGGAAAGGTTATGCACACCATATTCAAAATTAAGCCTTTCCTTCTTACAGGTAAAAATTTTATTAGAAAAATCTATTTTACAATCATTTAAAATCATGAAGTCAACACCTATTATGGCTTCATGTATCAATCCAGGCATAATAAGAAAAACATGCCCAAACTCTGTATTATTAATTTTGAAGGTAATCCAAACTTGTTTATTTGTTAACTTAGTTCTCTTTCCATTTGCTAGAGTTACATGTATTGGTTTTACTGGCAGTGAAGGTATATCACCTTTTATGCATACCAGATTTTTATAAGTTGACTCTGATAATATGGAAGCTTGGCTTCCAGAGTCAATCAATGCTTCAACTTTTATATTTTTAATGTTTAAAATTACAACCGGACATTGATACGTAATAGGTGGTTCACCTATTGTAAAGGGTTCTAAGAAATCAATGTCTAAATCCAAAGTATTCAGCATCCACATCTGATCGTTCCCCATTTCGTTAGCACCTGGTCCTTGCAAAGAGGAACTAATCCACAAAGACCTCTTCAGTTTAACTTTTTCTCACTTGTTTTTATATTGGGTTTCTTTAAAATGGTAGTAATACCACTAGTAGAGGGTTGATTATTTTGCAACTCTACCCTACTTCTAGATTTTTCAAATCTAACTGCTTTCTTAGCATATGGATATATCTTATTTCTATCACTAGAACTATATCTTCTTTTAAAACTTATTTGATGCCTTTGACTATTATAGTCAACATTGATATTAGACAATGGATAGTTATTTCTTTCTCTATTTGTTTTGAATCTATTATCTAAAGATGTTTCAGTGTTTTCTAGTGCATCTAATACTTCTGACACCTCTTCTATTGAATAACGGTTCACTGCAATTAATAGTTGTTCCACATTTCTGGGCAAATTGTGTCGTATTATTCTTACTATCTGTCCTTCAGACAATGGACATGCCGTTAGTGTTTTTAATCGAATAGCCTGACTTCTAAAGAAACTAGTATAGCTACCTTTATTCGATTGATATTTTTCCTGAGTTATCTGGAACCTAATGCTATCTTGCTTGTCAGCGTTCCAGAAACTACCTGTTATTAAACATCTAAAGTCACCATAGGTATTTGGCCTTTCAAAAAGTGACTGCCACCAGTCTTTGGCAGTACCTCCTAAGTGATTACTACAGATGACCAACTTTTCCTTTTCAGTTAAAACACATATTGAGAATAGCTCATCTAAACTATTTAGAAATTCATATGGATTTTCGGCATGGTCACCTCTAAATGGTTTGACCCTCATAAAGCGTAATGCCATCAAGTTATTTGTTCCTCCCTCACAACTAGTATTTCCTTTAATTATTCGGCTGTCTATTTCTTTATTATTATCAGATTCTATTTGATTACCTTCCTCCTTTCTTACATATTCTATTTTATCTATTGGGAATGGACTTTTATATTCTTCACATTTACTATGCGATGCTTTTTCTTTACCTAATTCTAACGTTTGATTGCTAATGGATTTTATCTCTTCTATTTGTTCATATACCTGTTGTAATTTTCCTTCCAAATTTACCTGTCCAATCACTTGATCTATGTATATCTTTTGTTCCTGTCTAAACCTATCTAAGTTTTGATCTATAGCTTCCTTATACTCATTACTATTTCTCTCTACCTGCATTACTTGTTCTTTTACGTCCTTTTGTAAGCGCTTTATATTCTCACCTATTTTGGACCAGTACTTCTGATCATCCTCCTTCCCAATATTAAAATCCTTTAATTTTCCCATCAAACCTTCTTCTATTTCTTCTTTTATATCTCTCTTATTTTGCACTACTAAATCATTAAACTTATCCACTAACTCTCTCTCCATTTCATCTTTCATCCTTATTCTACTCTGCATTATCTCTTCCTTTATCTCACATATTTCATTATTAATATCTAATTTATTATTATCAAACTCCTGTTTTAACTTGCTATTATTGGTCTGACATTGACTGATAGAATCCTCTATTTGCTTGTTTATACCTTTTATAGCAATTTCAGAAAATTCTGTAAACTTAGTCTTGAGCAATTCCTGGTTATAACAATCTATTTGTTCTATTTCTTCCCTTAAAGAACTAATAACTTTTTCACTATTGTCCAATCTTCATTCCAAGCCATTAAATTTATTATGTGCTTCCCCTTTAAAGTCTTCGATAGTCTTACAAGTATCATTGAGTTTTTTATTCATACTATCTATACACGCTTTGATTTCATTACTATTTTTACTCATAATTTCATTGAGAGATTCAAATTTTATATTACTCTCTTCTCTATTTCTACTTATATTCTCATTAATCTCTTTCATCATCAGTGCTATTTGAGACAATGAGAAGCTATCTACATCTCTTTTATGTGGGACTACTTCTTCTTCCTTTATTTTTAATTTCCTAATCTTTTCTTCTCCTTTTATTTCATCATCGGTAATTTGTACAATATCTGTAATTGTCTCTATATTAATTGTCTCTTCCGCTTCCCTTTCCTCCTCACAACTACTATCCACAATGAATTCAGATATTTCCTCTACTGAACTGTTATCTTGATTATCCATTTTTTTCTTTATAATACTTTTTCCTCAAAATTTAATATCCCAATAATATATTACTATTAACTTCTCATAAAATAATTTCTTACCAGTTCTTTTATCTCATCCAACCATCACCCACAATAACTATAGACAATACCTTCTATACACCTTATACTATCTAACTAATTATAATAACAATAACAATTAAAATTCTATGTGTCACAACATCACTTCCCACACGCATCATTCACAAATATTTTGCACAAACTAAAACACTTTCAAATATATTTTTCAATAATACTTCAATAATTGACATGGTCATATTAAATACCAATAATCGTTAGCCACATATGCACATTTTAAATTTTGTTTGTCAATTGACCCACAATAGTATAGTACGATTTTTTAAACAATCAGATTATCTACCACATAAAATTGAAATTATTTTAATAACAAATACTTAGTTTACTTTAATAACTAAATCCTAATAATTATTTCTATAATCAAATATGAAATTATCTACTTCTGTAAAATATGTCTATTGACAATCTCCCGATTTACATGAACAAATTCAAATACTAAACTATATGTAACTCCACTACACATCGTGCAGTCTCATTGGAAGAGCAAAATTTAACCTTCTGTTAGTTGAATCCAACCTATCGATTGTAGTTCCAACTACACATCATGCAACACATTGGGCGATCACAATCTAACCTCCCCCACGCATCCTCACCCCAAAATATACTGTTTATTACGAATATTACGGGTTATAGCTCAGTTAACAAATAAATAAATGAAATATTCAGTATTAATTAAAATGATTACTAGCTCTAATTTTAAAATACAAATATGGTTCAATTTTAAAATGAATTAACAAATATTTACTATTTTCATGAGACCTGGAGTGACAATACAGGGAACGAGATAGACTACATTGAGCCATTATCCACACGATACTACCTCAATGGCATAAGAACACTATCCCCCCTTTTTACTATACCAAATAACTAACTCATAGTATTCTTACGACTTTCTGAGCTCTATTCACTACGATTAAAATAATAATCATATCCTAATCTTCTTTATAACAAGAATCTAGCTCAATTAAATAAAATGAAGTAAAATAAAATAAAATCTCAGGTTCATAAATTGTATTCTAACTGATTTAAAATTACGGTAGTAAAATATGAAAAGGGAATTTTATGTCATAATCTACTACACAGCAACTAATAATAATAAAAAATAATAATAACAATAATAATATAATATAATCTTATTTCTTCCTAAATGAAATAAATAAATACGTACGTGGTAGTATTTTAATAATCTGACAACAGAATACGTGTGGCAACATTAGCATATAATTTAATGTAATATTGTGGCAACCGACTTATGACCAATAAATAATATAAAATTATGATCTTTTAATTTTAACATACCAATAAATTCTCAAAATTATTATAACACTTTTATGTTTACCCTTTGTGCAAAATTTATATGTCTGTTTCAATTATAAATGTATCGTGATTTCATGCGTCCATGTGGAGAAATAACAACTCGGACACAAAAACTTTAAAACAAATTTAAAACAAAGTTTATTAACAACATAAATAAATTAACAATATTTTTACACTATATACATTGGATATCCCTTACTTTCATATCTCAACTTAGTTTATTAGTTTATAAATGAAATCAAAATATTATTTACTTTTCCTAGTTAAATCTTTTTTTTTTTTTTTAACACTTAAGAAAATACAGTATTATTACCTGATTTATTATTATGGTTAGCTTATTACAAAATGCATTTCGTATATGATTATCACAAACACTTTTCATCTTTAATATTATTAAAATTATATTTTTACAAAATTTACATTCGTAATAAAATTCTACAAAATAACAAAATTTAGTTTCATATTGGTTGTATGGAATCTTACAAAGTCAAAACACTATTCTACATTCGGTATTAGGTTTTTATTATTCATTATCCGATGTTTATTAATCCTAATATTCTCATTCAAGCCTTACTTTGGATGATATAATTATAACTATTAATATACCATGCACAAGTATATGTTTATTATACTTTATTGAATTTTCTCTTGATAAATATGCAATACTCATTCCCTCCAACATTAATATTAAAATAAAATTCAAATTTTATTATCACTTTTAAAATACTTGGTTTAGATTTCTTTTCAAAATCTTATATTCATTTCTAAATTAATTTTACAATGTATTATATGATTCTTTCTCTCTTTATGATATTTTGGACTTTCAATTTTAAAGTTACACAATTCTATACATTCAAGCAAATAAACTATTCTTACATAAACGATAACATATCTTCAGTTCTATTTTATTCATTATTTCTTTGAAAATATCTTTCTGACCGATGCAGATTCACAAAATAAGGATAGCGAAGATAGATGCATAGGATCAAAATACAACTAGAATATTACTCGTCATATACCTTGACAATCATGGCACAGTGAATTAAAAGACACTATAGAGGAGTGACCTTTACCTGTCTACCAACCTCTATCCTAGGAACGATGCTAAAGCTATTTCTTCAGCTTTATTCTGACATCAAAAGTTTAAAGATATGCAAAACACTGTCCAAGCCATATGTGTTCAGTCATAGGACTTAGTTAACTATACTAAACCACACAAAACTAAATATTATCCAAATCCCTTATATTTTCCTATTTCTTAAAAAAAAACACATCATCTTGGTTTCCTCTCCACTAGTACTTCCAAGTCACTATCCGATCTTATTTCTCAACATTTTTTCTATACTGTACATCGACAAATACATATCTGCATTACTAACAATAATAAAATTCATTGATATTTTAAAACTATTCCACTGTTCTATAAGAAAATCTTTTTACTACTTTCCTCCGTATATTTAATCATATACAAACTATTTAAATATCTGATTACTTTATCACATGAAAGTTCAAAAGAATCACACAATTGTTCTGTTAAATTATATTATTAATATACTTTAAATAAATTGTTGCATGCATATTCCGAATTACTCCTATCTCATTATATGTTAAAATGTTGCATAAAATGTGTACATATAATTAAGACTTTCACACTTCATTCTTAGTCAATAGATGATCTAAAAAAATACATTATGCATTATAAATAACTACTAAAATTACCAAACGACCTTTATCTCCTCGATCACGTTCCATAGGCTTCACCATCCATTTGATCCTTGTAGATATAAGATTCACATCCATACACTTTATTTTAAACACTATTTCTATAATTTTATCAAGCTATTATATTTAAATTTTAATATTACTAAATTTATGTTTTATGTTTTCCCTAATCTCACATAACATTTTATATTTTAAAATAAATTAGTAAAAGATATTCAAACTATATTTACGGTACTCCTTCATCAAATTTTCCTGAAAACCGTTCATACTAAAGCCAAAAAAAAAATTGTTTATCATTTCTTTTCCATTCACTTAATGTTCCTCTCCATGCTTGTTCAATTTTAAGGTAAAACAAATATTACTTCGTTCAATAAATATTCATGAATGATAATCCTTGGTTTTTATAATATTTAATACAATTATTAATTATGATATTAGTTAATCTCGTAAAGAAAACTTCTAAATATTCTCTTTTAATATTTCTTGCTAATATTTTCTCCCGCGCGACTTTTACGATGCATCTTCTCAGTACTTTGATTTAAATATTCAATAAAACTTTTCTGTTTCCATGGATTCATTTCATTAAGTAAATTAGATTTATAGTTTCCAAATCTTTATCTTTATTAATCATTTCTCTAATGAACACTTTATAATATTTTTAATTCTTCTTAGAGAAAGTTTTTCGGTTCCTTTTTCATAAAACACAATAGCTCTTTTATATTATTATTCTGTAACTTTTTTTCTTCTTTTAAAATTCTGGTACTATATACTTTGTAATGTTTCCTTTAAAAAGACAAACATTCTTTCTCCATTATAACTTTTACATAATTTTTTCTTTATGATATACACATCTTAATTTTTCCATAGAGAAGAATGAAAAAAAAATTTCGGAGTAGCCTTTTAAAATTGTGTGTCATAATTTTTCCTGATGGCAAATAACTTTTCTTTTAAGTTTTCTGTATAATGTCCAAATTATATTTATCTGAGTTCTAATGATTTTCTGGTTGATCACAAATAAACTGTATTCAAGGCACTTTACAATTATTTTTACTTTATCAATACTTTTAGGTACTTTTTTTCTGTAGTATTTCCATTTTTACTGCAAGGTTTCGGCTAAACTTGAATAAAAATCCTGGTAAGAAATCTTTTAAATTAGCCTTCCATTTAAAGGCAGTTCAAAATATTATATTTTAAAACAAAACTTTTAAAATAAATACAAAAATTTTTTAAATTATAACACTTTTCTAGCTTACGATCTTCTACAGCTAAAAAAATATGTTCCTCCTTCCTTTACTTAATCATTTCTTCTCCCGCTCTGTCTAATTCCTATATTTCGTCTGCTAAAATACCTCCGTTGATTGGTTAATGACTTTTTTAGCGCGAACAAATTTACACATTTTTAGTTTTATAATAGATTAAACTTTTTAAAATAAAGAATTTATGACGTCATGTCTTAAAATATTATTTAGAATAGTATTTTTAAACTCAATTATAGTTTTATCAAAATCATTTAAATTTTAAAACAATTATTAAAATAACATTCAATATTTCAACTTTTACTTTAACGATAGATAGCAATTATATTTAGTTTTATAATTCACATACTTTATTATTATATTCTAACAAGCATGTATGTGAAGGTATATAATATACAGTCACATGATTACTAACTTTATCAGATGATTTTTTTTTAAATTTACGTCTCGGTCTAAATTATCAAAACAGATATATTTTATAAAAATTTGGAAAATAATTTAAATATGTAGAACTAAATATAATTCTCACCATCCCCAAAGTTTATCTTAAAATATATTAGATTAAATTTGAATATTAATTATAATTATAATATTACATATAGCGTTTATTTAATTTATTAGTTTTAAAACATTACAATTGGATTGTTAATATACTTTTAACTATTTATAGCTGTATTATTTTATATGGCCAGCTTTTACAACCATAAGCAAGGATATAATTAAGCTTTATTTAACTGTTTTTTAAATAATCCATTACACTTTTACATACCAGGTATTTTTCAGCCTTAAATTGTACTATAAAATCTAATCGATCATACAATTATCAATATATTACACAAACGTATTTTAAAATTTTAAATTTTTTAGCAATTGACCATTCTACCTTATTATGACCTGTAGATAAGGGCACACACACACACACACACACACATATATATATATATATATATATATATATATATATATATATTTGTAATCAAAGACGATTAAATAATTTTACATAATTTTGTTTGGCTGAACAGAAAGAAAGAAAAATAAAATAAAAAATGCTGTGCTAATCGGAAACTGCTGTATTTTTGGGAATTAAAGCACTTCTTTGCTCTTACTTATTACAATTTTACAACTGCAGTATGATTGGTAATTACATAATTTTTTCCAGTATTACAATTTTTAATTCTATATATTACTACAGTTGTATATATTCCCAGAAGACTGTCAAAGAATGATTATTATTTTTGTTGATATTCCGTCTACATGCAAGTTTTAAATTAAAGTATTTATTTTTAAACTACAACATCATTCCTTTTTTTTTTTTTTGTAATCAGACTATTCCATGTTTCTGTGTGAGTGTTTGTATTTTGAAAAAGAAAGGGAAAAATATGCAGATTGTAAAGCCAGTCTCATTAGTTAGAGTTACTGAATTACTTTTTGTTCCTTTGTGTGGACGATATATATTAAGGAAATCTCCATTTGTATTATTTTAGATTCAACCTACTGGAAATATACCCTAAGTGTATAAACATATGTGAACTAGTTCTGTTACATTTGGAGAAGATTATATTACCTAGTAAAAGTTGTATGGCAACAATCATTAAAAAAACCTATTACTTATATTTTGACTATAAAGTAGAAATTCAAGACAAATCATAATACCCAAATTTTTGTTGCAATACATGTTCTACACATCGCTGAAAAAGATGTGTCATGTCACTTTCAGTCTAAATGGTATGAAAAAAAGAACATTTTATACAGATTGCTACTTTTGCATGGTACTTCATGCTAAAGGAATTACTAAAAAAATAAACAATAATTAGCTACCCTAAAATCGTTTCTGAAGTGCAACTTGTACTATTCAATGAAAAAGTGTCCATTCTAGACTACCACAAATGCACAGTCTAGAGAAACTAGACATAAACAAATTGCCAGAACCACAATTTGTGTCAAATGTTTTTTTGAAGAATAGCATAAGATAACACAGGAAGAATTTGATGATTTTATCAAGAAAGGGGAATTATCCAAGAAATATTGGCCTTTTGTAGAAACAGTGAAATCACCTCACAGAAAATGTGAAAGGTAAGTACTTTTGATGTCAACCCAATGTTTGTGCAGTTTTATTCTCAAGAAAGTGATATTAGTGTCATGGTAGCTGTGGTATTACATACAATCAAAAAATTTGTACAAGGTCAGTTTGAAATTGGTAATTTTACACAATGATAATGTACTACTTTCAGTTTTACTGGTTATGTAACCTAAAAAAAAGCCTATACAGTCATAAAAATCTTCCTGGATTAAATATTATAAAAATTATAAGCAGCATGTATGTTGTACTTTTAAAATTATTACTACTGTAGTGAGACTACAGAAAAACAACACAAATTTTGTTGTTATCTCTATGAATTGGACAGTCAGGATAGATTAAATCATTACAAAAAGAACTTTTCTCATTTATCACCATATGGAAAAATATAATATATTAGTACTTTGATACTTCTAATAAAATCATTATTCCACTCATACATAATTCATTCAGGCTCGTGAAAAACTTTGTACTATATTTTGATAAAAACAATACTGTAATTACTTATTTTGTCAACAATTTCAAGGATCACAACAGAGAAAATCAAAGAGGTAATATTAATTGGTATATAAAGAATTGACAGCTGATTAAAAGTCAGTGAAAGAATAACATGGTAGGCTTTCAAAATTGTGTTATATAGTTTGTTAGATAATGTTAGAGTCAAACATTTCCAACAGCTTATGGTTAAACTTCTAATAGTATATAAAGAAAATAGGAAGCACAATGTCCCTAAAACTGCATATCCTCCATTCTCATTTATATGTCTTCCCCCATTAATTGTCATGCATTCAGAAATACTCAATATCAAAAATGCTTTATTAGGATATCATTATTATTGAAAAGTATTATAAAAGTAAATGGTGCTATGCAATATTGGCAGATTAGAGTTGTGTTATGAGAAGAAATGATCAACAAACAGAATGCAAGAGACAAAAAAGAATTAGAATTGGAATCCTATAGATACATTTTATTTCCATTAAAAGAAAATATTAAGTTCAGCTGGTTACTTCTCCTTTTGAATTTTCAAACAAGAATCAATTTTTTTATTTTGAATGTCATTTTTGTGTTTAGTATCTGATAATTACTTAAGATTAGTTAACCCGATCTTCATTCCAAAACTTGTGTGGAACCATGCAACTGAAAAGTTACATGCTGGAAAAACTATGTAATGTTTGAATATCTTCAATTACAGGTAGTGCTTTGATCCAAGCGCCTGCACCTTTGGAATCCATTGTTTTATCACTGTATTAAATAGCACAGGATCTCAGCAGTTAATTATATTGAAAGATATAATACAAAAACGAAACTTAAAATTATTTGTGACTCATTACATAAAGCTATAATATATATATATATATATAACAGTTTACAAACAATTCTTAAATCCACAGAAGTACTTTCAGTTAATTTCTTAAACCTGCCTCAACTGCCATTAAATTCAAAAACAAAAGCGAAAGCAAATGCAATCAATTCAAATTCTACGAATTTCATATTTTAATGTTAGCAGCTTGTCGATTTATTAAATGCATTTTATTCCTGTTTATAAAAATTGTCTCTTTAATTTTTCTTTTACTATGGTTTCTCTCTTCATGAAAAATTTTCACATTTTCAAAATCAAATTTAAATTTATATTTACATGTTTTTCATGATCAAAGAAAACTGAAGGAGATATTAAATCACCATTATTTTTACTTATTACACACTTATATAACAATTCAAGCTCCTTCAATCTCTTCTCAATATTGCACCTAGATTCACCTATATATGATAGCATACAATCACAAAAATTTTGATATATGACCTTACTTCTCTGCTTGTCAGGTATGACATCCTTAGAATTATTGACTAATTTATTAATATTGTTTGGAATGAAGAATGAAACATTAAACACATTCTTATATAAATCTTTAAAAAAATTCAGATGTGGATTTGAAATAAATGGAATAGATATCCATTGTTTACTAGTAATTTTCATTTTTTTAAAATTATAATAACATTTTTAAATTGACATAAAGTATTGTTTATTTGTTCCATTTTATAACCAACATCAAGCAATTCCTTGGCAAATATTTCAATATTTATTGCTTTTGTTTTTGAATTTAATGGAAGTTGAGGCAGGTTTAAGAAATTAACCAAAAGTACTTCTGCGGATTTAAGGATTGTTTGTAATTGTTTGTAAACTGTTAAATTTATTATTTCAATTATAATTACAATTTTGTTTTTAATTAATGGACATTTTATTTATTATATATATATATATATATATTGTACCAGTCAAAAAGTATGCTCACTTAACAAGATTCTAATCCTAAGCAAAAGTACCTCGAATCTGATCATGCGTGAGATACACAGGTCTGGAGCAATCCTGAATTCTAACCTATTTGCCTATTCTTTGAATCTCTGACCCAATGAACAACAATTCTGATGACACAGTAAAATTATTTTAAATCCATGCCCAGAAGCAAAGCAGAAGAGCATAAGATCAGACTGATGATGATGATCGAGGTCGGAGTAGCCCAGGAATTACATTTATTATAGTTATTTTTATTAATGCTAAGCTATTAGCTAAAGAAAATAGTTCTAAGTACGAATTCAAAAATAATAATTCAATAACAAACCAGGATATACATGAAATAGATATATTTAATAAATATTAAACGAATGCATATATATGTTGCAGAATTGCTTCACGCTTGGAGTGATTTTATACATTTTGAAAACTTGGGATTTGTTTTATAAAATCCCCTTTACTTCAATTATTTCATGAATATAATTTTATAGAATATGCTATAAATTGTGCGGGTTGATATGCCAATTTACAAATGTTTACAAATAAAATGCTGTGGATGTACAAAATAATCTACAAGATCGGAACAGATTCAGATTACAGAAAGATACATGTTAATTTAACATTAATCATTTTGACAAATAAATATAAATGTACATTCTCAATCATTTAGTTACAATCTTAAAATCATTACATATGTTTGACAGGCATTGTTTGAACATAGCATCTTTAGAATAAGTATACATAAGAAACAAACATCGTGCAATATTTACGAGAATAAATTATACAAATTGATTTACGTCTCTGGGAATTGATAAAGTTTTTGTAAATGAAAGCAGTTTTAAGATCAACATATTGAACGTATTTTACGAAATGAATCATTATCTTTAACACATCATTGCGACTTACTAAGATTAGATGGCAGATGATCAAATTTAAGAGCAAATTAATGGTACTAGGATACAATAACAAAATAAGGCCTCATGGCGATTGGATATTTTATCATTAAAAAGAATACTTGAGATGACCTTAGATTTGATATGTCTGCACATTCTGGTGGAGTGATTTCAAAGGAGAGGCTGAGTTTGTGACCCCAGATCATTATGTACTGCCATCTGCAGCACATAGTTCTCATAAACCTTACATTCCACAGAGAGAGTAGTGTCTCTGATTATGAACGATTTTGAAAAGTAGGATGGAAGCTTCATACTTCTGACACCCCAATGACAAAGCAATCAAGAAATGGAAAGATAAAATATCAGAATAAAAGAAAATGTATGCCAGCAATGTTTATATAATTAATGTTTGGAAATGGTCTAACCTCTTGCGCAATAATCTGTTTTCAATTCTGAGTCATTTAACTAATCATAATCAATAATAACATTTCTGTTTATAATATTATTAAACTAACAACATTTATATTTAAAGAATCGATTCCCAAATACATATTAATTGGTAGAATTTTCCCTTCAGGTAATGATAAGAAAAAAAATAGAATTTCATATTAAGTGTCATGATCTTTTATAAAGGCAACTAAACAAATAAAATAAGTAACCACAATAAAATACCTTTAGGTATTCAACCAACCTAGTGAACGATTTCTATTTTAAATAAACAAATGAATATAATTTTACTAATGAATTTAATTAAAGTCACAAGATTGATTGATACTGACACATTAGAGAAAATAATATATATATATATATATATATATATATATATAAACAAAATAAGTTGTATACATTTAATTGGGCCGCATAAAGTTATATAAACAAAAATTAAGCATGAAAGCAGCGTATATTTAGAATTACATAAGTATTAATAAAGGATTATAGAGAAAGAGTTTACGAGCAAAACTAGAAAAACATCAGAAATGGATCTAAAAATTAATTTTGCTGCAAATTATAAATCACCCATGAATGTTCATATTAAGGCAGCTCTAAATTATATGATTTTACCTAATATATCAGCATAGCAGCAGGCAGGCAGGTTGGCAATTCTACATCATCTCATATGGCCAGTCCAATGGAATTTTGACAGCTGGTAGACAGTTCTTTGAGAGAAGAAGAAAAAGGTGCTAGATTCCACTACTCATGCTTCATCGTGCAGGACTTGCACCAGCTTCTTAAAGTTAAGGTCTTGAAATGCTTCTGATGAAAATCTCAACTCACTGAAAGATAACTAGACTGAAAGTCTAAAAACTCAAAGTAAAATTAACTTCCTTTGTTCTGTGGTTCCTTTTATAGACATTTTAATACTGCCCAGAATGCAATTTCATATACCAACTCTATCTCTATAATCCCTTTAAAAACAACATTTAATTAGCAAATATTTTCAGTAGATAAGGCTTGAAATACCATTTTTAGCTCTTTTAAATCATTTGACAACAACTGATAAATGATTTGTTTTCAATCTTAAAATTTATAAATTTTAATTGTAGACAACAATCTGACTAGTGATAAAGATAATTTTAGTATTTCAAGCCTTCCTCATTTTTCTTTGTTTTTACATTCCAATAGTTTAATTAAACACTTTAAATCAAAACACATATAGATATAACAAAAAAAATTACAATTACATAAAGAAAATGTTTAGTTGTCATCAATAAACATTAATAACATTATTGCTTCATTCATATATATACACGCTTTACACACACTACTGTTTTACTTTACTAAATAAAAATTAATTTTACTAATTTTTCTAATGATTCGGCATACAGTGTGTGAGTGAATAGCATATATTTATAGCAAGGTCTGAATTGCAGACCCCTAAAAGGTTAGTTTAGATGGTGAAACATGAAGCATCGATGATGATTAGACATCGATTGCTTCATTCTTTTCCACATAAAATGACAAAAAAAAATCCAATAAAAAATACCTTAGTTGGAGTCTACTATCATTTTGGTGAGGAAAACAACCTTAATAAATGAGTAAAAAAACTGCCTGTTATTTGAACCATGTTTCTAGTACGGAAATGACAAAATCTTTCATTCATTTCTTCCTTGTTGCAAGTTATTATTACTTTAGATTTGGTGTAGGGATTCACAACATGAGAATGTCCATTTTCATTTTCCATTGTCTTCAACGTTGTTTATCCATGGCTGCTGCTTCTTAGTTTTATTTTCTGGGATCTGGAGGTATATAAGGTTTTAAATGCCTCACATTGCAAGTGTCTTTTATTTCTTGTTCATCTTCTAATACGAAAGCATTATTTCCATACCCCTTCCAAAGGGTATATGGCCCATCGTATAATGGGAAGAACTTCTTAAATTCTTTCTGGCCTGTATTGCTGGGCTTAGGTGCCTGGAGCCAGATATTTTCTTCTTCCTGAAAGTGATGGTACTGGATAGTTCCTCTCCTTTTACAAATTGTTGCCATGCATGCCAATTGTAATCGTGCAGCTTCCTGGTCTCTTTCTGGATTGACCTGGTTTTTTCCATATGCAAGGGTATTTTGAAAAGGTTTGGACAGGGCTTTCCTTGGTGGACCCTTCTTGGGGTAAACCTGGTAGACTCAATGTACATAATTATTAATGTAGTCTACAAGCTCCTCAGTTTTTTTTACCCATCCACTGTGATTGGTAGAGGTGTAGATGTGAAATAGTCTGTTTATCTCTCTCATTACTCTTTCACATGGGTTTGACTGAGGGTTTCTGATGGACGCAAGTTGATGGATCAGCCCCTGTTTTCCAACCCAGTTTTTCCACTCCTTAGAGGTAAAAGCTGAGCCATGGTCCAAAAGAATGGTGCAGGGCTTTCCCACTTTTGGGGAATTGTTGTTCTTGAAGGACGTGTATTGTTCCCCTTGAATCTGCTGCCCTGACAGGGTAGGCTTGGACATATTTGGAAAAAATGTCATATGTGACAACTAAATACTGGAACTGCCAAAATTTTGGTAAGGGGCCATAATGGTCAATTGCCAATAACTCATTTGGATGTGATGCTAGGATAGGATTAATGATCCCTGCATATGATTTGTTTGGTGGTTTGTGTTGAGTGCAAATGTGGCATATTCTTAAAACTTGCAGGATTTGAGAATACATCCCAGGCCAGTAGAACTGGCACTTAAGTGCCTCCTCTTTTTCAGGGTCCATAGTGCCCTAATGCTTTATGTTCGTGTTCAATAATTCGGCTTCTTAACATGCTGGGGGCCAATATTTTCCAGGGATTATCTTGGCTTCTTGTTTTTAATTGAAGAATCCATTCCTTTAGCCTATATTGTTGGTATTGCTTGGTATTGTGTTCACCTTCATGTACTGCTTTTAATTTTTTTATAATCTGATTATACTGTGGTTCATTTTCCTGCTATTCCCTTATGTTTTTTAATTTGGATTCTAAAATTTCCTCTCTGTTAGTCAGCATGATATTTGCAGCTTGGTCTGTTAGCCCAGGATTTTCTATATTCATGGGTACTGGGTGGTGACTTAAAATATCAGCCACAATGTTTTCTTGACCAGGGCAGTATATGATGCTGTACTGAAATTGTTGGAGGATCAAAGTCCAATGAATCAGTCGGTCATTGGTGAGAAAACTTTTATTTAGAAATTCAAAGTATTTGTGGACAGTGATGATGATCACCTCTGAACCTAACAAAAATTGCTTGAACTTCTGGCATGCCCAGATGATAGCGAGTGTCTCTTGCTCAGTGGTTGTGTAATGAATTCCTGCCCCTTTTAGTGTCTGGCTGCTGAAATATAACACTTGGTGTTCTCCAGCATTGCCTATTTGGAATAGAATTATTCCCAGAGCCATTTTGCTGCTGTCTGTTTGCAAGTAAAATGGACGAGTAAAATCAGGACGGTGGAGCATGACAGTGTGCAAAAATTTTGTTTTTATCGACTCAGATTTTTGATCATGAATATGGGTCCACTCCCACTTTCTGTCCTTATTTACTAGATTAATAAGGTGAGCAGTGTCACTAGCAAAGTTGGGATAGAATTTATGGTAAAAATTGCAGAGTCCGAGAAATGATCGGACCTGCTTACGATTAATGGGTTTCGGAAAGTACTCAATGGCTTTAATTTTGTCTGGATGCACCTTAATTCCTTGGGCATTGATAACATGACCAAAAAGGATATTTCTGTAATTGCAAATCTTACTTTTTTTAAGGTTGTTGGTAATATTTTCTTGGGTACCTTCCTGGAAAAATTTCTCCAAGCACTGTAAATGTTCTGTTAAGTTTCTTGAAGCAATAACAATATCATCAACATAGCAAAACATTTGCTGCTGTAGCTCTTCCAAAAGCATCTTTTTTAAATACCGCATGTGTCTTGCACCACTATTAATGAGTCCAAATAGGACCCTTTTAAAAACATGAGTTTGCCCATTATATTGAAAAGCAGTGTATTTTCGATCATGGGGGTAAGATTCATCTGCCAATAGCTGGTAGTAAGGTCCAAGGTGGTAAATATTGTCTTTCCAGACAGTTGAACAAAAATTTCCTGGATGGTAGGAGAGACATCTCTCTCTGGGATAGTCATGCTGTTTAGATAAAGTGCATCCAGGAATAGGTGCAAATCCCCACTTTTCTTCTTGACCACAACTAGGGGATTGTTGTATGGTGACGTCCCCTCGTTCAATAATACCCCAGTCCCTCATCTGTTGGATTTGTTTTTCGACTTCATGCTTATATTGAAAGTGGATCAGGTATGTTTTTGCCTGACTATAAGTTTCTTCCCTGACTCTTATCCGGTGAGTATAACCCTTTATTTGACCAGAGGTATTGGAGAATACTGGGGCAAATTCTTCTAAAATTTTCTGCAGCCTTTGCTTATCCCTTGGTTTTATGATAGCAGATTCATCAATATTGGTGTTGATTTGCACTGGGTCTATAGGCTGAATTAGGCAGCTTGTTTTTTTTTATCAGTGGTGGAGTAGTTTTAAATGCGATATGCTCATCACGAATTCTGCATTGCTTTTGTCGAAAATCAGATCCCAGAACCATGTCATATAATAGTCCAGCCATGATAAGGAAGGCATGGCCTATCTTCTGGTTGTTAACACTAATTTCCATTCACACTTGGTAATTCTCACTTTTCATTGTCCTTCCATTTGCTAATGTGAATTCTATAGGGCAAGTTGGTAAATGCATAATGCTTGTTTTATCTTTCAGTGAAGTAATCTATGCTTGTCACTTGGCTTCCTGAGTCCAATAGTGCCTGGATTGTGTGGGTGCCTATAGTTACATCAATTGTTGGGTTAACATTGAGATTTTCTTTGTTTGAATTGTCCTCCTTTTGGATGATAGTCATCCTTAGGCTGTTGTCATCTATCTCCTGTTTTTGGCATGGGTCTTCACACTCTAGTGTTGAATTCATCAGAGTTGGGATGGTTTCTCCAGTATCACAATCTCCTTTTACCAAAGTCAAAAATTCTCTTCCCTTAGATACTACTCATTTCCTTACTTCAGGGAATCTCAGCACTTCAGGTTCTGATGTGAGATTTCCATAATCTACTGAGATCAGGAATTTTCTTATGCTATCCACAGTGAAAAGTTGACTACGTAGCATCATTCTTTGTAACCCTGGTGGCATATTACTATGAATGATATGTATAATGTAGTGGTCTGAATATTTGAATTCGGTTAGTGATTTAAATTTTGCCACTTGGTGCAGGAAGAACTGAGTATACATTTGCTGGAGATTGTTCTGGTATTTTTCATTCATCAAGGAGTGCAGAATATCCTCTTGGCATTCTTCACTCCAGTAGTGTTGCAGTAAACTGGTCTTGTAGTCCTCAAATGTGGTTGGTGGCTTCTGCAGTGATCGCCACCAATCCTTAGCTGTAGATTTTAAGTAATAGCTAGCAATGACTACTTGTTCGACATCACTTGTGGAAAAAAAAAATTTCTGCAGACTTTCAAGGAGCTCTAAAGAATTTCCACCAGGTTCACCGCTAAAAATCTGTACTTCTATTATTTCACCGCTAAAAATCTGTACTTCTATTAAATGTGATAGGGATGAAGATATCTGGGTGCATGCAGAAGATTCAACTTTTTTATGTTTTGTATTGGTAACTGTTTCTGGTGATTCATCATTTATTTTATTTTTGTTATTCTGGTAATCTAGTTCCTGGTCTGACTTTAGATCTCTTGTGGCTAGTGGTAATTTGATTTTTGTCTCTTCGTTTACTATCGGTTTCATGCTTCTTTTGAGCTGACTTACTTCTTGTTTCAGATCTTCTACGGCTTCTATTTCTTCATGTTGGATTATGGCCCTCGTTTTTTCCCAGTATCTTCGGTCTTCTCTCAATTCATGTATAAAATCAATCATTTTTGCTGACCTGGTTTCCTGAAACTTATTCTCCATGTTGGCATCTTGTTGCAATTTTTCCTTTGTAGTCTCTTGTATCTCATTCACAACTTTCATATCCTCCATTACTGTGTTTTACAAAATCGTTTTGACACAGACTACCTTGTCTTTGGTTAGATCAATAGTCTCTTTTTGCTCAGGAACAGATACATCTTTGAAACCATCAGCTTGTGTGTCCTGAGTGATACTAATCTTATTAATATTTAATTCTGGACCTTTTAATTCATCAAGATCTCTTCTAAACTTCTCCATCATTTCCATAAATTCTGCATCTCTTTCTGCTTGGTCTCTTTCGTGTTTCATCATTTGTTCTGCTTGGCCTTGATTTCATTTCATCATTTCTTGCATGAGTTGCAAGATCTGCTTTTTTTCTTCTGGCATCATCGCTCCTATGATTTTGTCGCAATTCACTTTTGTTTTTCTTTTGAAAGATAGTCAATTTTAAATGACTCTGTGAAATATATTTTACTATTTTGATTTGAACCTTTTATTTTATGTTTAACATATTGTCCCTTATAATTGTTTGAAAATAAGGCTAGCTTCTTTCTTCTTTTATTTTGCTTTAAACGTATTGTCACTTCTAATTATTTGAAAATAAGGCTTGTTTCTTTCTTCTTTTTATTTTATTTTAAACGTATTGTCACTTTTAATTATTTGAAAAATAAGGCATGTTTCTTTCTTCTTTTATTTTATTCAGGATATACACATCTCTCCCTCCTCTCTACAACTGTCTTCATTTTGCCATTTTTTTTGTTGCTGCTGACTGCTGTTGATAACATGAAAAAATATTTTATCATAACATGTATGTGTATGATCTATTGGAATTCAAACTGCCTTGCTGCTTGACTTTTGGTTGTTTTTCTGCACCTATAATAGACTCTTACAAAAAAAAAATGATTAGTGATTTGTTTCAGCAATATCATATATGTTTGCTCATTACAATTATACATGGCAAAATAGTGGAAAATAATTAAACTCTCTCTCAACCCCTAACATCCTGGTTTGAACTCATTTTGACATGTAGTTTATTATATTACTGTTGGCACATTTATATGGCGCCAGCCAACAGGATATAAAAAAAACCAATTCCAAATACATCTGGGCTACTCAACTAGTAAATATAAATAAGTATTTGTTACACATTATAAAACTCTATTACTTATATAATGTACAGAAAATGAATGAAACATGAAGTGCACTTTGTTACAATTTCAAGGTTTATAACTTATGGCTGAAGTATATGGGTTTTATTTGTAAAACATTTTTATTTTCGCGTATATAACATAAGAAACACATTTTATATATTTGTAAAACCAGATACAGAAAAAAAAATACTTATGGGTGAAATACATGGGTTTTACTTGCAAAACATTTTTATTTTTGTGTATATAACATAAGAAACACATTTTATATATTTATAAAACCAGATACAGAAAAAAAATCACTTATGGTCATAACACATGGGTATCAAAATTCTTTTCATTTTTACAAACAAGATTTTTTTACATTTGTAGCTATTAACATGAAAAAACAATATTTTTCTATAGTTGCAAAACCAGATACAACAAAAACCATTTACATTTATGGTTGTAACACATGGACATTGGTTTTAACACAAAATTTTCACATTATATATATATATAAAATCAGAAAACAAACTCGGGTAGGAAGGAAATATACATATCTATCATCAATGATCTCTTACAATCTTTTTTTTTAAAACATACATATAAACAGAATTCAGTACTCAGGGTATGTGGGTGTTTATATCGAAGCCCCACTTGGGAAGCCAAGCCCGGAAAAAAAAATCCACTGTACTGGTCAAAATAGTATGCTCACTTAACAAGATTCAAATCCTAAGCAAAAGTACCTCAAATCCGATCATGCTCCAGATACACAGGTCTGGAGCAATCCTGAATTCTAACCTATTTGCCTATTCTTCGAATCTCTGACCCAATGAACAACAATTCTGATGACACAGTAAAATTATTTTAAATCCGTGCCCAGAAGCAAAGCGGAAGAGCATAAGATCAGACTGATGATGATGATCGAGGTTGGAGTAGCCCAGGAATTACATTTATTATAGTTATTTTTATTAATGCTAAGCTATTAGCTAAAGAAAATAGTTCTAAGTACGAATTCGAAAATAATAATTCAACAACAAACCAGGATTTACATGAAATAGATATATTTAATAAATATTAAATGAATGCATATATATGTTACAGAATTGCTTCACACTTAGAGTGATTTTATACATTTTGAAAACTTGGGATTTGTTTTATAAAATCCCCTTTACATCAATTATTTCATGAATATAATTTTATAGAATATGCTATAAATTGTGCAGGTTGATATGCCAATTTACAAATGTTTACAACTAAAATGCTGTGGATGTACAAAATAATCTACAAGATCGGAACAGATTCGGATTACAGAAAGATACACGATAATTTAACATTAATCATTTTGACAAATAAATATAAATGTACATTCTCAATCATTTATTTACAATCTTAAAATCATTACATATGTTTGACAGGCATTGTTTGGACATAGCGTCTTTAGAATAAGTATACATAAGAAACAAACAATGTGCAATATTTATGAGAATAAATTATACAAATTGATTTATGTCTCTGGGAATTGATAAAGTTTTTGTAAACGAAGCAGTTTTAAGATCAACATATTGAACGTATTTTATGAAATGAATCATTATCTTTAACACATCATTGCAACTTACTAAGATTAGATGGACGGATGATCAAATTCAAGAGCAAATTAATGGTACTAGCATACAATAACGAAATAAGGCCTCATGGCGATTGGATATTTTATCATTAAAAAGAATACTTGAGACGACCTTAGATTTGATATGTCCACACATTCTGGCGGAGCGATATCAAAGGAGAGGCTGAGTTTGAGACCCCAGATCATTATGTACTGCCATCTGCAGCACATAATCCTCATAAACCTTACATTCCACAGAGAGAGTAGTGTTTCTGATTACAAACAATTTTGAAAAGTAGGACGGGAGCTTCATACTTCCGACGCCCCAATGACAAAGCAATCGAGAAATGGAAAGATAAAATATCAGAATAAAAGAAAATGTATGCCAGCAACGTTATTGGTATATAATATATTTTTTTAAAGTTTGGAAATTGTCTAACCTCTTGCGCAATAATCTGTTTTCAATTCTGAGTCATTTAACTAATCATAATGAATAATAATGCTTTTGTTTATAATATTATTAAACTAACAATATTTATATTTAAAGAATCGATTCCCAAATACGTATTAACTGGTAGAATTCACCCTTCAGGCAATGGTAAAAAAAAAAAATAGAATTTCATATTAAGTGTCACGATCTTTTATAAAGGCAACTAAACAAATAAAATAAGCAACCACAATAAAATACTTTTAGGTATTCAACCAACCTAGAAAACAATTTCTATTTTAAATAAACAAATGAATATAATTTTACTAATGAGTTTAATTAAAGTCATGAGATTGATTGATACTGACATATTAGAGAAAATAATATATATATATATATTAAACAAAATAAGTTGTATACATTTAATTGAGCTGCATAAAGTTATATAAACAAAAATTAAGCGTGAAAGCAATGTATATTTAGAATTATATAAGTATTAATAAAGGATTATAGAGAGAGAGTTTACGAGTAAAACTAGCAAAACATCATAAATGGATCTATGAATTAATTTAGCTTCAAATTATAAATCACCCATGAATGTTTATATTAAGGCAGCTCTAAATTACATGATTTTACCTAATATATCAGCATAGCGGCAGGCAGGCAGGTTGGCAATTCTACATCATCTCATATGGCCAGTCCAATGGAATTTTGATGGCTGGTAGACAGTTCTTTGAGAGAAGAAGAAAAAGGTGCTAGATTCCACTACTCATGCTTCATCATGCAGGACTTGCACCAGCTTCTTAAAGTTAAGGTCTTGAAACGCTTCTGATGAAAATCTCAACTCACTGAAAGATAACTAGACTAAAAGTCTAAAAACTCAAAATAAAACTAACTTCCTTTGTTCTGTGGTTCCTTTTATAGACATTTTAATACTGCCCAGATTGCAATTTCATATACCAACCCTATCTCTATAATCCCTTTAAAAACAACATTTAATTAGCAAATATTTTCAATAGATAAGGCTTGAAATACCATTTTTTAGCTATTTTAAATCATTCAACAACAACTGATAAATGATTTGTTTTCGATCTTAAAATTTATCAATTTTAATTATAGACAATGATTTGACTAGTGATAAAGATAATTTCAGTATTTTAACCCTTCCCCATTTTTCTTTGTTATTACATTCCAATAGTTTAATTAAACACTTTAAATCAAAACACATAGATATAACAAAAAAATTTACAATTATATAAAGAAAATGTTTAGTTGTCAGCAATAAACATTAATAACATTATTGCTTCATTCATATATATATACGCATCACACACACTACTGTTTTACTTTACTAAATAAAAATTAATTTTACTAATTTCTCTAATGATTTGGCATACAGTGTGTGAGTGAATAGCATATATTTGTAGCAAGGTCTGAATTGTGGACCCCTAGGAGGTTAGTCTAGATGGTGAAACATGAAGCATCGATGATGATCAGACATCGATTGCTTCAATATATATATATATATTCATCTGCAATTATAGGTAAAAAAGAACATTCACTCTGTTACAACTATTATTTATAAAATATAGTGAGATATAGAAATATAAAATTAAGACTAATTTGAAAAGCATAAAGACTTTGTCTTTTTTAAAATAATTAATACTACTGCAACAACAATTACTACTAATGATAATAATAGTAATAATATTAATAATAATAAATAATGTCAAATGGATCACAGCTAATAAAAATTCTAAATATAATGAACATTTATTTAATATAATAGTAAAAATTATGTAAACTTTATATAAGTTCAAACTACAGAAAATATCTTAAAATAGTAGCAATTCCATTATAAAATAAAAAATTCTAATTTGTAGAGAAAAAATTGTATCTAATATAGATTTGCAATTTCATTTTTAAACATTCTGAACATTTTTTAAAAATGAAATTAAAACAAATTATATTATTTACATAGTAACTATTTATTGTAATCTTGTGATTGGTTAGCTGTATTGAAAGTAGAATATAAAATGATATATTATAGCCCAAAATTTTAAAATTAAAGAATATGCAATCATAATGCTAAAAGTTTTGATATATAACATGCACAAACAACTTGATATATAAAGTTTAAAGCTGGAGTTCTGTGGTGGTAATTAATACATATATTTTATTTATAATTATTATTTTATAAATAGTTATATAAATTCCATTACAATAGATTTTAATCAATACAAACATATTTGCTTATTTAAATTTATTAGATTTAGTAAAATTTGCAATAATAATAAATTCAATCTTAGTTTATTTAAATGATGGTAATCCTTTAAAAGATGAATATATGACTCTCTGTACAGAATTCAGGTAAATAAAATAAAAAAATATTTATTGTAAGATAATAATTTATTTCATAATTATAATGCCATTAATCTATTTTAAATATAAATATTATTATTAAATGTCTTATTTAAAATTGATTAATAGTATGATTCATTAAAATCATAATTATATTTTAAATTTCAGTTTTAAAAGTTAGTTAAGTTAATTTAGTTTTTGAAATAATTATCAATTTTAATTATTTTATAATGTAAAAGCAAAAATATTTATTTAAATTTTTTTGGTTAATTTTACATAATGACCAATAATATTTAGTTAATTAGTCTTTCTGATATCACCCTGTTTACAGTATATAAGATAAAATAGCAGATGAACATGGATGCAATTCATTAAAACGAAAGTAAACAATTATTTCACTGTAGTTTGTAAAAATTATAAATTTTTTACTATATTTTATTTTTTTTAAACCATAAAAGTAATAACTACAAGTTGAATGAGAATATTGAAGTGTTTAACCAAGTTTCTTTGTCAACAACTTAATTATAGTCTTGGATGTCACATCATAATTAAAAATGATAACTAATAGAATTTTAATAGAATTGCTAAAGATATTATCATTGAAAAAAATCAAGAGAAAGGAATATAAACTACAGTTAATTAAAAGAAAATACAGCTGTTGTCACATAAGAAAAACCCATTTGTTTATCTCTACCAGGTTAATTAATTTCATTAGTAATGTATTTACTTAGAGGAACAATTGTACAAAACAAAGCTATAAATTTTATAAACTTATAAGATTAGTTTATCAAATTCTAAAACAATTACTTAGTTAAAAATTATATGTCTAGTTGAAACTAATTCTCTTTTAAATTAAGTAACTGATATATTAGAGTTAACTTTGTAAAATTAAAAGAAGAAAAGTATTTATCATATAATTAATGAGTAATGAATTATAAAACAAATCTAAAACAATTACTTAGTTGAAAATTATATATCTAGTTGAAACTAATTCTCTTTTAAATTAAATAACTGATATGTTACAGTTAACTTTGCAAAATTAAAAGAAGAAAAGTATTTATCATAAAATTAATGAGTAATGAATTATAAAACAGTTAAATATAAAAATCAATATTTATTGTGTTTTATATAAGATAAAATTTTATAAAAATAAAGAGTATATTTTATCCTAGCAAATCAAATTAACTTGTCACAAGCAGAATATTAAAATGATAAAAGATAACAAGAAAAGTCTGTTTACTAATAATGATAAAAACAATATAATACAGCACAAGAGTTACCTGGATTTATTTATGCATATTTCAAAAAATATGAAACTACTAAATAAAAATAAATTGAAAGGATAAGTTGAAGTGAAGCTTACTTGTAAACTGACTTTACATATTCTAAAGTTTTTAGCATGAAAAATATTAATATTAAAAATTATTTTGAATATTCATTAAACTATTTCATTATTTATACTGTTCCAGATTATATTGATTTGCATTTAATTTTAAACATGTCAAGATCTAGAAAATAAATAAGGATATGAACTTAAAGACTTTTATGTAGTTATTATTTGTGATTATTTTTAAAATGTTTTTCTTAAGGTTACACGTGTTACTAGCAAAGGGGAGAGAAGTCAAGAACTTATGAGTAATTTTAAATCATCATTTTTGTTACTATGGTAATGCTGAACCAGGAGGTAGAATGAATTCTTTTTCTTTTTTTTTTTTTAAAAAAAAGAGAAAATATTTTTTTTATTCTTGGTTTTATTGTTAATATTCTTGATATAAAATATAATATTGTATGGTAAGATTAGACATAAGTGAAATAATTTTATATGTAATTAATCTTTAAGATTAAGATGTCGTATACTATTTGTTCAATTTTAAAGAATGAAATGTGTACTTATAGAATTAATATAGTATACATGAGTTACAGAATAAGAGTTTATGTGGGCAATATAATAATTTTAATTTATGTTTTAGTAGATATGAAGTCTTAGAATCTGATTATGGTAAAATTGTTTTAAATGAATTTAATCATTTATTATCAAAAAGTATATTTAATGAGTGTATTAAAATAATGATGATAAATTAAAAGTGATGGAATTCTATGAAAATAAAAATAAATGTACTATACAAATATAATGTGATCTATGGGAATATGAAACAGAATAAATGTTGAAGTGGAAAGTAATTATGATCTTAATTTTTGGACTGGAAAAAGTATGTTTGTCATAGTAAACTATTTGTTTTGTAATGTGATCTATAATGTTGATAGATGAATACATGATAGAAAAATGGGATTATATTATTAAACAAGAGATAGTTAATAGCTGTAGATACTGAAGATATATAGTGGAGAAGAATAAGTTAAAATTCCAGGATAGAATAACATACTATCCTGAAGAAGTGATGTTATTTTAATGAGATTGATCTGTGTAATAACCCTATGTTTTATTATAAGAAAATAAAAAGTTTTTTTCAAGGAAACATGAGTGTTATATTTCATAAAGGCTTGATGGTAAGCCAGGATGTATTGGGGTATAATCATTATGGAAAAGTGATTATCTTCCAAACTATAACGTGTCATAAGGAAAGGGGGCCTCAATTTCTGTATTTTGATATAATAATTTAATAAAATCAGTTTCTTATCTGCAAAGTTTTATATGTTATAGGAATATATAATAGGCATCACAAGTTGGCTAGTGATTCTTTATGAATTTTAGTTTTTTCTTCCTAACTTTTTGTTAGATTGGTATTAGAAATAGTAAGACCATACACAAAACAAATATTATTGTATTCATTCAAAATCTGAATAACTTATTGTTTAAAGATAATACATGAGATCAAAATAAGAATGTAAAAGTGAGTGAAAATGATAAAAAGTGCATAAAATTAAATGATAGTTTTATGAAAGAGAATCCTTGATTCCGTTATCTATTTAATATTATTATTTGAATTATTTTTAAGATTACCACAACATTATTAGGTATGTTAATAAATTATATTAACATATTTTCATACAAATTTTAAGTGTGGATAATATAAATGTATTATAACTTGATTTAACTACTTTGAGATATAAAATATTATGGAACTGTATGAAAGATGACCAGGAAATTACTCCTCAAGATGAACTCATGGATGGCAAAATTAGTTAATAACATTAAGGAAAGCATATAACATGGTAATAACAAATGATCTTATCATTGGATAGACTAAATAATAAATATATAAGGTGAATGCTTGAATGAAAGGAATGATTTTATTTCATTTATTGTTAATGTAAATAATTTTATTGTAAATTTATAATTATTTAAAAAGTAATTTTGTTAAACCATTATGTAATATGATATTTACAATCATTTGTTATTAATTGTTATTATTGTTAAAATAAATGAATATTTTAATTTAAAATTTAGATGTAGTATTTTTATTTCTGTCTAGAGTCATTTCTATCACAAAGTCATATTTATAAAGCACATAATTCAAATAAAGTCTTTATATAAAATACATTTATTTCATAGTTATTGAATATTTTATTTAAAGAGTTATATCAAAGAATTTATAATTAATAAATTAAGTATTTATTACGTTGAAATTATAGCTGTATTAAAGTAATATTGTATTGATGCATATTTTATTAAATATAACAAATTTTGAAAACTTATTTAAAAATTGCAATTAAATATCTTAACTATAGAGCATTTAACAGAAATTGATATTATTCTTTATTGTCACATTTTTATTTTAGAATCCAGTTAAAATTTATTTTATAGAATAAATTTAAAAATATATTATTCTAAAATACAAGTTATTAATAAAATTTATTATAAGGTTTATGTTTATTTTGAAAGATGCCATTTAAATGGATAAATGCTAAATAATAAATGTATTTAATTGAGTGATCTGATAGGAAGTAACAGTTACATTATAAAGATTTTGATTATAAAAATGATTATTCTATTTTATGATGGTTATTGTATAAGTAAGGGAGTACATAATCAAAAGTTCAATACATTATTTAATAGTAAGCAAATGAGTAGATTATGATCATTAATCTTAATGTATTTTTATTATAGTTAGATTAATTTTCAAATAGGAAGTTTTGTTTATGTTTGTAAGTATGATTATTATTTAAATGGTTGGATCTCAACAAAATCCCTCTTGTGATTCAATTATTTAACTACCAATATAGTCGTTATATTACATTTTAAAAAAGAATAATCAGGATCCCTCAGATATCCATAGAATAGTATTAATTATTTCAATTGATTTAGTCTATGTTTTAATAATATTATTTTTTATAGTCTCTTAAATTATAGAAAAATAGTTGAGTAATTATAGTTGAGTAATTATTTCAAATAAAATATTATGTTAATCATTATTTGTTGTAGGGATTTTCCTATTGATTATAACAGGATAATAGCTGGAGAATTTCTACAATAGCAATGCCATTGTTGAGTATATTTTATATGCTTCTCAATGTTAAAACTCTATGTTGTGACAGCGTCTTAAGTCTATCTTATATCTTTATGTATTGTAAGTTTCAACCCAGACAGAGCAAAGCACTACTTAAGTCATTATATAATATCAAGATATCACATTTAGAAGATGTACTTCTTTAAAATGCTGGGAGTATTTACAGTTTACTATTTTTATTGATTACGGTTTATTATTAATATCTGATGGTAATTTTTCTAATATGAAAATATAAAAATATTCCCACATATTTAAATATTTAAACAATTATATCTATGAAAAATTATTAATATACTATATATGTGTGTGTATGTATATCAGTATTTTTAAACATTGCAGTCCATTGTTGACTTAAACATTTCCAAGTTGAATTCAGTTTTTCTGATTCATAGCTTGTCATCTGCACAGCATTCCAATATTTTTTTAACCCATCTCTATCACATGTGACTTTTTTTTATAAATATTTGATAATCTCTTGAGATATAATTTAGGACTTCAATGGTTTATTTATTATTATTTCATCTAAAAATATGTTCCATACCAGCTCTATTTTTGCCACTTAATTCTTTCAATAATGCCAATGGTATCTACTCTTTTACTCATATATTATACTTTGGATTCGTCTTTGTTATTATCAACATATATCTATACTTTGTTGAATAGTTTGAAGGAACTGTATGTTTTTTCTATAAAGCATACAAGCCATTGTAAGAACTGTTAAACATATTTATTAAAAATCATCCTTTCTAAACACACGCATCCACATGCATCTATATGTATCAGTATTTCAACCCTGTGAATATATGACGTAAGGCCAAGTCAAATGGTGTTTTTATATATACATGTATTGGGTGTTTGTACTTGGTCTTTGCCATTGTCTTCATCTATTTTTCTTATAAGATTTTAGGTCATATTAAAAAATGAATTCACTTTATTTATCTTGAAAATATACTTTGATATATGTGATGTCGAATTAACTTTAATATAGACCATATCTGAAGATTTTAAAATAATTTATATTATACACACACACACACACACACACACATATATATATATATGGTAAAAGATAGAATTCATGCACATATATATATATATGGTAAAAGATAGAATTCATGATTAACTGATTATGATTATATACATCAATCACCATCAAAGTAGTGGTCTACTTTCTGATTTAAACTTTAAGAAAATTTATATAAGGTCTTTAGTTTATTTTGTCTTCCAGAGAATTCAGGAATTACCTAGATGCCTACTATCTTTTAGCTTTTAAAAGGTATAATGTCGCATTACTTTCGTCTTTAAATACTACTTTTCGTAATCCTGATTTTTGATTCTGACTCTATGATAACTTAGATTCAGCAGTAGTAATACACACAAGTTCTTATACATATAAGATAAATTTTTATTTCGAAATAAAATACAAATAACATAAGAACAAAAAATAATACTAACTCGAACTACAAAGTAATTTCATCTTAAAGTTTATTAACAGTAAATAGCATGAGAAAAGAATAATATATAAATTCCCTATAATGTAACATATATAAAACACGCAATTATCAGGGTAGTCTGATAATTAGAGCATGGATATCTATCTTTCTTTTTTATCCTTCTGATAAATGTATCACACTCATGATTAAATTAATATCCTACATTTTGACATACATCTAAGAGCTATTAATAACTATTTTACTACTCTCTTCATTAAAAATTTTATTATAACCTTTATAAGTATTGAAAAATTAATAATAAAACAAATCATTCTAAAGCACATAGTAATTAGGCTTTTAGACCCAATAAAATGCAATAATTTTATCATTAAACAATTATGAAAAGTTTTCGTTAAGATATATATTTATATATTTTTATATACACAAAATAAAATATTCGTTATAGATTAACAACTGTAATAATAATAAATAGAATTATAAAATACTAACGGTGATAATAAATATTTATAACTGTTTTTATAAATATTTATTATTACTATTAATACGTTATACTTTTATACATAATAATTGACAGTTATATTTTTACGTTTCTGAACAAAACTTATTATAGCATTCATAAACGAAATAAAATATCCCTTACAGATTAATAATTGTAGCAATAATAAATAGAATAACTGTGATTATAAATATTATTATAATTGTTACAATAAATATTTATTGCTATCATTAATATTTTGTAGTTTTATACATATATACTGACAGATATATTTTCTGAACAAAACTTATTTATGCATTCATTACCAGCATACTTTGTTTAATGAATTTATATATACATATATTTAGAAGGACTTGAATTTAGACCAGGGGTAGTCAACCTTTTTATACCTATCGCCCACTTTTGTATCTCTGTTAGTAGTAAAAAAATTTAACCGTCCACCGTTTCCACAGTGATGGTGATTTATAAAATAGGGAAGTAACTTTATTTTATAAAATTTATAAAGCAGAGTTACAGCAAGTTTAAAGCATATAAATCTCTATTAAATTTTTTAAAAAGTCAATTAAATTAAAAAAAAAGTGCTTCAGGGTCGAACAAAACCCCTACTGCCCACCATGAAGGCTGAAGTGCCCATTAGTGGGCAATAGGGACCAGGTTGAATACCACTGATTTAGACTATCCACTCCATCTGAGAAGCTTTAAAATCTGAGTTCAAGTCCTTCTAATTACATTGAGTTTAGTATAGATATACATGTATTTAAATTTTATGTATATTGGCAATACTAAATGTGGTGAAGGACTTTATTTTTATACTAAAATATTTTTTCTGGTTTGCTTTTTAATCATTTTGGTGCAATTGCACCAAGTCATTCACTATCTGCCATTTTTATTTTATTTTATAGAACATTCATATAAATTTTGGCAAGGCTAATTCAGCTCCATATTCATTTCCTGCTAAATTCCATTTCAAATTCACATGTCAAATAATAGTTTGCTTAGCAATTCATACTAATGAAGATAAACTTGTAAATAATTTTATTCCCACATGGTAAAAAAGTATATTGAAAAGTATTGCTCCCCATTATTAGACTAGTTATTTATTTCAGACAAAACTGCTTTAGAATGTTTACTTATAACTGCATTTAATACAATATCTGCAGAGGCTGTTATATAAATGGACTTCTAGGAATAATGATTAAGAACTAAATAAATACTTAAGATATCTTTTTATACCTTGAACTTAGCTTGTATTTTAAACTGTAAGAATTTTTCCTTTCTTAAACAATTTCTCTTTACAATAATGGTAAACTATAAGTACAGAGCTATAATTTAATTTTTGATGTAAAATGTAATTATTAACTAGGAACTGATCATCTCTATTTGTATGTAAAAATGTAGAAAAAAATAATAGTAATAATTACAATTTATGTCCCATGATCCCCATTTCATGCTGTTAATAAAAGTATCAAACCCTCCAGATAGCAATGCAATTAAGTGCAAGCCTTCATAATCAATAGATGCAGGAAGGTTTGTACATAAAAATCCCTATATAATACCTACCTATCCATCATCTCCAGACTAGTTTCTAGCTTGTGGCTTTCATTAGTGAGGAGTCTTGATTGCACATAGAACTAAGGATCTAATGCAACTTTCCAGCAACTATCTTTTACCTATTTGGTTAACTATAAAAACAAAAACATTAAAACGTATAGATGCTGAACTGACTTTAGATCTATATGATTATACAAGCAAAAAAGCATAGGTTGAAAACATTATGGTGTTTTCATCTTGGGCTCCTGACTTTATAGTTAACCAAATAGGTAAAAGGTGGCAGCTGGAGGGTTTCATTAGATTCTAAGACTATATGCAGTGCTCTCAAATTCAAGGCTTCTCACTGATGAAAGCCACAAGCTAGAAACTTGTCTAGGGATATTGGATGAGTATGCATTAAATAAGGATTTTATGCACAAATTCTTCCAGCATCCATTGATTATAAAGCCTTGCTCTTGGTGGCACTACTGTATGGAGAGTTTGGTACTCTTATTAATAGCATGAGTAACCATTTGAAATGGTGATCATGTAATGTTTTGGTGGTTTTATATCTATACTGCCTATAGAATAATGGTGACTGTGGTTTTTGAAAAACCAAAGACACCAAAATGTATAGATGCTAAATTGAGTTCAGATCTATATAACTATACAAGTGAATGAGCTTGGGTTGGCAACATGATGGTGTTTTCATCTTGGGATCATAGTTTTATAGTTAACCAAATAAATAAAAGGTGGTTTCTAAAGGGTTTTGTAGATCATAAGATCTATGTGCCATTCCTCATCACTTTTGAAAGTCACAAGCTAGAAACTAGTCTGGAGATGTTGGATGAGTAGGCACTAGATAGGGATTTTATCACAAATCTTCCTGGATGCATTGATTATGAAGGTTTGCACTTGGTGGCACTACTATATGTAGAGTTCAGTACTCTTAATAATTACAATAGTAATAATTTTTAATTTTTGAAATATCCAGTGAATTATTTTAAAATATGGCAAATGATACTAATTATAAACAGTTATTCTGATAGATAATACCAAAAAGCAATATTAAGAAGGGACAATGTATTCATAAAAGAAGAAATATAAATATATCCAAAAGCAAATATTTAGAAAAACTAGATATGTGAGTTTAATAAAATGGTACAAAAAGTGATAATAATAATTAAAATAATGGTGAAATTGCAAAAAAAATAATAATTAAGGAGTGTAAAAGTCTCAAACTTATATGACAGGATAATATACACAGTGTAAAAGTATTGTACAAAAACACTATAGAAAGAAATAATGAAAACAACTACAAAGTTGCTCATATCTTGATGAATTATAAAATGATAATAAATAATGAAATTTCTATAAGTAATTAAAAAAAAGTGAAAAAAAAATTGTTGAAAATATTATGCAAAAAGCTGTATATAATAAATATTAGATAACTAAAAAATAAGGCATAAAAAGATATTAAAAAATATAAAGCCATCACTTTTCTATCAGTTATACATAATTTATTTACAGACATTACAAATTGAATAAAGAAAATATTGGATTCAAGCTAACCAAAGGAGCTAACCCAATTTGAAAAATAATTAAATAAAATCAGATGATACCAAAGCTTTAAAACAACTACGATAAAAGAAGCAGTAAGGATGAATTGCTATTTTGTATTCCATACAAAAATTATGAAAAGAAATTTGGATGTGTTTTTAATTTTGGAATACCATTATCTAAATCAAAAATTATATAAGATTATGTAAAATATTTATTAAAATCACCAGCAGTGATTAGATCAAATGTTACTTTAATAATAATATGGTGGTAAAATGGTAGAAAATGATGTCTCTCTTCTTTAAAATTTTTTATAACAATTTCATAGGAAATATTTTGAAATTAAAATTAGAAAAATAATAATTTCCACTTATTTTTATTTTCTGTGTTTTTTTTTTTTTTAATTTTAACAAAATACAACATATGAAACCTGTGAAATTCGTTAAGAATATATAGATAAAAAATAATCTTAAAATTAGAAAAATATAAGTTTATTTGTCAAAAAAAAACAGGTGCTTGTTTATGGGTGTGAGATTTGGATGTTTAATCAAACAGTCATATAAATATGACACACAGTATGGAAATATATAAAGAGAAATGTATTGGCATTAACAATAAACGATTAAAAATAACGGATTGAAGAATAAACAGATATTATTGCCATCATTAAAAGAAAAAAAAGATTTGAAATATAACATGGTAATTTAATTGTAAGACTATTAATGAACATCTAATGTTTTAAATTGGATCACAAAAAGTTGTAAAAGAACATAAAATAGCACATATTACATTAAATATGGCTGAATGAGATAAGAAATGTTTGAAGTGATTATAAGTAATAGAGTAAACAAAAATAAATTTATTTTACCGCAAACAGATAACAATAGAAAGAAATCAAAAGTATTTAAATCTTTTATTTCCTGTCCAAATATAATGCTTTTTTTTTCATATACAGATATTAGATATATTTAAATACAGGTATAATTTATATCGGTGGAGTAATTTTTTTTTACTAATATGTATATACCTTTATATTAAAATTTATGGAAGTTTTGAAGAGGGGGAAGGAGCAGCCGTGTAGAATATTAAAATATATAAATTACAAGACGTTTTATAAAACAAGGTTTGTCTTCGAGTGTGAAAAAATATTACGTAGTCGTTACAAAGATATGAAAAACGAGCACAACCATTAAGTAAATGCAAATGTTATTTTGTTGATTTTTGCAATTTTTTATATTTTTGCCAAACTACTTAATTTTATTATTATTTTGTCAAACAATGCTGAAAACTTTTATAATATATCATTTTCCCATAGAACTTCACTTTAATATCTATCTATCTATCTATCTATCTATCTATCTATCTATCTATCTATCTATCTATCTATCTATCTATCTATCTATCTATCTATCTATCTATCTATCTATCTATCTATCTATCTATCTATCTATCTATCTATCTATCTATCTATCTATCTATCTATCTATCTATCTATCTATCTATCTATCTATCTATCTATCTATCTATCTATCTATCTATCTATCTATCTATCTGTAATATCGGCACTTACGACTGTGCCAAGGTTATAACTGCAAGTCATACCGTGCGGTCAGCAAATAACATTATACAATTCCCACGCTGTTCTTTTCCAACGCTCTCCAACGAATTGGTCTGCCACGAAGCTCTCCAAATGAATTGGTCTGCAACGAAGCTCTCCAATGAATTGGTCTGCAATGAAGCTCAGCCACGGATGCTCTCCCACGAATGGTCTGCACCTTCTGCTCTCCAATGAATGGTCTGCAAGCGGATGCTCTCCAAACGCATGGTCTGCAACTTGCTACTGCGTGACTGCTCTCTACTGCTCTCTATATTACACTGCTTAGTTATTACCCAGTCTTCCTATCACTCTCTGACAGCTGCAACAATCAATCAATGCACTGACCAATAGAGTAACGTCTCTTATCCAGAAATATTTGTAATCAGCAAATATTTCTAGGAATTGTCGATTGCCATCACATCAATGCACTAATTAAATTCCTCAGCTATCAGAGTGCGATCTAAAAACAGCCTTACGAATAAATTCTAGTTTTTCTGGAGTGCACAAAAATGTCTACCATTTTTATAAACACTACACTCCTCCCTCCACTCCAGAAAAACCCTTGTTGCTATTCCTTGGTGTTGTTTTTCTCTCACTACTTTCCTGTTATTTCACTCAGAAATATGCAATTTAACAGCTGCTGAAACTTTTTTTTTTCCAATTACGTTAGCTTCCGATGTTAATTGCACAACGTTTTATTTCCAAACTTTCACCGATGTTAACGTTACTAATTGGGATTGTCATTTTCGCCCGGTTTCTCAGTCTATGGCTAAACTTATAGTTCAACGTATTCGCTACTCCCAGGTTCCAAATGTGACATTGTAATATCGGCACTTACGACTGTGCCAAGGTTAAAACTGCAAGTCATACTGTGTGGTCAGCAAATAACGTTATACAATTCCCACGCTATTCTTTTCCAACGAAGCTCTCCAAATGAATTGGTCTGCAACAAAGCTCTCCAATGAATTGGTCTGCAATGAAGCTCAGCCACGGATGCTCTCCCACGAATGGTCTGCACCTTCTGCTCTCCAATGAATGGTCTGCAAGCGGATGCTCTCCAAACGCATGGTCTGCAACTTGCTACTGTGTGACTGCTCTCTACTGCTCTCTATATTACACTGCTTAGTTATTACCCAGTCTTCCTATTGCTCTCTGACAGCTGCAACAATCAATCAATGCACTGACCAATAGAGTAATGTCTCTTATCCAGAAATATTTGTAATCAGCAAACATTTCTAGGAATTGTCGATCGCCATCACATCAATGCACTAATTAAATTCCTCAGCTATCAGAGCGTGATCTAAAAACAGCCTTACGAATAAATTCTAGTTTTTCTGGAGTTCACAAAAATGTCTACCATTTTTACAAACACTACACTATCTATCTATCTATCTATCTATCTATCTATCTATCTATCTATCTATCTATCTTTCTATCTATCTATCTATCTATCTATCTATCTATCTATCTATCTATCTATCTATCTATCTATCTATCTATCTATCTATCTATCTATCTATCTATCTATCTATCTATCTATCTATCTATCTATCTATCTATCTATCTATCTATCTATCTATCTATCTATCTATCTATCTATCTATCTATCTATCTATCTATCTATCTATCTATCTATCTATCTATCTATCTATCTATCTATCTATCTATCTATCTATCTATCTATCCATCCATCCATCCATCCATCCATCCATCCATCCACTTAGCTATATCTCTGTTTCTCTATATGTAACACATATTAAAAATAATTTGAAATAAAATCTCTTTTATTAAAATTTTTATAAACAATGAAAAAGTAATTTCCAAAATTTTTATAAATAAAATAATTAAAATAATAAGTAGACAATATATTTGATATAATTATATAAAAAATGTTTATTAAATTTCCAATAAAATTAATAAAACTAATCAATTACCAACACAAGAAAGGCAATTAAAATTTCCTTATTTTTTTTTTTCTTTGTCTTATAATAAGACAATCAAATGCGCAGAATGTTTGAAATAACACTTTATTTGATTCAACAAATTCTTATTTGGATGAAAAAATAAAATATTTTTCTGTAGCTGTACAGAATGCGTTTAGAATGAACACCATTTATATCTTCAGAATTTTTCTAATAAATATGAGATTGAACTTACAAATTGGTTAAAGTATTTATAAACTTTAAAAATATTCTATTAAAAGCAGCTAGGAAATCGTTCAAACAAAGAGCACTTTATCCATAAATTGTTATTTGAAATAAGGCAACAGCAAACTGAAAAAAAAAAAAAGAAATATTTAAAAATTTATTTAGAAAAATTGAATATCTGAAATTGTGGAAAATGATAAAAATTTTTTTTAAGAATAAACAAAGAAAACACTATTATGAAATAGTAAGCAAAACTATAAAAGAAAATAAAAAGATGCAATTGGATATTGGAAAGAAAATATTATTTTAGAAATAAAATTTCCTTTGCTACTCTTAATATTCAATTTTTTACTGAGGAATAAATAAAATTTAAATTTCAAATAATAGCCAAATGCATTTTTAATGCTGAGCTTTATAATAATTGTAAAGCTGATCTGCCATTTATTATTAAAAAAGAAATTTGAACATATTAGTTGTTTTTTCCCTATACATTTCAATGTATGGTTAGTTGCTGCAACTTGTTCATTTATTTATAACTTATCTGGCTCTGATAAACTATACCTCCATGATTCTTCTCTTTATGTTATTTGAACTTAATACAAACAACTAAACTTTTTGAGAGTAAAAGCAATGGCCAGTTTTCTTTTCACATTATCAAAAAAACTTCATGTTTATATGGGCCATTTCTTAAATCTATTATATATATTTTGGTCTGTTTTATTTTTATTGCTACAAATTAGTTTGAGATTTAACTTGGTACCCAAGATATTATAGAATATCCAATTTGAGAATAGATGTTATGAGAAAGGGTTCAGCTTTTTTGCTATTCATTAGTCTGTTTAATATTATTGGGGATAAACTCATCCTAAAATTTTGCTTATACATGTTGATTTTATATATATATATATATATATATATATATATATATATATATATATATATATATATATATATATATATATATATATATATATATATATATATATATATCAAGATATACTGCATAGCTACTAATGGTTTGTTGTTCTTATATTTTATTCTACATTTTAATCTGCAGATAAAATTCTTTATTTGATTATATGAAAATATTTATGGTAATATTTTTTGTTAAATATACAATTTTATGTTATAATTTTTTATCTACTTCAAACTTGCATAGATAGAAATTTTCGATAAAAATTCTCTGAACACAGAAAGTTTATAATTGTAGAGATGTTTATCTGTTGAACAATCTCTCATATACTATAAAGCAATATTCAAGTTTATCATTTTATTAAACTGAATAATTCAAGAATCTTATGCTTTTGGAATTGAGGCTTTAATTAATTTTACTGAAAGTGTGCAAATGACTACAAATAAACATATCATTAACATATCTTTTATATATTGTATTTCTATGTAATTCAAAATCACCTGTATAATATTTCTTTTTATAGAAGCTATTGTTAAAATACAAACAGTTTCACTGGAAATTTAACTCATGAGTTATGATTACTTCATTTTATACTATTCATTGTTAAATGTTGCTATTATACCTTGATTTATCCATTTTAAGGTATTTATTGCAATTTAAAATTTTTTCTAATGAGTAATATTACTTTTTTAAATAAGTTTTAAATTATTGTGATAGATTATATATAGTTTTTCATATAAAACGATGCTACTTTATTTTTTATTTTTATTTTTCTAAGATTGTAATGTAAAAGATAAATTAATTTAAACTACTTCACTGTAATTTATTTTATAACCATGAAGTTATTATTTTAGTTCTATATAATAATATAAACTTTTAAAATCTATCACTAATAATAAAGAATGATTTAATTGGGATAGTTTTATATTTGTAAATATATGGAGAGAGTGGTATTGTCACAACGGATATGTATATATATTCATGTTTTTTTGTATATGCCCTATTTATGTGCTTGCATAATATTGTGATACATTTTTCGTTATTATTCTTTAAGTTAAAATTATTTGCCTTTAAAACCAAGTTAGACGTTTTAAATGTTTGTTTTTTTCCACTTCAAATCTATTATAACTACTCTTTCTTATTGCATTTCCAAATACATACCATATAATACTAAGTCATCCATGCACTTTACTATTATTAGACAATGCTTTTTTTACCACCCTCTTTTACAGTTTACAGAAGCTAAACTATAAAATAGGGTGGTAAATGAAGCATTGTGTAACACTAGAAAAGTGCGTGGATGATTTAGTATTATATGTCAAATCTATTATCCTTGTATTATTTTTGCCAAAAGAAAAAAAAATGATTTGGCTTTTAAATTTTTAACTGTTTTGTTCCAGTTGCTTAAAAATGATTTATTGTGAAAGAAATAAAAATCTAAAATATCAATAACAAAAAACAAAAAACAAAAACAAATTGCCCTTATATTTCTGACAGCTTTTGAAATGCAAGTGTTAAATAAAATGTTGAGAGAATTAAATCTGTGAAGGGCAGAAAATTTTAGAAAATAGTGGAATGGATGTAGATATTTAAATGAAGTAGAAAAATGTTTGCAAAGTTATTCACCAAATGTCTGTATAATAAAATCATATCTAAAAACTAAAAAAAGTACAATAATGATATTTATATTAAAGAGGCAATTGCAGAATTATTGGTCTTCTATTAATTTTATATATTTATTAAGGTTGTAACAAGTGCAGAAATCATAAACTGTCAACTAAAAGAACAATCTAAATTTGAAATTAATTACTGTCAGATTTCAAAGCAGTAATATTATTTTAAAAGTTATAGAAATAATGAATATGGGTGCCATTTTATAAGGATTTTTGATTATGAAACGTATTACAAGCATTTTTCTAATAATGAAGCTTTATAATATCAAGTAATAGACCTAGAATATTGCCAATTTTGATAAGTACTATCAAGTGTCACAAGCAATAATTATAAGACTATTTTCTTATACTTCAAATATCAATAGAGATATGTATATTGATTAGAACTATTTCACTTCTTCAAAATGTTTTACTGAAATTTTACTTAAAATATTTTGTGGATTAAATTGGAAGATAGTGGAATAAAAAATAAAAAAAAGTTTAAAAAAATCTTTTATTCATATAAATGTACTAAATATTAAAAGGTAAATTTTTTTTTAGCTCTCACAAATGAAAGCTGAGGTGATCATGTTTAGAAATAAAAATGTCACTGTAATCGCAAATAATTATTTAAATAAACTTGTAACTAATTTACTTTCTCATATTAATAAGAATTTAAAAACGACCTTTTTTATCTGATGAATAGATTAGTATTGTAACGGTCAGAATCGTCTATCTCGCTAACACACTGCATAATTCAAACCCCAGACACTAAACTGAACATTCTAGGAGGAGTTGCCTTCTAGATATACTAAGTTCGAATCTAAAGTCCAAATTTCACAGCGCCACCTACATGATAATGCGTCTGATGCTACAACTAGTATAACCTTTTACCGGTGCCTGGTGGTCAGGGAGAAACAAAAGACTCTATACTAAGATAAGTTTGGGTGGCTAATTAACGTCTATGGATTTATAAAAGAAATGCAGAAAATATATATATATAGACCGAGACAGTGATAGGATTCAAATAAAATAAGAGATAAAATTTAGTTTTAAATAATTTCACACAATTTATTTATATAAATATATATATAAAATGCCACTGTCTGCTTATATGACACAGGGATGCATATTAAAGAATTGTTGGCATTTATATTTCAGTAATGACAAAAGGTTTTAAAACAGAGTGATATATTCTATTCCTCGGGCTAATAGCATTACGATAATGTGCTTGACAAGATAGGAACATGTGCGAGGTGCTTTGAGTAAATAGACAAGTTTAAGACAATATTTGAAATTAAATGTTCTAAAATATTTATTGATTTTGAGAATAGTAACGGACTAAAGCTTACTAAGCAAATGTGGGAATGGGATCAAAGCATTTATTTGAGAAAAATAATAGATTTGTATTGGGAGGTCAGTATTGCTGATAGTGAATTTATAAAGTTGGAGGGTGTGACTCATTTAAGTCACGGATGCTTTGTAAAATAAATATAAAATGAAACAATATTGAAGATCTGGAATAAGTACGGAGGGCATCTCGCCGCTAACCCGTAGGAAAGTATTTTGACGAACAGCCGAAACGTAGCGACTGTGTGACGATTGTGTTTAATTCCCAGGGGTGTCATTGGTGAACACCCTCTGCCTGGAAACTTGCAATAAGCGAAAAGAACGGACTTTGCCATGTAAAGAATCCTTGGAAAAATAAAACAAAGCGGTCTCAACAACCAATTCATGTACCAGCGATACGAGACTAGTGTATATAAAAACATACTAAATGGGTTTTACTTGGATTAAGAGAAATGCCCAATCAAATTCCCTGAAATTCATTTAAAAGAGTTCGCACATTCTCGACATCAATGATGAACTTTATAATTAAAGTAGAACATGGTAATTAAAATAAGAAAATGCATGCTTGCGGGTTTGAAAAGTAAGTATAGATTTATATATGCAATCATGCATTAAGGGACACATTTAATCATTGACTTCGCACATACTCTTATATTAGATTAAAATCAATAGCATGTAGATTTTAAACTATGTGATTATACTACATTAAAGAAAAGAATCACCCTCGAATGAGTGATTTGCAAGACAATAAAATTGGAAAATTATAAATTTAAAATATGCCTTAATAGCGGCGTCTTATTTTCAATAGAGGGAATAGTTCACTTGGTCAAAGATGATTCTGACACATTATCATAATAAAATAAAAGAAAGCTTTATAAATAGAAAATATTAACCCAAGGATACAGAGCAAAATGTTGAGCATATTTAAATACATGAAAGAAATACATAATGAAGTTGTGAAATATAAGAAAACAATGTTAAATAGCTATAGCATGTTAGTTAGTGATCACAAGAGCTCTTGGGTTAATTTAGGTTACCTCTGGAGAAGCATTTGCAGGTAGATGTTCGGCAGATTTTATAATTCAGCAGCAAAATCTGGAATGTTCATATTTTGGCAGCGGCAGCAGCAGTTCCGGGATCCGTGTGATAATTTTTTGATGGTATGGAGCAGCGGCTGGCTATTCCGAGGGGACATAGCCATCTTAAACGCCTCTACTCGAACATGTCAAGGTTAGCAAATTATTAGAATTTTAGAACAACTCAGAAACCTTTAGACAACTCAGAATTCTTTAAAAGCTTAGAATCCTTTAAGAGCTTAGAAAGCTTAGAATGGTGAACAAAAGAAAAACACCCTTTTTATAGTAAAATTTAACAATAGACTTGTCCTGGAGTGTACAAAATTATTGGATTTATCTGCTGTAATTAAATCTATCCCAATGTCTAAAGGAATTCAACATTAATTAATTTCTTTTGTTAACTTCCCCGTCGACATTCGAATTACAAAACTAGATTTGATTAAAATTACTGCTACTAATTAAAGAAAACTTAAGTGGACAGCTGCTGTTTTTAGATAAACTTATATAATTAAACTATTGTCCCTCATTTATTTTAACAAAAATATTTGGGATGATTTTTATCAAATAAAACGAAAATTATTTTATTTTAAATTGTAATATTTGAATCTATCTACTAAACTAATATTTACTAAATGAATTTTATTTTAAATCAAAATATATTACAATGGTAATATATTTGTAAATAGATCCAAACAAAATAACTAACAATTTATAATTTTGATATGTTTTAAAATGGATATCATAGTGTGTGCGCAATTACGACTTATATAACTTACTTTTTAATAAATGTAAATTATGTGAACAAATACATAATTCATAATATTTTATTTTATTTGGGAATAAGTTATATATATAATACGAGCATTGTGCTCGTGGTTTAAAATTAGGCGGGATTTTCGGTATATAAGTGTATTGCAGACACACTACGATAGATTGGGTTTCAAACTAAGGTATGAGGGTAGGAAGTAGGTGAGAAAAGGTGAAACGAAGATCTGCAAAGCAGACCTTACTGTTTCAGTATTGACACATGAAAGTGGTATTAATTGCAAATTTATTGAAATGACTTGTTGGGATCAAAATGACATTTCTATTTTTAAACATGATCACTCTATCTTTTATTTGTGAAAGCTGAGGGAAAATTATTTTTAACTTTTTAAGTGCACTTTTCTGATTTTTAGTTTATATGGAAGAGTGTCAAGTGCCACATTTCTATTTTTTAGTTTTATAAAATTGCAATGCTGCTAGATAAAGCAAAAATCAATGTTACATATATAAACTAAAATTCTCACTAACATTTTGCTAAAATTGTTTACAAACTCTACAAAATATATTGTTATAAAATACATATGTATACAAAGTTTAAAATAGATTGGAACTAGGAAAGTGGATAAAGATTAAATTCCAGGATTTGAGACATATAAAAATATATAAAATTAAATGAAGAGTACTCATTCATTTAAATTTTTCAGATAATATGGCTGCCTTTTTGCACACAATGTATTAAATCATCAATAATATTACAAGAGCTATTATACAAAATTAAAAAGTTAAGTCTAAAAATAAATGCTAATAAAAGTTAAGATAATGTTTTGTGTGTGTGTGTGTGATTCTTTAAAAAAGAATGTTAATAGCAATGAAATAGAATAACTACATATCATTTGGTAAAATTGTTATCATATATAACAACATAAATTAATCATAGAAATAAAAAAAATATATTGTCTTTTATAAAAGCAAATTAAATTTAAATGAAAACAAGCTTATGAGTAGGAGAAGGATAATTTTAATAAATGTCTCTTACAGCTTTCCAAAAATATAAAAAAATTACTATTGGAATTATTAATAGAGAAGACAAAAATATAAGGATCAGAGAATAAATAGATATTAATAGGCTGAAATAGGACTGGATTTGATATGTATCTAGAAATGATAATAGTTAAACAACTAAAGATTTAAAATGAATTTCAAAAGATTATACAATACAGAAATTAACAATATGTAAGAATACTGAATTAAAAATGTTTGTTGAAATGATGATAAAATGAGAAACATTAAAGTAAAGAATTTGGAATTTTTGAAAACATCTTTATCTAGTCTTTGATTAACAGTGAGTAAAAATGTCAAGCATTGGTGGTCTTGTGGTTAGAATAGCTGCCTTACAAGCAGCTGGCCCGGGTTTGCTTCCTGGTCAACGCTTTGACACATGGAAAAAAAAGCTTATTTCAGGACAAAAGCCCCTACAGATATATTTTTACTACAATATAGTAAAAAATATAAAGACAACATTTTACTAAGCTTAGTTAACTGTTTTCCTTTATTACTGTAATGTATAGCTATAATATCAGACAGTTACCCATTTACTAACATATAATTGAATGGCTAAATAGATAAAGTATGGGCTGATTTTTTTAAAAAATAACTTTTTCTTTGCAATCATTAGCTACCTAACATTGAAGTGCAGGTTATAAATATGTTTGGTGTAACGTGTGAAGAACTTTTCTCTGAAACTTTTTATGTATAAAGTTATTTAAATAGTGTGTAAATAGTAAATTTCAGAGGTAGAGAAAAAAATTTCAACTCACAGAAACATTATCAACTAGTTTTTAATTGCTGGAAGGTGTAGGATTAAAGAGTCTTTGCTTATTTATTTTTTATTAAGAATACCTAGACAGATGTAGTATTTATATATTAGATAGAACTTAAAATTAAAAAGAATATTGTTTTCTATATAAAACAAATACTGTCCTTATGTTTTTTTTATTACGCATGTGCGTTTCTCTATATATATATTTCATGATTATGTTTTAAATACAAGTATATTAGTCCAGATGTAATTAAGGGATTTTTGCACAAAGATATACTCCGAGGCGTATATTTTTTCTTTTTTTTTAAAGAAAATTACAGACTCTTCTTTCTTATCAATCGTTTCATTTTCAAAGCAACATGATAAAATGGAATTAGAAATTTAGAAGCATTTAATTTTAATTAAAGCAACAGCATTTTAATCATTTTAAGTAATTGAAAAGATTACAGATTTGACTAATTTCTATTTGAGATTTGCTTAAAGATCTTTGTCTGAAAACTAAATCTCTAGTATTCTTTTAAAATAAAAAAAAATAATAAAATGTTCTTATAATTTAAATTTATATTTAAAAAAGTTTGATGACGTTCTAAATAATTTTCGTTGATGATAAAAATATTGTTTTATAAATTGGTTTAAATATTTTTTATAATTACTGCTATTGTTAAATCATTATGTGGTATGATAAAAAAGAGAGCATAATTTAAATATTAATTCATAGCATTTTCTTGACTCTTACTGTACTTTCCCTATTATTATACGTATATATATATATATAGTTTTTCTAAGATAATTAATAACTTTTTTTTCATGATTAGTTTGCCAAGTGAAAAAAAAAATTTTTTTGAAAAAATATGAAGTGCTACAGAATTGAATTATGTATAAATTATGAATGTGATTACGAATCTACTTTTACATTTTAATCCAATTCAATTTTCATCTTGTAATTTTTCTAATAATACTTTTTTATTACTTATTAGAGGACTTTTACATTGCTAACATTGCTTTTAAAATTAGTTCTATTACTTTTCAAATTCACATTTTTATGCAAGCAGATATTTTATCTCTTTTTTTTTTTTTTGTAGTATGTCAGCGTTCAACATTAATGTATAATTTTATGTATTTATTTCTGAAGTTTGCTAATATTCAAAAAATTTACATTTGTATAATATTTTGAATATTTATTTTAAAGAGTCAAGCATTTTTCTTTTTAAAATAACTTCGCTTGAGTCAAGCGTTGATGGCTTAGCGGTTAGTGTAGCTGCCTTCTAAGCAGCTGTCCCAGGTCCGCCTCCCGACCAACGCTTTGACATATAAAAAAAATAACTTCGCCTTGGGTCATGCGCTTTTACAAATTTACACGGCCTCGCCCACCCGTAAAAATCACTTTAAAAAGCGCAAGTGATTAACTTATGCTTAGACTTATCATTATCTCACTGTGCTGAGATCAGGAATTTAACGTATTATGTGCTTGAATTATAAATTAATAAATGAATTGTTCAAACCTATTCATTCTGAAGCAGGAATTTTATTTTTAACCACATGCGACTAGAAATAACAGGTGAATTTTAAATTTTACTTAATAAATAGTATATTTATATAGCACTGACTAAGTATGTAACATAAAAAAGGGAACAAGCCTCCTGTCATGCACTTTTACAAATGTACATGCACTCGTCCGTTAGCATTAGTTTATTACACAGAGTCAGTACTATATAAATAGACTATTTATTAAATGACTTTAATAAGTTATAAAATAGCTTCTTAAATTTATTAAATTCTATTTATACATTGTTGTTATATATAGAGCTTGCAAAACAAGCTCTTAACAAGTTTTATAGAATATCCTCAACTTCAGACCAGTTTCTGCTACTGGCATCATCAGTGAGGTGCTAGGATATTCAATCATTAGATTAAAAATACCAGGACAAATCCAGCATATTATCTAATGTATAAATATTAAGTAGAAAATCTGAAATTTTGAGACATCAGATAAAGTGCTGGGTTTATCCTGGTATTTTTAATCTAATGATTGAGGACGCCAGTAGCAGAAATTACTCTGAGATGGGGAATATTCTATAAACTATTAAGAGCATGTTTTTCGAACTCTATATATAACATTTGTATTCTTCCATAACATAATCTTGTGGTTAAACACCTGTAGAGGTCCCTACAATCGTATTTTACACACATATTCTCGAGGTTATAGCCTCAGTAAATATTATTAATACACGCTTATTAAATTAGGTCATGTGACATCTGACTTGATTTTTTTTATAACATTGTTGTTTAATTTAAATACGTAATCTCCATTTTTATTATTAGACATCATCATCATTTTCAACCATTATCAATTCATTTCAGGTCATTCCAATTTTAATCCAGTTCATTCAGTCTTTTTTCTTCACAACACATTAGCAAACATTTTAATTTCATCCGTCCAATTCATATGTGATCTCTTTCTAGGTCTTTTATAATCTTTTGGGATATAGTTTAAAATTTTAACTATTAATCTATTATTATAACTTCTAGCAATATTTCCATCCTAGTCCCATTTCAGTCTCTTAATTCCTATAAGAATGTCAATAATATTTGTGTTTTCTTATCTATGCATTTCATTTTTGATTCCTTTTTATTTCTGAAAATATAATCTTTTCATACTTCATTGCATGATCTGAAGTCTCCATATTGCTCTTGTGTTAAGTGTTCAAATCTCAATCCATAAATAAGAACTGGTAAAATGCATTTGTTAAAAACTTTAATTTTTAAACAGGTATGCATATTTTCTTTTACTATTAAGTTATTTCTACAAAAACACTTCAATCAAGTTTAATTTTATAATTAGTTTCATCCATTATGTTTTCATCTATATTAATAATCTGACCAAGGTATTTATAATTGCTAGCTTCTTTTAATACATCATTATCAGTCTTTAGTATTTGAGGGGGGTCCTAATATTAATTGATTATTTTTAGTCATACTTTATTATTATTATTATCTCATAATTCTTGCAACATTTTCTGAAGCTGTGAAGCATTTTTTGGAAAAAAAAATCCACTTCATCTGCAAAATATAGATGACTTAAATAATTTCTGCTTACTTTTACTCCTTTTTGTAAAACTGTTGTAAAATATTTTGGAAATATGGAATCACCATGTCAAATACCCATCTCAATGTTAATTTTCATAATATCACTATGTAATATAATCATTGATGTTGCATTTAAAAAAAAATATTCTTTAGAATATTACAGTACCCTGGATCTGTGTCTTGACAATCCAATACTTTAATCACTGTGAAAATGCTTATAATATACAAATCCAAAGCATAATGCTGATTCATATTCAATGGTTCTTTCTATAACTTCTCTCAATACTGAAATATGATCTACTGTCTAAAAGTAATTTTAAATCCATCTTGCTCCTTTGCTTAGTTAAAATCCAAAATTCTGCAGATACCTGTGATTATCCTGGTATTATTTTGTTTAGATCTGATAAAAATATGATAAATCTATAATTTTTAATATTTTTTAATATCTTCTTAAAATATTAATATTATACAACTGAATTCTTTAAATAATCTGAAACATCTTTATTATTTATATATTTGATAACTTTTCCAATATTTTTCTATTACTTTACTTGCTACTTTTAAGATATCGATTACAAATTTCATCATTATTTTTCTCTTTTTCATAGATCTAACTGCATTGCTTATTTCTTCAATTAAAATTCTGGGCAATTCAGATGTAGTAATTGTAAAGGATACTTTTCTTGTTTTTTATTGCTATATAATTTTTATTATTTCTCTTTTTAATAATAGTTGCACCTTTTCTTCTTATAGCAGAAATAAATTTCTTACCAATATTTAAACTTTTATTCTCTTCTATATATTTTCTTGTCAATTTACAATTATATTTTCTTACTCTTTTTATACACTTTTACAAAAGTCTAGATATTCAAATCTTCTTAATGGGCCACTTTTATATATTTTCATATTTCTTCTTTTCTTCATACATTATCTTAATAGAAATTTTACTGTTAAATTGTTGGTTTTTCTATTTGAGAAAAACACTAATTCGCACATGCACATATTTCCTTTGCCTTCAAAAAACATAATCAATATTTCAGTTAAAAATTGAGGCAACTGAAAAGTAAGATCATGATTTTTTTTATATCAAACTCAGAGGTAAAAAGTAAATAAACTTACAATATTAGCTAATGTGTGTTAGTGGCATTCCATCCATGTTTCTATACTATATCATAATAAGATCTGTAACAACAAGAACTAATGGAATGGATATTAGATATTCACCTTATTTGATTTCTTTAGAGCTGTAAAGAGGAATGAAAAGGTTTCCTTTCTGTCAATGGAAAAATTCTTTCTACAACAGACAACTAAATATCAAGTATTAAGTACTGTTCATTTTTTAAACATTGTCAACAAGTATTATTTTTTATATTATATCTACTTTACATATTTTTATTGCTTCAGTCTTAGTTTTTTTAAACATTCTAAATTTTGTCAATTAATACTTTGTTTAGCTTTTTATTAGCAAAGTGTCTCTGTAACATTAAAAAATCTGATACATTGATATTTTTTGTGTTAACCGATAACTCCATTCTTCTCATAACTACAATTAATTTATTCAATAAATAAAAAAATAATTAAGATTTTTATTTATTTTCTTTCTACATCGAACACCTTTTGCAATAAGTTTATTTATTTAAAGATTCTTTGATTTTTATAACATCTTCTTAAGGTTTTTTTTCCAGCAAAATATGCCATCTTGTTGACTTAATTTGCTCTCTCAAACATCTAGTATATTAACAATAACAATAGATTAGTCATCACCAATCTAATTCTCTTGTTTGTTTACCTTTTATAAATTTAAATTCGTTTCAAATAAAACACATTTAATATATTAAAAATATGTTTACTTAAAGACTTTGAACAAACTTTTGATTTCATATAAAATTAAATTAATTTTTACATTTTACTGCTGTCTGGTTTTTTTTTTTTTTAAATATAATCTTACCTATTGAAAGGACTATTCTAAAACATATTTTGCATTATCAATATCAATTAATTATTTCAAATAGTTTTCTTCATAATTATGTTATAATTTAATTAAAATACCACCGATTTTTTTTTTAATTTGATGGTTTTTTTTTAAATTTTTTTATAGATTAAAACTTTTAAATTTGTCCAAAGATCTCGTGCAAACATTATTTTATGAGAGAAAAGTTAGAATACTTTTGCTAGACAATTGTCACAGCAGCTCTAATCTCAAAGTAATATTGATTAACAAAGGAAATATTTTTGCTTTTTTTTTTCTCAAAATTGCAGTAGTATCCTTTATGTTTTCTTTAAATAATTTATGCATTTTATTGAAATTTATTTTGCCTATTACTATTTTATTAACTATATTTATTTTTTTACTCAACAAATTTAAAAATAAATATATTTTACTTTATTTGATCAATGACTTTTAAAAATTACTTCTAAGTTTAGTCATTATTCATTTAGATGTTTATCCATATTTATCATGTTATTTTTTTTTTGTTACAAAAATTTACTGGCATTTTTCATAATTAATATTTTTGTAATTTCCAAGTCACATTTTTTTATAATTATATTTTTTTGTACTTTAACTTTCAAGATTATTACATAATTGTTTTTTGTTTTTTTTTAGTTTTTGGTATTTTTTTTCTAGAAATATCTATATTTTTGATTTTCCTAAATATGATATCAATTTTTCAAAAATGAAATTAGTTTGAATTTAACTCATGTAATTTAATTTGTATGACTTCTTTTTAGGTTGAGTGGTATCTCATATCACTTGTAGTCTAAATGGCTGTAAGATTTTTGTAAATATTTTTCAAGTGAATGTTTTTTTTTTTGCTGCTTTTTAAAACAAGTAAGTATAAAACTTGTTATAACTAATGACAATGATGACTAAAAGCACATTTATTTTATTATAATAACTGATTATAAAATTAAAATTAATGGAATTCAGTTAAATAAAAGTAATTTAATGTTTTAAAGGATTTTATTGCTTTAAATGCTTTAAGGTTACATCACTTTATATTATAAAATCATATTTTGCAAGGCAATAAAACCTGAAATTAATAGTATATAGAATTATGTAATCATTTATATTTTATATTTACAAAAATAGTGTATCAGATTATTAGAGATGGCATTCTTTATATTTGTGCTATATATTTTTTAAACAAATATATATATATATATATATATATATATATATATATATATATATATATATATATATATATATATATGGCTGCAGAAAGGAGTTTGCTATTAACTGAAAGGAGACCCTTTGATTCCTCTTGGAGGCCTTAAAGGAACCAAGCAGGGCAAATTCCTAATGTCCACTCCATACGTTCTTGTCGTTGCAGCTGTTATTACTATATGTTTATTCATATAGTATACGAACATGGATGGGCTGCTCACCAACACGCATTAGCCAGCTTGGTGAGTTTATTGGCTTTTTACCTCTGAGTTTAAGATAAAGAAACACCATGGTCTTTCTTCTCAGTACCTGATAAGGCAGAATGAATGTTTGTGTAAATGATAAAGATTTTTCCCAATTATACAATTATGACAGACAAAAATAAAGCATGGCCCTTAATCCCAGGAGGCTGTAAAGTCACCAACTAAGGCAGCGGTTGGTGGCCGAAGGCGGAGGGTGCTAAGAATATCCTGGAGGCGGACCCAGGCTGCCATTTGATGATGAATTTTTATTTAGGTACTTACAATTGCAGATCACTTTCAAGTGAAGGAAGATTGCAAGAATTAGTAGAAGAACTCTCTTATATTAAATGGGATATTATTGGACTTTGTGAAGTTAGAAGAAAAGGTGAAGAGACAATTGATTTAAAAAGTGGACATATGCTCTATTATAAAGGCACAAATATTGGAAATACAAGTGGAGTAGGATTCATTATAAATAAAAAGTGGAAGAACAATATTGTGGAGATTGATGGTGTATCAGACAGAGTGGCAAGATTAGTTATACAACTTAATAGCAGATATCAAATGCAGATAATTCAGGTTTATGCCCCAACAAGTTCTCACAGTGATGAAGTAGTAGAAGATTTTTATATGGATGTACAAAAGGCTTTTTATCAGAGTAAACAACATTTTAAAATTGTTATGGGAGATTTTAATGCTAGAATTGGTAAACAAATGAAAGATGAAAGTGTTGTAGGTAATTTTGGTTATGGTAATAGAAATGAGAGAGGACATAGACTTGTGGAGTTTGCAGAGAAGGAAAAACTTTATATTATGAATTCTTTTTTGAGAAAAATGTTAGAAGGAAATGGACATGGAAGCATCCAAATGAAGGTACAGCAGAATTGGATTATATTTTGACTAACAGGAAATACATATTTCAAGATTGTAATGTTCTTAATAAATTTAACACAGGAAGTGATCATCGATTAGTAAGGGGTAAGATACATGTTAATGTAAAACTAGAGAGACAAAAATTATTAAGAAAAACTATATTTACAGTTGATATTCCTAATCTTCAGAAACATTCTAATGAATTTAAATTAGAATTTACAAATCGGTTTCAAGTATTAGTAGATTTTGAACATGATTCAGATTTGAATGAAATTAATATGAAAATAACTGATTCACTTTTAAAAACTGCAACAAAGATAGCTGGTAGAAAAAAGCAGCAATTGACTAATAAAATTTCTACTGAGACTAGAGAACTTATGAAGAAAAGAAGGAATATGAAGATATGCAAGAATGATGCATTAAAAAGAATTGAATATCTCGAATTTTGTAAAATGGTGTGGAAAAGAGTTGAAAATGATATAAGAAAGTATAACTGTGAACTAGCAAGAAAAGCTGTAGAAGAAAATAAAAGTCTTAAGAATGTAAAACAACATTTTGGTATTGGTAGGAAATTTATATCTGCAATAAGGAAAAAAGATGGAATTATTACTAAAAAGAGGGATGACATTATGAAATTGGTAGAAGATTTTTATCAAGAATTATATAGTAATAAAGAACAAGTACCTCCTATATCTATTACATCTTCCGAATTGCCCAGAATTTTAAATGAAGAAGTGAGAAATGCAATTAAATGTATGAAAAAAGGAAAGGCTCCAGGTAATGATGGAATTATAATTGATATATTAAAAGAAGCAGGTGAAGAAACAGAAAAAATATTAGCAAAGTTATATACCAAATGTCTAAATGATAAAGATGTACCGGATGATTGGAAGAATGCAGTAATAATATTAATATTTAAAAAAGGTGATAAAGAAGATATTAGAAATTACAGACCTATCAGCCTTTTATCAGTTTTATATAAAATTTTTACCAAGATAATTACAACTCGTCTACAGAGAACCTTGGATTTTCACCAACCAAGAGAACAAGCTGGATTTAAAAGTGGTTTTAGTACAGTAGATCATATTCAAGTATTGAGAGAAGTTATAGAAAGGACAAATGAATATGAGTTGTCATTATGTTTTGGATTTGTAGATTATGAAAAGGCATTTGATTCTATAAACATTTCTTCAGTGATTAAAGCATTGGATCATCAAGGTATAGATCCAGGATATTGTCATATTTTAAAGAATATTTATAAAAATGCAACAGCAACAATTAGATTACATAATGATACTGGGAAAGTCAACATTGAGAAAGGTGTAAGACAAGGTGACTCCATATCTCCAAAACTTTTTACAGCAGTGCTGCAAGAAGTATTTTGTGGATTAAAATGGGAAACTAAAGGAGTGAAAGTAAATGGAGATTATTTAAGTCATTTAGATTTCGCAGATGATGTAGTTGTTTTTGCAAATAATGCTTCCGAGCTGCAGGAAATGTTGCAGGAGTTATCAGATGAAAGTAGGAAAGTAGGACTAAAGATAAATGTTAAAAAGACTAAAGTAATGTTTAATCGATTTGCTCCAAATATGAAAATAAAGATTGATTATGATGAATTAGAAGAAGTTAAGAGTTACAAATACCTTGGTCAGATTATTAATACAGAAGGAAACATAATAGAGGAAATTAATCATAGAATTAAACTTGGTTGGAGTGCTTTTGGTAGAAATAACTTGATATTAAAAGGAAATATGCCTATGTGTTTGAAAAGAAATGTTTTTAACAAATGTGTTTTATCAGTTCTTACTTATGGATCTGAGACTTGGACACTTAATAGAAGATCAATACAGAGACTTCAGACCACTCAAAGAAGTATGGAGAGATGTATGTTGGGAGTAACAAGAAGAGATCGAAAATGCAATGTATGGGTAAGAGAACAAACAGGTGTTACTGACCTCATTGAAAAAATTAAAAGATTGAAGTGGAGTTGGGCTGGACATATTGCTAGAAGAGATGATAATAGATGGACAATAGAAATTTTAAACTGGATTCCAAGAGATTGTAAAAGACCCAGAAGGAGACCACATGTAAGATGGATGGATGAAATAAGAAAATGTGTAGGGGTGATGTGGAGAAGAGAAGGTAAAGATTGGAGAAGATGGATTAAACTTGGAGAGACCTTCATCCTGCAGTGGATTGATAATGGTTGATAATGATGATGATATATATAAATATATATATTGTAAATAATGCTTGCATCAAATGTGGAATATTTTTTATGAAGGAAGGACTCTTTACAAGCAGTATGAGATATTGTTTACAGCACTTATATGATTAAACCACATTTGTAGTCACTGTGGTTTTTAAACATATATTTAAACAAGTAAGCAATAAGATCCTAAATTAAATTGCAACATTCATTATCAATTTGTGGTAGTTTATTATGGTTTACCATTTTTATATACATTTTATTCTGATCTTCATATTTAGAACTTATCTGAATATCTTTAATTTTATATTTCCACTTTTCTCTTTAATATTTTATTTATTCATTATATTATTGGGGGGAGGGATTTTTAAGTCTTAGCACATCTGAGAAAATTGGTTGTTTTTTGAAATTATGCATCTTCATTCTCATATTATATTTTATTTTTCAATAATTAAATGCAATGTGAGTTAGGGTATCTTAGTTTATTTTATTAATTTATGTTTTCTCTATTAATGACATTTCTTTAATTTTAGATGACAATAGATCTCTGAGGATATAAGCAATGCACACAGTAGCTTAATTTTATCAATGAAGGAACCATTTCACATCACAGCATTATATCTCTTTCATTTTGTTTTCTCTATTTCTTACCAAGGTATCCATGTTAAAATGCTTTTTCATAATAGTTTTGATCACAGGATTATTAATATAACTTTTTAATGCAATAAGTAAAAATATCTTGATACTTTAAAAATTAAGACTGTTCTGCCTTATATAAAGGGAGTTACTGATAAAATTGGTACTGTTTTAAAGAAAAATAATATCTACACAGTTACATTAAAAAAAATTAATAAAGTATTTCCACATCATAAAAATAAAGTTTCTTTTGATTGTCATGATTTATATGAAATTCAATGTGAAGTTTACTTACATTCATAAATTGAACAGACCAATTGTAGAATAAACATAAGAAAGGAAAACACATTTTAGCAGTTAGAGAAAAATCCAATTCATCATCAATTTATTCACCCATTAAATTAACTAACCATAATATCAATTTTAATAAAACACATACTCTGGAAAAAATTGAACAATATGATTAGAGAATGCTAAGGGAAACTATAGACATCTTTAAAAGGTTAAGAGCATAAATGAAATGTGTGAATTGAAGAAAATTAATAATATTTTGGAAAAAATGTTGGAGGATAAAATATTTTTAAAACTTCTCAACCAATAGAATTTGAGAATGAGGGAAAAAAAACACAAAAGGAAAAAATAATGATTTTAAATTTCAACACACATATTCTTATAATTTAAGAAAGAAGAAACTCTGAAGAAAGTATTTGTTATTGTACTGAAATGTCAGCTATTTAACTGTTATATTTTTACTACATGACAGATCCTGCAAATAATACTATAAATTCATCATTTATTTATGAGAATATTAAAATTAACATATATATAAAACAAAATAAAATGTCCGCTAATATTAATAATACAATAACGAAACTTAAATATATTCTAAACAATGGTAAACAATTTATAATATAATATAAATAAAAACTCATAAAGAAATATTTTCCATTAAATTCATAATCATTATTGAAAGTTGAGTTGATAATGATTATAAATTTAATCGAAAATATTCTTTATATTATATTATAAATTGTTTACCGTTGTTTGGAATATATTTAAGTTTCATTATATATATATATAGATATTTATATTGTGATAGTTAGGTGCAGTACAAACTTAAAAAAGATGTGTGACTTTTAAAAAATTTTTTTTGATGATATAAAGTTAATTTATAAATAAAATACTTTAACATTTACTTATAAAAATACAATATTTATAGTTTAAAAAATCTAATGTAGCAAATATTTACAATTGAGTTACTTAAAGTTAGTATTTTGTTTTGCATACAAATATTTTTACATGAGAAACAAAATACAATAATAAAGTGAATAATATTATAGATTGAAATTTAGTAATGTGAAAATAGTGATAGTCTTTTGGTTATAATAATAATAATAATAATAATAATAATAATAATAATAATAATAATAATAATAATAATAATAATAATAATAATAATAATAATAACAACAACAAGAAGAAGAAGAAGAAAAAGAAGAAGAAGAAGAAGAAGAAGAAGAAGAAGAAGAAGTAGAAGAAGAAGAAGAAGAAGAAGAAGAAGAAGAAGAAGAAGAAGAAGAAGAAGAAGAAGAAGAAGAAGAAGAAGAAGAAGAAGAAGAAGAAGAAGAAGAAGAAGAAGAAGAAGAAGAAGAAGAAGAAGAAGAAGAAGAAGAAGAAGAAGAAGAAGAAGAAGAAGAAGAAGAAGAAGAAGAAGAAGAAGAAGAAGAAGAAGAAGAAGAAGAAGAAGAAGAAGAAGAAGAAGAAGAAGAAGAAGAAGAAGAAGAAGAAGAAGAAGAAGAAGAAGAAGAAGAAGAAGAAGAAGAAGAAGAAGAAGAAGAAGAAGAAGAAGAAGAAGAAGAAGAAGAAGAAGAAGAAGAAGAAGAAGAAGAAGAAGAAGAAGAAGAAGAAGAAGAAGAAGAAGAAGAAGAAGAAGAAGAAGAAGAAGAAGAAGAAGAAGAAGAAGAAGAAGAAGAAGAAGAAGAAGAAGAAGAAGAAGAAGAAGAAGAAGAAGAAGAAGAAGAAGAAGAAGAAGAAGAAGAAGAAGAAGAAGAAGAAGAAGAAGAAGAAGAAGAAGAAGAAGAAGAAGAAGAAGAAGAAGAAGAAGAAGAAGAAGAAGAAGAAGAAGAAGAAGAAGAAGAAGAAGAAGAAGAAGACATGTGTGCATGAATATTTAAATAATAAAGAAATGCTTATTAATTTTCTTTATATAATTTAAAAATAAATTATTTTATTTATTAAAGATAAATATTTTGTGTTCTAAAAATAATTCCATATTCAAAAATGCTAATATCAGGTGTCTGTTTCTCTTCATATATCCGATGTATGAAAATCAAATTATGTGTAAAAAATTCCATGGGAATGCCTATGTCAATCAAAGGTAATAAAATATATGCAACAATGTTTGAAAATATCTCCCACTGCTACTTGCAACTACTTACTTATTGCTATTGCTTACTTCTACTGATATTTTATAAACTTTCATTATGTATAAGCAATTAAGAAATATGGGTAGCTAAATTCAGAATTTGTTTAGAGGTTCACTTATCATTTTATTGCTCTGCAAATTTTTCATCTGGCATGATAAAAAACATCTTATATGTAAAATAATCTATTAATTATCCTGAAAAGAAATACTTGAAACTAAATGCTTTAGAATTTATGTAAAGATTTCAAAAAACTGTTAGTTACATGATTGCTATAATTAGTTGCAAACAATTATAATGAACAATAGATTGAAAGGTCTTTTAAAATTTATCTTTGAGTGCTAATGGATTTTTCTATAATGTTCACAGTTTCCCATGTGTTTTTATAGCACTGTGAGTCAAACATAAGACACCTTTAAACTTTATTTAATATATATTGTAACCGGTTGGGTTACATAGCAGACAATTATATATATATATATATATAGTAAAGTAAAAGTAAAAGTAAACACAGACAAAAATTGTAGTAGATTTCTACATTCACTGAAATAAATAAAAAAAAAAAACCTAATAACTCTGATTTAAAATATTGTTTTATAAATTAAACTTTTAAAAGATCTGAATAAATATTAATATTGTATTATTATTATTATTTTGAAATTTAAAAACAAATATGGTATTTTTGAAATTTTTTAATTAATTAAACAAAATTTCTATCTATTAGAAATCCCTTAAGTGAAAACATGCATATCACATTTTGACAAAAATTTCAAGGTGGTTTTCAAAAGGGATTAGATAGAAAAAAACCTCTGTTTTTAATCAAGGTGTTGTTATCACCTCAGATGATCCTATAAAAGGGCTGATAAGGATATCAGCTGCAGTCTGACTATTAAAATTTTTTGAGTAATTGGCAGCAATTATCTGACCAAAATAAATAGCTGTAGTTTGTTGTTGGCTGTAGCAGAGAGATGTCAGAATAGCTACCATGAACTGATGTAGCTGAAGGCAGGAGTTGCTACTATTTTCCTTCACAGGAATTTTGATTTACTTGAAGCTGGGTCACTTCTGAATCAATAGCATGAAAAAAATAAGGACAAAATAGCTTGCTGACCTGAAGTTTACCAAATCCTAGTCTAAGTGGAATCAATTACAGAAGGAAGAAAACCAACCATACCTAAATTATATACTTTTACCTGATGTTGACAATTGCCTGGATTGATAAAAAAACCAGCTTTCCCAAAAAAATCAGCTGGATAAAGAAATAGTTATATGTATGCTACTGTGTTTATATGCAGAGAAGCACAGATAATGTATATACAGCTGGTGTGAGTAGCATTATATATGATAACGAAGTTTTGGATAATTTCCTTAGTAAAATGACATTTTTATAACTGATAGATATAGATATAAAATGATATTAGTTTAAAATCATTTATTAAAGAAGAAAAAATATTCAAATTTCAATTTAGAATTTTTAAAAAAATACAAACAATGTTATAATTAACAATCAAGAAAAAGATTTCCAAAAATCTTTTAGATTAGAAAAAGTAAGACATTTTAAATCAAACAAAAATTTGATAGTACTTATTTTAAGAAAAAAAGAATATATTCAGCAAAGAGAATTAAATTGCGAAAATACTCTTTAATAATTTTATTGTGATAAATACAAATGTTATGTAGATAAATTAATATATCGCACGTCTGTGCAAATTTTATATATATATATATATATATATATATGCGTTTTAGTAAACCTAGTATGTAAAATGTATATCATTTAACTGAAACTTTAATAATTTATTGAATTTTTATATAACTTAAGATTTTGATAACTCTTAAAAATCACATACACACACATGCATTTGGGCGTTTATAGATCAATGCTTGTTAAGTACAATTTATATGTAAAATTTTAATCACTTTTTTTTTTATTAAATGTCAATTGAAAGCCACTTGCCTATGTGCTGAGTGGGTTTTAAGTAAACCTAATGTATTAATTATGTAAATCTATGAAATAATTTGAATTTTGTATAGTAATTTTGTAAGTGACAAATGTGATAGTTTTTTATTGTATATTATTCAAAATCAGAAGTCTTCTCCTATCAGACCTTAAATTCATTTTTTATTTTTATTAATAAACTTGTATTCAACTGTTAAAAATTGTATTGCACCATCTCTTGGTCACATACAGTAATGGAGCTTGTGTTCTTTGAGCTTGGTTCAAGCACATGATGAATATATAAAGGGTGTGTGTGTATTTAGTGCTTTTGGGCATTCAGAGATAATAAGTCATCATCCTGGTTGGTGTAAAAGAGAATACTCTTTAAAGCCCATGCACTACCTTTTATTTTAGTTCAGTCTTATTAAAAGTTAAGTTTATAGTTGGCTAATACAAGTGGCCTGAGCATTGATGATGATCAGCATGTTTTAATATCTCATTATTGTTTGGATTTCTGATTATTATGTATTCTAATGGATGGGCACTACGTTTGTGCATCCAAGTTATGTTTAAATAATTGCCCAAGGTGGCAAAGACCCAATAGTTAACCTGGTCTACAGAAGACCCATTTCTGATCCAGTCACAGGGTTGACTGTTGATTTATATTTTTTATTGTTCAAATCCAGTCATAAGATTGACTGTTGATTTTTGTGCTGATTTTATTATATTTTATTGTGGATCATCCATGATGATGAATGGTTTATTTTGAGTATTATTTATAATTACTTTCACTTTCTAATGCTGGTTGATGGTTAATTATGCTTGTAGTTGCTCTTCTGATCTCTCAGAGATCTCTTGATTTCATGCTCTCTTATTGTTATTTCATTATATTGTTGACTTGGAAGTGATGATGACTTTTTCATCACCTCAAATCCACTTCCTACCACCCCATCCTGTTACAATATATATAACTGCAGATTTGATGCATTATTAATTCTTTATAAAATGCTAAATTTTATATAATATATTTTTATTTGTTTTATTATTGCTATTTCTTATGAAGGTATACTTCAGCATTCTCTCCAAGGACATGTGAGTAAGAAAAACAGATATCTTAAGTTTATTTAATAATTATGCAGATATATCATACACAGCACATTTATTTTGTGTGAATGCATTAATTTCCCATGAATCAAATTTATTTAACAAAGATTATATAGATTTAATTTTTTTTCTTATTTATGATAACTTATTTTATTTACTTATAATATGTTTTCAAGAGTAAAGTGGATTTTGGTGCTAGATCACTATTCCTAATTGAATATTAGAGATAATATACTTCTAAGCTTACATGGATGATGTTTATATATATATATATATATATATATGTGTGTGTGTGTGTGTGTGTGTTAGAAGATTAAGTATTCCATTTATCTATATTATATAGGGAAGTATGTGCGCATGTATATGAATGATTGTGTATTTAAGCCACCTGATAAATCAACAATAGCATATGGAAATGCTTCCAAAATACTTTGAATATAATAGTTATAGAAATATATTTGAGATTTAGTCAGAGTAAATAATATCTAGAGGAGTTAAGTTTAAATTAGTTGAATCACGAATCTGAGAAATCATATTCATAATTTATTTGAACATTTTTATTTAATGGTAAGCAGATTTAGGCTTAAAATAGCATAATCTTTAAATCAAATATAGGATAAATGTCATCCCTAGAAATGCTGCATTCACAAGTGAAATATTGAAATTATTTAATGTTATCTGTAAGAAGATGGAAATAATAATAATATAACCAATTGTATTCTATATTAATAACATTATTACATTTTTTGTTTTATTAATGAAAATAAAATTTGAATGTACTTTGGCCAGCTTTAGACATAGTTTTTTATAATGTCTAAAGTTTGATATAGTATCGGGTCCATACCGAATACTTAGTGTTTTTCTGAAGATTTGTGGTGATGGTAGAAAATCATTTAACTTTCTTATGTAAATGTAAATTGGAAAGGATAATTCATAAAGGTTTGCAACTAAAACCTCCAATTCACTCTTTGAGAGCTGAGAAAATTATTCAGAGAGCAAGTGAAGCTCTGTTAAGAGAAAGAATAAATGCTCAAAGGTTTTCTAAGTATCAAACAATGCATTCAATTAATAATGTAGAATGTCTTCTAAAAAAAACAAACTTACTGAGGATGACTACATGACAGTTTTTCAAACAGTAAGAAAATCAAATTCTATATTATATGGAAAAATAAAAGAATGTCAAAAGAAGAAATTGCTAATGTACATGGGTATATCAAAAATCATAATGTACCAAGCAATGTAACAGCTTCATCTGTTAAAAATGTAAGTTCTAAACATCTAACAGATACTGAAATTTTTGTTCTTGAAAGAGGATTAAACTTTGCTGTAACACCATCTAATATCCCCTTATTAGATATAATGGCAGCCACCGAGGAAATCACTCGAAAATTGCCTTTAGAAGAAGCAGCAGAATTACAATGGAAAATAAAAAGAACACTTGACAAGCAACAAAAATTGCAGTCAAACATATCCTATGGGGAGAGGGAAAGCAATTAAATCTCTCAAAGCAGATAAATCTATAATTATTCTCCCTTGCTGACAAAGGCAATGCAACAGTTGTAATGGATACAACTGATTACCAAAACAAAATACAAAAACTCCTCACAGCAGGCCAATATAGAAAAATGGCAAAAGATTCAATACCAAGTATAGAAACAAAATTACAAGCATTATTCAGAAAGCATCACAAGTACTTCACTGATTCAGAAAAGAGTAAAATAACATCATATTTCAGAAAATTTTTTTATCTTTATGGTCTACCTAAAATTCATAAGGATCATGTTTCATTATGACCTATTGTTAGTTCTAGAGACTCACCTTGCCAGAATTTGTCAAGATTTCTTCTCAAAGTTCTAAATCCTTTGGAATACAAGACCAAATCCTTTGTTAGGGATTCTAGACACTTTGTAGAATTAATCAAGAACATGAAAATTGAAAGAACTGACTTACTGGTAAGCTTTGATGTGGATAGTTTATTCATGAATGTACCATGTGAAGAAGCATTGTCTATTGTAAGGAAAAGATTAAATGATGATAATAGTTTACAAACCAATTACTCCTATTGATAGCATAATGGAACTATTAACAATCTGTATAAAAACAACCTACTTTCAATACAACACAGAATTCTTCCAACAAAATCAAGGAATGGTTATGGGCTCACCATTGTCTCCCATGATAAGCAATATTTACATGGAAGAACTTGAAACTACAGCCATAAAAACTACTCCATATCCACCTAAAGTTTGGCTTCACTATATAGATGATGCATATGTTGTATGGCCACATGGTGAAGCATTGCTACAAACTTTCTGGACACACATCAACAGCATATCCCCTTCAATTAAATTCATAATAGAACCAGAACAAGCACAAACATTGGCATTCTTAGATGTTCTTGTGATAAGACTCTCTCATGGTAAATCCAAAACTAGTTTACTGCAAACCTACTTATACAGGAAAATACCTAGCCTATAAGTCTAATCACACCAGAAACACAAAACATGGAGTTATACTATCACTGTGGAACAGAGAAAAGAAGTTTGTTCAGAAACTGGTGATTTGGAAAACAAAAAGATCTATATAGAAAAAACTCTTATGAAAAATGATTATCCATTAGCTGTTATTAAGAAAACATTAAATAGACAACAAAAAGTGCCATCAAGAGAAAAGACAATTATTGGTACTGTAGTGTACCCATACATTCCAAAAATAGAGAAATTAAGGAAAATCTGCAATCAGTATAACATCAGAACAGCTTTCCAGAGCCATACCACACTATGAGGCATTCTACCATCTACAAAGCCTAAACTTGAAATGCTGAAAAGAAAAAGCTGCATTTATGAAATACCATGTGAATGTGGAAGAACATATATTGATGAAACCAGCCATCCCATTCAAAGGTGCTTGCATGAACATAAACTGATGATTAGAAAAGAGAAAACAGATGTGTCTAAGGTAGCAGACCATGTATGTACCATTGAACATACGTTCAATTGGGAAAATATACAAATATTGGATAAAGAAGAAAAGTTACAAAGAAGAAAATTTAAAGAATCTGCTCACATGACAATGGCAAAAAATCCCATAAGCCAACCTAGTGTGACTATACATAATGTATGGAAAACATTAATCAACTTTGCTCTGAGGAAAAAAGTGGAGAAATCAGGAGGAACCTCATTGATAAGTATATGAAATTATTATATACAGTTGCCTTTGGCAGGATGGCTCTTATTTAGAGTGTTATCTTAAAATTCAATAATCAAGAATCTAAAGACCCAGCTTTAAATCCCATGCTAGTACTATCACTAATCAGGCCAGCAACACCTAAAGAAGAGAGGAGAAAAATACCTCTCGAAACATTGTACATATACTAATCTGTTTGCTCTGATATTACTAACAGTTAGTGCATATATTAATCTGTTTGCTGTGATATTACTAACAGTGCCTAATAGAATAGTGGTGTCTATGGTTATTAAAAAACCAAAGACATCAAAATATATGGGTACTGAACTGAGTTCAGACCCATATGGCTATATAAGATAATAGGCTTGGATTGAAAACATTAAGGGGTTTTCAGTTTAAGACTCATAGTTTTGTAGTTAAGAGGAGATAAAAGGTGACTGCTGGAGAGTTGCATTAGATCCTAAGATCTAGGTGCAGTGCTCTCAGATCCAAGGCACCTCACTGATGAAGTCCACAAGCCAGAAACTAGTCTGGGAATATTGAATGAGTAGGCACTAGATGGGGATTTTATGCACAAGCCTTCTGGCATCCATTGATTACTTTAGCTTGCTGTGTGTTGCAATAATGTATAGTGAGTTTTGATTGTCTTAAAACAGTTATACACAAGTATAAGAAGTGGTGGTCATGTGATGTTTATTGGCTTAAAACCAATCCTGCCTAATAGGATAGTGGTGGCTATGGTTATTAAAGAACCAAAGACACCAAAATATATAGGTACTGAACTGAGTTCAGAGCCATATGACTATATAGCTAATATGCTTGGATTGAAAACATTAAGGGTTTTCAGTTTAAGCCTCATAGTTTTGTAGTTATGAGGAGATAAAAGGTGGCTGCAGGAGGATTGCATTAGATCCTAAGATCTAGGTGCAGTGCTCTCAGATCCCACAAGCCAGAAACTAGTCTGGGGATAGTGAATGAGAAGGCACTAGATGGTGATTTTATGCACACACTTTCTGGTATCCATTGATTACTCTAGCTTGTTGTGTGTGGCAATTATGTATAGTGAGTGTTGCCTGTTTTATAACATTTTTTTGCTGTTATATTACTAACAGTTGGTGCATATACTAACCTGTTTGCTGTGATATTACTAACAGTTGAATGCATTTGTAATATTTAAATAAAATTAAACTTTTCTAATATTAAATGATGGAAATAGTCCAATATAAAAATACAGCTGGAACACCATCATCACAAACCTTCAGAAAAACAATAAATGTATAGTGATTATAAATATGCCATTATGAGCAATTTTTGGAATAAGGACAGACAAAATTATATAAGCCATCCATTATCTTAAGGAAAAATATCATGCAAATATTATATCCAATTTTAAAATTTTGACAGTTTTCCCATTATCAGAAACTCGGAAAATATGTATTATGCATGTGAATTTGCCTCAACATATAAAACAAGCATAATAGTGGTTGATCAACTTTCAGTCAATTAAGGTTGCTGATATTCTAGGAGCTTTAGAAGCTAGTAAAAATATTTCCAATGGTGTTCATGAATTAAAAAAACACATAGTAAGTCTATAGCTGACATAAACTATCAGAGAAATAGAATAATATAATAAAATCTAATTTGTCAGAAGACAATAACTGATCATCAGTCAAGGAAGCTGCCATCTTATAATGGTTGCAATGAGAGTAAAAATAATATAAGGTCAAATAAAAATTGTATGCCACAACTGAGAAGTTACCATAGTAATAAAATGACAAAACATCAATCAATGTAAATAGAGCAAAAACCAACAATCAAACTAGATAGGGCTTTGTGGGAATGTTCTTCACTGTGGAGGCCTACAATTAATCAGGAAAATGACAGTCTAATTGTGGTATTAAATTTTATGGATTGTGATATAAATGCATCCAGAAATGTCAAATGAATATTCAACAATTAATAACTGGCCTGCAGTTATTGTTAGGTTAGAAGAAATTATAACTAAAGCCTTCTTTTTTTATGTGTCATAGCATTGGATGGGAAGTGTAACTAAATGACAGTCTAATTGTGGTATTAAATTTTATGGATTGTGATATAAATGCGTTTGAACCAGAAATGTCAAATGAATATTCAACAATTAATAACTGGCCTGCAGTTATTGTTAGGTTAGAAGAAATTATAACTAAAGCCTTCTTTTTTTATGTGTCATAGCATTGGATTGGAAGTGTAACTAAAGCCTTCTTTTTTATTCATCATAGCATTGGCTGGGAAGTGAACCTGCTAACCTGGGGTAACTGCTTGTAAGGAAGCTGTGCTGACATCTCGACCACCAATGGTTGTTCATCATTTCAAAGAATTTATTCTAGAAAATTTGTGATATAAAACTGCCTATTTATTTTTACAAACATTAGATAATGGTCATAAGTTATAATTGACTGTATTAATAAACAGATTATTTGCCAATGTGAATATATTAATGTTAATCATTTTATTTTTCACCAATTGATGAATTTAAGGTGCATACAAGAAATTACACCTGAGTTAGATATTAAAATAAAATTAGATGAATCCATTAATTTAATTACTAAAGAGAAATGTGTATTTTATTAACTATTATGACAAATTTGGAATATATTTTTGAAGAAAGCAGGAATTATTAAAGACTATATTCTTTGCATCTATTTAAGTAATTCTAACCCATTTCACTATAAAACACACACATTATCTTACCAGTATAAAATTGAAGTTGGTCAATGAGAATGAAGCTATTATAAAGAAATCTGCATTATTGTATGATAACCTATTATTGTAGTGAGAAAGAAGAATGGATTGCTTCACAATTGTTTAAATGCTAGATATTTAAATCATAGAACAATGACAGAGCATAGCAATTCCACCAATGATGCATAAGCTATTATCTATGTTTAAGGGAATTTTTTTTACTACTAGTGATTTAACAGCCAATTATTGGATCCTATTCTTATATCTCACCAATAAAAGTATACTGATTTCAGGTGTGAAAGATATTCATACATATTTCCATGAATGTCATTTGTCTTAGTTAAAAGTAGTGCAATGTTAATTCATTGTTTGACCAAAGTCTTATTGAAAAATGTTAAAAATATAATTGTTATGTATGATATTATTATTGCCTCAGAAAATATGACCAAACATCTAGAAATTTTTTTAATGAATGTAATGGAATGAATATTAAAATCAATTTAGGTAAAAGTACTATTGCTACAGAAAAAAGTTTTCTTGGAAAATTTTGTGAGAGTGAAAGGTGTAAAACTTCATCCAGATAAAATTGCTACCATTCAAATCTCTTCTATACTAGGAAACAATTTTTTTCTTTCTTCATCATTTACAAATTTTTATCACCATTTTTACAAAAACTTCACTTTTGATGTGATTCATTAGAAAAAAAAGGATTAAAAAAGGAAGAAAGATGGAAATGGTCACAAGAATGTACAAATAAAATTACTATTATTAAATCAAAATTTTTAAACGAAGTAGTATTATTTTACCCTGATTTTAACCAAACATTATTTGTACAAACTGATAGTAATGGTTATAGGTTAGGTATTATCTTATTCCACTTAAATGATAAACAAAAACCACAAATATATATTTTTAAGCAGAATTTTAAAATGAAAAGAATTACATTATTTAACCATGGAGAAAAAAGTTCCTGCAGTTGTGTGAGCTTTCACAAAATTAAAGCAATTTTTATTATTGATTTCACATTGTTGTAGTTACCATCCATAAAAAGCTTTGCATTTTTGAACTGCAGTTACTTAAACAATGAACATCTTGTGCAATGGAGAATATTTTTGAAACAGTAGAAACTCAGTCAAATTGGAAAATCAACACCTTGATGTGAAAAGCTTATTCATTACTGCAATTTCTTTAATTGTCGATAATTCTGTAGATGATTTAAAAATTTTAAATAATGTACAATTACAGAATTCAAAATTAAGTATTACTATTATGCATTTATTAAATAAATTAGGATCTATAAAAGAGTTTAATTCAGAAATTAATAAAATATTATCATGTTATTGGATAATTTAATTATATAATGTTAATAAGAGATAAATCATGAAGAGTTTTTATTCTCCTTGTTTGAGGGGAAATTAATTTATTATATACATTGTGTATCGCTTAAAAATGTAGAGCATGTAGTATGCAGAGGGTTTTACTGGCTTAGAATATATGCTTTAATATTAAACTGTTTATCATCATGTGAAATCTGTTTAAAAACTAAATTTTAAAATCAACCTTACACTGTCAAATTAAAACAATCATGTCAAATAAACCAAATAAAATATTAACCATTGATTTTTATGGACCTTTGTCATTTTACAGACACATTACATTAGTTTCATATCATGCATTTTCCAAGAATATATCCTGTACAGAAAGCCAATGCATAAAATCTTATTAAAGTTAAGTAAAATTTACAATTACTCTTCATTGGAAAGCCTTAGTCAATTCTGATTGAACTTTTTTCATACCAACAGAATGGAAAAACTGTTTACATTTACAAAATATTTACAATTTCCAATTGAATCCATGTGAGAGAGCTATGAGGGAGATCAGATAGTCATTTAGAGTTTATCTGGAAGGAAATTATAGGCTCTGGGTGAATAAGTTAAATCAAATTGTACTGCATATAAATTCAGTTCAAAATTAATCTATGAATTTTACATCTATATGTTTACATTTCAGCCAATGAAAAATCTATATTGATAAAGACTCCAATTCAAGAGAAAATAGATTGCAATTTGGAAAAAGCTCAGAAAAATTTAATAAAAATGGGCAATAAGCATAGTTTGCAAATACCTCAACAGCTCCTCATTTAACATTGGCAATTTAGTGTTGGTTAGGATATCCCATATTAGGCATCTGCAGAAACAAAAGTTCAATTTTTTTTAAAATGTATATGAGACCCTATAAAATAATAAAAGAATAAGAGATGATTTCTATATGATTAAAGCAACAGATGGACTAAAATAGACATATAATGTCTAAAGCATAAAATCAACATCATATCCTAAGTAATTGGCTTTTACCTACAAACAAGCATTAAAATATATCCAACATTATGAGATTAAAAAAATGTTAATAGAATGAGATTATATAATTTAAATTAAAAACAATTTAGAATATATAGTTTCTATTTTAAGTTCTAGAGGATTTCTATAATGTATTGTTATCATAATATTTGTAATGCATTGATTATAATATCGTAATTTTAAAGTAATAAAGATACATATACATTGTTTAATAAGTTTATAGTGTTTATTATAAATTAATTGAAAGGATATATATATATATTTGATATAGTTACATAGTTAGAAATAAATATTTAGATATGTTTAATTTTATTGAATAAAATTAATTTGTTGTTTATAGGGTTAGGTACTTTTTAGTCTTGCAGAATAATAGTTCCTTCTTGGAGAAAATTTTGTCTCAAAATTCATTTAGTTATTATTAAATCAAATAATTTTTTTTTTTGTAAGAGGGAGAAAAATTTGATAATTAAATCTGGTACAGACTTAGAGAAAATATATAATTTAAAAAAAAATTGTTTGGATGAAATAAAATTAATCTATATTTAAAATACCTTGACACTTATTTATAAAAACTGTTGATATTGTGACAATACTGTATTTATAATTAAAAAATGTATAATACAGCAAATTATTACTTATTTATAGACAGAATTACTTTAAAATATTTATAATTGATTTATTTAAAGTTAATATGTTGTGTCACATTCAAATAATTTTACATGAGCAGCTAAAATTTGATAGTAAATAATACTACAGATTAAAATTTAGTAATGTATAATATTAATGTTCATTTGGTTATAATTATAGTAATAGGCTGAGTGTGTGAATATTTAAAATAATGGAGAAATGCTTATTAATTTTTTTAACAATCATTAGGGAATCAACCCCTCCTCCCTACACATTCACTGTATAAATATAATGTTTGAGGAATACTCTCATTTTATAAACACAAAAGAAAGCCTTTGAAAAGATAATATGAACCCATCTTATCTTTTTTACCCAAGTGTATATGTATAGGCAAATCTTACACATTTAGAAATGAGAACATAAAGAATATCTTTTGTTTAAAAAATAAGAATATTCCTAACGTGTTTATATTCATACAGCATGTGTAAAATGGTGATTCCATAATGATTGCTACAAATAAACATGCTGCTAGCTAAATAAATAACTTATTACATAACTTTTTAAATATAATTCATTTAAGATTTTTTTTTTTTATTATTATTAATTGTAAATAATTTGTGATTTACTTTTGTTGTGCATCTAAACATAATTCCATGTTTGAAAATGCTAACATCAGGTGTATGTGTTTTTCTTCATTTATAGAATACATGAAGAACAAATTATGTTCAAAAAAAGACCATGAAATGTCTATGCCAATCAGAGATGATAAATAAATGCCAATATGTTTGAAAATACTATTTACTTACTTCTATTGCTTCCTTCTACTAATATTTTACAAATTTTCATTATGTGTAAGTAATTATGAAATATGGGATCTAAAGCCTGAATTTGTTTAGAGATTCACTAATCTTCTACTGCTGCACCAATTTTCTATCTACCATAATAAAAAACATCTATAAGTCATATATGTAAAACAATATATCAAATATTCCAAGAAGAAATACTTAAAATTGCTTTAGAATTTATTTAAAGATTTTAAGAAACTGCTAATTGATGTTACCTGATTTCTACAATTCTTTATAAATAACTATTATTTACAATAAACTGAAAGAACTTTTAAAATTCACCATTGGGTGTTAATGGATTTTTTTCTACAATCTTCACAGTTTCTAATGTGCTTTTATACTACCATAGGATAAACATTCAATGATATCTTTAAACTGTATTTAAATATTTATAGAATTACAGATTTGATGCATTATTATTTTTAAAAAATGCTAAATTTTATGTAGTATATTTTTATTCGTTTTATTATTATTATTTTTTATGAAAGTATATTCAGCATTCTCTTTATGAGCACATGAGTATGAAGAACATATATCTAAGTGTATTTAATAATTATATAGTTACATCACACATAACACATTTATTTTGTATGGATGAATTAACCTCATAAGAATGAAATTTATTTTAACCAAGGTTAAAAAAAATATTTTTTTTGTTTGTGATAACTTATTTTATTTACAAATGATATGTTTTCAATAATGATGTGGATTTTGGTGATAGATAGTCATTTTTAATTGAATATTAAAGACAATATACCTCTAAGTTTATGCAGATGATGTTTATGTTTATAAGAAGTGGCAATTTTTTGCATTGTAGTAAACACACACACACATACGCACACACACACACATATATATATATATATATTTAAGAGATGAAACATTTCTCTTATTTATATTATATAGAAAATATATGTATAATTTTGTGTTTAAACATATTGGCCTATCAGTAATAGCATATGGAATGGCTGCCATAATACTTTGAAAATAATAGTTATAGAAATATATTTGAAGTTTAGCTAGAGTAAATAATATTTAAAGGAATTAAGTTTAAAGTAGTTGAATTACCAACCTGAAAAAAACATATTCATGAGTTATTTCAAATTTTTTATTTAATGCTAAGAAAATTTAGCCTTACAATTGCTAATATTTATGTAAATTAAATACAGAATCAACTTTGTCCCTAAAAATGCTGATTTCACATGAAGAAATATTGAAACTATTTAATATTACATGTAAGAAGCTGTAAATAATAACCAATTATATTCTAAATTAATAACATTATTATGCTTTTGTAATTTTATTACTGTAAATAAAATTTGAATTAATTTATTAATTAAACTTGGCCTTTCATATTTTTTTATTTATAATATTATATCATTTATTCTTTCATTGGGTCACATGATTATAATTTTGCAAATACTGATATACTGAGTTTATAATTACTTTGAGATATTTAAATAAACATCTAATTATTTTGAAGCCTAATTAAAATACATATTTAGCTATAAGGTATTTGGAGAAATTAATATTATACATTATATGCATATATAAAAATAGAAACATAGACTTTTTTTACAATATTATAGCTAAGTTCAAATTTAGGTTATCATTTATAATATTTATTAATTGAATGTAATGAATTTGCAATTACAATATATATATATATATATATAATGAAACACTAAATCAGAGCTTAAATATATTTATTGAATTATTATTAGCAAGTATACTTTTAATACTTTCAAAGCATTAAAAGTATATTTGGCGATAGTAATTCAATAAACATATTTAAACTCTGATTTAGTATAGTATTTCATTTTATCTTATTATAATAATTATGGCAGATTCTCAAGATATATATATATATTATAACGGAATGACATTTAATCCTCCCAGTTGACACGTCAAATATAACGGAATCACATTATATTTAATGCTTGGAAATCATTAAGTTAATGCTTCACAGTTGGGCTCACCAAATATAACAGAATGGATTATATTTAAAGTCTAAGTTGGTCTTGTTAAATATAATGGGATGATTAAATTCCCTAGAAGGAGTATATGCATTTCACTACAATCGGACTTTGGGTCTTCAAGTAGAATGCTAGAAATGAATTGATGAAATACTAAGTCCATGATTATATCTATCTTTATTATGCTAGCTCAATAATTTTTAAATAAGTTTTGATATAATTTAGACTAGTTCATCCATCTTTCATCCCTCTTTCAGTCATCATTATGCCACAATATTCAAACTCATGGAGAATTTGCAATTAGCTCTTTTCAGGGATAATTTCAAAACAAGTCATTATATAATATGCCTTTATATAAGCATTAACTAATAATTAATACTCATATGATATTTATAATACTAGCACATATATAATATAATTCCAGAATGATTAGACAAAAAGATCCAGTTAATAACTCAATATTTAATAAACAATAAAAAATATAATATAAATAATAAATAAAATATTAATAATTAAATATAGATGAATTTTACCATTTTAAAAATATTAATAAATAATATTTTTATTTAATACCCTATGATAAAATTCAATACTATAATAAACTTTCAAAAGTAAAGGATATAATTTAAATTAATAGATATATAAAAACAATATCTAGATTCAAAAATTAATAATTTATATAACTTATTAATTTATTTATAGTTCTTATTTATATGTTTCATAATTAATAATATATAAGTACTATTTACAATCCTATAACTTATATATTATATGTATTTATAATAATTAAAATACATTAAATGTTTACTATATTGTATAGTAAATATAATATAATCCTGTTTAAAATATCTGTTAAATACTAACTATCTTTTATATCCTTCATCTAATTTTTAATGAATTATGTCAAGCTTTCAATTTATGTTTAATATTAAATTTAAATATTCCTATTAAGATATATTGATGCGATGCCAAATTTGAAATAAAAATAATAATAATAATAATAATAATAATAATAAACATATTAAAATAATATAAGCATTATTATAATATATATAAATAAAGAAAAACTTATTTTCCAGAGTTAAGAGTAGATATTTAAGTCTGTAGTTTATAATCCTAATGAAGATCTTTTACAAAGTATATTATTAATCCATTGGTATAATGATGATTTTATTTATCCTTAATTGATAAACTGTTAATAATATCCAATGATTTGATTGATATGAAATAAAGTAAATATTCTTCGAATGTTGATGTTCTTATTCTCCATTTTTCTATTATCATTAGACGTTCTTTACAACTAATATTTCAAAATATTTCAAAGTAGCATGTAAGTTGGTTTCGAATCCTTTATGATATAATGCTGTTCTACTCGAAGCACATTGTAATATTCTTTATATATATAATTATTTTAAATATATATATTTATTTAGAATAATGAAGTTTTAATATAACGTAGTTTCCAAAAAACTTAAACAGATGTTTTTTCTTTTATATTGCTATTCCTTTAAGATTTAATAAAAAATTAAAGTATTTTCCTTGCAGATTTTTTTAATCCATAGATTATCTTAATTTGAAAAAGTTAATATTTAAATTCCAAATGTTGAACAGTAATATTTATAAAAGAAAAAGTTATTTAAAGAGAAATGATTTTCTTTTCTTCTCTTTAATAACAAGAAAATGAATGAATCTCCTCACGTTGTGTTACAAGGTCATGCTTAATTCAAATATTAATTGTTCAATAGACATTAAGATTTAATAATAATAATAATAATAATAATATATATATATAATTATTTATTTCAACTTCAAATCTGGCATTTTACTCAAAAACTTGACATTAATGTATGTATTGCTTAAAGTTCACACACACACACACACATATATATATAAATAGTATATATGTATATACATATTAAAATATTCAAATAGATTTTATATTTATAAATAATTTTATTAGAGATAAAAGTATGTTTGGTTAATAATAATAACTGGAAGAAGTTACTATTATAATATATATAGACATGGAAGTGCTAACACTTAAGCAATACCAATGACATTCAACAATCTCAATCTGTTATTAGGGAAATCTCCTTAACAATGAAGGTGATAATCCACCTTTATATATTATCTGTTTATGTAGTACACTAAAGATTGCAAATTGACTACAAAGAGTAAAATTATTCATTCAAAGAAGTTTAAATAAGCCTCATTAAATAGGTAAATATAATATGTTCTGAAAGCAGCCTAACATATAGTCAATTATAACTTTCAAATTGCACTCCAACTATGTCTTACTTAAATAATAAAACTAATAATGTCCAAAGCTAGAAAGATAAATAATGTAAATATAGGAAGCAGTAAATACTTTAAACAATACCAATATCAGAAACAACTCCTTTAAACAATAAACATGGAAATCTACCTTTATATATGGTATAATATGTTCATATAGACACTGAAGATTAGAATTTGACTACAAAGAGTGAAATTATATATAAATGTGATGAAAATTTCTTCAAATGATGTATTTAAGTAAATTGTTAAGATTTTCTAAGCCCATAAAAGTAGATTTTATTCATACCTGTGACATAACTTGTTATGTAGTAAGCTAACTTTGATAATGACAAGTCTTTGTAAAGAGTAAAATTTAATTCCATAATAGATGTTGAAATTTACATTTCCAAGATTGAGTTGCTAAGTACTCATTTTGAATAAATTTGTAAAAAATTCAATTCTTCATAAACATGTAATATTAAAAACTTTTGTATTATGAAATATTATGTAAATATGTTACATATAAATAATGTGAAAGTCTTCCAGCAGTAATATCTAATTGCTGTATTGAAAAAATGGAGTTCATTCTTGCTGGAGTCTAAGTTTTTAAATTATAAGATAACCTAAAAAATACCAATTGCTAAAATGAAATTCAATTTGTAGTTGATATGAACTATGTTTACTTAAGTTTATCTCAAATTTACATTCCCGAAAAAAAATATTACTTCACCATTATTAATTCTACTGTGAAGTAAATTTTAGACTGCCTGTTATAATTTTTATATAACATCTTATAATGCAGAAAAGAGTGGAATCAAATCTTGTTGTCATGGCAATTAAATGTTGCTGTTGAAAGATTTTGCATGTTTATATACAGAATTTGGAAATGTCTTCACTCTTAATATGTTTAATAATATTTTATTTTGTAAAAATTTTTGATAGTACATATTTACAAAGTTGCATCTTCCACACAGTTGTTAATAATAAGTACTTGGAAATTTTATCTTGAAAATATGAATTTGAATTTAATTTAATTAGGTATTGTTAAAGTCTCTTATGAATTTAATTTTATTCTTGCAATTGACATTATTTAGGTTAACTTCCCCTAAAACAACTTAGACACAGTCAAGAATGTAATTCATTTTTGTTGGGATAACAGCTAGATCTCATCACTGTGGGGGTGTGTACTTTATTCAGATGCAGCAAATCTGTCTTTTGAAAATTTCTTTTATATTTAACTTTGTTTATTTCCATTTTAGATTATTATTAATCCTAATATATACTTCGATTTTTTTTGTAATAGTTTTCTATTTCTAGCATTTATAAGGATTAGATAATTTTATAATTATTTGATAAGTTATTATAATATGTTGACATATTTATTTATATTTTTTTCAAGATTACATCAAGTGACTTTTATTTTTCTTTGAATAATTTATGCAATTTATTGAAAATAATTTTTGCTTCCAACAATTAATATATTTCCTAACAGATTTCAAAAAAATTGTATCTTTCTTTCATTAATCAATGACTGTTTTTTAACTTTATGATTTTATTCTTCTATGATTAATTTTTGAATCAGTGTACAAAATTAAAATGTTTATATATATATATAATTTAGACGTTTTTATACATTCATTTAAAAATTATATATGCATGATTACTATTTAATTTTCTTTATAAAATCTTGTAGATATACTTCATAATTAATATTTTTTACTTCCAAGTCACAATTTTTTTATATCTTTATTTATTTATATTTTATCATTTACTCTGATTATTTATTGGTAACATAAAATACTTTTTCTAAAAATATTCATTTTTTATTGGTAATCTTTGATCTTTTTTCTTTGAATAATTTTTTTTTTGTAAGTAGGATTTTTTTTTAAAGTTTATATACTTAAAAAAAAGAATGAAAATGATTTATTAGATTTACTTTTAATATAGTATAAGAATTTTAATCAGATTGCGTATAAAATCTTATAAATAAAAAAAAAAATGATTAAAGGGATTTTATATTTTTCCTGACAATTGCTTTTATAACTTTAAATGAATCTAATGCACATTTAAGAAGCGAATTGAACTGGAGGGCATAAAACTGTAAATTCGATATTAATTATTGTTCTTTACTTTCTTTCGTCTTAATGCAATTAAATATATTGCTAAATACCGGTTTACTATAATAAGTCTTTTAAATGTCGTAACCATATGTTTAACTTTTCCAACTTAAATAATTGATTTTTAATATTTTTGTCTTACCATGAAATTATATAAGTAATTTTTATAATTTAAACCAAACAGATCAAACTCAGAAAAATTACGTTGATATTGTCTATCGATGCTTTATGTTTTGTTATGTTTTTAATTTCTATGCTTCCTCCATCTCTTTAGCTTTTTTATTATATTTAAATTATTAAAATAAAATAAAAAATAATAAAAGTTTTCTATTTGTTGTACACATATATTCCGAAAAAGACCAAATACTTTTATCAAAATCAATAAATATGAATGAATAAAATGATATTGGAATAACTAAAAATACATTAATATTAGATTAAATATATAAATTTATTTTTACTTATTATCGGTGGAGGACTCTAGTATATAATTGCAAGGGAAAATAAAAACAGATATGTAAGAGTATGTTTTACTGGAGCTATAATTAGGGATGTTACAAAGAAAATAAAAAAGCAAGGGAGTAGAGTTGTATGTTATGGTAGGAACTAATACTTTGTCAGAGCCATCAGAGACAGTAATGGATGAGAACATAGAATTGATTAGGAATTTGAATAAGATTAAAGCAAGAGGAGGAATAGTTGGATTATTACCAGGATTTGACAAAGGTATATGTTAGATAGGGTATGCTCTATGAATGAGAGATTGAAAAAATGTGTGAGAGAAATGATGTTATGTTTGTAGATGTGTGGGATTTTTTTTATTAGAAAGAGGGAGTTATAGAGTGAAGATGAATTGCACTTAGAAAAAACAATAAAGTGACGTTTTAGGGAGTTTGATTTAGAAAGAATATAGTTCAGGAAACTAAAAAAGGGGAATGGAGGTAAGTGGCAGTGTTATCAGAAAGAAGAAGAATGGACAGGGTGTAAGAAATAATCAAAGGGTAGCAGATTTAGATAGAAATGTAGATGTGGAGAGAAAATGAGTCTGTAAAATTAGTGGTAATCAAGTTATTTAGAAAAAGTCAAAAGAATTTATAAAAAAGTAATTAGGAAAGAAGAAATTGTTAAAATTGGGTATTCGAATATGCAAGGTGTTAGAAGACCAGAAATGTGGCTGGAATTAAACAAAGCAATTAGAAAGGTAGAGCTTGAAGTATTAGCAGTAATAAAAATACATCTAAGAGAAGAAGAACCTATTCTGGAAGATATGGTATGGCAGGGTATAAATAGAAAAGAAAAAAAAGGAGTGGTGGTATAGGAATCATGTTAAAAATATTTAAATACTGTTAAATGTCAAGAACATTTATGTCTGAGACAAGGTTAGAAAGACAAGAATGAATGGTGGTTATAGTGAATATAGCAACTGGAGATAGTCAAACTATAATGGAATGGAACAATAGCATACATGAATGCTTAGTTCAGGATATAGAGAGTTTCAAAGAAAAGGGGAAGAGAATAATAAAGGATATGAATGGGCTTATTAAAGAAATTGATGATGTAGGTAATAAGAATGGTCAGATTTTGAAGATTTTTTGTCAGAGTGAATTTGAGCATTGGAAATTTATCAAATATTTCTGAGGGACAATACACATGGTTTATAAAAAATATATATTCCACACAATAAATTATGTATTAGTAGAAAAAGAGGGAATGAATAAAGTATGGAAAATTAAGGTGTTTGATAATGAAGAGAGAATATGTAATAGTGATCATAACTTCTTTATAATAGAAATGGTTAGTAATGTGATGGAAAATAGTTTTTAAAGTAGAAAGGATAGTGAAAAATGTGAGTGGAGAATGAATAATAAGTTAGAATAGTATAAAATAAAAGTTGAAGAAACCATGGAAGAGTTGTTGGTGATGAGTATAAGGACTGGTATGGTGAAATAGAAAAAGTGGCATTTAGGATTTTAGGTTAAGAATATTCAGAAAAATAAAGGTAATAGAAAAGTGAGAGTTAGTAAAAGTGTAAAAGAGAGAAGAAAAGCATGCAGAGAATATAAGTGTGCTATTAAAGAAAAAGAAAGTGAAAAAAGATGTTAATGTTAAAAGGGAACAAAGTACTTAGAAAAAAATTAGCTAAAAGAGACAATTATATATTGAGAATGAAATTGAATAGTAAATTATTGAAGGATATTAATAAAAGTGGAAGAAATGAGAGTAAAAAATTTCAAAAATACATTAAAAGAAAAAATCTTAGGGGAGAGAGAAATAGTATTACTAGATGATGAGTAAATAGAGTGTAGCTCTAGAGAAGAATTAGAGATTATCTAAATAAGTATGTGATGGATATAGAAGGGATGTTAGATGTGAAGGACAGTGATAGTAAACATGAAAGCATATAGTAATGGGAATATTAGGTTTACAGAGAATGAACTGAATGATGAGTGGAAAGGCAAGATGTTTGGATAGATGGGCAGCAGTGATGGAAATGAATTTACAGTATATGAAAAAATTAACACTATTATCTTGTTTTAATAAGATGGCATAGAAGAAAGATTTTCCAGGAATTTGGAGCAATACAAAAATAAAGCTACTACTTAAAGGAAAGGCTAAGAATCATAGAAAGTTAAACAATTATAGATCAATAGCAATAACATCAGTGTTGTATAAAGTTTTTTCATATATGGTGGCTGGAAAGGTTGCAAAATGGATTGAATGAAATAATATAGTGGGATAAATGCAAGAAGGTTTTCAATCAGATAGGCATATAGGAGATAGCTTATTTGTAGTTACACAACTTATAGATATGAGTAGAAATACAGATAGACAGTTATATATTGTTTTTATAGATATAGAAAAGGCATACAATAGAATAACTAAAAATAGATTATGGGTAAGTTTAGTAAATTTGGAAATGGATGGAGCTTTAGTGGAAATTATTAAGAAATTATATAAAAATAATTACTATATATATATTGTAACCGTTCGATTGTTGTCCCAACTACATAATATCACCAAAACATAAGTGCGCTAAGAATTGTAACCTCGATCACCAATCAATTCCCACTGCACATTGTCAGCTATTAAGAGCTGTAACCAAAAGCATATCATGCCATCTATATTATGCACCAAAGACCACAACCAAAATCTGAAGCAACTTACCACAGACCAAACCAATGATATAACATAAACTTTTTATGATTTAATTTGATTGCAGCCAGGGTGTACCGTGAAGACCTATCATAGTAGTATGATAAAATACATTAAACAAATTATAAGTATGTAATGTTATTATCTTTCAAACCTTAATTTGCGATTTTCATTGTATGAGACCCGATGGCCGACCATATACAAGATGGCATAATTTGTGGAACTACATAAGATTATGAAATTTTAAACCATCTATATGATTTTTAATACAAATGTTAGTCCAGGTAAAGCTTTGCAATAAATAAACATAAATACTTGGGTTCTTTTTTTATAGTTTACTATATCACTGAGACTCTTATTATACTGACAAATGACAATTTAAAAACGTTAAGTAAATATATTCAATCATGTCATTATCTGGTAAATCTGTTTACAGGTTTAATAATCAATTTATATTGTATACTAGAATCAACTACGCAAAGCTAAAATGATGGAAAAGGTAAATGGGATTTTATTGTACCTTACACATCATAAACTACCAAAGACGAAAAGCATCCAAATGTTTTCTCAAAATATCACTAAACTCTTATATCATGTTGACGATAGTATGTACTTCAATGTATGCTCTATCCAAGGTTTATGATTTCTGATTTTACGAATGACAAATAGCAACGGCACAGTAAGTTTAATTATAAATCAACGTTTATTTACAAATTTATGAATAATAAGTAATTAATTCTAATGTTATAATTAAAGACATAAATAAACAAATAAAATAAATAAATTATAATTCCATCGACTTTCTTCAATAACATATCATAGGTACGGTTTTTAAAAACCTAATCATACCTTATATTTCAATTTGATATAATGAATGTATTGAGGAAATTATACTAAATTCAACATCAACTCATGAAACATCTAATGTCATTTCCAGATTCAATAAATCCATACTGTGAACTTATAATAATATAATAAATAATATTATATCTGTAGGATTTAGCTATAATGCAATCATTAAATAAAGTGAAAATTTAAACTTACATTCAGGTAAATAATAATCAACCAACTGTTAATTATTATGAGGTAACTTGAATAGAATGTCCTGCTACAATTTGATGATCTAACTTATAAATTATACTTACAAATGGAAGAAGATGATTTAGCAGAATAACTAAAATACTTTGCCCAACTTATATCTATGAAGTAAAACCATATTCCTGTGGATGCATTCATCTACACATAGGAATTAAATAACACTAAACGCTTTGTGGATTTATACACCATCATAAAGTAATAAGTATAATTACACAATTCCGTGGATTAACCACCAGCGCAGGAATGAGTGTAAAATACAAAAAATGGCAATTAAGTAATCTGCGGATTAACCACCGGCACAGATTAATGCCTTTTAACATTATAAAACAACATTACTATTTACTTCACATTAAAGTGCAAAATCATCCTCCTCAGTTATTCTGACCATTCAGAAAACACTAACATTTTAGCAAATGTGGGTTCTTGCATAATAAAATGTTACACTAATCAGGACAACTAATGTACTAACTTATCTTGCTTAAAATAAAACATATGTAATATAATAGGAATAGAAATCTGGAAAGACTCACAAAATACCTCATGAAAAATTGATACATCTCATAAATTCATTTAGTACTTTTCAAGCTTTTTTGCAAGTGCTATTCTCTTGAATAAGTATTTTATTCAACCCCTATTAATTTAAACTTAATAAAATATAACTTATGAACTTCACATGCAAGTTCATATAACGATAAAATTAAAGTAATGCATTATTCATCAAATACATAAAATCTAACAGGTGTGTGTGTGTGATATAAATTAAATGTATAGCATTTTATAGTTCAATACATGAATTCTAGCAGGTGTGTGTATCACAAATTAAATTGTATAGCATTTTATAACTACAAATATGATCCGTGAAATCCATGTACGATGTGTCGAACAATAAATATACAAAGTAATAGCTACAATTATAGTTGAATTCCATACATGTAATTTTATCCATTTGTATTAGTTATTATAAGCACTATTAGATTAACGATTTTACGTGGCTCCATAAACATGAAACAATTCCAAATATGACATGCAGAGTTTAAATGAAAATGTTTTTTCATAAGTTATTAATTTCTACATTTCTCTATTAAAACTGTTCCAAGTTTATCACATCCATGCTAATATTTATTTATCCACGCTTAAATCTAGGAATACTAATTATAGCAATTAATTTAATCATTCCAAACTGACGATAAAATTAGAAAATAGCTTTAATTAATTATTTGAAGACTGTTTTTATTATCCAAATGGTAAACAAATTAACTAGCAAATATATTACTGGCATTGCAAAGTTAAATATCAATCAATACTATATTTTTTATTAAAATTATAAACGGAAATATTAAACTATGTTAATAACTTTAACATTTTACTTTAATTTAAACTTCTTCTTTTTTAAAAAGCAAATTTTCATATTTATAAAACTTCTGTAATTAAAACACTTATTTAATTTTTCCAAATTGTAGAATAATAAATATTTTAAAACATACCAAAATCTTGCAATTAATTCTGCTTTTAAACTGGAAAGCTCCGACATATTTCAAATGTAATATTGGAAAATTATTATTAGTGATTTGATCCACCTGGTTAGCAGACTTGAACAGACTTTTAAATTTAGCAATTCATCTTATTATTAAATACCACTATGTTATTTTTACGTTTATAGAAAACTTTGTGGTAAATCCGTTTACTTGTTAACTATTTTAAAATAAGCTTATCATATTTACACCATTTGCCTTTTACCATTTTCTTTTCTTTTTCTCCCTCCAAAGCAACACTATCAGATGATCTTTTTTTTTAATTCGCGCTCCTTTCTTTTTTACATTGAAACGCATACGTAATTACTGTATTTATTTTTAATAATTAAATTTAGTTGAACAAATGGTTTTTTTTTAATTCAATGGAAATAATTTTTAAGACCATTTTAAACAAATAAAAATTATTATTATTTTTAATAATATTTTACCAAATTTAATGTGTTGTCAAAATTTTTAAAAAAGTTAAACATTTTGATATGAATTAGTATATGGAAAGAAGCAATTTAAATTTATTAAAATAATATAGACAACAAGTAAGGCAAAATATTACCCATTCTCTCTAATAAATTATTTTGAATATAAGAGAGTAATCTGTTCAAAGTGCAAATCAAGCCAATCAAATCACCAAAAGAAGACAGAGAAATTTTTATACCAGTTACATCAATTATTATATTTTATACTAAAATATATGGTTACAATATATATATATATATATATATATATATATATATATATATATATATATATATATATATATATATATATATATATATATATATATATATCAGTTAGGGAATATAAAATCAATTAAAGTTAAAAGTGGGGTAAGACTAAGACAAAGATGCCCCATGTCACCTATTTTGTTTTTGTTATACTTGAGAGAAATCAAAAGAGCCATAGAAAGACTAAGAAGAGGGGTAGAGATAGCATTAATAGATAGCAAGGGAGTATATATATATTATCAGGGCTTTTATTTGCTGATGATATTTTCTTGTGCAAAGAGATGGAGATTAAATTTTGTGAAGAAAAATCAAAAGTAATGATGATTAATACTGAGGAAAGAGAAGACAATGACTTTTTATTGGGGGATATAAAGCAAGTGTGGTGAATAGATATAACTGTATGGGAATTATCTTAAGTAATCAGCAAAATTGATTCGATGAATGGGAGAAAATTTGATAAATGAAGTAAAAAAAAGGGATTGATAAAAAAATTAACAGTATTTTCATATAATAAATATGATGTAGTTAGAATTGTATGAAAGGGAATAGTGCAGCAATGTTATTATATGGTAATGATTCATCATATATTAGTAAAGGGGTATTAGATTACTTAGAGTAAGTATAAAGAGAAGTAGGATAACCTGCATTAGATGCAGATGTGTGGATGACAAAGGAGGCAATTCAAGGAGAAATGGGATGGTCAAGTTTTTATATGAGAGATGAAAAAAGCAAAATGAAAATGTTTGATAGATTGCAGTTTATGGGTAATAAAAGAATAGCCTAAATAGTATTTAATTGGATTATGAATAAAGGGCAGGCAACTAGATGTGTGAGAAAGGTCATGCAGCATGCAGAAGATTTGGATAAAGAATTTATGTCAGTATACTTATACAAAAGGTGGGATGATTATGTTAGGATAATTGTTGAGTTTTTGTTATAGTGGTAAGGAATGTGATAGAAGAATAAATGCATTAATAAAGAATAGGGAGTTGGAGAGATGGAAAACTAGTATGGAAAGTAAAAAGAGTTTAAATATATATAGAAGTAAATGGAATATTGAGTGTGAGGTAATTTATGATAATAGCAAGGAAAGTAGTTTACTGTTTAAGGGTTAAACAAGATCTTTAGCAACAAGGGAATATACATATAAACGGAAAAAATATGGGAAATTTAGTTTGCAAGTTGTGTAAGGAAGGTATAGAAAATATTAGGCATCTGTTACTTGAATGTAAATGCCTGAAAGCAGAAAGGGTAAAAGTAATGAAGTTGTGAAAGAATAAATATAAACAAGGTGATTATACAGAAAGTGGGTTATTGGTTTTTATGCTGGTTTGGGAAAAGGTAAGGGAGACTTAGATATAAAGGCTATGGAGTTGACAAAGGTTATGTTGTGAAAATGGGATGGAACAGGTTATGGAAAAACTTAGGTTGGGGAATGGAAAGGGAAGGTAAAATGGCTAACAGGTTTCTCTGGGCATAGTTGCTGAGAGATTCCTGACTCCATAAAAAGAAGTCACATTGCATCACATCACATTACATCATATTAATTATTAGGTTTAGATAATTTTTACTGGTAATTATATGAATTGCGACATGTAAAAATTTATATATTTAGTTTAAAATTAATCTATTCTATGATACATTAAGAATTTTATGAATTGATATCAATAAAAATATATATTTTGTAAAAATGTTCTCCAAAATTAAAAATAGGAAATATATGTAAACTAAAAGACAGTATTTATTATAATATGAAAAGTGTCAAAGTGTTATAAAATTATAGTAAATGTTTTGATCCTGTACAGAAATACATTCTATATATGTATTTTTTGTAACAAAAAAAGAAATGGCATTATTCTATTAGAATTTAAACAATATAACTTTTTTTGAAAATATCTGCTACTAAAAACATTTGTTTTTTTTAAATATTATAATATATTTTTGTAATTATATATTTCATTTATAATAATTGCTTAATTAAAATTTCAAATAAAAATCTAATAATTTGATATTTTTAGTTATTGAAGCCACAATAAAAAAGGAGTATATTAGTTTTGAGCAGTAAAATACAAATTTATTGAAAGTTTTGCAAAATATTTTAAAGTATATACATGTTTTGTTATCATTTGGAGTTAATAGATAGGAAGAAAGTTAAAAATTATATAAATAAATTTTAAATTTTATATGACATTTCAAATATTAACATGTTAAAGAAGAAACAATAAATAAACAATGTGCAAATTTCTAATTTGAAAACATTGATAGCATTAAAATTTTATTTGAATCTTAAAGTGATTTTTTAATAGTAATTTTTCTTACATATTCATTGGATAAATATTTATTTTCTGTTAATATTAGCAGTATGTCCATGGTTTGGCTGTATTTCATCAGCCATTGGCCTAGCAGTTGAGATCATTCAATGATATTTCAGAGAAACAAACATTAAATAACTGAGTTTCTTTTTTAGGCATCTTTACAATACTCTTGAATGGCTTATTCTATCCAGATGATGGTAGATATGAGTCCTTTAATTTAATATAGCATTGACTGTGAGCCATTATAAATCATTTATATCTTTGTCACAGTATTCTATAATACATGACTATTAATGAAAAATTCCATAGAAAAGAGTTTTTTTAAAAAAATATTCAGCTTTATTATTGCCTAGCATGGTTTCAATATAACATGTATATCATATTACTATATGCTATGATTATGATATGCATTTTATATTGAAAGCATGCTATGCAATAATAAAATTGAATATTTTTTTAAAAAATATATTTTCTGTAGAAGTTTTCATTAACTCTTGTTTATTACTTTAGCTCAGAAAAAAAAGAAATTATTTATAGCTGAATTACAGAGTATACTATGAAATGAAAATGTAATGTAAACTTTTGCTCAGTATTCTACATCAGTGACAAATAACTGAAAAGACTTTGTGTTTCTTATAATTATTACATGGTTATGGTTATGTGGACTTTACTGATTTTATTACAAAACTCAAATTTTATTAAAAACTTAATTGTAAGAAGATATATCTCAGATATAGCACTTATAAAAGAAGTATGATACCATACCCAATATTCAAATGTGCATCATGTTATAATCATGGTTTTTGTTTCATAGTGATTGCACCAAAAGAAAATTATAAACCTGTTTGTGAACCAGACTCAACTTCCAAAACTGGAATAGAAGATGAATACACTAACCTTTGCATTAATTCATCCTGCTACTGATACAATCAAGATAGCACAAAAGACTATATAAAATCTATTTTTTTTACCAAAGATTATAACAACTATCATGTCCCTTTATGAGACATTTTTGAAATAAATAATTTTCTAAAATGTTATAGTTTCTATTATCTTTAAACTTTACTTTCAAATTTATTTCAAATTATTTATATAGTAATAAAAAAGTTTTGATTCTTAAAAATAGCTGACTAATATTTCACAATCATTTGTAAATATTATGAGTTGATTATTAATTTTTTTATTTGAAAGTAAATATCTCTAGATATGACTTAACATATTATGCAGAATAATAGTTTATGCTTTTATAGATTCTGAAATATATCGTCTAGAAATTTTTTACTATGGAACTTAATGTTAAATTTAATATAAATTAAGTGATATTAATGATTAATAAGAATCTCAAGGAATTTTGCTTTAAAAGATATGAAATGTGAGAAGTTTATTGCTTTATTTAAAAGGATTAAAAACTACTTTAATGTAAATCTATGGTATTCATTTAGATAAAAATATCATATACTTTAAACAGCTTAGAAAATGCAAAAGCAAATTAATTTGCTTAATTATTTTTGAAAATTATTTTATCCGTTTGTGAAAAAGTTGAATATGCAAAAAGTTTATTTTGCTTATAAAATCATATATATATATATATATATATGAACATAAGTTAAACAATACTAATAGAATATATAAAATCATATATATATATATATATATATGAACATAAGTTAAACAATACTAATAGAATATAGAGTAAAAAAATATTTTGGTCCAATATTTTAAACAATTGCTTATTTATTAATTGCACAATTACTCATAGCGTGTGCTTTTGAGGTTTGAGATAATTTAATTCATGGACATAATTCATTGCCTAAATGTTGTGCTTCTTTCCTGAAGAAAGAGTTTAATCTAATATTTCACCAAGAAAAATTAATCACGACAATATGTGAGCTATTGAATATTATGAATATGTTATTTGCATTTTGTAGATTTGCCAAATATTGCTTATATGTCTTGATGTGGTAATTAATGGCAGGCAATGGAACTTAAGATCCATTGTTTACAGTCCATATTTGTGACTTCTGATGCTTAAACTTACTATTAACTCTAAACATCATACCCAGTATTAATAGAAAAGCCACAAAGTATTACTGAAGTTTTGCATATTTTTTAATGGCAATGAAAATTAAAAGATTATTTTGTTTCTGTTAAGTTGATAAACAAGATGTTATCAATCATCAGAATATTATTTTAAGTTATGACAACTAATTATTTATAAAATAAAATATCACAAAATCAATTTTATAAAAAGTAAACAAACATTTTAAAAAATATACAAATCAAATATATCATATTAAATCATAGCAGCACAATGGTATTTGATTTTTTTAGCTTATTGCAACATTATAAATAAGAGCAGTTCTCTACATCTAGCACCATCTATTGCAACCTTTAACAATTAATGGTTACCAGCTAGTATTGCTAAGTAACTCCATCCTCAGACTAGCTTCAGGATTTTGTCATTTATCAATAAAAAATTTGAATTCATAATTAGAACCAATAAATATGCATCTGATAGCTACTTTTAATTACTTTTCCCCCTATCAAGTTGACAATCTCAAATTAAAAAAAAAACTAAAGTTTTGAGCTCAAGTCAACCTGATTGCATAATTGTATAAATCTAACATCTGATCAGATATAATATATTTTAATGAAGTCAGTTTTTATTTTAATTATAAAACTCTTTTTATTGGCTAGAAGTATTAATAGCACACATCAATTCATTCTTTTAGTTTATTAAAGTTGCAAATGAAGCAACTCTATTCTTTCACCATCTATTCATGATATGATTCCAGCTTACACAATGCTAATCAGTAGCAAATTCTTTTCCCCCATAATTAAACCACTTTGTGTATGTTTTAATAATCAATAGATAAACTAAAAATTGTCTGATGATAATGGATAGGGCAGTATTAGGTAGAGATTTATTAATCATTACCATGTCTCAAATATTGATTTCTAAAGCTTACACTAGGTGGCATAAATGTGGTATGAAAAAAAGGATTTGCTATTTATTGTAAATTTGAGTATTGTAATAGTATGAAGTTAATAAACACATTATATATATATATATATTGATTTTTTAGCATTTTTATAGATTTATAGTAAATAATAAATTATAAAAATAAATTACTTTAGGCTTATTAGATTTCAATTTTAGAAATAATGTTATATCTATTAAAATTATTCTGTGTCATAATCAAAACAACTTGCATTCTCTCCACACAGAAATGCCACAGTGCAAGCTATAACAGTCAGTAGATGCAAAAAGTTTTGTGATTAAAATTCCCATCTAGTTTCTACCCATAAAATATCCCAGACTAGTTTCTACCTTGTAGCTTTTATCAATGATGAGCTTTGAACCCTGCACCTAGATCTCATGATATAATGCAACTTCCAGCAGCCATATTTTATCTATTTTGTTAAATATAAATTATAAGTTCAAAATAAAAACACAATAATTTAATCAATCCAAGATCATTTGACCGTATAGTCTTACAGGTATGAATCTAATTTAGTATCTATATATTTTGAACTGGGTTTATATCTGTACGATGAACCAAAGAGACCAAAATGTATAGATATTGAACTGTGGTCAGATCTATATGACTATACAGGTGAATGAACCTGGAATGAAAACATTATTATGTTTTCATTTTGAACTTATAGCTTTATAGTTAACCAAAGGGGTAAAAAGTGATAGTTTAAACATTGTATTATCTGATTCAGTGATCTCAGATCCAATACTACTCTCTGATGAAAGTCACAAACTAGAAATTAGATTGGGGATATCGGATGAGTAGGCACTGTAAAAAGATTTTATGCACCAAACATTTCTGCTTTCATTGATTATTATTGCTTGTATTGAGTAGGTGGCACTACTATATGGAGAGTTTGCTACTGTTCTAACAGTTTGCATAATCATAAGAAGTAGTGATAATACGATATTTAGTGGTTTAACTTACATTATTCAAGTTTATTGTCTTTTGTTCTATTTTTCAAAAATCCATAACTTTTATCTTATTATGACTATGAATCAATTTTTTCAATGACATTTTATATTTCTAACTATTATATATTTTGTAATTTTTATGTCTTTAAATGCATGCACAATTCAATTTTTATTCTCTTTAAAGGGGATAATCTTTATATGTTGCACTATTAAACAAATTAACTGCAAATTAAATTATAATATTTATATACAATAAACAAGATTTATTAAGTGGATCCTAAATATAAACTGATATTTTTTAATATATAAGAAAATACAACATTTAAGCAAGAATATAACTATAATTTAATTTTAAAAGGCTTATTGACTGCACAAACTTATACCATGTTTATTTCTAAACAGAATAAAAAGCAGTATTTCCAGAAATAATTTTTTCACTAACTGAAAAGGTTTCAATCAATTGTTTCTTTAATATAAAAAGATTTTCAATAGGAAAAAATAATCCAGATTTTATCATTATATCTTCCACGTGACCTAATATAGCTTTGTTAAATTTTTGTTATTTATAAAACATTTGGATGTAAAATGTTTTGTTTTTTTTTAAAAAAAAAAATGTAATAAAAAATAATGATGAAAATTAAGCTATCCATTGTTTTAATTTTTAATAAAAAATGCAAATATTGAGGATGAAAAAAAAGTTGTAATTTATATTATAAACGATTATATAGATAAATGACAGCAACCAGAGATCAATTACCTTGGCGAAATATATCTTAGTTTAATAGCTAAGATAACAGAGAAACAAGTTTTCAAGATGAAGATAAATAATAAAACTTTTCATTTGTAATACAATATCAGCGTTTTCTTTAATCTTTTCACTTCATTTCTTTAAAAATAGTAAATAAATAATTGAATTTTTTATTTTTAATTCAATAAAAATAATTTAGGTTTTTTTTTTTTTTTTTACGTATTGCAATGTTTAATTGCGATATTAGAATGTATTAAAAATATAAACTGGAGGATAGAAAAAGAATTTAAGAAATAAGTAGATATATATATATTAAAAAAAGAGAAAAATGTTAGTGATATTATAATTACTTGCAAATACAGAGTTTTAAACTAATATATATAAACATCGGAAATGATAACTGATCCAAATGCTATTTAAATCACTGCGTACTGCTTATTTTGTCAGAGCGTTTAGTAAATATAAAATGACCTTTTGTATTTGCGATTTTAGTTCTTAATAAAAACGACCTGTCTGACAAGTAATATTAATAAGGGCAGACTTTAAATCAATATCAGATATAAGCACAGAATTTTTAAAATATGGATAACATGGATGCAGACAAGATCGAATTAATTTATATTGAGTTAAAATTTTTTTTTGATACTCAAAAATACTATGGTCCAAACACTAGAAGCTATAATTTTGTTCCTTGCATTGTTATATCAATGTGTTATTAGATAACATAGCAAACATAAAATGAACTTTTACATTCTAATCTCAGTACTTATAAAAATGACTAGTATTACTAGGGCAAACTTTAAATCAACACTACATATACACACAACCTTTTCACTATGTCTATAGAATCACTTACATTTATTTCCAAGCTCTTACAAAAGTAGCTAAACAGACACTTTGGTGAGTATAAAATTTACATCAGCAAAAATGTCTATGCAGTTTCATTCTAATTAGTTTACATTCTAATTTAAAAAGACAGAATTATTGGTTACCCCATTTAACTTTGTCACCAACATTTTTATTAGTTACCCCATTTAATTTTGTCACCAATATTCATGTATACTAAGGCTAAACTCTCCTTGGGCTTGCACTGAGTGGTGCTACTGTGTGGAGAGTTTAGCCTCTGTGTAAACAGTTTTGTGTAAACATAAAGAATGGAGATCATATGATGTTTAGTGGTTTTCCTTTACATTGCGCAGTTCTAACTGCTACACTATTTCCGTAATATCTAAAATCTATTTTTAAATTCATGTCAATAGAAATTTACATTTAAAAATGAGATTTTGTAAATATTTACTCTGATTATAATAATAATATCTTGATGTTAAAAGTTATGAAGGGTAAAAACATTTCAAAAAGAGAAAGTACTTTTAAGCAATAAAAATTAAAAAGGCAAATTCTATTAATTATGAACAAAGTTGAAATGATGCTACCATCATTGTGTTGTATTATCTTTTGTTTATAATGTAAAAATCAAATAATAAATTTATATAAAATCTATTTTTTTATTATTATTTACATTTATAACATGAAACTTTCATTTCCAATCACGAAAGTGTCATATTTTTATTTCAATAAAAGTTTTGCAATTTTTTGGGAAAAAATAATAAAAACATCTACTATTGAAGCTGTCAAAGTCTTGTTCAAATATTTAATTGGTTTTTTATAAGTTTAATTTTTTAAATAATTATTTGAAGTTAGGCCTTAGCAAGATACATATGAAAAACATTAATTTTTTTAATAATCATTATTCATTCATTTCTAAACATTTTTAAAGCTACAAACTAATATAAAATCTTTTATTATTGACAATTTATTTCCATTTATTTCTGTTTATTAGTGATTTCTATTTATTTACAAAAATAGTATCTTAATTTTTAATATTAATTTCATTTATTGAATTCATGTCTAGAACAAAAAAATGTAAAAATTAAAGACTGAAAGTAAAAAGTAAAATTTCAACAATACAATTAAGAAAAAAATTAAAAATACAATACAATACACATAGCAGTTGTATTTTTATATTGGGTTATTTCCATCATCTAATATGTGTATTGAATGTCTTTAGAAAAATTTAACTTTATTTAAATATTCCAAATACATGTAACTGTTAGTATATGACCAATGTTTTGAGAGATATTATTTCCCCCTCTTCTTCAGGTATTTCTGGCTTGACAAGTAATAGTACTAGCATGGGATCCAAATCTGGATCCTTAAATTCTTGAGTATTGAATTTTAAGGTAATGCTCTGTCATCCTGCCAAAGGCAACAGTCTGTAGTAATTTCATATACTTATATATGAGATTCCTTCTGATTTCTCCACTTTTTTCTAAGAGCAAAGTTGATTAGTGGTTTCCATACATTATGTATAGTCATACTAGATTGGCTTATGGGATTTTTTGCCATTATTATGTGAGTAGCTTCTTTGAATTTTCTTCTTTGTACACTTTCTTCTCTATTTTTTATCCAATAATTTTGTATTTTCCCAATGTGGGATGTTTTGCCATTGTCATGTGAGTGGCTTCTTTAAATTTTCTTCTTTGTACCTTTTCTTTTCTCTCCAATATTTTTGTATTTTCCCAATGTTCAATTGCAAAAATACAAAAATATTGGATAAAGAAGCAAAGGTACAAAGAAGAAAATTTAAAGAAGCTGCTCACATGACAATGGCAAAAAGTTTCACAAGCCAACCTAGTGTGACTATACATAATGTATGGAAACCACTAATCAACTTTGCTCTCAGTAAAAAGTGGAGAAATCAGGAGGAACCTTGTAGATAAGTATATGAAATTGCTGCAGATTGTTGCCTTTAGTGGGGTGGCTCAGTTGGTTAGAGTGTTACCTTAAAATTCAATATTCAAGATTCTAAGGATCCAGGTTCAAATCCCATGCTAGTACTGTCACTGGTCACACCAGAAACACCTAAAAAAGAGAGGAGAATAATATCTCTCAAAATGTTAATCTGTGTTCTATATATTTGGAATATTTAAATAAAGTTAAATTTTTCGAAAGACATTCATTACACATATTAGATGATGAAAATAGGCAAATATAAAAATATAACTAGAACGCCATCACCATAAACCTTCAGAAAAATACACATATCAATTTGTTGGCTTAATATATTTCATATGAAAATTTAGATTTGCAAACAAACAACTAAATCCCACAAAACTTGAAATAATTAAGATTAAATGAGTTTATGCTTTATATATTGATTTTAACACAACATTATTGCACTGGTTTTATTTACTTATCTAGTTAGTGTTAGATGGTTTTAAGGTTTAAAAAGGATTATTAATTTAATCTTATCTTTTAAATATAAGATGAAAAGTTGTTTATGAGCTCACTTATATTTGCATCATTTATTTACATTATATTAAATTTCTGACTACTTAAAATCTTAATAGTTGTGAGGTGGTGGAAAAGAGATTGGCATATTTGAATGAAAGTGGAAATAACATGTTGCTAAAATAAACTTTTATGTCTTAAGTAATATAATATTGTTGTTATATAACCTTTTATAATATTTATAAATGTATACATGTCAAACTATAACAGTAGGTATTACTTCCAAATAAACAATTTTATCAATATTTTTACAAAAAAGGATTATTTCATTATTTATAAATATAGTATACAGAATTCATTTTGGAATCAATTAACTACGAACAATAGTAAATTATTATATTACTTTTTAAAAATGAGAATGATTATTTGAAATTTCTTTGTTCATAAAAAGTATTTAATAAAATATTTGTTAAATTTTGATCGTTTCCTATTATTTGACAACCTATAAATAGATTGAAACCATTTATGATGCTGAATGTTTATTGAAATTATATAATTATTATTGTTTAATAAAATTTGAATATATAACTTTCTACAGATATAAATATGTAGAAGATTTTATGATATTATGTATGCCATTTCGACCAGCTTTATGGAACACCTCGGTTTGAATTAAGATAAATCATGATCTTTTAAAAAAAAAACTAGAATTATTATTATCAGATAATTGGTCTATATCTAATACATTTGTATAATTTTTCCTGTTGCTCCTTGAATGTGTATTTATCCATTGTTATATAGAGAGTAATGCAAGGAATAAAAAATAAACTGTCAATATTTGGTATTAATAAGCTTGATTATAAATGACATCTCTTATTTATCATTTCCCCATAAAATTTTTTTTAAAGAATTCTTTGTGCTTAATATGGGTTATGTAGAGCTCATTTTTATTATATATATTAAAATAAATGTATCATATTTATTTTATGGCTGGATGTTATCTCACACATAATTGTGTTGATTAAAAATAGTTGTGAAGCAGAAGTAAATTAAGAAAATTATTTTCAAAATATAAAAAGATACTGGTAAAAATATACATATAAAATTCTGCAGTAAGTTAATTTATTATCAGTGAATGATGGATTTTTTAAAAAAAAAACGTGTTTAGCTAAATAATTATAGTACTGAATGTTTAGATGAAAAAATAAAGTATAACTACATTATACAGATTAATTGGAAATAGATTTATTTAAAAACATAATTAAAATCTATAAAAAGTTTAAAACGGGTTATGACTTGTTATATATAAATATTTACATATAAATAAAATATCCCTTAAGTAAAACAAAATTGTAATTATAATATAAATAATAAGGTAATAAACTATTAAAAACAGTCTTAAAATCTGCTGAAGTACTTTCAGTTAATTTCTTAAACCTGCCTCAACTGCCATTAAATTAAAAAACAAAAAACAAAACAAAGCGAACGTCATCAATTCAAATCCACCATATTTTAATATGCCTCCTTAAATTAAGGAGGCAATTTCTATAAATAGGAATAAAATGCATTTAATAAATAGACAAGCTGTTAATATTAAAAGACAGGATTTATGGGATTTGAATTAATGACGTTTGCTTCCACTTTGTTTTTTTTTTTTTAAATTTAATGGCAGTTGAGGCAGGTTTAAGAAATTAACCAAATGTACCTCTGCAGATTTTAAGACTGTTTTTAATAGTTTATTACTATTAAATTTATTATTTTTATTATAATAAATATATACATATACCACTCTCTGAAGAAAATTAATTATTGTTTGCAGGTTGTCAAAAAGATGCTATTCTCATGCCTATAAAATAGATTTCTGGATTTAAATCATTATAATAACAACATGGTTTAAGATGAAAAAGCTCCTCTTTACATTAATAAATCACAACAAAAAGCTATTATCAGTTAATGGAAAAAACATGTTTAGCCTCAGGAGAACTATCAATTACTAGTAATTGAGAGTTACTTACAACATCAAAAAGATAGAGTTATATCCGCTTACATAGAAACAATCTTTTATTTTTTATTCTTTATCAAACTAAAAATTCATAACAAATATAAATTCCATATATATATATATTGTACCGGTATAAATCCACCACGCTTACTCATACACAGTACCCGAGTTCAAACCCAGTCCACGTTTAAGAATAAATTCCAAAACGCCAACGAAATTCAAACCCAAACCCCGGTATGACCAACGGATGATGACTTTATAACAGCACGGGGTTATCCCTTTACTAGCTCAACTCAGAACACAGACTAAACTACTTACAGTTTTATATATAGATCTATTATACTCTGGATATCGGTACGGTCATTAATGTAATGTATATATTTAAGTTGTCAATACAGACAGTAGGTGACTAAATAGACTTCGAGAGTAATGAGGTGGAAGACACAAAATTAGAGTAAATAAATTGTTTAATAACAAATAGAAAGCATAAAAACATAGTATTCAAAAGTACGGTAAGATTTCCATAAATATTCTATTATAATTAGCTACTAGTCTTTAGTAATCATTTTACCTGGTAAACAAACTCATACCAATATTTGTGTAGTGAAATGATTGACGGGTGACTAAGGGAATCAGAGCATTTGAGCATTGAAAATATTTATCTACGATTTTTATTAAGTTACTTTATTCGAATAGATTCGAACCATTGCGTGTACGAATAGTTGGAAGGTGGTTTCGTATAACTATGATATCTAAGACTGATGTACTAGTGGTTGCCTAGATTGAAGAGCCCTACAGTAATCACTTGCGGTGCATCAACGGAATACCGGGCGGCTTGTACTTTGACAAGGCTTAATGCCCCCACGTAGTTCCGGGACACTACAACCAGCCGGGATCATTTCGAAACCCGGTGATCCAAGAGAAACCTGGGAAAGAATTGCTTTCTTCCCCATATGGTAGTATGGTGAGACGCTAACTTCGACGAAGGGAAGGCATTGCCACAGTCATCGAGGGCGAGTGCTTGAAGTGGATTTGAAAAGGAATTATACCAAACCTGGGTAATCACTTCGTATATTCCTGCGCATCAGGCTGAGATAACTATTCCAATAAAACATGGCGGAATCAAACTGACCGCGAAAGCAATAATTAATTAAGTTTACTCTGAAACCCCTAACTCCCACAGGTCGTTCAGGCGGTAGCGATTATAACAAATTATACACTGAGAACGATTTCTCATTTCATGTAGGAAACTAAGATAATAAACTTAAAACCCTTTACATATTTAAGATTGAAGTATCGGTTACAATGGTATGACAAAACTAAAAAAAAACATAATAAAGTGATTTAATATCTGCCAACTCAATATATGAAATAATCTTTACTTTAACAACGAACTTCCTTTTAAAACAACTATAATCAATATTATAAACTAATTTAAAACAGAGTTGGGAAATATTTCTATTGGCATCGTTTGTTTATAGCATAAGTAAATAAAGAAAAAAATATATAAATGTCTTCATTTGAATTATATTTAGTAGATACAATATTTACAAACTATTTTCTAAAGACTAGAGCAGAGGAAAAGGAGAAAAGAAAATTTACTGACAGGTTTGAAACAGTAGCGTTATAAACGAAACAAAAAAAACTTACATGTGATTCATTTGATTGACAGATTAACTTATAACATTAAGCTCGGGAGAAAGTTAAAAGTTCATGTAACACAGTTACCCTTCCTTCTTCATCCGACTTGGCTTCTTACGATAGTATTTCTGACGAACGTAGGCGCGCATTTGAAATCTACTTGAAAGGCATAGTCAATTTGGAGATTGGAAGCTGGAAATTGTGAAGCACATAAAACATGATCAGTCAGCGGCACAAAGATTCAAATTGGCGGGACAGAGATCAGCTCCTGGCACTTAGCCCATCGACATTACGGTTTACTGTTGGACTTCTTAACAAAAGTTGGAGAGATTTCTCTAGCAACTGCTTTGCTGTTTTGAGATGATCTACTCCCAGCCACGTCAAAAGTTAGAATGTTAGTTTTCTCTCCGATGGCCACGGTTGACCTTTCTGTCTGGTTTTTGTTTTAGGCTCCGCCTACTTTTCTCTAGCCTTCAGCAATCCAGCTTGACCATACAATATCAATTATCCATTTCCATTGTTCCGTTTTCAGCTATCTTTAACTTTAATACGCAATTTTAAATTGACAAAGTAATTACAAATATAAATTCCTTATCTAATTTCGAATACAACTCAATTACTCTATACATTTGTACAATACAGATTTTAATTAAAACCACTGATCAAAGGAATGTGACTTTTGATCAGTATTTTTAAACGACTTTGTATAATTCTAAAAGGCTAAAATTTAAGCAAATACACCCGCAATGAAACTTTTAAATTAAGCTGATATAAATTCACAAACCATGCACACACGAATATTATTTCATGATTTGTGACATTTATACACGGAATCTTTACATATTTATTTACAAAACATAAAATATATATAGCTCAATTTTTGTGACTTGAAATGGAAAAATACCATTGCAGGCGAATAGTAGTTCAAATTACCGTACTTAAACACATGAAACTAAGATCGGTTCTTCGATCTGTCTGTTTCAATATATATATATAAATAACTACAACCATTAAATGTCTGTATTTTTAAATTATATAATAATAATTCAAACAAATATATTTAACACAGTATTCAAAATTAAATAATATATTCTTTACCAGAAGTACTTTCAATTGTTTCACTGACAATCTTTATCAACTGTTAATACAAACGTACAAAAAATAAAAACTTGCATTACCCATCATTCAATCTATTCAAATTTCCCACAATTCTGTTGTCTTTATATTAGCCGATTGTTTATTCATTAAACCACCTCTATTCCTAGATATCATCATTGCCTCTTTAATTTTACGTTTTTCACTACACCTTTCAATTTGAATAATTTTTATATCTCTATTATTAAATTTAAAACCATAATTACATGTTTTATTATGATCAAATATAATTGATGGAGTATTCATATTTACTGAAGATATATTTTCTTTCTGTACACGTTTATATAATGTCTTATGATCATTATATCGTTTTTGTAATGTACATTTGGATTCCCCTATATATTTTATTCCACAACCACATTCCAACATATATATAACAGAACTTAATTCAAACTTAGAAATCTTGGCTTTGGAGTTATTTATCATATCATTTATATTATTTGAAGAGAAAAAGAAATTCTACACAAACCACTAAAAAGTTTATTAATTAATTTAGCTTGTTGATTAGATATAAAAGGAATAGAAATCCATTTATCACTTTTTAATTTACTTAATATTTTCTTATTATTACTCTTATTTTGATTATATTTTGTAATTGTATTATGAATAATATTCCTTCCATAACCAACATTCAACATATCAGTAATATATACATTAATATTTTCAATTTTATCACTAATAAATTTGCACAAATAATCATTTCTAAATAAAAATGACTTCAAACCAGCTAATTTATGACTCATATGAACTTTAGAATTATATGGAATATAACCCCTAATTTCCACAGGCTTTAAAATCATATTATAATCAAACACATTATTATTTCTTTTAATAAATATATCTAAAAACTTTATAGAATCTTCCTTCTCTTCATTTAACACCCATTTTACATTATTAATCATATTTAACTCATTAAACAAATTAACTATTATTTCATTATGTGCACATATAAATACATCATCAACATATCTACAATATACTTTAATTCCTTTATATTTTATCTGAGACAATATCTTAACCTCATAATTAGAAATAAAAAAATTACAAAGCTGTGATACCACCGGAAGACCCATTGGCCAACCAAAATTCATTTTATAAAAGCAATCATTAAACCTAACATATATATTATCATTCACAAATCTTAATATTTTAACAATAAAATTCCTAATATTATTATCTATAGATTTTAAAAACAAAGCTCTTTCAATAATCTCTATTGATTCCATATGATTAATTGAACCATACATTTCAGATATGTCAAGTGTACACATAACATCATTATTATCAATTTTTATATTTTTAATCCTATTAATAAAATCAAATGATGATGAAATCGTATAATCTCCAAATCCAAGCACATCTTGCAGTATTTTTTCAATATATCTACAAGCATTATAATAAAAAACACCACCAAAATCAACAATTACTCTTAATGGATAACAATTTTTATGCAATTTTATATTTGCAAAGATTCTTGGAAACACTGCAGACGACAGATATAAACTGTAATATGTCTTTGCATCAATAACTTTTTTCTTTTTAGCAGTCATTAAAATGTCATTAATAAATTTCATTCTATATGTATCAATATTATTTAATTTACTTTTTTCAAAACAAAGCTTCTTCATTTGATCCATAATTTTCATATTATATTCATCCTGTTTCATTAGGCACATCCGTAACCCCTTGTCCTCCTTCAAACAAATTAATTTATTACTTTTTAAAAAAATTTTAAATTCATAAATTTGTTTTAACCATACATTATCATTTTGCTTATCAAATGTTTTATTTTTTATTTCATTAATTATTTTATTCCTATCATTTAAATCACAATTTATAACACCAAACGAATATTCAATTGCCGCATTTAATTCAATACTAGAATCTTTCCAACCTCCACCGATGTATTTAGATCCAAAATTTAAAATATAATGCTGATTAAAATTCAAATCAACTCCAGAGATATTCACATAGTTTTAATCACTAAAATTTCTTGGAAACTTTTTATTATACAAATGTTCAATTTTCCTATTAAATTTATCCATCATTTTTGAATACAAATTATTAAAATGTATTTGACAAATCTGTTTATATTCATATAAATCATCAATATTATTAACGTAAATAATACAACAGTTGTTGTATTAAAATAAATAAGTTATGTAAATTGAGTGTGAGATCTATGGATGATCTAAAAAATATAATACTTCGTAATATAATTGACCAATGTAAGTATTTGCTGTTTTATAATAGAAAGTATTTAAGAACATTAAATCATTTTATTTACGTTAATAATATTGATTATTTATATGAATATAAACACATTTGTCAAATACGTTTTAATAATTTGTATTCAAAAATGATGGATAAATTTAATAGGAAAATTGAACATTTGTATAATAAAAAGTTTCCAAGAAATTTTAGTGATTAAAACTATGTGAATATCTCTGGAGTTGATTTGAATTTTAATCAGCATTATATTTTAAATTTTGGATCTAAATATGCCGGTGGAGGTTGGAAATATTCTAGTATTGAATTAAATGCGGCAATTGAATATTCGTTTGGTGTTATAAATTGTGATTTAAATGATAGGAATAAAATAATTAATGAAATAAAAAATAAAACATTTGATAAGCAAAATGATAATGTTTGGTTAAAACAAATTTATGAATTTAAAATTTTTTTAAAAAGTAATAAATTAATTTGTTTGAAGGAGAACAAGGGTTACGGATGTGCCTAATGAAACAGGATGAATATAATATGAAAATTATGGATCAAATGAAGAAGCTTTGTTTTGAAAAAAGTGAATTAAATAATATTGATACATATAGAATGAAATTTATTAATGACATTTTAATGACTGCTAAAAAGAAAAAAGTTATTGATGCAAAGACATATTACAGTTTATATCCGTCGTCTGCAGTGTTTCCAAGAATCTTTGCAAATATAAAATTGCATAAAAATTGTTATCCATTAAGAGTAATTGTTGATTTTGGTGGTGTTTTTTATTATAATGCTTGTAGATATATTGAAAAAATACTGCAAGATGTGCTTGGATTTGGAGATTATACGATTTCATCATCATTTGATTTTATTAATAGGATTAAAAATATAAAAATTGATAATAATGATGTTATGTGTACACTTGACATATCTGAAATGTATGGCTCAATTAATCGTATGGAATCAATAGAGAGATTATTGAAAGAGCTTTGTTTTTAAAATCTATAGATAATAATATTAGGAATTTTATTGTTAAAATATTAAGATTTGTGAATGATAATATATATGTTGGGTTTAATGATTGCTTTTATAAAATGAATTTTGGTTGGCCAATGGGTCTTCCGGTGGTATCACAGCTTTGTAATTTTTTTATTTCTAATTATGAGGTTAAGATATTGTCTCAGATAAAATATAAAGGAATTAAAGTATATTGTAGATATGTTGATGATGTATTTATATGTGCACATAATGAAATAATAGTTAATTTGTTTAATGAGTTAAATATGATTAATAATGTAAAATGGGTGTTAAATGAAGAGAAGGAAGATTCTATAAAGTTTTTAGATATATTTATTAAAAGAAATAATAATGTGTTTGATTATAATATGATTTTAAAGCCTGTGGAAATTAGGGGTTATATTCCATATAATTCTAAAGTTCATATGAGTCATAAATTAGCTGGTTTGAAGTCATTTTTATTTAGAAATGATTATTTGTGCAAATTTATTAGTGATAAAATTGAAAATATTAATGTATATATTACTGATATGTTGAATGTTGGTTATGGAAGGAATATTATTTATAATACAATTACAAAATATAATCAAAATAAGAGTAATAATAAGAAAATATTAAGTAAATTAAAAAGTGATAAATGGATTTCTATTCCTTTTATATCTAATCAACAAGCTAAATTAATTAATAAACTTTTTAGTGGTTTGTGTAGAATTTCTTTTTTCTCTTCAAATAATATAAATGATATGACAAATAACTCCAAAGCCAAGATTTCTAAGTTTGAATTAAGTTCTGTTATATATATGTTGGAATGTGGTTGTGGAATAAAATATATAGGGGAATCCAAATGTACATTACAAAAACGATATAATGATCATAAGACATTATATAAACGTGTACAGAAAGAAAATATATCTTCAGTAAATATGAATACTCCATCAATTATATTTGATCATAATAAAACATGTAATTATGGTTTTAAATTTAATAATAGAGATATAAAAATTATTCAAATTGAAAGGTGTAGTGAAAAACGTAAAATTAAAGAGGCAATGATGATATCTAGGAATAGAGGTGGTTTAATGAATAAACAATCGGCTAATATAAAGACAACAGAATTGTGGGAAATTTGAATAGATTGAATGATGGGTAATGCAAGTTTTTATTTTTTGTACATTTGTATTAACAGTTGATAAAGATTGTCAGTGAAACAATTGAAAGTACTTCTAGTAAAGAATATATTATTTAATTTTGAATACTGTGTTAAATATATTTGTTTGAATTATTATATATATATATATATAACTATAGATATATATATATGGGATTCATATATATATATAACAAATATAAATTCCATATATATATATACACACACACACTTGATGTTCCACAGCATTATTCATGTTAATAGAAAATTACCAAATTTTTAAAATCAATTAAATAACTTAATGAAAAGAATCTATATCTTATGTAATTATCTTACAGAGAAAGAAAAGCATGCAAGATTAATCAAGATTGGTGCCATACTTGTTGAGATATTAAGTAACAATCAAATTTTTTAAATTTATATAAGGATATGTAAGATTAAAGAAAAGGATAAATTATAAAGAAATACTGGTAACTTACAAACAAAAGACTTGTTTTTAATTTAAACATTCCTGAATTATTTATTTTAGAACTCTAGTATTTATACTGGTTGGTGATTGCAAATCCTTTAATATTGAAATATTTGAATTATATTATAACACCTACTGCTAATGCTTATTTTTGTATATAATTTATTTATTAAGTTTAGAAAGGTGATTAATCTTTAAGATACACTTTCTAAATTATTTTCTTCTAAAAATAGTAGCATTGTGCATAATAAATTAATAATCTTCTATTAAATACTTTATAAATTACTTTAAATAATACTGTATTATTTCAAATATAAGCCACACTTTTTTCCCAAATTTTGAACCCCTAAAAAGGGTGCAGCCTAAATTCAAAGTAAAATTTTTTAACATCTTATTTATGTGGATATGCTTTATGCTACACATGCACATAGTATTATGATTGTTTCCTGCGCATATATTAAATCTTTTTAATCAATATTTTTGGGATTAATTTTGTAAATGGCTTTAACTCTTTCTCAAACCATTACTTTTAATATTATTTTGCTAATTTTACTGGTACTTTATTAAAAAAAGTTTATTGAATAACAAAATATTTTTACACACAACAAATCAATGTAACAATGAGATAAGTGCCTGCATTTCAAGGCACTGATTGGTTGTTTTTATATAAGAGAGTGCCTGTCAAAATTTTGAAGTTTTGATAGCTTCATTTTGAATTTTAAAGTGAAGACAAATGTTTTAGAATCTTTTAATGTTATTTTGCTGATGTTGACAGTTTTGATATTTTTGTTTTGATTTTTAAAGTGAAAACAAATGTTTCAGAGTCTTTTAATATAATTTTTCCAATTTGAGCATTATTTTAAGAAACTTTTACCAAATAACCCTTTAGAATTGTTTTACAATTAACAAATTAATATAACAATGAGATAGCTTGTCTTCCAAGTCACTGATTGGTTGATTGTTGTTCTCTATGCAAGAGAGCACCTGTGAACATTTTGTCAGTTCCTGTAGCTTCTTTTAGATTTTTAAAGTGAAAACAAATGTTTTAGAATCTTTTTTTTACACATTTTAAATGTTTTTCAGAAAATATTTGTAAAAATATAAATTATTTTAAAAGAATGATTCAGATTTTAATAGAAAAATGTACTTTTACATGAAAGCAAATTGTCAAAAAAATTACAAAGTTCAGCTGCAATTAAGATGACTTGAAGATGATGTACCTGATGGAATAGTGAAGATGAGAATTCAAGTTTTGAAAGTGAAGATGTAGAAAGTGAAAGTAACATATATCCAAAGAAGAATCACAACAAATTAGATAAGTTTATTGTATTTATATTAGTTTCCTATTTAAGTACATATATGTGAATTAAATGGGGGTGGGTGGGTAATTTTTTCCCAATTTTTGGGGCATAAAATCCTACTATGCTTTAAATTCAGGGGCAGCTTATATTTAAAGTAATATGGTATTAAAAATTATCTACTACAATATTTTAAATAATATTATTATTAGGTTAAAATTGTATTTGCAAGTTTATTAAAAAAGATTTGTTATGAATCTGCTTATAAATAATTCCAGGTATCATATTCAAATGTGTTCTGTGATATGATTATAATTCTACAATGTTACATATTCAAACAGTAGGAAAAGTATTTTCATGCTGTTAAAATTAGTAATATTAGCTCTTATATATAGTGTAATAAAACAATCTTTCACTAGGTACTTTATAAATTATTTTAAACAATATTAAAATTATGCATTACAATATTTTAAATATTTTTTCAAATATATTTTTATAGCCTTATATATGTAAATTTAGAAGTTTGTTTGTTTTCTACTTATCTACAACATAATTTTTGAATTGCTAGAAAATATTATTTAAAAAAAAAAAATTCTCTAGACGTCACTGGTATTACAAACTATCACATTTTGTATCCACAGCTTTAGCAATATTAGTAGAAAATTATCAAATGATTTCAAACAGATAAGTATCATCAAGCAAAGATCCATCACCTATGTAATTTTCTAAAAAACAGAAGAAAGAAAATCAAAAGATTCATGAAAATTGGTGCACTAGATAGGGATTTTATGCACAAGCCTTCTGGCATCCATTGATTGCTCTTGTTAGCACAAGATGGCACTACTATATGAAGAGTTTTGCTTTTGTTTTGAATTGTTTAATAACAGTTATGTGCTAGTATGAGATAGTGATCATGTGATGTTTAGTGGCTTAACATTTATCTAATACTTAACTATTAAATAGAAAATATGATATTTTCAGACATCAATATGTCTTCAAATCCAGCTGTCTAACTGAAATAACCACATGGGACTGAATTAAATTCATATCCACCATATATTAATAGCTTTAGCAATATAACATCACCAAAGCTCAAAAGCAACTACAAAAGTAAGAAAATCAAGTCAGACATCATTAACTTATTAAACTTGTACTATAAATGTTATATAATGAGCTCTAAACAAGCTTTTCTGATAAATACCAAAAAAAAAAAAGCATTTAAAATCTCTATCTAGAATTATCCTATTTTCTTACTATTATAGATCAAAATGTATATAAGGAGAAAACATAGACACTATTGTTAGAATTCAGTTTTAGTATAGTGCAAAAGGCAGAACATAATCAAGAGAGATATGCCAGTCTCTAAGAATTAAGAGAAAGGAGTGAAAGCCTATCTGAAAAATTGGATGATAACTTTTTGAAAATAAAGCTAAAAGTATAGTTCTTGCACCATATTCTTAAGATATAATTTAATGGTATACATTGTTATTAGATTATCAATTGGTTAAGACAATGCAAAACAATGATTTTGTTTTGGTTGTAAACACTCAGTTTTCATTGTTTCTATATACTAATATCAATTAATCTCTCCAGAATATTTTTAATTGAAAACTTTAACAAATTAATATAAAATATCAATAGACAAAAACATTACATTAAATACCTCTGACAAAATTACTATGATCTTAAAGACACTTAGCTCTTGATGGTTAAATTACAGCAAGTAAAAATACGAAACAAAACAAAATGTTATAAATAACATGTAACTGAATTCAAATTTGGAAGTATAAACTAAGAATATAAATTATATATTAGTTTAAATTAATATTTTTAAAGTATTTCACAGTTCATATTTTATGATGTAATATTGTTTAGAAACAATATTTGTTAAAATATGTAAATCATTATAAATATTTTACTCTTTTTAATTATATGTATACCAAATAATTCTCCTTAAATGATTTACAGACATTTGATGATAAATATTATATCAGGATATCATTCCAATTACCATTTTATTTAATTTTTATGATGTTTTTAAAGCCTTGAATTAATTTTTATCAAAGTTAGTAGTTGGATGACAGCTGTCTTTTTGTTTAGATATATATTTTTAATTAAAAACTGATTATTATTGGAATATCTAAACAAAGTTTTTAATTAAAAAATGTATATATATATGTATAGCTTAATTGTTATTTGTCAATTTATGGAATAATTATTAATCTATTAGAACTTATTCTCAGCTGTAATGTTATGAATTACTGTGATGATGCAGCTGTTCATTGGCTTTAAATCAGTCTTGGAATATCTTTAGTGCTATTTTGCTGGTTTTATATTCATTTGACTATAAAAACTGGAAGATAAGTAAATATTGATTTATTAGTTTAAAAAAAATTGAAGATGTCATCAGTCTCCAAAAGAAAACTATAAATGAGCCAATAAAAGCTTAAAATGTCACTGATTGGATGATTCTTTGATAACAAAACTGAAAACTCCCCTTCAATTGAATGAGCAAAAACAAAATGTATATTTTTCTGTAGTTTATTTAAATATTTATGACTCTATAATTGTGCTTTACACACATGTTATAAAACTATAAACTATAGTAATTAATAATCTTAATTAATCATCTGAGTGCATTTGAAAAGTCTAAGCTCCCATAATCATAGCTCATTACCAATTGAGAAATGCTTGTAATAAAGCCTTATGTAAATTTATGCAAATTGACTATAACATTCATTTTTTGGAAATGCAAAAGCAAGCCTCATTTATATTTATAGCTGTGGGGTCAATCTTGGCAGTTGTTGGTTGAGAGGCATGGCCAGCAGTTCTTTCATGCTCAGCAAATATTTAGCCCCCTTCTGTCTTACTTTTAGTTCTATTGTATAGATATCTGTGTTGTGCCACTCTAGTGGCAATATTAGTCTTAATTTTTCCAATAGTAGGTTGCATGTCAGTTATTATGTGAGCATATAATTTTATATTTGACCTGGGGGTTATTTTGGGAGTGATTTTGTATTTTGTGTTGTTGTTGATCAATGATTATTTTTACAAAATATTGGTATAGTAATTCACTTAGTCTGGAATATGTTTATTTTTAAAAAATACAAGTTAAAAAAATTGAAGTGATGATAAAATGGAAATTATGTTATGCTCCATTAAACACAATAGTATAAATAACTCTTGTGATATAATTATATATGCAATTTTAAATTTTAGAGCAAAATTTCATAGCTTTACAATGACTTCATAATAATTCATCCATATTAAAAAATGAAATTCAATCAATAAAGATTTCATTAATTTATTTATTTTATTGACTTTTCTGCTATTATCCAATAAAAAAAAGTTAGTGTTCTCATTATGGGGTTTACTTTATTTTATTTTACTATTTTGTTCTATATTTGGAAATGTCAAATATAATTTTTTAGGATAGTTTTCATTTGTAAACTTATATTTTTAATAAATCAAATATAATTTATAGTTTTATAGTATTAAATAAAGCTTTTAATAATGAAATAAAATATTGAACTGCTAATTAAATTCTAGTAGGAAAAGAATAAAAAAATGTTAAAGTGCAGATGGGTTAATAAATAATTATTATTGTTTAACACATAGTATGATTTTGTTTTCTGTACTCAAAAAACTCAATTGACTCTGCAATTAATATGATTTCATGTTTATAGACTAAATTAGACAAGAATGTTGTAAGAAATTAGTTTGAGTTCAAGATTAGCTGCTGTTTGTATGTCACTAATCAGCATTAATTGCTAAGGTATTCTATATAATATATATTTATATTACAAAAAAAAAAACTAGTGATGAGAACTACAGAAAATAAAATTAGGGCTGTATTTGGAGCTACAAAATAACTATTTTTGTTACACAAAATTTATAGAGCACATTTCACCAAAAACTGATTATTTTCTAAAACTAATCTATCGCATGCACCAAAACTCACACACACACACACATATATAATAGATTGATATTTTTATTTTTTTATAATAATTAAAGGAGATTTGAATTCAGACTTTCAAGCTCCCTACAACCATCCACTTTCTCCACTATAACTGATACACATGATCACATACATGTGATTAAGATAAATGATCCCCAATATAAGTATTTCATGCTCAATCAGCACTCCTCAGTTGGTTTAGATCATCATCTCCCATGCATATATATAATCAGTGCTCAATTAATATTAAGATAGCAAGTGTACATACTTTAATGGACAGGCTTCGAGCCTCTCCACTTTCAAACTCTTCCCCTTTAATTACATCTAGGTTAAGTATATACATTATAATTGTATTTCAATTTTTTATTGTATATTTGTATTTCTATATAGACACATTTATAGAGTATATATAATTGTTAATAACATAGTAAAAATGTTTTAATCTTTAACATATTGCACACAGCTTACTTATTACTAATTTTCTAATCTTAATTATGTACAATTTAATTGCTTTCTTCCAATTTTTGCCATAAGGCAGATAATTAATAAAAGCCGGTTTTAATTCTAAGTTTTGCTTAATAATTACTTAAAAAAAGTCATTTTAATTTCTAAAAATAAGCAGTAATAAACAGATTCTGTTTACTGTAGTTATTAAAAGTTAAAAAAAAGTTTATCAGAACAATGTATATATATACAAGTTATATATGTATGATTGATCAAATACTGGTTTAAACCTTTGTAATTGTAATTAAAATATATATAATGAAAAAGTAATACAATTTGTTTAACAATTAAATATTAATTATATTCTTATAATTTTAACAAATATATAATTGAAACAATACACTCTAAAAGGAGGGTTTCCAGGATAAAACGCTAACTTGAATAGTTGTATTATCTTTATAACAATATTTATTATGATATTCTTCAAACATCAAAGATTCAGATAGGCTATGATCTATTAATATATTTTTTTAGATGACGTTTTTATTTTTAATGTTTTTTTTCTAGGTATAAAATATTTACATGACTTAGTGATATTGTTTTGCTATATTCGTAGTCATAATAAACAAACAAATAAAAACAAAACACTCTACACTGCTTTCGTTTCAATGGGTTTTTATTATAATGTTTCATGCAATTAGTTAGTTGTTGGTGCTTTTTAATTGTACGTTACATTGCTCATTGTCAATTTTTTTAAAAAAAATTACAGTATTACTAAAACAAACATTTATAATGTATATCCACATGCACTCCCACATACACACATATATCTTATTTTTTGCACACATTTTATTACTTTAAGATGCAAATATTTAACTTTTATTATTTATTATTTTTGTATTCTTATGGATTTAATTTTGAATTTCTTTAATGTACACACATAATACTATGATGAGTATATATTTTACATTTTTTGACCTAATAATGAGTTTGTAATGTATTTCTCAAGGTTTTGTGTATATAAAATCTTATTTAAATGAAAACAATTATAATGTTTTTCTTCTTTATGAAATATTATAACCTTATCTTAAGTAATAAAGAATATAGATGGTATTAATATTATAATGATTTTCTATAGTGAATAATTTAATTTATCACCAGATTAAAAAAATATATATCACAAAATTTGAATAGCATAATGAAAATAATCTAAAATGAAAACAAATAAATAAATATTTAACCAAGTATGCAATTAACTAAAAATATAAACATTTACAAATAATCACAAACTATTATCTGCTATTTGTCTGAAGATTAGTGATAATGGTAATTAGATGTAACAATAAGTTAGACTATTTCCATAACTAACATTATCACATTATTTGCTGTTTTTTTTTCATGGCTCTACACATTTGGATAGCTATGTGATTAATTTGAAAATTGTTGTTTAATATTTTTTTTAAATTTTTAATGAAAGAACAAAATTCATACTTTATTATATTTTTGCATTTGAAACAAATAAACAAACAAAAAAAAACATGGGTTTAAAAATGAAAGGTGATTTAAAAATTAATATATCAATTTGTGAAAATTAAACAAAAAGAGTAATATATAAAAATAAATAATCAAAGCAAAAGATTTTAGACTTAAAAATGTGTATTAACAAAAAAAAAACATATTTTTACTAAATTTCTATTAGTAAAATCAATTTTGATAAATAATGCATTCAACTAGCAATATTATTTTTTGAAATATTAAAATTCCATTTTTAATTATTAAAAAAACAATAGAAAATAGTTATAAAATTTTTGACAGTGGATAATTCTTGTTTAACAATAAGGTATTTTTCATTAATAAATTTTTTGTTGAGTAATTTTTTTCTAAAAACAAATGTGTTAAAAAACAAATGGAAACATTATGCACTTACTGAGAAACAAATACTTTATTTAGTTTTACAAAAATAAGAATAAATGAGTAAATGTGTAAAATTGCATTTTCTGAGTTTACAAAAGCAAATATCACAATTACAACAAATACCTTCTCATAATGACAGAATGACTGATGATTTAAATTGATTAGTCATCAATAAATGCTGAAATATAAGATTTTTAATTAGAGTTATGTTTATGTCAAAAAATTTAAAGGCATTGAACAAATGCAGCAGGGATTTGTAATTGAATCATTATGAGCTTGATGGTAATACTAACAATAACTTCTATGACTTCATCAGTAATGATTAATTAAAAAGGCATGTGGTGATTTATTTATAAGAATTTATGATTAATAGCAAAAATTATTAAGCTGTGTATATATAGTAAATGCTGTCTTGCTAAAATGTAATAGCCATATAACTTTAAGTAATATAATTACCCATCATAAATAAATGAATTCATTAAATAATACAAATAAAAATATATTAGCAAAGTGTAATTTTTTTTATATATTTTTAGTTTATTTTGTAATGTCCCAAATTTTTAAATAAGATAAATAATAAAAATTAGCATCACTTATAATCTAAATTCATAATAAACTATTGTTATTTTCTTATTGTGGAAGTAAATACATTAAATAAAAACAAAGCAAATATAAGTATTTTAATTAGGCTAATTACAATCTAATTATTTCTGAGGCATTTTATTATATGGTCTATTTATTTAAATATTAAAACAAATTGAAATTTTTTGACATTAATTGTATTTTGTCTTATGAAAAAAAACACCTTACTTTAAATTAATTTATTTTAAAAAATAGATAAGATAATCATATTTTAAATAATGTTGTATCAAATCTGTGATTTATTTTTGAAACACTTTTTTGAAATTAAACAATGAATAAAAGTGTGAATTGTCCCATTTTATTTTATAAAATTAAAAAAAAAATATTTTTCTTTTATTATTCCAAAGCAGCACCCTAATATATTTATAAAATTACTGCTATTTTTTAAAAAAGATCATTGTAATAAAATTGCTATAGTAAATTGTTTGATTGTGAAACATTTTTTTTTGGGAGGGGGGTGTTCCTTTTGCAATTTAGACATGAGTGAGGGAATTTTCAGTGAGTTGTCTCTTGGGTGGAAAAAAACCCCATTTCATAATGCAGATATAAAAAAAAAATTTTGCAATCACATTTTAAATACAAACCAAATGAAAACTTAATATTATAGTAAATTGTTATATGATTTTCAATTGAGAAAATATAAATTTATGTTTATTATTTTAATTCCTTATATAAAGAGCAATTATATAATGGAGTAAAAGTGTATTTAAAAAGTTTTGAAAATATTTTTGAAAATAATTATTTTCATTATACTAAAATTTATACAATATATAATTTTATAGAAAAACTTTTTAAATGCAGTGATTTTATATTTAATATTTGTATGTGAATTTTAATCAATCATTATTTTGTCACTTAAAATTTTATTTTTAGATGTAGTAAAGATATAGTTTTATATAATATTATAGCCCTTTAAAATTTTTAATAGCCTTTGTTTTACATATAAACATGAAGATACATACATTATACCATATTTTAATGGAATTAATAATCTAATAATGAATGGATAACAAAAATAGCAATATGTTTACTTCCCATTATTGAAGTAATATATATTAAGGATACAACCTTAAAACTATGCACCTGAAAAAACGACTTATTTAAATGTAATTGAACTTTATCATGATTATGGTTAAGTGATAGTTTGGTTATAGTGTCCATGGTGATAATGGATGATCAGCCATAATATAAACATCAATAGATATAAGTACTCAAAATATGAGCAAAGAGGAAGACAAATATATATTCCCATGAATAAATAGTAAATGTATGTGTAATAAGTACTTGTTTTAAACCAGAGTTCCAGTTAAAATTTGCATTTCCAGAACATAACTATTTTTCTTTGATTACTCCAAAGAGAGCACTATGATTATCAAATCATCTAAATATCTCCTTTTCTATATGTGACTAATTCTAATTCAAATAAAATAAATGATTCAGATAGTCTAATAAAATATATTGTTTTAATAAAACAGTAATTAATAAGCACCTATAAGAAATAATTAATAAACAAACATAATTATAAAATTTTGTATAATTTATAAAATATATTTATTTAGATAAAGACATAAGTACTAATATTTATTTTAAATTAAACAAATAACTCTGATGAAGTTTCAAGAAAATTCAAGTTTTTTATAGAGTTCTTTGTTTTATAATATTTCCTCTTTTACTTTTATTCTTTTCTTTTATATAAATAATTGAGAATAAAATATTTATTTTTGAAAATGATTCTATTTGAATAGATGTGTGAAAATCTTTTTATTAACATACATAATTTTTTTAAAAAAAATCTTAGTTGAGATAATAAAATAACTTTCTTTTAAAATGTCTGGGTACTTACAGATAATCCTGGACTCCAAGGTTGAATACATGTATTTAAAAAAATTCAATAAATTGATTATAAATTCCTGCTAATTTTAAAATCTATCAATAAATGTATTGGTTAATCTTTCATTCATTGAGATCACAGATTCAATATTAAAATAAATTGATATGCATTATCATCCTCATAGTATTTTAATATCCCTAATCAACACTCATGTTCTTGTTATTCACAAGTATCAATGTGGTAACATTTTGTATATAAATATATGTTAATTGCATGCATATACCCATAATAACTGTAATAAGAAAATATTAAATTTTTAATATAATTACTAAAAATTAAATTTTATTATATTCGAATAATAGATTAGTAGATTTAAATAAATATATATTATAGCTGTAAATATTGAGATGATTAGCTTCTATACTACCCTGTGACTTTTAATGTTTAATTTTAGTTGATTGTGTTATTTTCTGACATGAATCCAATACTTTTTTAGCACAAGAAATTGATAATTCACAAATTTCACTAATACTGTTTTATAATTTTCCAGTAAATATAAATTATTTGTAGATTAAAAACACAAGACTGAGATAGTTACTGTTTTAGTCATGGTTTTTAGCCCAATATGTTCATTTTCTATAGTTTTGCATGTATATGATTTAATGATACTTTCAGAGTATGGACTGTTTAGGTTAACTGTTCTATCTCTTTCACTTAGTATTTTGAAATATTTTCTGATGTTAATGAAAAAATATTTATTTGAAATCCTTTTGTATACTTTCCTGGAAAACACATTTTGATCAATCAAGCAAAATATGTTTTTTTAAACATATTTTTTATATAGTTCTTTTGTTTTCCAAATTCATGAATTAATTTATCAATAATTTGTTTTATCTGCCAAGTAAAATGATTTTCACATTATTTTATTTTAAATGAAATGAGAAGACTTATCAAAAATACATTTATTAAAATTAGTTTACTTTCTTTTTTAAGTTATAATTAATTAAGAATATTAAATAAAAAACGTCAAATGCAAAGTTTAAATATAAGTAAATATGAATTTCTTCACCATGCCTAAACTTCAATTAGAATTTTTATGATCTACTTTTCCCCCCATAAATTTATACATGCCCATAACAAAATATGAAACACACACACACACACACATATATATATATATATATATATATATATATATAAATAGAGTACGAATAACTAAGCTCCATTCTATACCTTTTGATGTAAATAAAATTAAGTTGTTAAAACATGTTAAAATTATGTAGTGGAATTAAAATTAATATCAGATGTAAGTCTGGCAATATCTTTTATAAAATGATATTTAATTAGGCAGAGTATAAAGATTATATTTATTCATAATTACTCCTGAATTGATTTATAATCAAACACAAGTTCAATAATAATAACAATAATAATCATTATTATTATTTTATCAAACATCACATGATCACCATTCTTTATGCTTACACAAGCTGCTTTTCACAGAGGCAAAACTCTCTATACTAAGTCGTTCTGTATGGAAAGGTTTGCCTCTGTGAAAAATAGCTTTTGTAAGCATAAAGATTGGTGATCATGTGAAGCAGTCAATCTTAGCTCAAGATTGAGCTTCATGTTTCCACCTACTGACCTGTGTTTAAACCCTATATCCCATCCCACTCCTTTTGTTGTGCATATATATGAGCAAAAACTTACTAACTATATATTGTATATATATATAGGAGCAAAAACTTACTAACAAAATATTGATTTGTTTTTGTAAATATTTTATTATATGTCATTTGTACAACTTTTTCGTTTTAAAATATTTTTTTCTTTTAAACTGTATATTTTGTAAAATCCAATATGAAGATGCTAAAGTTGATTGTCTAAAAATAATTAAAGGGTTGGAAACACTATTGTTTTAATCTGGGGAAGGTATTTTTAATTAAAGTTTTTACTTAAAATGGGATTAAGATTTTCTTTTATTATAAACATTTTTGTCAAATCTATTTCTAATCTGGAAATAGATTTAAATTTATTTTTGGATGTTATCTTACTGTTGCATCTTCAAAAACAATCGATAAAGGAAAAAGTAAGAATTTTTACATCAGAGATTAGATTGTAAAGCTAAAACTAAGTGATTAAAAGCATTCCAAAAACACTTGGGCAAAAGTATAAAATGGCTGAATTTTTAGACAGATTAGATTAGCTACTATTGAGAGAACGGTATAGTTAGCTGAATCCAAGTTTTTTTTTGAAATGTAAACATAGGAAGCTCATCACTTCTCGGCCCTGTTGGGTCATCATCTGCCACTGCCATTATATCATGCTCCCTAGAATGAAGTAAAGGCCTGATGCAGAACTTTGGAATGCTAAATAGAAGTTTGCTGCCACAAAGAAGAATTCACTTGGATCCATTAAATGTTGTACTTTGAAAAATGGACTCTTAAAATGGTCCAAGGCAAATTATTTCAAACCACCACCATTGAAACTAAATCTAGCTGCCTATATAATCTCAAACTCTATACCAATTTCTCCTAACATAATATATTTAACTTTGTGACTTTTCAAATATATAAATTGCTCTTAAATAATTTTTTATAAATTTAATTCTCATATGCTCTAATTTTCTTTAATTTTGGTGCAGTCATTTATTTATTACTTATTTTATATGTCTATTTTAGTTATTAATCTGCCAACCTCAAGCAAAATGGCACACTTAATTTATAAAGATCTTTTCTGTCATTTTTAAGTAAACCTTCATGAAGCAAGGTTATTAACATTCCTATTTAAAACATAACACATTATTAATTAATACATTCGCCAGATTATTTTTTTTTATGAATCATTTTAGGTCTGTTTTTAGTATAACAATTTATTTGTTTATCTCTGAATTCTCTATCCGGGGTGAATCCAGAACTTAAGCTAATTAACCCTTTGAAATCTTTTAAAATGTTTTGTTTTTATTCAATTCTGAAAGAGTGACCCATTAATTATTTTCTCTAACTGCCAGTCTTCTTATATTTTCCATACTCTTAAAATTTCAAATATTATATTTAAATATTTCAGTTATTGTAATTATCAATGAAGGTGGGATTGAATTATTTTAAATATCAGAAAAGGAAAAGGGGGTAAATTTTAATATTTTACTATTTTAGTTATTAATTAAATCTTAATGTTTCTTTTACTAGATAAAATCTTAATGTATATTTATTTAGCAAAATATTTCTCTCTATATATTATAACTGCATAGTGTATTATTTGTCTAAATTATAGTACTCAAACAAGGGTAATTTGGCTATCTTCGTATAAGGATATATTACGTGCTTCTAGTCATCTAATCTGGGGGTTACGACAAGATCGAACCCATAGATTTCTCATTATGTCCTGTCCCATGGGGACTTATTCCATATAAAATGCCTCTGGCAGTGATCTCATAAGTTTGGCACACACTATGCATATTCACTTCTTCATAAATAAAGGGCCTCTCATATCGGTTATACCAGCAAAAGTCTGGGCTATGCCATGCCTATCTACTTTTCTCTAAGCACTTCCCAAGAAGGGGAGCTTAGACATCATTCTCATCCAAAAGCATGACCATTTCCTCTTAGTTTTTCTTTTGGCTACTATGTCAGTACTGCCCAAACTTCATATTATTATTATTTCTTTTGCTTATGACCTAGTTTTAGTGCTGTAATAATACTGAAATTGCGCTCTGTTTAAAAAATATATATAAATGCCAAATATTTCCAGTTTTATTAATTAAATTTATTTCAGTCTTATACAATCCCATCATTGTAACTTATTCCTGTATTTAAGAGTACCATATGCCTTGGGGAAAATAAAGTGTTCTTCTTACCAGCGCTAATTATAAGAAGTTTCATTAAGTATTTTGTCATATAATCAAATATGTTTTCAAATGTATTTTATTTATTTTCACACCCATAATGGCATGAAAATAATTTGTATTATATCTGTAATGAATTTTAAAATGCTCACCTAAATAATGTTAGTCACCATGTTTCAGAACCGTAATCCAAAGCATTAATAGCAATATTATGTAATTCTTTCTAATAACCGGTTGGCATTTTAATATTGGACCCACCAAAGATATCTGTTTACGTATAGTATATATTATTTAATTAATAAAAGAGCATATAAGAAATAATAGGGTGAATGACAATATATAATTATCTATCGTTTGGTAGATTGCTTGCTCATTCACGCACATACTCATAACTTAATTTATAAATATATGTAAATAATTTGTCATTACATTAAACTATATTTTTATTGTTTAACTTATTTGAGTAGTTCAAATTCCTTTTTCTCCACTTCTACATATTATAGCCATGCTTATATATATTTTAGTTTAGTCATAGTAATAGATGCCTCATTGTCTTTTCTGCTTTGCTAGTCGGTCGGGTTAAAATTAATTTTCATGTGCCATCACTATTATGTTATTCATTAGGTGTTAGATCTGGGGCTTAGAGAGTGGGTTCGAATTCAGGCTGGTCTTTGATCTAAATCTTGGGCTTGACTGGGTTTGAAGTACATTTTGTGAGTTCCAGCTCATGTTAGATGGATAAACATGTTTTGACCGGTACACATGTAATGTTTGATGATTCTATATCAATCCTGCCCATTACAATTATGGTTATTGTGGTTATTAAAAACCAAGGACATCAAAATGTATGGATGCTGAACTGAGTTCAGATCTATACAACTATACAAGCAGATGAGTTTAGCTTGAAAACATTATTGTGTTTTCATTTTGGACTCAGAGATCTATAGTTAACTAAAAAGTGAAAGGTGGCTGCTGGAGGGTTGCAATAGATCCTAAGATCTAGATGCAGTCCTCTCAGATCCAAGGCTTTTCACTGATATTAAAACAGGCAAAACTCTTCATACAGTATTGCCACTTACTTCAAGCCAGAATAATCAATGGATGCCAGAAGACTTGTGCATAAATCTAGTACCTATTCATCCAATATCCCCAGACTAGTTTCCAGCTTGTCACCTTCATTACTCTGGCTTGATAAAAAAACTATGATCATATGATGTTTATTGTCTTCTCACTGATGAAAGCCACAAGCTAGAAACTAGGCTGGTAATATTGGATTAGTAGGCACTAAATAGGGATTTTATGCAAAACTTTCTTACATCCATTGATTATCCTGGCTTGCCCTGAGGGGTGATACAGAGTTGAGTGTTTTTACCTCTGGGAAAAATTATTGTTATCATATATGCATTAAATGCATATGAAAATAAAATAAGATATCTAAATCCCTCTAGCCATGAAATAATTAACCAATTCACAGCTCAATGAAGCTTATTCATGTATCTATTTTCAGATACATTTAATGCTGAACAAAGTCAATATTTAATACTTATTACTTTTATTTGATTTACATCTGATTATCAATGCAAGATATGTTAAAAATAAAATGCTTTATTTACATTGAAAAGAGTAAAATTAATCAGATTTTAATTTGCCAATATGCTATGGTAGATTTTTGATTACTTAATGGCCAGATAAAAATTGTCATCTACATTCTATTCTGAAAAGCTAATATTTAATATTTGCTATTATTTGACTATTTATGTTTGATTATAAATGCAAGAGTGTTAAAAATAAAATACAGTATTTATGCTTTGCCTAATGAGTTATGATTTCATAAATGATAATGCTATTTCTATATCTGGCTTTAATATTAATTCATTCCTAAATTTCAACATGTTTGGAAAACTTAGGTTTATTTTAAACAAAAAGTATAAGAATATATGGAATTATTCTAATTTTAATTTGATTATGTAATGAGATGGATGTATTTAATTATTTTATAGCTAGATGGAATTTTGTCATCAACTCTCTATTTTTATATGCATGTAATTCTGTGTGAAATTAATATTTAATATATATATATATATATATAAGTCACACATTAATGTGAAGGCTTTAAACTTGCCTTTTCTTCTCTTTAAAAAATTTAAAATTTTTCATATTTTTAATTATTAAAATGTTAAAATAAAAATAGAAAGCAAATACAATTAATATAGTTACAGTTAAGTCAACTTTAAATTCTTATTAAAATTAATATACATTCTATATAAATGTTAAAGATAGATAAAATCAACCAATTTGCTTAATCACTTAGAAAGGAAATCTTATAATGGATATTATTCAGAAGTGTTGCTGCTACTATTGAAAATGTCACTGTAGTCTTATGTACTAATTATTATTATTATTATTATTATTATTATTATTATTATTATTATTATTATTATTATTATTATTATTATTATAATAATAATAATAATAATTATTATTATTATTATTATTATTATTATTATTATTATTATTATTATTATTATTATTATTCTATGTTTACTTTTAAGATATTAAGAAGAATTATCGAAAATTGGCTCAGTGATAGTTTTCTTTTTGATTAAATTCTTTCCTATAGTAAATTAACAACCCCCTAAGTTAGTTACTTAAAGTCAGGTTATTATATTTTAATAAAAATCTAACAGTTACAAATATTTACAGAGTTCAAAATAAATTTTAAAGGATAAAAATAGTTACTATTATGGTAATAATACAGTTATTTTATAAAGTGTGATGTTTTATAAACTGTAATATTAATAAGCCAATAAGCTAATGCACATGCGCTTTGTAGATTTAACTATATAAATGAATACTCCCACTTTCCAAACACAAGATAATGTCTTTGTGAAAAGATAAAATGAATCCATCTATCATTTAGACCCAAACATTTATGTAAGAGCAAATCTTAAGTATTTGAAAATGAGAGCATGAAGATCTTAATTGATAACTTTAAATTACTTTTTTACTATATGAATGAAAGATGCTTGCAAAATTTCTAGAATTTATGACATGCCGTTCTTATTAAATTAAACATATGTAAATAAGACATTTATTTTATATGGTGTGATGTAATAATAATATCATAAACTGTGGTTGTTCAAAACGATTATTATTGACATTTGCAAGGCTAAAAGTAAATTTTATAATGATAGATAAATTATTTCTAATGATTATTTTATTTTAATGCAGAAGTTTTTATATAAACTATTAAAAATATAAGTCCACAAAAATATATTTTTGAAATTATTAGTGTTTATAACTAATCTATTGTATGTAATTAGAATTAATTATTTAAGAGAGCAAAAAATATCCAAAATTTATTAAATTAATGTTTTTCTTTATATATATGTTTTGTTCTAATTATTAAATTAGCCTTAACATTAGTTGGTATGTAATTCTATATATTATGGATTAGCTTGCATTTTAATATTTTTTATTTCTTCACCCATTTAAACTATCTTCATAAAGTTTAATATATTGACATTTATAATATATTTCAAAATATTAAAAACATTAAAACTACTTAAAAATTATAATTTATTTGTTCTATTTAGATGGTAATAATCACTTCTCATTTGTGCTGCCATATTATAATTAAACTAGTGATGTTAAATTTGAGGATATTCTCATTCCAGTCACAAGATAAAGACTTTGATAAAATAGGAATAACTGTCTTATTTTCAATTCTAAATACATTTATATAGGCCAATTTAAGTGTCTTAGAATGAGATAATAGGTGTGAAAAGGGATTGTTGTATTCTAAATAGAATTACAATCTGACACTTTACTAGTAACATTCATTGATCATTATAACTTATTTATGTTCAATTTAGAATAACACTTCAAAATCTAACTTCAAAAAAAAAAACATAAACAAAAAAAATTGTGACTTTTTTAATGTACTAAAGAACTTTTTTAAAGTATTATATAAATTAAACAGTAAACCTATATAAAATGATTACTTTTTATAATATCTTTCTGAATGTGAAAGATAAGAGGTAGTTTGAGCTTAAATTACTGCAATTAACTTTGTCTCTCCAGATCTTTTGCTACACAATCATTAAACAGAAGTTAATTTAAGATTTTAAATTCTACATATTTTTTGTGATTTTATTTTATAAATACTAGAAATTGAATTAACTAATCCTTTGTATATTTTTAAAAGAAGTATGTTTTGTAGTATAGATAAAAAATTATATACATATTTATATCAAAACGAATAGGCTCAAATAAATAACAAGACATTTTTTAAAATTTTATAATAGTAGTGATATATATATATATATGTTAAAACGAAGATTTGCACGGGTTAAATATATAAAATACATATTTTGCGGGTTCATCCGTGTTAAAAACTTTTAATATCAATTTACTGACGTTTCGACTTGGTCACACAAGCCATCCACAGAGTTATAAAAAGGTAGAAAGACGGTTGTAGAGGCGCTACAATCACTGGTTTGAATAAAACATTAAAAATCCCACCAATAGCAAAAATGTTAAATTTAAGAATGTTTTTTAAAAAAATCTTTCCAAATAGGAGGAAGTTTGCACGTATCATCTCGCTTATTGATACAATCTGGCCTTTTAAGTATCTCAATGGCTTCTCTGATTTTGCATTGGTAGAGATTATCACATCTGGATATGATCCTGGTACTAGAAAAATCTATTTTATGACCTGAATCTATAGTATGGAGTGAGAGTGCTGATGATGATGAGTGTTGTTTAACTGCATTAGCATGCTCATCTCTCCTAACACTGATGCGACGATTACTCATACCTATGTAAGAAGCTTTACAATTTTTACATGAGATTTGATAGACACCATGAGATTCAAGAGGGATTGAATCCTTAGGCTTGGTTATTATATTGCTGATCTTTTGATGAGCAGAAAATGCTGTATCTATATTATAGCGTTTTAATATACGTCCGATACTGTCTGTAGTTCCTTTTACATATGGAACACAAATCCTAATAGCTGACTTATCATCTTTTTGTTTCCTATTTTGTCTATTTTGGGCTTGAAATAAGGCTTTTTTTATAAATTTGTAATTATAACTATTTGCTAATAAAACACTATTAATATGATTTATTTCTTCTTTCAGATGTGTGTCATCTGAAAGGTTAATTGCTCTATTTAAAAGAGTTTTGGCTACAGAAACTATCTGAGTTGGGTGATGATGAGAATGGAAATGTAAATATCTGTCTGTGTGTGTATCCTTTCTGTAAATAGAAAAAGATAAACTATTTGGTGTTCTGGTGACTAGAACATCAAGAAAAGGAAGTTTTCCATCAGACTCTGTCTCCATTGTAAATTTAATATGAGGATGCATATTATTTAAATGTAAGAAAAAATCATCTAATGTATTTTTTCCATGTTGCCATATGACAAAAGTGTCATCTATGTATCTGAGCCAAATGAGAGGTTTTAAAGATGATGATTCTAAAGCACGAGTTTCTATATATTCCATGAATAAATCAGCTATTACTCCTGAGATAGGTGAGCCCATAGGAGTACCAAAACTTGTCTGTAATGCTGTCCATTGTATACAAAATATGTATTTAAGAGACAATGTTTAATTAAAGCAATAATATGGTCTGGTAAATTGCAACATTGTGAGATTATATTTAAAGCTTCATCAATTGGAATGTTTGTAAACAAAGACACGACATCAAAACTGACCAGAATGTCACTAGCATTAATTTTTAAACTTTTTAAAACAGAAATAAAATGAAGAGAGTTTTTAATATATGATTTAATAGATGGGATTGTAGGTTTAATGAAATCCGATAAGTATCTAGCTAAAATATGAGTTGGAGAACCTATTGCACTTACTCTTCCGATCTGAAGAGGGGTATCTGGTTTGTGAATTTTTGGAAGTCCATAAAATTTTGGACAGACACAAGATTTTTCACGAGGGATTATTTTATTTTTTTATCTCTGTTTCAATAGGTGATTTATTAATAATAGCTTTTGTTGTTTTTTCCAAATATGTAGTATGATCTCTTTTCTATAGTTTATAAGTTTTATCACTAAGCAGATCTAAAATTTTATTATGGTAAATGTCACGATCCATTACAACTGTGGCATTACCTTTATCAGCTGGAAGTACAACAATTGATTTGTCCGATTTTATATTATTTAATGCTTGTCTTTCTTTCTTTGAAAAATTATTTTTAGGAAGCTTAGCTTTTTTTAAAATATTACAAATCTCAGCTCTAGCTAAATCAGCCGATGTAGAATCAATTTTATCAAGAGCTGATTCAACATTACAGACAATTTTCTCAAAAGGTATCCGGGAAGGTGTTAAAGCAAAATTGAAACCTTTTTCTAAAACCGAAATTTCATCTGTAGAGAGGGCTTTCTTAGATAAATTGTAAACGGTTTTTTGATTTGGATACATAATGTTTGGGGATTGTGTTCTAATTAGCATTGCAAATGCTAATTAGAACACAATCCCCAAACATTATGTATCCAAATCAAAAAACCGTTTACAATTTATCTAAGAAAGCCCTCTCTACAGATGAAATTTCGGTTTTAGAAAAAGGTTTCAATTTTGCTTTAACACCTTCCCGGATACCTTTTGAGAAAATTGTCTGTAATGTTGAATCAGCTCTTGATAAAATTGATTCTACATCGGCTGATTTAGCTAGAGCTGAGATTTGTAATATTTTAAAAAAAGCTAAGCTTCCTAAAAATAATTTTTCAAAGAAAGAAAGACAAGCATTAAATAATATAAAATCGGACAAATCAATTGTTGTACTTCCAGCTGATAAAGGTAATGCCACAGTTGTAATGGATCGTGACATTTACCATAATAAAATTTTAGATCTGCTTAGTGATAAAACTTATAAACTATCAAAAAGAGATCATACTACATATTTGGAAAAAACAACAAAAGCTATTATTAATAAATCACCTATTGAAACAGAGATAAAAAATAAAATAATCCCTCGTGAAAAATCTTGTGTCTGTCCAAAATTTTATGGACTTCCAAAAATTCACAAACCAGATACCCCTCTTCATCCAATAGTAAGTGCAATAGGTTCTCCAACTCATATTTTAGCTAGATACTTATCGGATTTCATTAAACCTACAATCCCATCTATTAAATCATATATTAAAAACTCTCTTCATTTTATTTCTGTTTTAAAAAGTTTAAAAATTAATGCTAGTGACATTCTGGTCAGTTTTGATGTCGTGTCTTTGTTTACAAACATTCCAATTGATGAAGCTTTAAATATAATCTCACAACGTTGCAATTTACCAGACCATATTATTGCTTTGATTAAACATTGTCTCTTAAATACATATTTTGTATACAATGGACAGCATTACAGACAAGTTTTTGGTACTCCTATGGGCTCACCTATCTCAGGAGTAATAGCTGATTTATTCATGGAATATATAGAAACTCGTGCTTTAGAATCATCATCTTTAAAACCTCTCATTTGGCTCAGATACATAGATGACACTTTTGTCATATGGCAACATGGAAAAAATACATTAGATGATTTTTTCTTACATTTAAATAATATGCATCCTCATATTAAATTTACAATGGAGACAGAGTCTGATGGAAAACTCCCTTTTCTTGATGTTCTAGTCACCAGAACACCAAATAGTTTATCTTTTTCTATTTACAGAAAGGATACACACACAGACAGATATTTACATTTCCATTCTCATCATCACCCAACTCAGATAGTTTCTGTAGCCAAAACTCTTTTAAATAGAGCAATTAACCTTTCAGATGACACACATCTGAAAGAAGAAATAAATCATATTAATAGTGTTTTATTAGCAAATAGTTATAATTACAAATTTATAAAAAAAGCCTTATTTCAAGCCCAAAATAGACAAAATAGGAAACAAAAAGATGATAAGTCAGCTATTAGGATTTGTGTTCCATATGTAAAAGGAACTACAGACAGTATCGGACGTATATTAAAACGCTATAATATAGATACAGCATTTTCTGCTCATCAAAAGATCAGCAATATAATAACCAAGCCTAAGGATTCAATCCCTCTTGAATCTCATGGTGTCTATCAAATCTCATGTAAAAATTGTAAAGCTTCTTACATAGGTATGAGTAATCGTCGCATCAGTGTTAGGAGAGATGAGCATGCTAATGCAGTTAAACAACACTCATCATCATCAGCACTCTCACTCCATACTATAGATTCAGGTCATAAAATAGATTTTTCTAGTACCAGGATCATATCCAGATGTGATAATCTCTACCAATGCAAAATCAGAGAAGCCATTGAGATACTTAAAAGGCCAGATTGTATCAATAAGCGAGATGATACGTGCAAACTTCCTCCTATTTGGAAAGATTTTTTTAAAAAACATTCTTAAATTTAACATTTTTGCTATTGGTGGGTTTTTTAATGTTTTATTCAAACCAGTGATTGTAGCGCCTCTACAACCGTCTTTCTACCTTTTTATAACTCTGTGGATGGCTTGTGTGACCAAGTCGAAACGTCAGTAAATTGATATTAAAAGTTTTTAACACGGATGAACCCGCAAAATATGTATTTTATATATATAACGAAAAAAACATTTAAGAGTATTTATCTTTTTTACTGAATAAACAGTTTAACTACATGCTGAACCATTGAGAAAATATTATTAGCTTGTTTTAATTACAGAATTATTTATTGGTTGATACTACGACTTTCTTTTCTATGTTACTCACAGAGTAATATTTTCCCCTTTATTTGTGTATCATTCATACGAAATGTCTAATAAAATTGTATAACTCTAGAATAAAAAAAAAAACTTTTTTTAATGAAGTAAACAAATATTAATTTTGATTTATATAGTAGTTAGAGTCACATTAACATTATAGAAATGTATCACTTGAACTGCTTGTAATCTTCATACCGATTATAGAAAATGTCATTTAACTCAAATATCATAACGTTAACATTGACAATAAACAAATTTATATATTGTGAACATAAATAAATTCAATTCCAGCTCAAATTAGTTATATTACAATGCTGCATGGTCAAAAAATGTGTAATAATTACTATGATAGATTGATTAATAAATTTATATATTATCATATATGTGCACATGCATATTATATATATATATATATAACACCAAACTACACATAATATGAGCAAATGTCCAGGGCGCCAATTCTATTAATGAATAGAATAAATTAACACTTTATTTCATTCTGAATTAGTACTGAGACTCTTCAACTTATTCCTAACTTATAGCTTAGCTCAGTGGAGAATTATAGGAAGTCAGTAATATATAGAATATAAATAAATAAAGGAAGAAATACTATAAACCATTAAAATAAAAAAATATGCCTCATTTATTAAACAACTAAATGATGGTGTAGCCCGCAAAGTTTCATTTGTCCAAGTTAATAAATATAATTTCAAATTTGATCCCTTCCATCATCTAAATATACTCAATATAACTTTAACATAAAAAGAAAAACATAATATTAAATAACTCCACTATTTAAGCACATCTTAACCTAAATAGCTAAATTAATGTTAATTTGGGAATATGAAGTCAGATCTCAGAGAATCTGTAATACGGTTTGATTAGATAAATTCTATTATCCAGTAATTTATAATTATAAATAAAAAAAATATAATGGAATGAATTGAATAATGTTTTACTGGATTAGCAATTAGGTAATGAATGAAATAGGGTATCTTTTAATCTCACATCTTTGTCTAAATAATAAACTAACTATGAAACCTTTTTATAAGTTTACCAAATGGTAAAGTATTTCATATAATGTTTGGATCAGGAGAACAATACTATCAGATTTCAGTATCTTTATTATCGAATTTACAAAGTAATGTATTTACGCAGTAATAGATATGTGAAATAAACTAAAGATCAGTTTTTCATGCACATGCGCTTTATGAATCTTATTGATAAATGAATACTTTCATTTCCAACAGAAGATAAAGTCTTTGTGAAAGATTCATAAAAAGAATGTGCATTAGCTTGAAAAGCTGATCTTTAGTTTATTACAATTCATAAACATCGCGCTAATCATGCTATATAAAATAAATATCTCATTTAGATATGTAGAATGTGGAAACTAGAATACAAATGCATATAAGAACAATCCGAGACAAAGTTTTGAATAAACAACAAAGCATTTATTTACTTCACAGTAAGACTGTTTGTCCTAATTTCTAAACTCGCAAATAAGTTTGCTAAACTGGGTTTGAAATCATTTCTATTACATATTTTGTCATTTATTGATTAGACATTTATGAACATAAGTTAACAAATAAAATAACACCCTAATATTCTGACTTCGAATGTATTTAGGCTATCTAATACATTTTTATTAGCAAACAACATTGAATAAATAAATATTATATTATGGGCACAAACATATAAGTTGGAGAGGTCACACTATAAATTATTGAAATAAAATGAATTACTAACTTTGGCTATCAAGAGAGTAACTTTAAATAGCTCTATAAAATAATTCTTTTAAATATCTACCTTTTTCATACATTCAAAATAAAAATAATCATTCTGATGATTTGATGATTTAAAGCATGTTATAATTCAAAATTTATAATTCCTGATGTGTTTAATATTATTATGCTTGCATATTTTCAAGATTATTTGCATTATGTGTGTGTGTTACATCTCACACTATAATTTAAGATAAAATCAATTCATTCAGGTATTGTTAATTTACTTATAAATTACTAAACAAGTATTTTACGATGGAAATGTCATAGACCAACCAACAAATATAACACTATTTCTACTTTAATATTCAATAAAAAAATTAATCTGACTATTTATCTAACCACCAACTAAATTAAACATAGCTATGATTTATGATAACACAAAAAATAAACATTCAAGAAAATTTTAAGTACATGAGGAATAAATAAGCTCTTTGGCTAATAAATCTAATGAAAAATATTGACTTTCCCATCTAACTTTGAGGTACATATTGGCATGAAACCCTATTTCACCACCAGAATAAAGGGGAAAACAACACTTAACTTCATGAAATATCTATTTTATAATGCATACATATGCAATTTAGGAATCTACTTCACTCATGGCAAATACTTAGATATAATAAAGGAGAGAGCCCTCAATCCCAATAAACATAGAATGTATCAAGAATAACTTTCTTTCTTATAGATATTTAATATCTTTCATTCCATACATTGGAAAATAAATATACATACAGGTAAGTCACTAATTCCTTCAATTCTTTTAGAATATGACATTATCCGAAGTTAATAGAGAGAAATAGTTATAAAACTGAATATTTACTAATTATATAAAATAACTGCATAAGACAGACACCCATACATATAAATAAGAGTGTGAAAATAATTTCAAATTATATAATACACACCTATTACAGTAAAGTAAATGGTAAACTGAAAATAAAACTTTTAGTTATAACAGACTATTAGCTGTTTTAAATTTTTAATGGCAATAATTATTATTAATAAAACTTTACTATTTCTGACACAATATTTCTTTTACACTTGTGCTACTCTGAAAGCCAAAATGCTAGCTTTGAGACATGAAAAAAAATCTCTTCAATAAAATATCCAAAATGTATATATAACTTACATAAGAAATCATATTTAAATAAGAATAATTTACCAGCATATTGCAACTTGTGATACACTATCCATCTGGGATGATTTTGAAGTCAAGGAAATATCATAAATTAAAATAAGCAAATAAATAAAATAATACCTTTCTATTTATCTATAGCATATTAATAGCAATAAACAAAAAAAGGCTACTCTTCTTTAAGTTAAAATGTTTACTTGCAAAGTTTTTTCTTTTTTAATACAAAGTTTCCTAAACGAAGTGAAGACAAAGATGATAATTCCAGATGAGTACGTGTTAATAATAAAAAAAAAACATGAAACATGAAACCAAATTCCTATATGATAAACATTCACAATTAAATTTAATTCAGCTCTTCAATGATTCTTAGCAGAAACTAATTGAGCTTGCTTATATGATGCATAAGTAATAGATTTTTATAATAATGACAAAGATATGGATAAATAGTTTCAGCTTCATATTTCTTTTAATCTTTATCATTTAAATAATTCTAGAAATTTTTTATCTTTGCAGTAACTTTAGCAGGTTTTCAAAAGAAAAAAAACATTAACTTGACATAAACTTTATACATTATCACAAATATAATTATTTTGGTCAGTTGCTTATTAATTATTTACGTAAAATCTGCAGTTCCTTAAACAATAATATTTTGTTTTTATAATAAATCCACACATCAAGAAGAACAAAAAATATACAATATTAATGTCCTTCCACTCGACTTGACTCATATAAATATTAAATAAATATTAGTAATCAGTTAATTATTTGTAGGCCACACATACACTTCTTTAAGAAAAACATTTTATAAGCACAAATAATAAATGAAAGTTATCATTACATAGTCATTCAAAATATAGCATGATAAGTACACACACATCCTCTTGTTTTAACTTGACTTTTATATAAGCAGAATATAATTTGAACTGAGAGTCTATAGTAGGTTTTGTTACATAGTCCTGAATAGATTTCCTTAAGATATTATAAAGTTCACACAATTTTATTAAAAAATTATAAAGTTCACACATTTTCATTTTCTTCTTAATAATAATAATAGATATAAGCAAAAAAAGTAGATTAAATTTATCAGCATAGAAATACATTTAAAAATGCTAGGGTTAATTTAAAGCTTAATTGAGTGAAGAATGATGAAAATATACCTTGTTTAAATATTTAGCCTGGCATCCTTTCCTTAAAGCTGTCTGGTAGCTAAAATTCCCATAATTTCTTTTATATAATAATAATGTTTAAAAGTTTTTATTTTGTAGTTTAAACTGACTTGATTTCTGGAAGAGCAGAAGAATTGGCAGAAGCAGAATGAACCCAACAATGAATATTGAATATTGACCAGAGAATAATGAATAATAATAATGATTAATTTTTATTACTGACTATCACTTAAATAAATATCTCTTCCATCAATCAAGAGATCACCCTATCTTCCAAAGGTCAGCTCCATCCTTTGCACTCAATTAAGTGATAAATATTCAAGAAATCTTTTCTTGAGAAAAAAAAATTATTTTAATTTTGTAAATTAAATCAAACCAATAAAACAAATAGAAAAAAAATAACTTTTTACAAATTTGAAACAAATGAATATTAATTAACTATTAAATAAAATGGTTGATAGCACAATTTAATTTGTTAAATAATCTACTAATCCAGATACTTGCAAAGTTATTAAAGATATTTACTGTAATTTAAATGTTTTGTTGTAGATGTAATATTTTTTACTGTAATTAAATATGAAAATGAGATGAAGAGATGATACAGTCATACATGCATACACATATGCTGCTACATGAATACTGAATTATCCTGACTAAAATGTAACTGATATGGATATGGGTTAAACATATTTCATTAATTATAATACCTACACATGTGCAAATGAATAACAGATCAGAAAAGCATCTAAACAGATACCAACCACTATTCTAAGATAAATAAAACAACTTTACATTAACTTAACTTGCATATCAACAATTCCTGTAATAATCCACCCCCTTTCTATCATTAAATATTTAATCAAATACAATAATAATTACTAAAGGCTTATAAGATCTTCATAAGCAAATTTCACATAGAGTTTTATACCATTAACCAAAAAATTTTAAAATTTTAATGATATTTTTTTTTTTATTAAATGCAGTTATTCACCACTGATATAGTATAATTTAATTAAAGTTTATTTCTTGTGCCCATTCAGAATGTCACAACATATATATATATATATTGTAAGGATGTCACAACATATATATATATATATTGTAAGGATCACTATAATTCTTATACCTATCCTTATCAAAATAAGCATTAAACATAAATATATACATGGATGTGTTAATTTATAAGAGTAATACATCTATTGAATTCATGAATTCAATAATATATAACAGTATGAATCAAAATTATATTATTAATGAACTGGAAATGCTTAAAACAAAATCGTAAATTTATTATTAAATTTAATTTTATTAATATTTTAAAATAACAAATTTGACAGAACAATTGAGAAGTTTTATAAAAAAAAATAAAACTTATTTTATAACCTAGTGTTGTAAAATAGAAAGGGGGAGAGGAAACCTGATGATTACAATGTAACCATAACAACAATAACAAACAGCTAATTTTTTTTTTTTTTTGGTTGTTGTTGTTCTTTTAATGGCTGGGAAGTTTAAAAATATGTATCGAGAAGATTATACGTGAGATTTTCATTTATTTATTCGTTAAGGATGGCAAGACAGTTAATTTAAAATTGTATTTTGGCAAAACGTTTTCAGCATTTGGAAAGAAAGAATTATTGGACAGTAAAGAGGCAAAACTGTAAGTTTTAATTTGATATATATGTGTAAAAAAAAAAAAAAATTGAAACGAAAGAATATCACTATATATCCATTGTTAATTGAACTTTATAAACAATGAAAATTTAAAAATAAACAAATTATACCCAGTTGATTAAAGCATAAAAGGAACCAAGATATTTTTTTCTTTTTGTTATTGATAATTCTATTGAACTATTTGCTATAAAAAAAATATGATAAAATATTCAGTTGCATAATCAAGCGTTTAATAAGTCTAGAAATGTTGGAAGTTGTAAATTTAATAATGTTTATCATCAAAAGAAAAAAACTGACTTTAATTGTGTTTCATATTTTGGTATATAGCTATAACGTTTCTAATGCTGATATAACAAAATAATTTTATGAATATATATAACATAAAAATGATGCAGGAGTGCTAAAAAAATCATTGTGAAGGTCAAGGCCACCCAGATGGGTTTTGAAGAAGATGATGAACACAATCCATAGGTGTGAATTCTCACCATCACACATATATAAGATGGTAACCAAATATGTGAAATTCTATGAATCAGTGGTGAAAGTGGCTAAATCAAAGATTATCCAAACTACTGGGTCAACTTGTGGTAATTGGATAGATCATGGAAGACACTACTTTTGGATAATCAAGTGAATAAAAAATGCTGAAAATTCTCAATCTACCATGAATTTCCATTTAAAGAAGATGCCCATGTTTTATCAAGAGGTTTACTAAATCGTTCAGAATTTTATGGGGATATGTAACTGTTTGTTCGTTATGGTTAACATACTGATGCTATAATTTTTTTTAAGGTTTTCTCTTCTTTATTTATGTATTTATTTATTTTTTTATTACTTCCACATTGGATTTTTTGAGCTGGAAGTACTAAAGAATTTAGATATATTCATTTAAATATAAAATGTATTTTTTGAAATAAAAAAAAATATATATATATATAAATGGTTTTGTTAAAAAAAAAGAGAAGGACTAGATTCTGATGAGATGAATATAAATAAAGGTAAGACTTATTTTTGACTCACTAACAACATAACATTAGTAACAAAATTAATTACTAATAAAAGCTATATTATCCTTTATTAACAAAACACATACTAACAATTACTTATAAAATCAATTGATGGCAATTCCAGTTCTCATGATTTATAATATTCACATACGAACCCATTGATTCAATTATATTTATAAAATAAAAAAAATGGTATATTGATATGATGATATCTTTTTTTTTTTAAAAAAAAAAATAAACAATGTCACTTGTTTAGATTGGTATGAAAGATCATAAATTATTATTTTTTTTAATATGATGGCATGTATACCAAGAATAACCTATAGTTAATGATATTATTATTTTATGTATTTTTTTTTTGTGTGTTATTATTTTAATGAGATTAAGTGGAAGTGTAACAATCATATTTATATATTTACATATGCTATGTTAACATAAAATAAATTTGTTGATTTTAATTGATTTTATATCAAGGATTATCTATGATTTGTTGAGAATACATCATTGAATTCACATATCTCTTGATATTAAATATATATATAATATGTATCCAATAAGTATATTATATAAGCTACAACATCAAGTTATTGCCCACATTAGATGTATTCTTATAGTGTATACCTGAACAAAGTAAGTACTTAAATTATGACAGAGTTTGAATTCTAGGGAATCTAATGGATTGACATGAAAATTGGGTGGATCCAGTGCATATTGCCACATGAATGGAGGTTGAATGATAGTAGAGATTCCTATTGGTTGTTGTATTATTGGATCTTTCCAGTTTTTCTGTGGATGGCTGGATTATTGTTTCGATAAGTGTAATGGGATTGATTTAGGTAAATGGTTGGTTCTACTGCAAGTGTTGATGATGGATCAGGAATTTTCCATTATAATTTTTCAGCATTTATTTATATCCCATTGCATTTTGATGTCACAATGCGGTCGGCTATATGCTTATCTATTCATCGGTCCATTACATTTTGGTGAGCCCAATTGTGTGGTATTGAATCAATGATTTCCAGGCATCAAATATAATTCAGTCTGTTACATATGTTTATTTTCATTTGAGATCATATATGATATGCAGTCCGTTTCATAATTTTATCCATATTTGGAAAATTTGTGTTGTAGAAAATCCATAATTTTAAAGGTTGGATTGGATATTTGATTGTTGAAGTTTGGTTAGATTTGTTGCAAGTATTGATGTTGGATGGGGGGATTTTCATCATAGCCTTGAGGATGTGATGTATTTGTGTCACTTGTGACTGATTGATCTCATTCATTGCTCCAACCCAAATTGTAATGTTAATTACTATCTATCATGAAGCAGTTAACAGTAGTCCTGCCATGATTTTACCTCTAAAACTCCAGAGAGAGTACGGTATAGTTATTTTTATATAAGTATAATATTTGCCTTTAAGACTCCCAAAGATGAGCAAGGCAATATTTTATAAATAATAGCCCCTAAGACTTGGATGTAAGCAGGGCAGTGCAATAGTGTTTGCAGAAAACTATAGTGGGTTGTAGTAGCTTAGAGGGACTGAAATGTGATGATCATCTGAGTGATCATGAAACATTGCATACTTTAAGAGCAGTGAGTAGGTCCTTTCATCTATCTCAAAACTGTGATATGCTAATCATTTTTTTGGCTGTCAGTATCTGTCAGATCTTTAGAGGAATGGATGAGTATATAACCTAAATATATAGCTTATTCTTAAAGGACTGTTGATAGTATATTTTTCAATCCGTTACAATATATATATATATATATATATATATATATATTAAAACAGTATAATTTAATTATGCATATATATATATATATATATATATATGCATAATTAAATTATACTGTTTTAAAAAACTAAAAAGAAAAAGATCTATAGAACTTATCATACTATTAAATGTTTAACAAAAAAATAGTCAATAAATATTCCAACACTATTGAATATTTTGTAAACAAAATGTAGTTCTTAAAATTACAATCAATAAAATAATAATTTGTATTATGTAAGGGAGGAGAGAGAAATGTTTATATAATCTAAGATAATGTACAGTGACTGCTAGAATGAGGATTTAAAGAAATAATTTGTCCTTTTTTGTAATAAATTGAATGGAAAATCTAAATATAATAAAAATTATAAAGCACTAAAACTGAGAAAAATAGAGAAAAATTTTCAAAAATTAGTTATGACTTTTCTTTGTGTTGATGTGGCTAAAAAAAAAATGTTTTTTTATTAAAAAATGTTGTGAGAACATAGTAGTTATGAAAAGAAAAACAAAGTAGTCTAATCTAAGTCTTATCTCAAGAAGAAATCAGTGCTCTATTAAGATAAGAAACACTGCCAATTAAAATTGTTTCACACAGAATAATTTGGATAGATGTATCTTGCTGACTGTTTTAAAATATTTTTCAATAATCTGTCCATCACTGCATTTATAATGAAATTAGCTAATGGAAGAATATTTACAATGAGTGGCTAGAAATATTTAACCATTCTCATCAAATGACCTGGAATTTTGTAATCAGTTCCAGACAATCACTGAAATTTGCTATAATATGACTATTTCCTGCTTTAAAAAAGAAAACCATGCCATAAAAAAAGAGTAAAAGAATCCTACCATATATTTCTAGTGGAACTCATTTAGTGTTTTCTATCATCAATGTCAAAAGAAGAAATCACAAACAAGACAGAATTAATAGAGATTATTGATAAAGATGTGCACATAAATAGTAAACATATGATATCTGAAAAAAACCATAATATAAAACTTTAAAAATTTAAGATATTTAGTAAGATCTTATCTTTAAATTTATCCATAAGGCCTTTAACTTTTAATGTTTATAATATTTTTTTTTAATGTTTTGTATTGTATTTACTATATTTATCTGGTAGCAATTGTATAGGCAATAATTTCATATTATTTTTATTTATTAAAAACGAATTATTAGCTTGCTTTTTATTAGTAATCAATCTAGTTTGTTTTTGCTTTTCAAACTCATATCCAAACATCTACAATTATTTGAATATCCCTTATCCTTGAGAAATTATGCAATCCATTGAGGGACATGCAGTGATAATGGTAGTAATTGAAAATCATGATAATTTATGATATTAAGATTTTTAAAAGTAAACTTTCTAAATAGAAAGTTTGGTGTCTTAAGGTTCAATTTAATTGAATCTAAAAAATAATTCGAAAATACTTTTGGAATAATTATCCTTACTTTAACTTTCAGAGCTAGATTATAAAGTTATTTGATCATCATCATTGCAATCATGATTACTTTAAATGCAATTATACGTGATTTTGTTATTCATTTTTAATTATTTATATTATTAATTATGCAGCCCATTTTTTTCTAGCAATTATTTAAGATCATTAGAATATATATATATTTCATATGATGGAAATAAATTTATTATTTATTAATTCAAATGTAGTTGTCTATAATATATATATTGTAACGTTTTTCGTATTACTAGGCCTTTACACGCTAATATAAACTGCGCGTGAGTTGATCAAGCTATGTCAAAAAAAGAAGAAAGTTGTATTTCTATTCTAAAAACACAGCTATTTTTCCTGATCAACTTCAGCCTATTAATTGTTACGAATTGTGCTATTGACAAAATCAACTTTTAATTTTATTTACTATGGGCGCCAGAATTCCTAAGAATCCGCTAAAATATGTCGCCAGCACCTCTCGCAAGTTGTAAAACAAAAAAAAAATAAAAAGATTTTTATTATATTTTTTTTTAAGGGGCGGTAATTCTACCGTAATGAGAATTAATGATTTTTATGATTATTAGTTCTGGGCGTATTGAAACATATTGGCAAAGGTAACTTACGTTTAAATCTTATTACACTAAAAATAAATTTAATAATAAAAAATAAAAACTATTATTAATAACGCACAAATGAGAATTGATATTAGAAATATTTTTAATTTTGACAAACTAAAATACTTCATGTTAAGTAGCTAATTAATACCTTGGAGAGAACACATTTAATTCAGGTGGGAAATATCCAGAAAATATAAATATCAGTTAAAATAAACAAAAAGTTCTTAGTTAAATAAGAGTCTCTCTTATAGAAAAATTAAAGTCACTATCGGGATTCTTTTATACGTATATTTTTACGAGTAGTTTTAAATAGTTAACTTTGTCACAATCAGGATAATTATTCTTACTGGTAAGTTTCATGAATTCAGTAGTAGATAACTATGCATAGTTTTTTGGTTATAATGAGCTCGGCCTTTTGGTTATTGCTTGATCTTGTGGTCCATTTCCCCAGTCAGTCACGAAGGCTTTTCATGGTGTACATCATTAGGTCCGATGTTTTAAGAAGCTCCTGTTCACTGCGACATGCCGAATTCCTTCAGCGAAGAGCGATCTTGGATATATTAATGTTATCCAAGACCAACTAGAGAAACAAAACGAACAAGATGTTCCTTCAACCGGATCCCTCCTTTTTATATCCAGTTTTCAGGACTTCTGCACATGCTAGTACCATGCCTTTTTAATCTTATCCAGTCTTTATAAATTTTATGTAATAAAGTCTTTATTTTCTTCAAGTTTTCGGCCATCTTTAATTAATTTGAGTATTTCTACTTTCAGCTTATATTTTTTTACTTACTTTTGGAATTCTTTTGTTCTCTCCAATTACTGTTATTACTAATCACATAAAAAAAAATAAGAAGAATAATTCAACCCTCATTGTACGTTTTTTTTTTTAAAAAAAAAATTACTCAACAAAATTTTAAATCCACTTTTATCTTTTAGTTTTTTTTTTACCCAATGCCAATATATTTGTAACGTATATAAATAAATGTTACAATATATATATATATATATATATATATATATAAGATTTACATTTTATTCAAAAAGTCTGACTTTAATGTATATATGGAAGTTTCTCATAATATAGATAGCTATTGCATCTACTATAATTTGTTGTACAATATTACCATTGTCAAACTCCTTCCACTCAAATGTGCAATACCTTATAATTTTTCACTTTTATACTAACACAGCTTACTATTACAAAATAAAAAAGATTTAGACTTGCCATCTTATGTACAATTGGAATTATTGACTCGTAAAACATATTCTCTCTTTCATGTAATGGTTTAATTAACAGTTTATAATTTAATAATTCATCAAATATTTCATAATTTTATTATGTTTTTCTTAAGATGACTATTTAAAACCATTTGACTTGTGTAATTTATTCATACCATTTATAATATCTCTATATTCATAGTTAATTGAAGAATATAATATGAATAGTCAAAGAATGAAATTTATTAATAGCATTAAAAGTCTAATAATCAGACAACAGATACTAGTTTATATTATGATAGAATATTCTTCAAATTGTATGTTTCATAATAATTATTAAGTAAATAATATATAAATCACCATTATATAACAGCAATAATTCTATATATTTGTTATAACAATAATTAAATAATTATTTCACATTTTTGCAAAAGTAAAACTATTTTGAGTTTTATGATTATTTTGGTGATTGATTTATATATGAAAAAATTTGATATATTGGTACAATTATTGCAAAAAGTGTTAGAATATGTTATGAACACAATATCTTTATCATTTCAATATGTTGTCAAAAAATAAGAAAACTGTAAATAATAAAAATGGTTTTATTAATCCAATGGATGTTATGGATTTATATTGCTCCATTGATAGATTAGATGGGAAGAAATGATTAAAACATTAAGGAAATTAGCCAGAATATTATAAATTTATTATTATTATTATTATTATTATTATTATTATTATTATTATTATTATTATTATTATTATTATTATTATTATTATTATTATTATTATTATTATTATTATTATTATTATTATTATTATTATTATTATTATTATTATTATTATTATTATTATTATTATTATTATTATTATTATTATTATTATTATTATTATTACTACTACTACTACTACTACTACTACTACTACTACTACTACTACTACTACTACTACTACTACTACTACTACTATTATTATTATTATTATTATTATTATTATTAACGTATAAGTGCTAGGAACATCAAATAAGAAATGCTTAAGTGTAAAATTTATTATAATCTTATGCTAAGCCACTTTTGATATTTTTGTCCTATTATATCCATAGCAATAACAAATGTGCAAGATGGTGATAGATATAAGCATGATGTAAATTTATGTAAATGTATATAAATGAGTTAAATGACCAACATTTTAGAGATGGAGAAGCAGATTCACTTTTATTTATAGAGTTCAGATTATTAGCAATGTGCCATGCCTCCTTTAATTTCAACTTAGAATCATTTCTTTCAATGCACATGACAGTGGATGATGTAGGTTTGAATATATGTCTGAGTTTATTTAGGTGTTCCAGACATATGTATTTCTGGTCTGGATTGCTTTTAGCTCTTCTGTAGAAGTATTGATTCTCTGAAATTGAATGAAGGTACTGTGTAGCTACTTCTTTTGAAGATCAATAAATTTTCATATGTATCTTTCTATGATAATATAAATTTGTAATTATTTTGTCTACATAAAAGAATATTATTTTCAGTGCTTCTAATATTACAAATATTAAAATTTACATGAGCTATTTTGATGATGTGTTTATTAGTAGGTATAAAATGGCATAAATGATTTTGTGAATAAATTAAACATTAAATCGTTTAAAATGCACAATTAAAAAGGTATTAAATATTTGAGAAGTATATTCTTTTTTTTTTCAAAAAAGGACTCTTTTTTAAAAATTGATTTACTTATAAAAATAACTAGTCTTATTTTTGTTTATAATAATTTAGAAAATAATGTTTTTTAAAACAGATTTTTAATATTTTCAAATTTATTTTTGACTTTATTACTTAGAATAACACTATCTAAAGTTGGGTTTTCTTCAACATTAGGAAAAATAAAATTAATTGAATTTTCACTAAAAAATAAAAGAGTTGAAATAATTGTTATTGACCTTGGTAAAACATTATGTAATACTTTGTTTTGAATTCTCTAATACTAGTAATAATGTCATTCTTCTCTTTATCACTTTTACAATACAGTATAAAACTGGATGATTGATGGAAAGAAAATGAAAGATTTAGAAGTAATTTTGCTAACATAATTTTTTGATGTAATTTCTAATAATAGACTGAAATGAAATGTGCTTTACATTATATAATAAATTAGCTTATTTTGAAGCTGGAATCATAAAATTTAAAATATTAAATTTAGATCATGTTTTTTTCTTATTTTATTAGCTTTTATCATATACTTTACCAAGATTATGTTTTCTTCATCAATAGCATAGGACACTTTCTCTTAGTCTCATGTTAATCTTTATTTGATAACAAACTATTCTTCAAATCTGTATAATTCTGTGCAGTCTAGAGCAGCAGACTCTAGAGCTCAGAATACATAGATATGAATTACTCTGTTTCTGTTAGTACTCAAACTTCATATAAATTCCCAAATAATATACTATCAATTAATTTTTAAATATTAATCTTCAGTCTTATTTATGAAAGAAGCATTTTATTAAGCACTGTGTTAACAGTTTATATATGTAATGTTATTGTTTATTATTATTATTATTATTATTATTATTATTATTATTATTATTATTATTATTATTATTATTATTATTATTATTATTATTATTATTATTATTATTATTATTATTATTATTATTATTATTATTATTATTATTATTATTATTATTATTATTATTATTATTATTATTATTATTATTATTATTATTATTATTATTTGTCTTCTTTTGCTTACTATTTTATTACTGTTATACAAAAACTAATAGATAATAGTAATTTGTTTTTTTTTTTGGTCAAATATTTGCTAAACTATTGTTTTTTGAAATTTTTCATCTCCTGCATTTTTTTTTGTTTTGCAAAAGTTCTTATTTTTTATATTTATCAAAATATACATAAAGTTTTAATTTTAATGTGAAAAATTACAGATATCAGATCAAACTAGGGCCATGCCTTGCCTAGTGTAGTGCTTACCTTACATAATAAATAAATCAATATATAAGTAATTAGAAATTATAACAGCCCAAAGAGCACTAACATATCATGATGATAAATCCTAGGAAATTAAGGTAGTTAAGCCTGAACAAATTAATAAAAGATTAAGAATAGATAGAAGGGAAAGTGACTGCTCTACAAGTGGTATGCCATGCAAACTGAGAAATAAGCATATATAAATATAAAGCCATTTATAACAGAACTGGGAGAGCTTTACTGGTGAAATAGACTTGTATGGTTGGACAATCCAAACACCTTATCATTTATAACAGTACTGGGAATGCTCAAATGGTGAAATAGACTTATACAATTAGTCAATCCAAGGACAATATTCCCACTGCAACTGAAGCGGTTGCCTTGTTTCTTTCAAGGTATGGCCCCAAATAATAATGAGACACAAATAGAAGTGTTCTGAAAGTGTAACATTGCTGTTAATATAACAACATTTTTGTCTTCAAATAACTAATGGAGAAATGGACATGTATAATTGGACAGTTTTGTGAACAATAATTTCAGCATAAGAAGTTGGGTTTATGTGTGTAAGTCTGGAAAGGCAAGTGAATTTTGTGTCACTGCACTTCTGGAACTATTAATATCCCACTCACCTATCCATACATTTATACTTGAATGTTCAAAATCATATGCATTGAATCAAGTGTATGGGTGCGGATGCGCTTGACATGCACCGACACTCCCTAAATTTCTTTGTAATGATTCTTGTTGATTGCATTGTAAAACTTATGCCTCTTGAATCGTCTTGAGGCACAAATAAAGGCATTTGAAAGTAAAAATTACAGATAATGTTTCTATTTATTTATGAAAACATTATAATAAATACTGTTTGAAAAAGTATTTTTGATGAAATATCAAATTCTATTTTACAGTCGGAAATCATTTTACTTTTTTGTATATTAGTCTTATATATTTTTTGCTTTTGAAGTTATTTATTTTTTCATTGATATATTTACTAATTACTAATATATTGTTAAATATTGTTTTCTTTTTTGTAGTTTTGATTTTTTGCTAATTTTTTTAACCATTTTCTAATTATTAATGCCCTTCACATTTAAATTTCTAGAGGTATCCTATTTATTTTATTTTTGGTCACTTAATTACATTAAAATTTCTGTGTACATTTAATAATAATATTTGCTAAATATTCTTTTGTCATATTTAATAGCTGTATTAATGTGACATTTTATTCATGTGATTATGCCAGTGATTTTTTTTTTGTCATTGATATATTTGCTAATTTACTAATAATCTTTAAATATTGTCTCTGAAATTTTTATTTTTGCTACTTTTTGGTAATTTACTAATTACTAATATGGTTAATTTCTAGAGAAATTTGATTTTTTGTATCTTTGGCCACACAATTATGCTAACATTTTTTGGTCATTTACTAATAATGGTTGGTAAATATTGTTTTTCATATTTAATTATCATAATAATTTAGTCTTGTCACATGATTGTGCTGGCAATTTTTTTTTATTTGTGCTACTTTTGTTGATTATTTCCTGATCACTAATATGCTTGATAATTTGATTTCTAGATGCATTTGATTTTGTTTTGATTGTGCTTACTTCTACGAAATTTTCATGTTTAATTTTAAATTTTTGATGGAAATTTTATTTTTTAAACTGTATTTTACAAAATAACTGTTACAGTTGGTACTGCAGGGTATTATCTGACATATTTTATTGCTTGGTTGTATCCATGGTAGTTTTGGGGTTCCCATTAGAAACCAAACTGGTGAAGAACATATTTTAAACCAGTCCCTTAAAAACCTCATAATTTTTACAAATAATAATTTTAATACAATTGATTATTAGCCTTAAACAAATTTTTAAGCAAAATGCATTATTTTCTTAACATGCAAGCATTTTTTTTTCATTGGTGGTCTAGTGGTTAGCATAGCTGCCTTCCAAGTAGCTGTCCCGGGTTCGCTTCCCGGTCAACGCATTTGACATATCAAAATATATATATATATATATAGATAAAAGTCATTTTAATAAAATAAATACATTTTCAATTTAACTTTGAAAGGAAAAAAGGTCAAGTATATGTCCAGGTCAAAATATGCTACTACTCATTTTCTAACCTTTCTAAAATACAAAGTAAGATAGTTTAGTTTCTCAAAACACTTCAATCTTCATTATAAACTGCATATTTGCAGTGAAAAAATCAGTTAAACCATTAATTTGGCTTAGATCTTGTTCAAATGATATTTTAACATATATAATCTAATAAATATATACAAAATTAAACCAATATTAAATCGATTCCATTTGCTTTTTTTTTATTAAATAATTTTGTTTTGTAATTTAAGTGTCACAAAATCAAATATGTGTGGCATGTATAAGAAAAGTTCAAATAATTATTTATTTTATTATTATTCTAAAAAAATGAAAGCAAAATTCTTCTTTGATTTTGTTGTAATAAGTTATGCATTTTTATTGTTAATTTTATAAAATATTGAGACATGTCAAATTTGAATAATAACCAGTATAGTGATTTACATTTTTCAATTTCAGCGCAGCACAATTTCCTGCCCTAAAGACTTTATAAGAAAAAGAACATCAAAGAAAATGTTAACACTTCTTTAACTATATGTATCAACTGTTGTTAGAGAAAAAGAAATGATTCTCAAACTTTCATAAGTAAACTCATATAGAGAGTGCACATATATACAAAACTAACATTATCCATTAAAAAAAGAACTATTGTTATTGAAGGATAAAAAAATATATGGATTAAAAAACATAATATAAAAAAATAGACATGAGTAGAAACATTTCAGAATTTATGCTAAACATGTTTTGATAAATTGATAAAGCTTAGTCTGATATTTCAATTATGTAACTAATCAATTAAGAAGAAAAATAATTTTATTTCCAATAGGTACTATTTAGAATAAATATAGATTAACTTAAAACAAATTAATTTTGTTATCAAGATGATCATGCAATAATTAAGCAACTAAAAAGTATGTTTTGCATAATAATTACATTTAATTGTCTTTTTTATCTTTTATGAGCAGAGAAATTATTCCAAAAACTTTAACTCTTGAATCTTCTATTCTATTATGTGATTAAACTGCATAAATCTAAAACTGATTTGTTTCATGTAATATTCATCATTTATCCAAGCTAATGCCATTTGACTGTTGCATCATGGTAGCTTGTTGGATAGTGTTGAAAAAAGCAATAATATAAATTTTATATTTTTCTTTAGTAGAATTATTTATTTATTTTTCTTTAATAGCTATCTCTTCTTTGGATATCATTACATGCGCCACATCGACTTGTGACCATATACCATGTATATATAGTTAAGCCTGATTGTTTTGCCTTTTAACTCCATTTAGTTAAAGTCTTTTCCTCCCATGTCACATAAGTACATTTTGGGTTATTGAAAGAAATTTGCTATAAAGAAGACCCTTTGATTTCTTTTTGAGGTGTTGAAGAAATCAATCAAGGCAAACTTTTAATATTTTCTCTATATATTCTTATCTTTGCCACATTATTAGTATATAATTATTTTTATAGTAAATAAACATGGGTAGGATACTTAATAGCATGCATGAATCAGTATGGTACATTACTGAATTGTACCCCTGAATGTAAGATCAAAAAATATTATGATTTTAAGCCAATAAACATCACATGATCACCACTTCTTATGCTTGTGTAAAATTGTTGTAAAATAGGCAAACTCACTATACGTATTCCCACCATGATTTCATTTCAATTGCTTAATAGCATTCAAATAAAACAGTTTAGTTTTTTTAATGCAGGTTCATGTGTGTACATATGAATGATTGTATTTTAATATATTTACAATCACCACTGACAAAATTAAATTATGGCTATTATTCCAGGAGTTTGAAAGTCATCAGCTAAGGTGACCAAAGACAGAGAGTGTTAATAATCAATTTATTGTGGAGAAGATAGCTATTTGGTGATTTTTAATTCTCTATTTAGAAATGTAAATGAGTATTGAGTGAAAAAAATAGATAAAATAAAAAAAAAAATTAAATATTTATTGAGTCATTATATAATTTGGAAGAAAACAATTAATTTAAAAATGATATGTATTTTACCACAAAGATGCAAATATTGGAAGCACAAGTGAAGTGGAATTAATTATAAATAAAATGGAAGTAACAACATTATGGAGATTGTATATTAGACAAAGTGGCAAAATTATTGAAGATATTACATGCAGATAATTGAGATTTATATCACACAAGTACTCATTAAAATGAAAAAGTAGAAAATATTTATATAAATATACAAAACAAAAACAACATTTTAAAATTATCATGGAAGAATTTAATATTAGAATGTCATAATAATAAAAAATTAGTTCTTGAAATTAAATTTTATTATAGTGACAGAAATGAAAGAGAACATAATTTCTGGAAATTTTAGGAAAAAAATGAATTGAATTATTCATTAATTACAAGAAAATGTGTTTTTATTTAAATTGTAATGATTTTAATATATTCTAATTTAAAAATCATCATCAATTATTGAGATGTTAGATGCTATGCAAACTTAGAGAAATTACAATGATTAGTAGTGTTTTAGTAAACAATATTTGTAACTGTCACAAATATTCCAATGGATTTTAATTAAAACTTATAAATCATTTAAAATATTGACCAGAATTTGGAAAAAGTTTATATTTGACTGAGATCAATAAGAAAATAACTAATACTCTATTAAAATCTGTGTTTTGATAAAGTATGAAGAAAAAAAGGAATATACAAATATTTTAAAATGAGCTATTAAGAAGAATTGCATATCTGGCTTTTTTATGAAATAGTAGAAAAGATTTAATAAAAATATAAATCCTGAAATGATGACAAAAACTTCAAGAAATGATGAATTTATTATCATCTTAAAAGTAGCAAATGAAGAAACAAAAAAAATTTTGCAAAGTATATTGGTATATACCAATTAATGGTAAAGATATTCCAGATTATTAAAAGAATTTATTAGTGATATTGATATGAGAAAAGAAGTATTAAAAACAAAAACATGCTGAATATAAAAATAATTTAGTTAATATTTAAGTATTGAGAAAAGTTATATAAAAACAATGAGTATGAGTTGCCATTATTATTTCGATTTATAGATTATGAAAACACATTTGATTTTTATAAACATTTCCACAATGATTAAAGTTTGAATCATCAGGAAATAGACCAAGGATATTGTCACATTCTGCAAAATATCTACTAAAACTTAATCACAGCAGTGATTATATTACAAGATAAACACACCAAGTGCAGTGTGATTCTATATCTCCAAAGGTGGAGACAGAAAAGTACATGGTGGTTATTTAAATAATGTAGATTTTGCACAAGATGTGATTGTTTTTACAAATAATATTTTGGAGCTTTGCAAAATAAGCAAGCATTTATCAAATAAAACAGCAGGTCTAAAAATAAATGTTAAAAAGATTAAACGTTTTTCATACAATAAAAAGATAAAGATTAACAATAATAAATTAGAAGTTAATAATTACAAATATTTTGGTCAATTTTCAAAAGCACAATGGATAAAATTATTAATAGAGTTAAATCTGAATGAAGTGCTTTTGATAGAAATAATTTAATACCAAAATTTAAATATTTCTATGTGTTTGACAAAGAGGATTCTTATAGAGATTTTTTTATAAATCAGTTTTACCAGTTTTTAAAAAATAATCTGAGACTTATACTAATCAAAAGAGTAATATAGAGATATCAGATTATTTAACAATGTATGGAGTAGATGGATTATACATATTGTAAAAAAGATAATAATAGATGAACAGTTAAAGTTTTAAACTAGATCCCAAAAGATTGTAAAACTTAGAAAAAGACCACATATGAGATATATAAATAAAATAAAAAAGATTTTATCAGTGGTGTGGAGAAAAAAAGCCATGGATTGGAAGAGCTGAATTAAATTATGAGAAATTTTTATCTGTAATGAATATATATTATTTGGAAATGATGGCAATAATATATTAAAAATTATTATTTTATATTTAATTTTTTTTATTCTTATTAATAACATTAATAAAAACAAATCACTTTTGTTTATTGTTGCTAAATATTTGTCATTAAATTTTTTTTAAAAAAATATACTGATGCTTTTGTGATTATTACAATGTGAAATTTATAGTAACTAGATGACTCTTAAAAAAGAATTTTTTAATAATACCAGATAAAAAAAATATGTATCAAGTAAACTAAAATATTACAAAAAGAATAAAATTTGCTATTAGTTTACATAAAAGTAAATAGTTTACACATATAAATGACATGATATATATTGTACCTGTTATAATTGGTATAGATAAATAGTTTACACATATAAATGACATGATATATATTGTACCTGTTATAATTGGTATAGATAGTTAGGTAGGGTTGGATAAGTCGCTATATTTAAAAAAATTAGGTTAGTTTCTAGCATATAATTTTGATATTACAGATAGCAGGGGCTCAAACTCAGTAGATAGGAGCATATAAAGATATATTAGATAGTTTGAACTCATTTTGAGATGAATTAAATATCAAATAATACAATAAGTTATTTAAAAGATAATATTAATTTTTATATATTATATTTCAAAAAATATTACAGAGATAGAATAGCTTAATTATAGCAATAAATATTTTATATTATATGTTTAAAGTAATTATTTTTGTTAAAAATATTATTTAAAAATAGTTAATTTAATATTAGTTTAAAATGGACTGAAAGTATCACATAATTACAGGTGATTGTGTGAATATGTAGGCTTACAAAAAGTTAGGGAATAAATCTTTAATTTTAGCTTATTAACAAAAATTTGATACATAATAAAGTGTAATAAATATTAAATCTAGAAGTAATATTAGCAAAGTAGTAATAAAAAATTATTATTATTTTATTTAGGTGTAATATTTTATTTTAAAATAAACTTTAGGTCATTAGAATATTTAAAAAATGTTTTAACAAGAATATTTAAGTTTTAAATAAAAATATCTAATATTTAAGGTATTAAATAATTTGATAATATTTAATAATTGATGACTCATAGGTTTAAAACTTTATTTTAAAATGATATTGATGTAGTTATGTAAATTAACAGGTTTATATAAGCAGTATTGGCCAATGAAATCATTTGATTAAGACCATTATAAAAAGAAAGGTTGAAGCCAGTCTAGACAGTGATTTTCAGTGATTTCAATAATTTTAGTGTTACAGTAATTTACAGATTTGGATTAAGACAGAATTATTTTGAAATTTATAACTATATAATTTTTTTAATATTATGACAGTAGTAATTTCTTTTAGATTAAATTATTATTTTACTTAAAAGTGTTTTTGAAAACTATAATTGGACTAACAATTTAAATAATGGTTCACTAAACACCAGATTTTCCTGTCAGTCTATTCTTACATGAACTTAGCTTAGTACCTCAATAATTTTATGGAATGTGATAGTAGCTATTTAAATATTGGGATAATGAACCCCAAATGTCAAGGAAATACTACAACAAGACCAGAGAAATTTACATAAGAACTTTGAAATTTTTATGTTTAGAATGCCTGGAGGGAGTGAACATTTTTTCTATAACTTTATCATATGACAATGAAAATAGTTGATAAAAGTCAATTAAGAGAAATCAGATATTTATTAAAAATCTTTATCATAGTGTTCAATTTGAAAAAAAGAAGAAATTAAGACTCTGCATCTAAGTTTAAAAACTAAATTTTAAATGTTTTATGGTATAATGAATGTTTTTTTATTATATAATTGATAGTAATATTTCACATTTAATTTACCTTTAAAATAATCAAAATGGACTTATATTTTAAGAATGATGTAGTTTCAAACAAATTGAAGAAGTTGATTTTTGAAAATCATTTATGCCTTTAAAAGAACTTGATATTGATCAAATCAATAAATAAATTATATACTTTAGACATAACTTTATTTGGAATAAATGAGCTCTGATATGTCTTTTTAAAAGATTGAAATTATATCAATTAATAAATATTTGAATAATATAGCTGTCATTTTATCTTGAAAAGAAAAATATCTTGTGAAAAGATACATGTTTAAAAAGAGAAAAAATCGTAAATGTTCTAAAGAAAAGAGTAGTTATTTTAATTCATAAACTCCATGTCTGCTTATAAATGTATTAAATAAATAATTTTTATTATATAATGTCTGCTACTAATGTTTTTGACTGATGGAAAATGCGAATATTACTTGTATTATGTTTATTGCAATATATCTTCTATACACAATAGCCAAAATGTACATAAGAAAATATTTCATATAAAATGAATTTTGAATTATTATTCTACAAAGATATTAAATGCCTAGATAAAATTTTCAGAAAGGACTGAAATAAACATTTTATCTTACAGGATGGTTAATATTATTCTTAGATTTTAATGAATTTTATATTATTGCTTCTACATTTTTTTAATAGTGCCAATACAGCTTTGTCCATAACTAGGCACTAGAAATATTCCTGACAAGTGTTCAACTTATGAGCAGGAGGAGAGAAACAAATGTTTTTATAACTTTAAAACTTTATCATTTTTTATATTAAATTTAACGCTAATATTTAGAATATTACATTTTTTTAAAAATTTCAAACTTACATTTTGTTATTATATTTAAAATTTAATCTTAAAATAGATTAACTTTATTATTATGTTAAATAAAAAAATGGGTATTTAGAAAGTGATTATCTGAACAAAATAAATTACAATCATAGTTTTTTTTTGAATATATGGTCTGAGAAGTGGGTCGCTATGAATGATCTTAATAAGGGTTGAGATCATTGGTAATTTCTTTTTATTACTTAGATTACATTTTTCTTAATAATTGTATCATTTTTAAAAAAATGATATATCCTATATAGTATGTTAAATTAGTATTTCGTATTGATTGTATTTAGTATTAAACAATGAAATGAACCATTTATAGAAGATATCATCATGTGTATTTTTTTATAAAAAATTGATAAATGCAAGGGAATGTTTTGAAAACACCCAAAGATATTTAAAATATTTATTTAATGTGAATGCTTGAATATGCGTACATTAGATAATATCTTTAATTTATTAATGTTTTATCTTTGTGAATGTTATTTGTTGAAATACAAAGAAAGACCAAATATTGATTTCTAAATTATATAATAACAAATAAATAAATGTATAGTACTGATGTATGTTTTATCAAGATCATTTGTGCATGAAAACATTTAAAAAAACATCTTGACATGAATTTAGATCTTTGCTGTTTCTTTAATATTATTGTTTTGAAAATTATTTTACAATGTGATTTGTATATTTTATGATGTTAAGTGAGTTATTAAGTGTGGAAGATATAGAATGGTGGTTGGGAAAATAATATTCATATGAAATCCTAGGTCTTAGGAGATATGTTGAAAATTGTTGTAAGTGAATTGCAATTTCAAACTTTAATGTTATTAAAATATACAGATAACATAGGGCTGTATATGATTTTCCATGGACAGTTGCATTTTCTTATTGTCAATAAGTGCTATAATAGATCCATGACTTGAATATCAGGTGCCTGATGAATACGAACCTATTATTATGATTTTGCACTATATCCATGATGATATCTTATTATTTTGAATCATTTTTGTTATTATTCCATATTCTACACTTTAATTTCCATCTATCACCACAAGTTAGTAAAGTAATGACTAAACTATTTGAAGTTGATAATTTGTGAGAGGGCAAGATGAAGTATATAGAAATTTCATTCACAAATGATGTTGAGATCTTTGATGATTGTTATAGTATATAACATAAGAGAGGAATAATTGATACTCATACAAATATTAGAGATCATTTATTTTAAACAAATGCATATTCAAATCGGAATGAAAGTAAGAATAGTGAAAATGATTTTGAATGATATGATGGATGTAAGAGTATAAAAACAAAAATAATACAAATGTCAAGCAATATAATATATGGATAGTTCTTTAAATTTTATTATAAATAATTTAAACCCATTTAAGTTACAAAAATTTGTGAAATTATCTCTTAAGTATTTTGCATAAATAATAATTTTTATAGTGGGAAATATTCATATTTTTTGTTAAAAATTTTCTGATATTCAAATATCAGGATGATCGTTTGCTAAACAGCAAAAAAGCCTTAATAATTTTTATTTTAATATTTTATTTGTTGGACTTTAAGAAGTGTATTTTAAAATATAACTTTATATTGATGCATTACATCATAACAGTATATTTTATAACAGTATAAGTGTGATATTAAGTTTTTTTAGAAATTGGGAAATTTATTGTAACTATTCTTAATACAAATAATAGAATAGTATTTTACTGAATGAGAAATACATATTGTCATTACTGTTGCTTTATTTTATTTCGAAATGGTCAGAGTGAAGGCTATCTTATTTCATTACTTGTATTTATTGGTAAGATTTACTGTTTTCCCGGTTGTATGATGTAGATAAATTTTAACTTTTTGGGCTGTACCATGTATTATTTTCCATTAAACACCGATATTTCGATGAACTAGCATTCACCATTATCAAGGTTATCTTTTGGAAGAAAAACCATTAGATCTTAAATAATAATATGACTGTGTGCGAGATGAGAAATGAGATTCAACTTGAAGTAGTTCAGCATTCACAATATGAGGCTTATCAAAATGTTTATTTCCCTCAGTATTTTCACCTATTAATTTTAAGTTAATATTAGATAAAATGAGAGGTTTCCACATAGCTGGAATATGTTGTGCTTCATCAGCCCTATTTAAACCAGTAGGTCTCTTTAATATTTCAATCGACTCTCTCGTGGTTCTTAAATCAAATCTTTCCAAATTAGCAAGTATTTTTGTATTATCAAAATCAGGTTTGTGACCAATTTCTAAAAAATGGGAAGTAAAAACTGATATGCTAATTTTTTAATTAAAAGCATTTCTATGTTTCTTAATTCTGACATTTATTCATCTATTAGACTGACCCACATAGCCTCTTGAGCCATGAAAACACGAAATTTCATAAACTCCTTGGTGTTCCAAAAATATTCTGTTTTTAGGTTTATACAAAAAATCACCAATTTTTTTGCCAGTAGAAAAAGTAGTCTTTATATTAAAACAAGATAGTCTTCTACTGATTTTATCAGTAATCCCTTTAACATAAGGTAAAATTACTTTATCAAAAGAAGAATTGTCAATTCTATCCTTTTTTTTTCTTTTTAGTATTAATGTTATATAAAGCCTTACATATGATGTTTTTATTATAATTATTAGAAGCAGAATACTTTTTGTAAGTTCTAACCAAAGAATGGGGTATATAACATTGTTTAATGTTATCCGTTCTCTCAGTAAAAAACAATCAATATAGTTTACTTTCTTTCTAATATCATGAATAAAAGAAATCAAAATTTTTCTACTCACCACCAGTAGAAGGTTTCTTATTTTAAAAGACTTTGAATGAAACTTTAATCTGGAGCATTTTGGAATCACCTCATTATCTCTACAACGAATTAGAAATGTAAGATTGCACAACAACTTTTCTTTCTTTACACAAGATTTTTCGAAAGTTCTTAAATGAAAAAAACATTTTCTCCCCATAAAGATTAATAATATTATATTTAATGTTTTCATGGTTGTATTCTGCTTTCTAATAATTATAACAAAAACATCATATGTAAGGCTTTATATAACATTAATACTAAAAAGAAAAAAGAGGATAGAATTGACAATTCCTATTTTAATAGAGTAATTTTACCTTATATTAAAGGGGTTATTGATAAAATCAGTAGAATATTATCTTGTTTTAATATAAAGACTGCTTTTTCTACTGGCAAAAAAATTGGTGATTTTTTTGTATAAACCTAAAAACAGAATATTTTTGGAACACCAAGGAGTTTATGAAATTTCGTGTTTTCAGTGCTCAAGAGGCTATGTGGGTCAGTCTAATAGATGAATAAATGTCAGAATTAAGAAACATAAAAATGCTTTTAATCAAAAAATTAGCACATCAGTTTTTACTTCCCATTTTTTAGAAATTGGTCACAAACCTGATTTTGATAATACAAAAATACTTGCTAATTTGGAAAAATATGATTTAAGAACCACAAGAGAGTCAATTGAAATATTAAAGAGACCTACTGGTTTAAATAGGGCTGATGAAGCACAAAGTATTCCAGCTATGTGGAAACCTCTCATTTTATTAAATATTAACTTAAAATTAATAGATGAAAATACTGAGGGAAATAAACATTTTGATAAGCCTCATATTGTGAATGCTGAACTACTTCAAGTTGAATCTCATTTCTCATCTCGCACACAGTCACATTATTACTTAAGATCTAATGGTTTTTCTTTCAAAAGTTAACCTTGATAATGGTGGTTGTTAGTCCATCAAAATATTGGTGTTTAATGGAAAATAATACACAGTACAGCCCAAAAAGTTATAATATATATATATATATATGTTAATTCTAATATTTTCATGGATAAAAGATGTCATATTATTATTACTATTTGCAGGATATTCCATGTAGTGTTAAATAATGTCAATTCTTATTTTTTTCTTGTAAATATTTTTATGCTATGTTGTTATTATATTGTAATAGTATAATATTGTTTAATTTATAAATAAATTTGTTAACTTTTTTAAAACTTATGTCTTAGAGAAGTTGTGATTTATCTGCATTTTGTTATTTGATTTTCTATTCTACATGCATGATTCACAGAAATTAATAATTTGAAATATTACTTATTTGGCACATGATCCTTAAAGATTACTGAGATATTATTTTTATTATGTTTAATTGAATACAAAGCATAATAATAATAATAATAATAATAATAATAATAATAATAATAATAATAATAATAATAATAATAAATCAGCATTTATTTTTTATAGCGTCTGTATACAATTGTAATCACATTCATATCGGCTTTTTCAAACCAAATTGTGCAAACGCTTTTTGCGAGTGTTAAATAATAAATGAATACCCTCTGACCCATACAAGATATAGAATTTATGCAGCAATAAATTGCTGCATAAATTCTATATCTTGTATGGGTCAGAGGGTATTCATTTATTATTTAACACTCGCAAAAAGCGTTTGCACAATTTGGTTTGAAAAAGCCAATATGAATGTGATTACAATAATAATAATAATAATAATAATAATAATAATAATAATAATAATAATAATAATAATAATAATAATAATAATAATAATAATAATAATAATAATAATAATAATAATTCAATTCATTTATTTACCGTACAAAACTACAGCATAAAGCCAATTACAGTATTGCACCATAACAAATATATAAATACATAAATGAGTTTAAATGACAAATTATGAATATAATGTACCGGTCAAAACCCACCACCACCGCAAGTCAAATCGGATTCAAACTCAGCTGAATCAAAATTGAATTCAAACCCAACTCAACAGCTCAGATAGCAGAAATCGACGGCACAGTGCTATGTGCCAAGAACTAGCCCAACGGTTGGTGAGGACTAGAGACTTCTGAGTAACACCAATATCTAAGAATTTATATACTTTGAATAATTTTATAAATTGAATCATATGTATGTTCGGGTTGCCAACACAGACAGTGAGTATTAACATTTAAATAATTATAAAAGAATGATGAACTGAGAAACCAAGTATGTTAGAAAATATTTAATAAGAATAATTTGTTTCGTTTCCATAAAACATAGAATGCATTAATTACCTCTAGTCTTTAAGAGAATTTACAAATATAATAAGAGTGGCGGTCCTTATCATATGCCAACGATTATTACACAACATAGAATTCTATGTCTATGCCCCCAATGAGAAATATAAAGGCAGATAAAGGTATACATTAAGAATGGAAATGATTGTTCTAATTTTATTACGGTGGAATGTGAGATTTATTTTCACGTTCAGAAATCTATTCATGAAGAGCAAAACGTATTTTAGGGCATAACGTTAAATTGATTTGAAACTTATTGAATTAATAATATATTTGAGAATTTGTTCGACTTTAATTTAAATCACTTCATCACAAATTACAAGCATGGAGCGGGTTTTACCGGAACAGAGATGCAACGGTGCTGGCGGCTTACGAGGCAGAGAGTAAAATTGAAATATTATCGCTAGTCGATGATGGAAGTCCTATGGCGGCTTGCATCTAACAAGTCTTACACCCTTTGACTAATGAATACGAAAGGAGGTACTTTCTTCCTTGAGAAATTTAAATAAGAGAATATGATCACCAACCAGCCTAATGGAGCGGAAGATTGCCCTGCATCAGCAACGTTTGATGATGATGACTTGATGGTCATCGTTGAAAAATAAAACCCAGTAGAATGTCGACGTGATAACTTGATCAATTAATTAAAGTCAAATGAGCTTTTAACAAACTATTTGAAAGTATTTGTAAGTTATATTAATTATGCACTAATCATCGTGCTCTTACTGAATCTTAATACAAATAACAAAAGTTGAATTAGAATCTATTTCACCCTTTATCGGCCCTTTTGCAATAAAACATTTAACATTACATTTGAGTTAATAAATATTAGTGGAACGAGAAAATAATATTTTAACATTTTGTGAATATATAAACCTTTGTGTATTAAATAGGAGCTGGGGGCATAGGTAAAAAAAAAATGGAGTTAATAATTGATTATTAGCCAATTATAAAAATAGTAAACATGTAACATTTCTTTCGACTCGATGATTGATGGAACTTATAAATTTAGTTCTAATGGGCGAGAATTACTATTTAAAATTAATATATTATTTGTGTGAGGCAAATAGAACAAAGGAGCTCATCGAGTCGAGAGATTATTGGCATATAATTTTAAATAAACGAACATTAATAAAGCACACAAATATATATATTAACTGAACCGCCAAGTAAGAAAAGAAAAGTTTAAAGACTAGAGATTAAAGAATTAAGATATAGATTTACAGTAGCGTAAATAAAAGGTGTTAGAAAGATTTTTACATTAGAGAATAAAGAGCTCTTAAAAGGAGTGTAAAATAAATTTCAAACTGGCCAGAGAGTTTAGAGTTCATGAGAAATATATTACCCTTCCGTGCTAGGTTCTTAAGTTACACATCCAAGTCGGTGAAATGTAGGCACCATTTGGTTGATTATTGGAACAGCATTTTTAGTAGCTTTTCATGATGTTAGCAGTCTGATCGGTCCAGAAAAGATTCAGCAGCCCCATTGAAGATTTCTCGGGACTTTAGGAACCATAGCCAGATTCCTGATGTTTTAGCCCTCTATCATGATGAAATACAATCTATACGCACAGAGTTCACTGCACTACTCGACAACAAAAGCTAGCCCCCCTTCCGACTTTTCAGAGCTATATATACTGTTCACTGATGCCTCCGGCTAGGGCTCATTTTATTATCAATGTGTTTTTTTATAATTAGTTGTTTTCAAATACATTCCCTCGATAAGGCTTTCAAACTAATTAGCTTGAATTCCTTCTCTAATTGAAAATGAATTCTTAAAATCTGAAAATGATTCAATTAGAAAAATGAATCCTTATCTTTTTCCAATTCATAAAGCTTTACTATTGTTTTTAAGAATTTTAAAGCTTATCGAAGGAATGTAGCTTTTAATCACCGAAACTTTACAAATTATTTAAAGGTGAAAAAAAAAAAAAATATTCCCGACACAATGAAACTTTCGAACAATTATATATATTTAATATTTACAAATATATATACGCACAATGCTCGCAATTTAATATATATAAATTCATGAATATTTTATCATGAATTTATTTAGAGAATTGATCAATTTTAAACTAAACTAATTAATTTTGCTACGCATTTGAAATAAGTTATTTATTATGGAATTTAGCGTGGATTGAATGTATAAAGCTCCATTGCATCAGAAATTTAAGGTTAGTATTAGGATAAATAACATGAAGCTAGGATCGAACTCAGATCCGACTGCTTCAATAATTATGTGCCATATTTCAATAAAAGATAATTAACACATTTAAAAATCTAAAGTAAAGTTAAACATGAGCATATAAACAATTATTATTAAAACATTAATAATAACAAATAAATAAAAGGGATAAATATAGAGCATATAACAAAATAATAATAAAAACAATTTAACATATATATATATATATATATATATATGTATAATGTTCTCTGTATATATATATATATATATATATATATATATATATACAGAGAACATTGGATTTCCACCAACCAAGAGAACAAACTGGATTTAAAAGTGGTTTTAGTACAGTAGATCATATCCAGATGTTGAGAGAAGTTATAGAAATGACAAATGAATATGAGTTGTCATTATGTTTTGGATTTGTAGATTATGAAAAGGCATTTGATTCTATAAACATTTCTTCAGTGATTAAAGCATTGGATCATCAAGGTATAGATCCAGGATATTGTCATATTTTGAAGAATATTTATAAAAATGCAACAGCAACAATTAGATTACATAATGATACTGGGAAAGTGAACATTGAGAAAGGTGTAAGACAAGGTGACTCTATATCTCCAAAACTTTTTACAGCAGTGCTGCAAGAAGTATTTTGTGGATTAAAATGGGAAACTAAAGGTCTGAAAGTAAATGGATATTATTTAAGTTATTTAGATTTTGCAGATGATGTAGTTGTTTTTGCAAATAATGCTTCAGAGCTGCAGGATATGTTGCAGGAATTATCAGATGAAAATAGGAAAGTAGGACTAAAGATAAATGTTAAAAAGACTAAAGTAATGTTTAATCGATTTGCTCAAAATATGAAAATAAAGATTGATTATGATGAATTAGAAGAAGTTAACAGTTACAAATACCTTGGTCATATTATTAATACAGATGGAAACATAATGGAAGAAATTAATCATAGAATTAAACTTGGTTGGAGTGCTTTTGGTAGAAATAATTTGATACTAAAAGGAAATATGCCTATGTGTTTGAAAAGGAAGGTTTTTAACAAATGTGTTTTACCAGTTCTTACTTATGGATCTGAGACTTGAATACTTAATAGAAGAGCAATACAGAGACTTCAGACCACTCAAAGAAGTATGGAGAGATGTATGTTGGAAGTAACAAGAAGAGATCAAAAACGCAATGTATGGGTAAGAGAACAAACAGGTGTTACTGACCTCATTGAAAAAATTAAAAGATTGAAGTGGAGTTGGGCTGGTAATATTGCTAGAAGAGATGATAATAGATGGACAATTGAAATTTTAAACTGGATTCCAAGAGATTGTAAAAGACCCAGAAAGAGACCACATGTGAGATGGATGGATGAAATAAGAAAGTGTGCAGGGGTGATGTGGAGAAGAGAAGCTGAAGATCGGAGAAGATGGATTAAACTTGGAGAGACCTTCATCCTGCAGTGGATTGATAATGATATATATATATATATATTTATATATATATATATATATATGTATGTATGTATATATATATATATATATATATACATACATACATATATATATATATATATATAAACAAATCAAGTTAAACCAATCAAATCTGACATTTCAATTTAATAACATTACAAAATTGATTATAATCTAAATTGAAGTAATTAATATTACTACAAATCTGATTATATAAAGATGGTAGCCTAAACAAAGGAGAAAATCTAAGAACATTGGAATGACAAGTTTTAATGTAACAAACAGAAGCAGACCGAGTATCATGCACATGAGATCTAATTATAACAGTAGAAATTGTATTAGATAAAAGAACAATTTTATTAACAAGTTTATAAAGATATTTAAGATCTCTATATTGTCTTCTAGAAGAAAGATAAACAACAGTTTTATTTCCCAAAGAAACATATTTAGAAAATTTATTAGATACTGATTGTAATAAATTACATGCCTGTTTAGAGCTAGGATTCCAAATGAGTGAACAATATTCAATGAAGGGAAGAACCAATGATAAAAATAATTTAAATTTTGTATCATCACTGAAATGATAACCAAACCTTAGAATAGTACCTATAATTTTTAAAGCCTTACCAATAATCATTTCCAAATGAGGAAGAAAGGATCCATTACTAGAAAATATAACTCCCAAATCTTTTTGGGATTCAACAGAAATAATTTTGTGAGAATTAATAAAATAAGAAAAATGCAAAACTTCAGATTTTTTAGAATACGAGACTAAGGAACATTTACTGAAATTAACAATCATATTATTTAGATCACACCAAGCACTAAAATTATCTATATCCTTTTGAAGAAGAGTGCAATCAAACACAGATGTGATTCTTCTAAAGATTTTACAGTCATTTGCATAGCACAAAAGATAAGAAGATTTTAAGCAATCCTTAAGGTCATTCATATAAATGTTAAAAAGCATAGGTACTAAAATACTACCCTGAGGAACTCCAAAATTACATTTAAAATTAGATGTAATATATTATTAAATTTAATATATGCAGTACGACCATGAAGAAAGGATTAAAACCAATAAACAAGCTTAGTAGAAAAACCCATTTGATATAATTTGCGAAGAAGAATACTGTGGTCTACTTTATCAAAAGCTTTTGATAAATCAAAATAAACAACATCAAGTCTCTGCTGGTCCTCAATTGCATGAGCTATGTAATCATAAATTGTTAACAAATTAGTTTCTACAGATCTATTAGGTATAAAACTATGATGTGAAGAAGAAATGAGTTTACAAACATCTAAAATAATTTTATTATAAACATACCTTTTAAAAATTTTAGCAATAGTATGTAAAACAGAAATAGGTCTATAGTTATTAACACAATCACATGATCCATTCTTAAAAATTGGGACCATTTTGGCACACTTAAGCACATTAGAAAAAACACAAGAGTTCAGTGATAAATTAAAAATAAATGCAAGAGGTACTGCAATAAATTTAGCTAGCCCTTTGTAAATAAATGAAGGAATATTATCATTTCCCAAACTAGAATGAATTTTAAGTCGCTTAATAGCCATAACAACATCATCCTTAGAAATATGGTCAATTATACAATGAACAGTTGAAGAATTACACAATAATGCAATATTTGAAGATATTATATCATGTGATGAATATTCATCAGCAAAATGTTTTGAAAAGTCATTTGCACTTAAAGTGAAACCATGGGTAGCTTGAACCCTTTTCTTACCCAAACCAGACTTATTAATGAAATCCCAAAATTCTTTAGGGTTAGAAGAAATATTAACCTCAATTTTTCTAATATAATTCTGCAAATCTCTTTTACAAACATGCTTCACCAATCTTCTGAAATTAATAAAATTATTATAAAAAAGATATTCTGTGTTTTAAAATAAAGTCTACGATGATAAGACTTCATTTTAATAATTTTAACAAGATCATATAAAAACCAAAGAGGAAAACCCTTATAAAAAGGCCACTTATTGGGAATATACAAATCACTAAAACTATTAAGAATCTTTAAAAACCCATCCAAGCAATGATTTACATCATTAAGAGAATAGAAAAAATTCCAATTAACCCTAGAAAAGTTACTACAAAAATCAACATAATTGCCCTTCCCATAATCCTTTCTTGAAATATTAGAAAAATTAATCTTTGAGTGACAAACGTTAATATAAAACTCAAAAGGTGGATGATGAGCATCAATAGGAAAATTAACAGAGACAACTTGAAAATTACTAACTACTATTGAATTACATAAAATATAATCCAAAGTATGATGAGAGGAATTAACAAATGGGTTATATTGCTTAAATCCTAAAAATTTACAGAACTGTAACATTCTAGAAGCTTTAGAAGACAAAAAAAAAGTGTGTAGCAATTCTACCTTGATATAAATCTGGAACATTTAAATCCCCAGTAATAATAACATTATCATAGCCAATCAGAAAATCTTCAAGAGATGTCAAAAAATAATCAAACTCCAACAAGGACAAAGTGGGTTTGAGTAAACATTACTTAAAATAAATTTAAAATTGTGATTTAAAGTAATTTCACACCATGTAGATTCACAAAAAGAAAAAGAAAAATAAAGTTCTTTATAAAAAACATCTTTATGAAGAGCAATCAGAGTACCACCACCTCGAGAAATATTATCCATAGATCTGTCAGTTCGCAAAATACTGAATCTATCATCAAAAAAAGAACAATCAGGAAATTGTTGATTTAACCATGTTTCTGTAAGTAAAATAAGATCAAAATGTTCAGTTTCAAAAAATTGTTTAATTTGAACACATTTAGTCCTCATACCTCTGACATTCATGTAAAAACAAGAAAGGCCTACCATGTTACCCGCAAAGATAATGGAAACAACTCAAATAAAACCAAAAAGAGAAAAAGAAAAAGATAAATAAATAAAAATAAAATAGTAAAACAAAATAAATAAATTCTCTTAAAACCTTAGAGACCTGGCCAGAGGGCCATACAAAAAAAAAAGAAATGGAAGCACCACAAGGCCATAAATTAGGGAATATTATTTCATTATGTTTATGTGCAGAAACAGAAATATAAAAACAAGAAGACATAGAATTATTCATATTAACTTTATGACAAACAATACTAGTTTGTAAATTATTTTCAAGAAATACTGTAATATCTTTTGAATTGAGATTTACTGGCATACTAGAAAGAAAATATCTATTATAAGTTATATTAGTATTAGAATAAATATCAGCAAAATTAGATTTATTAAATCCATCAGATATATTAATTTTTTTGACCTTGAAAAATCATTTTTACTAGAAGATAAAGAGGAGTATCCAGAATGATTTATCCGTATTATTTATATATAAGAGATAAGTGTATGTGATATAAATATGAAAAATGTTTTGGAAGGAAGTAGAAAAATTAAAATATTTTGTGTATTAGAGTTAGAAAAAAAATAATAAAAATAATATTTATTTAATACATCAAAGAGATAAATTTTTTTTCTTTTGAAAAGTTATTTTTACTAGAAGATAAGAGGAGTATCCAGAATGATTTATCAGATAGTTACTATTTGAATGAAAGTCAAGTGAATGTGATCTATAAGTTGAATGTATTTGGGAGCAATATCCGGATAATTAAGAATTTTATGTCTAACAGACTTAGAATAAACATTAGCAAAATTAGATTTATTAAATCCATCAGAAATATTAATTTTTTTAGTTCTTAAAAAGTCATTTTTACTAGAAGATAAAGAGGAGTATCCAAAATGATTTATCCGATAGTTACTATTTGAATTAAAGTTAAGTGAATGTGATCTATAAGCAGGAATCAATTTGGGAACAATATGTGGATAATTAAGAATTTTATGATTAATAGACTTTAGAAAAGATAAATTAACAGGAAGACCTGCATTATATATTTTGTCCATAAAAGAAGCACTCTGTAAATTATGAGCTGGAATGAATTTAGGAACTACAGCCGGATAATTTAGTATTTTAGATTTAACAGATTTTAAAGAAGATAAAGTAGCAGGAAAAACTCCATTATCTCTTTTCCCCATAAAAAAAAAATTGTTGATTTAAATTTACCATGAGAAAAAAAAACCAGAATCAAAAAAGCAATCATTAATGGAATTTACCTCAAGCCAGGATGAGTTATAAAAATATCTACTTTTAAATTTGGAATGAGGCGAATTTCTACATACATTATTATTATTATTATAATTAATTTCATCATTAACTAAATTAACTTCAGGAACACAATCATCCAATTTGATATTTTCACCAAGATCTTCAAGGCAATAGGCTGAAGATGAACATACAATGTTACCATCTTCAATAGCAGAGAAATGATCTCTAGCAATGGAAGAACTAAAAATTTGATCAGGATATTCAGAAGATGACAACATGCATTGATTGCCAATATCATTAGTATTAAAATTTTTACAAGATCTTCAAGGCAATTGTATGAAGATGAACATACAATGTTACCACCTTTTATAGCAGAGGAATAATCTCCAGGAATAGAACTAAAAATTTGATCAGGATATTCAGAAGATGATGATGATTAATAAGGATATTCAGAAGATAATAATAATAATAATAATAATAATAATAATAATAATAATAATAATAATAATAATTATTATTATTATTATTATTATTATTATTATTATCATCATCATCATAGAAGATATGATCATTGATAAATATTTTAAAATTGATACAACACCAATGAGAGATATACTTGATATTACCACAATATCAAATACCCTATATTTTTAAGAATGCCACATTAACCAAAGAGAGATTGAACAATGTTTCAATTAAATCTTATATTATTTATGTTTATTGCTAAACTTTAATCATTAAATAGATTTAAGGTTGAGAGTCATTAAGTTATTTTAGTTGCTTATTGTTGTTGTTATTTTGAAAGAGTAGTTAGATATCATGTAAAATCTCTCATCATATTTATCCACATGGTGTTAATCAATTAATTTATTTTGATATCAGTTTGTTAGAAATGAACCTGAAATTTTATTATTATTTTGGGGGATATAAAATTTTCTATTGAAAGATGATAAGTAAAAAATTATTAGTTAAGGTTAAATGTCCAATTATTTTTATTAAAGGAATATTAAGTGATTTATTGTTATTTCTGTAATAAGTTTATAAATCAATTTTAGGATTATTAGATGTGTATTTTAAGACATGAGAGTATTACATGATAGTTATGTTATGTGAATTTGGTGGGGTAATATTCTTATATAGATGTATTCTCATTGTTAAGCCAGTGTATCTTACTGAATGTTTCGTGTTAAGAATTTCAAAATTATATTTATTTTGATAGAACCTTATTTTATTTATAATATTGAGCAAGTTATAAATTAAATTTATTAGTGAAATAAATAGATTGATTATTATAGTTGGAACCCTAATTATTTATGTTGAATTTATATTATAGTATTTTATTTAATAAGTTTTTTTATATTTAATGATTGAAAAATATTGTTTTATTAGATATTGTACATTAGTAATGTATCTTGAGCTAGTCAGAATAATATTATTTTAATAGTCATTGTTTATGTAACCCAATTGCAGTTCATTATTATTATATCCTGGTCAGCTGGATTCTTTTGTTCAGTAGTTTTTCCTTAGGGAAAGTACAATATATATCATATAAAAAAAATGTATATGAGCATTTGATAATTATCCTTAACTAAAATCACTATTTATCTAATTTCATATGGGTGATAATTAAATGCTAATATTTTAAAAAGCTTCTAATGAAAGATTAATTTATTGCCAGACTTTTAATATCCGACCTTCATATTGAATGATATTACAAAATTATTCAAGAACTATGTTTAAGGTTAAAAAGTAAGGTATTTCTTTAGCTTTAATATTTATTTATATGAATGAGTAAATAATAGTAACTGCATATGTGTTTTTTTTTTTCTGACAAGTTTTTAACAAACTTTATGGTCTTTATATTGAATTACATTGTTTTTAAAAACAATCTATTTTTAAACATTTTTATTTAACTTAAAAAAATTCTATTTGTTTGATTTTATTTTTAATCATTTTTATTTAACTTAAAAAATCCCATTTGTTTGTTTATTTGACTAAAATCTTGTAGCCAATATTTAAGGTATTTTTATCAAACAGATTTCTTCAAATTTTGTACATGCATTAGATAGCAGTGACAAGACAGTATAATAAAACAAATTTCATGGTCATACAGCCATTTATCTAGTCTAATAGTGTTTCAGGTGAAATATTAATTCAATAAGTGTTCAGTGATATGCAATGGAAAGTGGTATATATTTTTAAATTATTATTACATTGAATTTAATGACTATTTCACTAAAAAGAATTTACAGTTAATTAAAGTATAATGAAGGATGAAACTTTAATTTTTTTTGGCTGTCTAACTAAAACTTACCTTTTATAAAATGCTGGTTTCTTAAATATAAAAGTTTTGTAAATGATTTTTTACACAAATGAATTTCACTTCAAATACTGAAAATACCATAGCATTGTTTTGTGTATCAGTTTATAAATTTGAATGCAAAAAAATAATTGTAAAATATCTGAATACTAAATATATAAAAAATAGTATACATCATCATCATCATCATAACTGTCAATCACTATCAGTCCACTGCAGAATGAAGGTCTCTCCAATTTCAATTCATCTTCCCTGATCTCTAACCTTTCTTCTCCACATGCACTCATGCACACTTCCTTATTTCATTCATCCATCTCACATGGGGTCTTTTTCTGGATCTTTTACAGTTTCTTGGGATACAGTTTAAAATTTCAACTGTATATAAAAAATATTTTATTTAAAAAACATTTTTATTTAATTTAATCACTAATGCAGCCCAATTTTTTTCTTCAACTATAATTTGGATTGTTCTATGTAATTAGAAATAAAAGCATGTGAAATATATAAATTATTTAATTCATTCAAATAATTGATTAATTTTTGGATGTTACATGATTTTATTTCAAATTACACATTACATCCAATAATGTGGCTAAAAATTTTTTTTAGTTTTAATGCATTATTAATCAAATTAAATAAAAAAAAATTCATTATTTTTTTATAAATTACATTATAACAAAATTTCATGGCAAGAACATTATGCAAATTTTAGATGATATATTTATTCATATAAATAGGTAAGCTGAAATGAAATTGGTGAACAAATATGAAATGTTAACACATAAAAAGAATAAAAAAAACTTTGGATTAAATATGAGTATCAAAAATCAAAGTGAGTGAAAGAATAAATAAAATTGTAAAAAATAAAAATAAAATGCAAATAGTCTTTATTAAATAAAAATTAAAATGAAGTATTAAAGTTTGTTACAAACTTTAATTTGAATATCATAGAGATTTTCATGGTAACTACTACTACATACTTTTATCATTATTTTTTTTATATTATTATTTTATGGAAATAAGACTGTTTTAATTTTAGATCATATGTTTAATAAAATATACTAAATAAAAAACGAATGATAATTATTGTCTTGTTAATGTGTTTCTAATAATTATTGCTAATAGTTTATTAAAATCTGTTAGTTAATTACATTGTATGTATTATGCTTGAGATATATTTAGTGCGCTATAATGGTATGGACAAAATAAGAGGAAGAAATGTATTTTTAATTCCCAAATAACATATCATGCGATCACACTCTACTAATTGTCTACCAATTATGTTTTGAAACAGATACACTATGTCCAAAATTAACTCAGCAGATTAATAAATGAATTTATCTTAACTTTACTTTGGTGATACTTATTATTTATTTGTCTATTATAGTAGTTCACTAAAAAAGTTTCATTTTGCTTTTTTTTCAATTTATTGCCTTTTGAAATAGATACTCTGTATCAAAATGTATTTAAGAAATTAAACTATAGATTTTGAAATTTTTGCTCCATACAAGAATCAATGCATAAAATTATTATATAACGTTAATAATCTATATTAGTCTTAAATACTCTTATTATTAAACATTATTTATTAAAATAAACATTTTTAGTTAGCCCATTTATTTATTTATTTTTAAAAAGTTATATATGTTTTATATATAAAATAAAAAATTTTTCAATTAACTCTCTCCAATTTAGTATGTTTTTAAAAATAGCTTTCTTCTCTGTTTCTATTTCTTTTAAATGCGTTTTATATTTTTCAACATTTTAAATCTTATTTATTATCATTTATATAACTTTAAGTCTGCCATTTTCTTATTTTATTTGTCTGGTAAAAATAAATAGTGCACTTAAAAAATTAGTATTTTAAAAAATACACTCTATAAAGTCGTGATTTCATATATTAAACATGCTTTTAGTACTTTGTTTATTTTTAATCAAATCTTTTTCATAATGCATGCACGTTTTTACATATTGTTTGGCATCTGAATTTACTTCTTTATTTTATAATCACTTTACACTTAAAGGAATTATTTTTATAAATTAACGTGATAAAATTTCAAAAAAAATATTAACAAATATACATCACATTAAAATACATATGCGTCATGGCCCACTAAAATTATCTCTTAGAAAAGCATGGTAAATATGTCTTTAAATTTTACCTTGTGTCTATATAAAAATAAAGATAGATTGAAAGTATTTTTGTTTTCCAGTTTGGGCTGTTATCTTGATAGAATAAAAAGAGATAAATGTTAGCAGTTGGAAGAAAGATGTATTGAATCCTAAGAGTCCAAGTGTACTGTGCCAAGATTCAAAGCTCCATAATGATGAAAGCATAAATTTGAAACTAGTTTTGGGATATTGGATAGGCATTATCGCATGGCATTTATTATTACTTTCTAAAGCTTACAGTAAGTAATAGAGAGATGGTGAAAAAATATGCTGCTAAAAAAATAAAAATTAAATATAAATAAAGTCAATTGGAACAAAATATTCCATAAAATTATTTTCGATAGAACAGTAATTTAATTTTTTTTTTAAAAAAATTTCATAATGATAAAGGTTTGAATTAATCACACCTTAAATATAAACAGTTTTAGAAATTGTTTTGGATTGCATATTGTTAAATTATATGTACATAACACTGTTAAATTACTCTCATTACCATTAACTTCAGATATAAATAAAATTAGCCAATCTGGAAAGGCTTTTGGACAATGGTAAAAATGATTATACATCAGATTTAAACAGTCTCTTTTAATATGGCTTTAGAACGATGCTTATATGAGAAAATTCATTTCTACTCATTTTAAAAGTCCATATAAATAAAAAATTTAAATCGTATATACGGAATATTATTAAATGTAATGTTTTATTTACAAACATATATGAAATTTCCGGTTTTATCAACCTAACAAAAGGCTGTTAAATCATTCTCATTATTTAAACCACTAAACATCACATGATCACCACCTCTATACTAGCACATAATTGTTGTAAACAAAGGCAAAAGTCTCCATACAGTAGTGCCACCCTGTGCCATCTGGCATCCATTGATTACTCTGTTTGGCACAGGGTGGCACTACTGTATGGAGAGTTTTGCATTCTCATTATTCCTAGTTAAAATCCTGAAAGTGATTTAATTTGACAAAATAGAAAATTACATGTATAATATTAAAAATTCTGTATTTAATAATACATATCATGTATATTTAAAATTTGTACTTTACGTTACCTAATGGCGCTCGTGTGCGTGTGGGTGTGTGTGTGGATATATATAACATTCAGTGTAAAAAAACAGCGACCAATCTCTTGCGTTATATAATGTTTTATATAATAAATATGATCATTCGATATGCTATTGATTTGAACACCTATAAACATGCTAAAATATCGATATAAATTTTTGTACTAGTAGACTTTTTATTGATCTTTTTCTTTATTTTACAATGTGATTTTTTTAGATATACAATTATAAATAAATAACACATCTAAATCAGTTTCACAATCTCTCTAATATTACAGGTTAAACTTACTATGTAAAATATAATTAGGTAGTGTGATTATTTTGTCTTTTTTTATAATAAATAACATTTTATAAATCTTGACAGATATATTATTACATTTTGATACTCTGTCGTTATAACTATTATTGTAAAAAATACTAAAATAGAGTTTAAATATAAAATTTAGTCAAGGGTTGGTGGTCGAGTAGCACAGCCGCCTTACAAGCAGTTGTCCCGAGTTAGCGGGTTCGCTGTCTGGCTGATGCTATGACACATCAAAAAAATATATAAAAATTAGTAAGATTTATTGTACCTAGTATACTTTCAATGCGTTCACATCATATTCATGATTAGTCTGCTGAGAAAATTATTTTTTTGTTGATTTAAATGCTATTTGATTTTTGGTTCATTATGTATTCATTTTCTGTATTGAACCACACCTCTTTTATTTTATGTTTGCCATTGTTTCTTTCTGTTCACATAATTTTAACAACACTCGGATCACAACTATGATCATGTTCACTTTCATGATTATGAAAGACTGATGAATTAACAGTTTCAGATTTTAACTTAGATTTTTTATACATTAATAAAAGTTGGTTGTTCTAGTTCTAAGCTTTGTCCTGGTCTTATTATAATATACATATAGGCAGTCTTTTTGGCTGCAGTTTACAGCATACTCCACATTTTGCCAGACCAATATTAGAATTTGTCTTTTGCGTAGTTAACAAACTTGTTTAAATTTATGGGGGATGAAGCCATACTCTATACCATATCAAAGTGCATGACTTTAGTTGTATGTTAGTCAAAAAACATGTAGACAAACAAAAAAACATTAAAATTTACTAATTTAATACATTTTATGATCTCAAGCAGCCATTTCTGTTTCTGAACACCATACATAATCAAAAAAAAATGTAAATAAATTTTTAATTATGTCAGCAGCCATTTTTCAATCTTAGAGTTTTCTAGACTATCACATTCATTAATAAAATTTCTTTAGTTTATGCTGAAAGTATATACATTTTATTCTTTCTTTGTTATCCTTTCCAAATTTTCTATGTAGTATTTAATGTAATAAAATATTTTCCAAAGCTTATTGCAAAAGGTTTTACAAAATTTTAGAACATATTTAAAGTGTAAAAAGAGTGGAATGTGGTTATTATATGTTATATATTAGAAAAGCAAAAATAAAAAAGGAAAGAGGAAGAGAAGTTATTGAAGATTATACTTAAAGTTTTTGCCTGAAGGTTTGTGATGATGTTGGACTATTTCCATCATTTATCAGTAAATGTTGAATGTATAGAAAATTGTAAACTTTATTTAAAGTTTTCAAATACAAACAACTTATTAGTAATAACACACAATAGACAACACAGATTACTGATGGCACAACACCTGAAAAAGAGTGGAGAATAATACTACTCAAAATGTTGTGTCATTACTAACCCATGTTATCTATGTGTGTTATTACTAACAGGTTGTTTGTATTTGAAAAGTTTACTAATAAATGATAGAAATATTCCAACATATTATCACATTTAAAGTTAATACTAATTTAAAAACATCAAAATCATAGTTAATAACAAAAACAAGTTTAATATATTTTTTATAAGTGTAAAAAGTTATTGAAAAAATATCACCTAAAGTATATTTACTTGAGTTGAAAGTCTGATATTTCAATTATTTGCTTTATTTAAAAAATAAAAATACTGTACAGTAAGTTCTTTTTTTTTCTTATTTTTATTTTATCAGTGAATGAAAGATTTATGTAAATATATCTCCCCAAATTGTGTGTACTATAATTTTAATTTATGTATGCATACTATACATATAAATTTTTTGCATCTGTGTTATGTATGTGCATGAATTTAAAAGTATTGTGCATATGCAGTTTGACAAACAATACTTATTCTATTCCAATAAAAGTTTATCAATAAAACATGTTTTATTATATACTATGTATTATGTGCATGAGTGGAGCTTGAAACAAAATATAGCATGAACTGAGTCCCATTGTATTTCTAATAAAAAAAATCACTGGGAAAAAAGCTATCTTTTATAAGCTAATCTGTTTGTAATTGGTGAGAATGTTTGTGCTTTCTTTTTATTTTATTTTCTCGCTAAAAGTGATATATACACAATAACAAACAACAATGAAATACATAACTAGGATGTTATAGAATTTATATTTAAGTATTTTAAGCTTATTTTAAACTTTTGAGTTAGTATATAAAGTATTGATTTATATTATCGTTTTTTAAAACCAGTAAGAAGAATGAAAAATTGAAGGTGTAATATCTATTAAAAAATAATATTATAAAATAATATTATGTTTGTAGAGTTAAAATGGTGTGGATATATGCATATATTAATAAACCTATATGACACAAGTTAATTCTGAATAATAATTACAAATCAAATTTGATAAAGTCAATTTAATAAATTTGTAAAGAACATCCACATTCTTGCACTAATGATGGTAAATCAAACTTGGCATTAAATTTTATATGAGTATCAATGATTGATTTATTGAATATAAGGCAACATGATAGTTAGATAAAAGTAAATCATTTTTATCAGACTGATTTATGAATTATTATTATGGATATACATTCAGTGCTAATTTTTCTGTAAATAAAATTGTTTATTTTTAGAACAATATATTTAATGGTGATAATTACTTTTTGAATTTATAAAAAATAATTGAATTTACATTTTGATTATTATTTGAAACTCTAACTTAGTGTGATTAATACTTTACAAATGTTATTACTAATATAGTTTCATTTTTTTTGAGATAGTAAGATAAAAGTGATTATTTTTATCTAACTAATAAATTAGCATGGATATGAGAAATTAGGCATTTTTTACAAATTTTTTAAAATGTCTAGAAGTTTTGACTTATGAATTATTATTAGTATATGTATACTTGAAATAAACTTTTTGTGAATAAGATGATTTATGCGTTTGTGTAAATATACACTGTGAGACTTGACACATTTATATAAGTGATAAGGATTAAAACCTTTAATATATATATATATATATATATGATAAACAAAACAAGTTATAATATATATATATATATATATATGATAAACAAAACAAGTTATAAATTTCATAACTTGCTATAGCTTGCATTTAATGAACACTAGATGGAGCTTTACCAATAGCCCACAATCAAACTTTGTTTACACAAATGCTGAGAGAGATAGAATTCTATACCTCTTTCAAATTGTCTCCAATCTTTAAAACATGGTTTCAAGCTAGTTGGCTCACATCAGTAAAGGATAGGAAGACCAGAAACTAGATCTAAACCCTAACTCTACTAATCAGCATTTATGAAACACTTTTTTTATCAGCTTGAAAGAATGAATTTTTCTGATACGTAAATATCTTCAAATCCAGTCAAACAAACTAGATAGCTATATGGGTCAGAATTCAGTTCATTTTCACCATATAGTAAAGGCCTCTGCAATCTATATCATTGCAAAAACCTTCAAAGGTACATTTATGAGAAACAAAACAAGTTATAAATTTTGTAACTTGTTATAGCTTGCATTTAATGATCACTAGATGGAGCTTTATCAATAGCCCACAATCAAGCTTTGTTTACACAAATGCTGAGAGAGGTAGAATTCAATATCTCTTTCAAATTATCTCCAATCTTTAAACTATGATTTCGAGCTAGTTGGCTCATATCAGTAAAGGGTAGAAAGACCAGAAACTAGATCTAAACACCAACTCTACTAATCAGCATTTATGAAACACTTTTTCTAAAAAATAAAACACTTTTTCTATCAGCTTGAAAGCATGAATATATTTATCTAGTTTGTTTGACTGGATTTGAAGATATTTATGTATCGGAAAAATTTATGCTTTCAAGCTGATAGAAAAAGTGTTACATAAATGCTGATTAGTAGAATTGGTGTTTAGATCTAGTTTCTGATCTTCCTACCCTTTACTGATGTGAGCCAACTAGCTTGAAACCATGGTTTAAAAGTTGGAGACAATTTGAAAGAGATATTGAATTTGACCTCTGTCAGCATTTGTGTAAAAAAAGCTTGATTGTGGGATATTGGTAAATCTCCATCTAGTGATCATTAAATGCAAGCTATAGCAAGTTACAAAATTTATAACTTGTTTTGTTTATCATAAATGTACCCTTGAAGGTTTTTGCAATGATATAGATTGCAGAGACTTTTACTATATGGTGAAACTGAACTGAATTCAGACCCATATAGCTCTCTAGTTTGCTTGACTGGATTTGAAGATATTTATGTATTGGAAAAATTCATGCTTTCAAGCTGATAAAAAAGTGTTTCATAAATACTGATTAGTAGAGTTGGTGTTTAGATCTAGTTTCTGCTCTTCCTACCCTTTTCTGACATGAGCTAACTAGCTCGAAACCATGGTTTAAAGGTTGGAGACAATTTGAAAGAGATATTACTTTCTATCTCTCTCCACATTTGTGTAAACAAAGCTTGATTATGGGATGTTGGTAAAGATCCATCTAGTGATCATATATATATATATTGTAACCCAACAAAAAATTGGTACCCTATGACTGATTGAAAGCCAACATGTTGGGAAAGCCAAAAACCACTATGTAATCTAATAACATAATAACCAAAGGATAGCAGGAACACAAGAGAAACCCATCATATTGGTCATCACAGACCAACTATATAGTCAGGCAGATGACAATAAAGTGGCAGGCTAAGTAACAGTAAGTTACATACAGTCACAATATGACATGGATTTTAAAACAGCACTCCAAAGTGTAAATCCTTTTGTAAACAATAACATGGCAAATATATTTATTGATATGCAAGGTTTTTTTATAATTCAAAAGATTTTATCCTAATTCTTAAGATATATTTATCTCAAATATAGATTCTTTTTATTCTTAATGAATTTATCTAAATATAAGTTCTTTTACAAATTTAGGATATCTTGATCTTATTCAGAATAAAATGCACTTGGAACAAAATGTTAATGATAATACTTTAACTTCTTAACAACAAATATGATGATCATTATTTAAACTAAATATGGAACATTTGAAATTTTTTTAGTTTATTTTGGAATCTTAGTAATTTAAGAAAGTAGAAATGAAATTACAAAAGAATCAAATACTCAAATACTGAAATAATATATAATTTGATAGCTTGAAAAATATTTAAATACTTTACAATTATTAAAATATGATGATTTCACTTCTACTGATTATCAAATACATAAATCTTATATTTTCTGATGTATATTTAAATAAGAAATATTGAAATAATGTAGAAGGAAGTAAGGTCATCTTTTATGCTGCCAACTACACAAGGGGTCCATTTGAAATGAAACAACTAATATAACATTTATATTTTAAGAATTTAGGTAAAATAACGAAATAAGTATTAAACAAAGTGAATATATAAACACTATGTGATCATTAAAATATAGTCTTAAAAATTATTAATGCAAATATTGTAGTAGATTTTCTGATAAATAGATGAGTTTATGCAATGATATTATAATGGCAATGAAACAAAATGTATTTAATTAATAACAATACATTTATTTATAATATAATAATCTGTATAGTAAAATATCTATTTACAACAATTATGATTATTTCTTTTAATTTACTATTTATAATTTACAAATATTATTAATTAATACATTGGCGTATTTTATTAAAAAACCCTTTCTACAATTTTATTATATATTTATTATACAATAGTTCTCTTATTCACAAAATACAGCTCTATGCCTTTGTCTAGTCTACTATGAGAAAATATTAATACCATCTATGTTCTTTATTAAATTTTACAATGCTTTTTTTACAACCATACACTTTACTTAATCAAAACAGTATTAAAATAGCAGTGTGGAGATATTTAACAAATATTAATATAATAGCAACTAAAGTTCCAACCAGTAACCACCTAAACATTCACAGTAAAATATAGTAATCAATATTTCTCATTGCTGTCAAGGAAACCTTCACACCTTTTAATAGCAAGAATGGAAATACCATTCTTACTAATAGTCCATTGAATATATATGGACACTTAAAGCTTGCAACTTGACTACAGAGTATGAAATATTGATACATGGGCAATTTAAAAGTATTGCAGTTTGTAATGTTAATTGACTATTTATTAGTCTGCATTACAGTGACATGTTTATTTCATGTTTAAAGAGGTTTATTTAAACTTCAATGTATCAATATTTCATACTCTGTAGTCAAGTTGCAAGCTTTAAGTGTCCATATATATTCAATGGACCATTAGTAAGAATGGATTTCCATTCTTGCTATTAAAAGGTGTGAAGGTTGTTTTGACAGCAGTTAGAAATATTGATTACTATATTTTACTGTGAATGTTTAGGTGGTTACTGGTTGGAACTTATATATATATATATATATATATATATATATATATATATATATATATATATATATATATATATATATATATATATATATATCGTAACTATAATACCATTTAGGGATTGAATAGTTCATTTCCTTTGCATAAGGAACACTATCTGTTTTCAGCCTTTGGTTCTCTTCTTGAAGTGATATATAAATACATACACAGTCCTTTCCTAAGTAGAGCAAATACATATATACATAGTAATATTTTGGAGAAATTATTTACAATAATTTCACACAAGTAAAATAACCGAAGCTGATGACACATGATTCCAATGGCAAATAATTTATTTCAAAATACATTTTTAATAGCAATGAAATCAGAGGAAACAGGAAGGTAATTTTAATTATGTATTCTTTTTATACAGCTATATTATTGTCAGTTAACTTTTAGCTAGATTAATTATAATGATGTAAGCTTAGTTATTTCTTCCTTTTATATATTTTTTAAGTATCTGGTAACATATTTCAGCAGCAAACCACTCAGAAAAACTATTCAAGCCACTAAAAAAATAAGTGAACTTGAAATGAATAATTAGATTATTCATTTTAATATAAAACAATTTTAAAACAGACTTTTCTTTATGATAATTAAAAGTTTTCATAAATTTGTCTTTTATGATAACTTTATAAAACCATTTAAAATAATTTTTAATGCTTTTTTATAGGTTTAACAATCTTAAAGAAATTCATAGTTCTATATCTGAGCTGGCATATATTAGTTGATTATTTTAATGACAAATATTTTAATTCTAATGATTAATTAGGAGTTAGTTAAACCATGTGTAAGATAGTTTATTCGCAAAGTTCAAAATTTAACTGTTATTACAAATAATATATTTTCCTTATGTAATTTTTTTTCTGGATTTTTTGAGAAACTATTTAATTTTTATTTAACATCATTTGCAATTATTGTTTGATAAATCAGTTGAATCCATGTTTTTAAGGAAAAACAATGTGTGAATAATTTACTGGTTATTGACTATATCATGATGAAAATAAATAATAAAACTTTAATTTTTAACATTTGTTTAAAATAAATAGTCAAATATAAACCAAAAAATTTATTTCAAACTTAAAATATAATTAAAATTTAAATGAAATGAAGTGTAAAGAAGTAGAAGTGTTTAAATTTTTAATTGTATCTATTTTATACTAATGTGTGTGTTTCCTTTTCTCCACCATGCACCACAATTAATACTACATTTTTCCTGTTCATTAAACCAATAAGTTACAATTATGCATTATAATATTTAAATTAATAATCATTATTAACTTTTAATTGATCTGACATTGAACTCTGTACTTTAAATCCATACAATTTGATCATGTGACCATCTAGATGATAAATGAACTTGTTAATTAGTAATTTTTATTAACTCAAAATAATTATTATATTAATTATTTAATAAAATTATTAACTATTTTTCAAACTAAACATTTTTTTATTCAAATACTCTTTCTTTACTCTTTCTCTTACAGTGTTTAACAGCTTATTATTTTTACTTAAACCCAATTGACTGTACCCAATTTTTAAAATACATTTACTTTTAATAAATATTTTTAACTTTCAACATTTCACATGCATGTTTCAGCACTCACATGCATACATGCACATTAATATAACCATTTTTAATGCAATGAAAATAAATCAGCTATTGATTCATATTTAAAATCAATTAAAAAATTAGAACTATCAGTCAATTATACTTACTATTTTAAAATTGTATTTCTAAATACTTGATATAAATTGGAATTTAATTAATCATAATTATTACTTTAACATCATTTATTTTAAAAACCACAACTAAAATACAAATAATGTTAACGAATCATTTCAACAGCATAAAACAACTTTATCTATTAAATCTATTTAAAACATATTAACTATAGATTACTCTTGTTTAGTTTAAATATTTATTTTATTTTCAAGTACATATTAAACAATCTAAGATAATATTTTAAATACTGCTAAATAATTAAGATACTGAAACATATAATTTAAGATTTTTATTATGATAGTACAGATAAAGAAATTTACTTAATTATAATCTTCTAAAATTAAAAACAATTAATGCCTTAAAACATATATCTCATCCAAAGGATTATATATATATATATATATATAATATATATATAATCCTTAGCGATATAAACTTATCGATATTTACATATATATATTATAACATTTTCCGTTTTGCTAGGCCTCTATACACTAATATAAACTGTGCATGAGTTGATCAAGTTATGTCGAAAAGAAGAAAGTTGTATTTCTATTTCTAAAAAACATAACTATATTTCCTGATCAAACTCGGCCTATTAATTGTTGAGAATTATGCTATTGATGAAATAAGCTTTTAATTTATTCAATATGGGCACCAGGTCCTTTTATTCTAAAGAGACCACTGAAATCTGTCGCCAGCACGTCTCGCAAATAAAAAAAAAAAAACTTTTAAACTAATTGGTATTGCATCATACCGTAACGAGAATTATTTTTTTAAAATATTATTCCTGGAATTTATTAAACACATTGGCAAAGGTAAATTATATATTTAAACATCACTAAAATAATATTAATAAATTTAATAATAATTAATAACTATTATTAATAACGCACAATGAAAAAGGTTGATAAAAGTAAAATCTCTTTTATTCCAACAAACTAAAAATATTTGTAAGTTAAATTACGAATTAACTAAACTGGAGAGAACATGAATCAATTTATAAAAACAGTTGGATAAAGTAATTTAATAATGTTCACTTATTACAATTCATTTCCAAGATCTTGTATAAAATTATTTAAACGAAAGTCTCTTTAATAAGAAAATTAATGTCTATATCAGGATTATTTTAAGACTTGTTTGCAAATGCTTAATTTTGGTCACAATCAGGAATAAGTAGTCTTAACTTACTGGTAAGTTTTGTGAATTCACGAAGATTGAAATAACTATGCATAGTTTTTTGGGGTTAAAATGAGCTCACAGCCTTTTATTATTAGTTGATCTTGCAGTCCATTCTCCTAGCCTGTCACGAAAGCTTTTCTGGTATACATCTTCAGGCACGATGTCTTCAGAAGCTCCGGTTCACTCCAACATGTCGAATTACTTCAGTGTAGAGTGATGTTGGATATATTATTGTTATCCAAGACCAACTAGAGAAACCAGTGAACAAGACATTCTTCAAACTGACCTTTGCCTTTTATACTAGAGACCCAGTTTTCAGACTTTTACGCATATCTTTTGTTTGTCAAAATATATGTTGATAATCTTATATATTCTTTATAAAATTTATGTTACAAAGTCTTTATTTTTTTCAGCATAATTCTGCCATCTTTAATTAGTTGAAATATTTTTACTTTCTCTTATCTAGATTGGTAATTTGTGTCTTTTGTTCTCTCCAATTCTAACTTTTATTTCTAATTACATAAAAAAAACAACGAAACACTAATTTAACTTTCATTGTATGTTATTTTTTTTTAAAGAAAAAATTAATCAAAAATATCTAAATTTACCTTTATTTTTTTAGCTTTTACCAAATGCCAATATATTTGCAACGTATATAAATAAACGTTACAATATATATATATATAAACACAAAAAATGTTTGAATTATATATGTCTTTATTTAACATAAAATACTATAAAAATGTATATTTTGCTTTTTATAAACATAGTTTTTATGATTCAGTATTTCATGTAATATTACAAGAATTATAAATTGTCATACTAGCTCATTGTCTATTAAATAAATTTATTTCTTTAATAATAAAAATAACTTTCTTTAGTTTTCCTCTTTATTATTATTTTTCTCTTTATATAAAATGTTTACTTTATAAAAATTAAAATCAAATATTCTATTACATTTTAATTCATGATCTTTGAATACAGAAATTGTTTGTACATTGTTCATTTTTAAGATTTAATTACATTATACAATAATTGATATTTTTAAAATCTTTTGTTTAATGTGCATTAAGATTCTACATTATATAATACACAGTTTTTTTTATTATATATATAGTGCTTTTTACTAATTGTATCCTTAGCATTATTATCTAGTGTTTGTTTGAATATATGTATGTGTGTGGTGATACACTACATGTAATCTAATGTGTCTGCATAAAGCTTCAATATATTATTATTACTAAATTTATGTGAATTATGTCGGCATTTTACAATAATATTTCTAGTTTATTTCAATATTTTATTGTGTTGTAATTATTTTTGCTTAACATACATATTCAATTTTCACTTATGTATTTATATATTGTACCAGTCGAAAAACCCACCACCTGAACGCAAGTCGGAGTCAAACTCAGTCGGTTCTCACTGAATTTAAACCCAACTCAACAGCTCAGATTAGTAGAAATCTAAATCGATGGCACAGTGCTATGTGCCAAGAAACTAGCTCAATGGTTGGTGAGGATCAGAGACCTCTGAACTGACACTAATATTGGATAATCAATTAACTAAGATAATTTTTAAATTGAATCATATGTATATGTTCGGGTTGCCAACACAGACAGCGAGCATTAACATTAAAATAATCATGAATAAAATGACTTAAGAAACCAAGTGTGTTTAGAAAATATTTAATAATAATAATTTGTTTGGTTTGAATTTTAAATAAAGATTAAATTAATTAATTCTAGTCCTTAAACAAAGTTTATAATTATAATACAAGTGGCGGTCCTTATTATATGCCAATGAATATTACACAATATTGGAATTCTATGCCTATGCCCCCAACAAGAAAATAAAGGTGGATAAAGGTATTCATTAGTAAAGGAAATTATTACTCTAATTTTATTACGACAGAATGTGAGATTTATTTTCACATTCACAAATTCATTCATGAAGAGCAAGATACGTATTTTAGGGCATAACTTTTAATCTTTATTGAAAAACTTATTTTGAGTTATAATGGAGAATTTGTTCAACTTTAATTGAAATCACTTCATCACGAATTAAAAGCATCAGAGCAGGCTTTACTGGAACAGAGAGGTAACGGTGCTGATGAATTATGAGCTAGAAAATGAAAGATAATCGCTGATCAGTAGTTTAAGTCTCATGGCAGCTTGTCTTTCACAAGTCTTACTGCCCTATAGAAATGTGGAACATGAGGGAAACCAGGCTGAGTCATAACTATGAGCCCTTGGTGTTCCAATTATAACATGAACAGGGGAGGATGTGCTTTCTTCTTCGATTATTTGAAATAACAGAGATATTACTACTGACAAGCATGCAAAACGAATGATAGCCTTACGCCAGCAATGTTGAAGATGATGACTGGACAGTCATCGTTTGAAAAATAAAAACCATATAGAATGCTCTACATGATGACTTGATCAAATTAATCAAAGTCAAATGAACTTTTAACGAAAACTATTTTAAAGTATTTGTAAATCATATTAATTATGCCCCAATCATCGTGCCCTTCCTGAATCTTAATAGCAAGTAACAGAAATTTGAATTAGAATATATTTGATTCCTTTATCAGCCCTTCTGCAATAAAAACATTTTAAGATTATATTTGAATAAATAAACAAATATTAGTGAAATGAGAAAATAGTGGTGGCATAGATTACAAACGGAGCTAATAATTTATTATTAGCCAATTATAAAAATAATACACATTTAATAATTTATTTCTACTCGATAATTGATAGAACGGTAAATCTAGTTCTAATGGGCGAGAATTACTATTAGAATTAATATATTATTATTTGCACAAGGCAAAGGAAACAAAGGAGGTCATCGAGTTGAAAGATTATTGGCATATAATTAAAAATAAATGACATTAATAAATCACATGATATATATAATATAGTAAATGAACCGCCATAGTAATGAAGGAAAGTTAAATTTAAAGACTAGAGATTGAGAGAATTACTAATTTAAAAAGCATAAATAAAAGAGTTTTACAAAGATTATTTCATTATAAAATAAAAGAGCTCTAAAAGGGAGTGTAAAGTAAAGTTTGGAACTGGCCAGAAATTTATGGAAATATATTACTCATTTCTTCTGGTGGATCCTTAGGTTACACGTCTGAGTTGGTAAAAAATGTAGGCACCATTTGATTGATTACTTGAACAGCATTTTATTTGATTTTGGCAGCCTGATTTGTCCGGAAAGAATTTAGCAGCTTCATTGAAGATTTTTAGGGGACTTCAGGAACAATAGCCAGATTCCTGATGTTTAGCCCCTTATCATGATAGGAACAATTTTGAATTCATGATTTTGAACAGCACATAGTTTACTGGCACTTTTCTGCAACAAAGATAGCTTTTTTCCTCCAAACTTTTCAGAGCTATATATACTGTCCTCTCTGATGCCTTCAGGCTAGTGCTTCTTTCATTATCAATGTTTTTAGATACATTCCTTCGATAAGGCTTTCAAACTCATTAACTTGAATTCATTTTCTAATTAAAAAATGAATTCTTAATATCAGAAAATGATTTTAATTAGGAAATCCTTATCTTTTTTTCTAATTAATAAAACTTTAACTGTTGTTTTTGAAAAGGGAAAATCTGAAAGCTTATCGAAAGAATATAGCTTTTAATCAATAAAACTTTAACAAATTATTTAAAAATAAAATCAAACATTCCCGATCCAATGAAACTTTACACAATTATATATATTAAATATTTACAAATATATACGCACAATCCACACAGTTATAATATATAAATTCATGAATAATTCTATCATGAATTTATTAATAGAATTGATCAATTTAAATCTGAAACTAATTATTTGAATACCCATTTATGAAGTAAGTTTTTCTTTATGGAAATCAGCATGGATTGAATGTATAAAGCCACATTGCATCGGAAATTTAAGATTAGTACTAGGGTTTGAAGTGGGCTTATGGCTAGATGTCATGAAGCTAGGATCAAACTCAGATCCGACTGCTTCAATATTTTATTATTCACCACTTTAAACATAAAAGAAACTTAAATTTAGGGTATATGTGTTCTTGTTTACTCAATAGGCTTCATATATAATTTATAATCTAAATAATTATCACATCTACCTTATAACAAAACATAAATATGTAATAATCTAAATCAAATTATTCAATTTATTTAATTTGTTCTGTATTTAATATTTGTTTTGTCTATATTACATATGGATGCATTATATAGATATCTATTATACATTCTTAATATTACTCTTATTAATATTTTCTATTATTTTTTCCTAATATATCATTCATAGCAAATCCATAATATCATCTTTTTGCTTCCTATAATACTCATATTTTTAGCGAAATATCGCAATTTTTCTCAATAAATATTAACACATCTATTATAAATTTTTATATAATAATTAACTTCTCATTCTTTCTGTACTCCATTAATAATCATTATTGAATTTTTCCTACAAACTGAATCATTCTATACTTTAAGTGAAATTATAAAATAAAATACAAAAATCACAATAAAGTTTTTAAATCCTAAATTTTTTTATCATCATTTGTAAAATTAATCATAAGACAAAGTTTTATTTGCATATATAAATTTATATTAGCAAATATACAAGAACAAATTTTACTTATCAAAAACATTTCCCTTCTTGTACCAGCATATATTATTAATAAATGTTATTGTCTGGTATTCCATGTTATATTTATCAATATCATAAAAATTCATATTTTATAATTATAACTTTATTTTATTGTATTGTTAAATGATATCAAACACAATTAAATGCCCTCAATCTTTCTTTCATATTCAATTATTTCTTTATTAGTTTAAAAATTTCTTCAGTACAACTATAAAACAATACAATAAATTATCATTACTTTGCTTTTAATGTATACATTTCAAAGTTTCATTCATAATGTTAGTCATATTTTTAACAATCTTCAAATTATTTTATATAGCACAAACCATCTCCATTTGTAATTTATAATACAAACTTATAACATTATAATTCAACAAATACTCATGCTAAAATTTTAAATTATTATTTATGAGATTTATTATATTATTTTTCTGTTTATTGTATGAATATTGTTTTTGAAATAAAAAATAAAATATTTGTATTATATTTTTTATTATAAAGTTTAATTTAACTTTTTTATATATTTTACATATATATATATATATATATATATATATATATATATATAATATATATAATATATATATATATATATATATATAATTAAAAATGACTTGAACTCAGACTTTCATGCACCCTACCGATATGCACTCCATCTTATACAACCAATACACATGCCCACATACATGTGAAAGAGATAAATGATCTGCAATAGATGCATTAACCATCATGAAATACATCTATTGGAGATCATTAATTTTTTCACATGTCTGTGGGCATGTGTATCAGTTGTATAAGATGGAATGCATAGCTGTAGAGAGCTTGAAAATCCGAGTTCAAGTCCTTTCTAATTACTTTAAATTTAGTATAGCCAATATACTTATATTTTAATATTATATATGTGTATATAGTAATAATACAAACTATATAGAAGTATGCATGAAAAAATAGCAGCTATATTTAATTAAATATAGTAAGGGAAGAAGGAGGCATCAGGAAATCATCATCAAAAGTAAATAATAATCAACTATTATTACTTGTGTTTACAAAAGACATCATAGAAAATCTTAGGACAATCATCAAACTAATGTCAATCATAAGGCAAAATAGTATAAAAAAAAATCATCTACATTTCTTACTGCACACATGTATCTAATTGCTAAATAAACTAAATTACAATGAGTCATATATCAAAATGCTATGAAAATGTGCTGGAATCATTATGTAAATGCTAATTATCATCAATGTTCTGGAACCTTTAGTATTGTGAGCATACTAGTTGTTGTAAACTCTAAGGTTATTTTTAATCACTAAATGCCATTTAAAAACATCTAAAGAGAGTTATATAGATGTCCACACTGATATAGTTAAATGTTATTATGTTTGGAGCTGGTTTTTTGGTTTTCCAAGACATGAACATGATTTAAGACTATCATACTTTCAAATAATGATTAATAAATGTATGAATTAATTAATAAAAATAAATGAAATTAAAGGTTTAAAAATATTTTGTAACACAAATAGATTATCACTCTGATTCTGACTTATACATAGATATTACATTTTTCCATACGTTGATAATGGAACAATAAATTAGTGATATTGTTTTAATTGTGGTTTACAGGATTATATAAACAATAAAGAATGTAAATAAAACATATATTTTTGTACGGATACGCATTTGGTTATAAAAATATTCTTGTCTTTAAATTATATCTTTTAACTTACAAAACTACATCAACTTTATAAAGTGTGGATTTATATATATATATGATCTAGACCAACCGATGAGTACTGGTTCAGCATGAAAATTTATCATTTTCACATGTATATAGTTATGAGTTTCGGTTATATTGGATAGAGTGGATGACTGTAGAAACATTGAAAGTTTGGGTTCAAATTCCCTTTAATTATATATATTATGTGTGTTTGTAATATAAACAATATTTCAATTATTCATAATATGTTTACCTTTAAACTAAATATAAATCATTTCTTTATATATAAATGGTATGTAAATCCAAATCTGGTTTGCATATTCACATTAAAATGATAATTCAATTATAAATATTATTTTATATTTTAAATTATTTCAATAATATATATATATATATATATGTAAAATAAATAAAATATCCGTTAATTAAAAACAATAGTGTAATTATAATTGAAATAATATTTTTAACAGTTTACAAACAATTACAAACAATCCTTAAATCCACAGAAGTACTTTGGGTTACTTTCTAACCTGCCTCAACTGCCATTAAATTCAAAAACCAAAAGCAGAAGCAAACATCATCAATTCAGATTCCACGAATCTTGTATTTTAATGTTAGAAGCTTGTCGATTTATTAAATGTGTTTTATTCCTGTTTATAAAAATTGCCTCTTTAATTTTTCTTTTACTATGGTTTTGTGAAGAATTTTCACATTTTCAAAATTAAATTTAAATTTATATTTACATGTTTTTTTGTGATAAAAGAAAACTGAAGGAGATATTAAATCACCATTATTTTTATTTTTTACATACTTATATAACAATTTATGTTCCTTCAATCTTTTCTCAATACTGCACCTAGATTCACCTATATATGATAGCATACAATCACAAAAAATTTGATATATAACATTACTTTTTTGCTTGACAGGTATGATATCCTTAGAATTATTGACTAATTTATTAATATTGTTTGGAACATAGAATGAAACATTAAACACATTCTTATATAAATCCTTAAAAAAATTTTACTTGTGGATTTGAAATAAATGGAATAGATATCCATTTTTTTACTATTAATCTTCATTTCTTTTAAATTATAATAATTTTTTTTTTAAATTGACATAAAGTATTGTTTATTTGTTCCATTTTATAACCAACATCAAGCAATTCCTTGGCAAATATCTCAATATTTTTCAGTTTATCACTTTGGTAATGACATAATTTTTCATTCTGAAATAAAACAGATTTAAAACTTGCCATCTTATGCATCATTGGTACTTTTGATTTACAATTTATATATCCTCTTTTTTGCAGTGGCTTAATTATTAGTTTATAATTTAATATACTGTTATCTCTTGTGATTATTAAATCTAAATAGTTAATCTTATTGTCCTGTTCTTTTTCGATAGTCCATTTCAAGCCATTCAACTTATTTAATTCCTCTATAAGCAAATTAAACGGAATTTAAACGGAAATTGAGGATTGATAATATGATTTGTTTGAAAGAGGATAAAGGTTTGTGTATGTGCTTGTTGACGAAATGTCAATATATTAATAAAATTAAAATGCAAATGGACAAGCTTGGTTTTTTTTTGATTGAAGATTATAATATGGATGGTCAAAGAATAAAGTTTATTAACAATATTTTAAAAAGTGCTAAAAATAAAGTTTTAAATAATAATGTATACTATACGATATATCCTTCTTGTGCTATATGTCCTCGTATTTTTGCAAATATAAAATTACATAAAGAAGATAATCCTTTGCGAGTTATAATAGATTTTGGTGGTTCCTTCATATATCAGACTTCTAAATATATTGGTAAACTTTTACAAGACTTTTTAGGATTTGGGGAAAATACTATTGCTTCATCATTTGACTTTGTAAATAGTATTAAAAATTTAATGATTGATGAAAATGATGTTATTGCTTCATTGGATGTTACAGAAATGTATGAATCTATTGATAGAATGAATTCCATAAAAATAATTGGACATGCATTAAAAAGTAAAAGTATTTGTAAATATATGATAAAATTTATCATTGATTCTTTAAAATTTTTTAATGATAACATTGTTGCATCTTTTGAAGGTCAATATTATAAAATGACTAAAGGTTGGCATATGGGTTTGCCTGTAGTTGCACAAGTTTGCAATTTCGTTTTATCTACATATGAGAGTAGTATTTTAAATATGTGTATTTTTGGAGATATTAAAATTTACAAAAGATATGTGGATGATGTTTTTGTTTGTGGAAATACTAATAGTATAAATTTGCTTATAGAGGAATTAAATAAGTTGAATGGCTTTAAATGGACTATTAAAAAAGAACAGGACAATAAGATTAATTATTTAGATTTAATGATCACAAGAGATAACAGTATATTAAATTATAAACTAATTATTAAGCCACTGTAAAAAAGAAGATATATAAATTGTAAATCAAAAGTACCAATGATGCATAAGATAGCAAGTTTAAATCTTTTTTGTTTCGGAATGAAAAATTATGTCATTACCAAAGTGATAAACTAAAAAATATTGAGATATTTGCCAAGGAATTGCTTGATGTTGATTATGAAATGGAACAAATAAACAATACTTTATGTCAATTTTAAAAAAATATTATAATTTAAAAGAAATGAAGATTAATAGTAAAAAATGGATATCAATTCCATTTATTTCAAATCCACAATTAAATTTTTTTTTAAGAATTTATATAAGAATGTGTTTAATGTTTCATTCTATGTTCCAAACAATATTAATAATTTAGTCAATAATTCTAAAGATGTTATACCTGTCAAGCAAAAAAATAATGCCATATATCAAATTTTTTGTGATTGTATGCTATCATATATAGATGAATCTAGGTGCAATATTGAGAAAAGATTGAAGGAACATGAATTGTTATATAAGCGTGTAAAAAATAAAAATAATGGTGATTTAATATCTCCTTCAGTTTTCTTTGATCACAAAAAAACATGTAAATATAAATTTAAATTTAATTTTGAAAATGTGAAAATTCTTCATGAAGAGAGAAACCATAGTAAAAGAAAAAATAAAGAGGCGATTTTTATAAACAGGAATAAAACACATTTAATAAATCGACAAGCTTCTAACATTAAAATATGAGATTCATGAAATTTGAATTGATGATGTTTGCTTCCGCTTTTGGTTTTTGAATTTAATGGCAGTTGAGGCAGGTTAGAAAGTAACGGAAAGTACTTCTGCAGATTTAAGGATTGTTTGTAATTGTTTATAAACTGTTAAAAATATTATTTCAATTATATATATATGCCTATATAAATATACTATTACAATTTTATATTTAAATTTTCATTTATCATTAACACAGAAAAAAACTATTTTTAATTATAAAATTATTCAGATCTTTTAAAAATAATTTTTTAAATTTAAAAATAGCATTTAAAAGAAACTTAAAAAAACTATTTTTTAGTTTTTGTTTTCCTTTGATACTTACATTAGTGTTTTCTTCTAAGTTGCAAATTTAAAAATGTTTTTCTAAATAAATTTTTATCAACTAATCACCAGTTGCTTACATTTTTTTTTCTTTTTTTAAATAAGAGAAATTATTATTTTTTATTTAATAATGAATCATATTAATATTTGCATATACTTTACTCATCAGCCTTTGTAAACAAATGAAAGTGAACTTAAAACACTTTTTGGTTTTTTGTTATAAAAATAGATTTTCTTTATTATTTCTGTAATTAAATTAAAGATAGAGTACATGTATACTTTTGTCAACTGCAGATTTTTTTTGCCAGTGCTTTTCAATCCATGTAAAATATCTTAATTTATATCACTCAAACTTCTTAAATATTTTATCTATGCTTCCACACATAAGTGTAATAGGTTAATATATACCATTGGATTCTCTTAAACTTATAATTCTTTCATTGTCTAATATATGCAAGTAATCTGTATGACATGTTTTGGTTGATGGATATACAAGATAATGTTGGTAATCTTCAATTTAGATTAGTTTCTATAAATTCTGAATTTCAGGTACAGCAAGTGTCTTTGCTACTTACATAGTAAATTAGGTGGCTTTCTGTACATCCTTCTCTGGAAATCTGAAATTTGACCAGTCGGGAGACAGCTACAAACTGATCTTCCAATTAAATTTATTGTTAACTGCCTACTATATATGTAATATACTAAAGAATGTATCAAGATGTGAAGCAGAGGATTAAGTTAAATATTTTTCTTTTGAATTAATAGAAAAATATTATACTTTTATTATAATGATTATTGAGGCTTTTCATTTACTTATGTATATTAGTTTAAAAATACTTTCTTAATGAAAAATTCTTTTTTAAACTCTTTCAGTATAAATCAAGTTGGAATTTTATAATTACATGTATAACTATTATTTATGTTACACAAAAATATTTTGTTACATCAAAAATTTTAATTTTGTCAAAACCTGAAATAAATGAAATAAATTATTTGTATCAAATAGAGGCACTTTTATATTTAATTTTAAATCATTTATAGAATTTCAAAATATCAAGAATTATCTTTATTTAATTAAAAAAAAATCAATTCAGTATTAATTTTTTTCCCTTTAATTTTTTCCATGAAAGGACAGCACATTGTTATGTGTTTTATATTTTATTTTTAGATTTTTTTATTATAATAATAAAAGGAAATAACTTTATTTTGTATTTTTTGTTTTTAATTTTTACATTCTAGATATGTAATCAATAAACAATCCTGTCTAAAAAGTAAAATATTAGCTTTGCAAATGAATAAAAATAACTCATAAACTGAAATAACAGAAAATTGTCCTAACAAAAAGCTTCATTTTATCCCAAATGCTATAAAGATGTTTAATAATGTATAAATATTGGTTATTGCAAAATTTAGTATTTTTCAAATGCGATTTTTTAAAAAATAACTGCAAATAATTGATAACTTATTTAAAACAATCAACTAAATATTAGAGTAATGATTTAGACAGCTATTGATAGGATGTTTGTTTAATTTCTTTAGCTTTTAATATAAACTAAGTTTTTTTGGTTAATTTGCTCAAAAACAAAAAAAAATTATACAAAATTGAAATATGTGATATTATATATTTAGAAATAAAAATTTAATATAGTTATAAAAAATGAAAGATAAAAAGATAAATAATTATTATGTAAAAAAATTATTATTTTAATGAGTACATAAAGATTTTATGACATTGAATTTGCAAATCCTAAGAATAAAATTCCATTTCACAGAATAAACAAGTCTGAATACATTACTAAGACAACTTATAAACAAGATCTCCAAAGAATCACTTTAAATAAATCTGTAAATAATGTTCACCCATTGCTATATCATCTTTTATCTGACAAAGTAGATTGGAGGATTATTTACAGGTTTATTTAAAATGATTCTTTTAGGAATCTCTTCTAAGTTGATCTTAGCAACATATTTGAACTTATTTATTTCATGAAATAGGTTTAGAATTTTATATAAACTTATTAATTCATTGTCTCACTATAAACAAAAATTATTAAATTCAAGTATGCTAATATTCTTTCATCTCTAATAACTAACATCCCTTCCAAGAAATATAAATTATTATACATGTAATAATTACAAACATATGTCTACTTTGCACATAAGCTATATTAAAGTGTTATATATAACAAAATTATTAGTTATTTTATATTTCATTTATTAGTTAACTTTTTTTTTGGAAAAAATCAAATAACTATGTAAAATTGTTAAGCTAAAATAAGCAATGGGAACAAGTGTGAGATCACTTGGCTACAATATATATATATATATATATATATATATATATATATATATATATATATATATATATTGTGCCCTTTTATATGGGTATATAATAGCTGAAATACACAGGCTTATATATACCTGCGTCTATATATGTAATAGACAGGGTATGAGCACAGACTTTCACATGACCCACCACTCTCCACACTATCTCATAACACTGATACACCTGAACACACATATGTTGAAAAGATAAATAATCACCAATATACGTATTTCATGCTAAACCAGCAATCATCAGTTGGTCCAGATTACCATCTCCACACATATATGCTACAAGTGCTCAGATATATATTAAGATAGCAAATTCTCCTACTTTAATGGACAGGCTTCAATCTACTCCACACTCCATAGTGTGGAGAGTGGTGGGTCATGTGAAAGTCTGTGCTCATACCCTGTCTATTACATATATAGACGCAGGTATATATAAGCCTGTGTATTTCAGCTATTACATATTAGAGATGTCTGCCTATCCCTTGTATATGTATTTAATGGATTATGTCCTGTACATGAGGGGTCAGATTGACTTTAAGTCAACATGGGTGTGACAATAATCTCGGCCTCAGGGTGGCCTTTGAGCGTTCCATCATCAGATTTTCAATTGGATGGATGGTTGAAGAGTTGGAGTGTGGAGTAGATTGAAGCCTGTCCATTAAAGTAGGAGAATTTGCTATCTTAATATATATCTGAGCACTTGTAGAATATATGTGTGGAGATGGTAATCTGGACCAACTGATGATTGCTGGTTTAGCATGAAATACGTATATTGGTGATTATTTATGTTTTCAACATATGTGTGTTCAGGTGTATCAGTGTTATGAGATAGTGTGGAGAGTGGTGGGTCATGTGAAAGTCTGTGCTCATACCCTGTCTATTATATATATATATATATATATATATATATATATATATATTGTACCCTCACTTAAAATATGACTAGCTCAATTAAATCGTTATGCTCGGCTAAAATATGTATAACTATCATTAATATATTTTTATAATACTATATCTTATCAGATTCATTATAACTTACCAAAATTAATATAGTTCAATATCATGTACTAATTAAATAAGTATTTATTAAAATCATGAGACTATGAAGTGAAGTTACAAGTGGTAATTGAATTTACATTGAGCTAATGTCTTCCCAAGACACTATCTCAATGGCATAAGAATACTATTACCTCTTTATTATCTCATTACTACATCTACAGCACTCTTATGTCTTTTATAAAAATTAACTAACTTCAATAATAATAATAAATAAATCTCAATCTTTTATTAAGGAAATATAATTAAATAATCTCAGGTTCTTTTAATTATTTTAAAGTAATAATATTTCTTGCAGATAGGCATGATAAGGGATTTAATATCAAACCTAACTACACCTAACTTATCATAATAATAATAACTAACAATAATAATTTCTAGTGTATAAATTAATCTTATCTATTTTATTATACTATTAATCATTAAGGACATAAGTGAATCATCTACATGTCTTTCATTTTCATATAGTATCTTAATTTAAAAATTATACTAAAATCTTATAATTTAATAACATGTGGCAATAAATAATACTATACTCTTATATTGTGCATTATAAGTACTTTGTGACCATTATAATATTATATGTTAATGTCAATCAATTTCTATAAATTATATTAAGAAAATACTGTGTTTCTTTTTAAAATAATAATAATAAATTCATATTGTGCAAATATTATGTTTATTCAAATTATCTGTTGTCAAATGCTGTGGTGCAAAATAATGAATTCGACACACTTTTAAACAACTTAAACAAATTTATTTACATCAACTTTAATAAACAACTTATGTACATTATTTACATTACAAGTGGAAACCAAAGAAAATAAAAATAAGAAAAATAATAATACAAGATTTTTACACTGTTACTATTTCCATAAACATAAATAGATAATCCATACATTTCTTAAATGTTTTATCAGTAACATTTAATTAAGTTTATGAACTTAAATCTTAATAGATATCATTTGTCATTAGTTAGTACAAAAGAAGACTTTTATGTAAAATATCACTTATGTAGCATATGTAAAATAAACAAACTTTAACAATTAAAAAATGCTACTTCACTTAAGTATTATTGCTATTTCTATTATAATGTACTAGTATGTATTACATTTACTATTAGCATTAATCAAATATCAACTAATGTATAGACTGATATAACTTTATAATGTAATGACATTTATTGATTATATAATTATTTACTTCATTCTGATGTAATTCCATACTGTATGTCTTACCAAAATATGCAATACATATATGTTCTTTTCTTAAAATAATATTTAAAATTATTCAACAATTTCAAATTTTATAAAGTATTATATTAAAATAAATTCTATGATTCTTTTCTATTTAAACTACTACTCTTCTCTACTCGTAATTCCTATTCCTTCCTAATAAAATTCTATCTACAAATATCATTTTGACCTTATTTAACTTCAGTAACAGCTTACCAATTTTTAAAAAATAATGACTATCCAAACTATCTTATACCTCATCATCGATATACGATAAACCCTTCAAACAAAATATAAATTTCTATATAAAATTAATTTAACTTATCTAATAAAAATAAAAAATAAAATATAGATATTTTTACCTCTTACTAACTTGAAAGGTAATATAAATAACTCATACTAATATAATAAATCAAATTCCTAATATTGTAACAGAAACATTAAAACTTATTCACGAAAGAATCATATAATTATTTATGGATTTCTCTTATTACGTTATAATAAATTTATATCATAAATTTAAAGTATGCATATTAAAATAAAACTGTTATTACTAATATTATGCGTGTATATTCTTTAAATATTTATACATTTATTCAACAATCAAATAATATTTAGTTGATCTAAAGAAAACAAAGCAAAATACATCAAATTATTACTATTATATAATTTTTACCATAAATGATACTCCAATTTATTATCCGCCACACGATGTCCTCCAGGATTACAGTTTTACAAAATAATTTCACATTTATACTCAACAATTATTCTTTAAAATATTACGTGTTGTATAATTATATAAAAATAAACTTTATGAAATTAAGTGTTATATTAATATTTAGTTACTTTTTTAAAAAAATGTACCTCTCTTATCTTTAATAGATCAATAAATAATTAAATATCTATGTTAGTTAAGAAAAACAAAATATGTTACATAAAATCCAACGGTGTCTTCTTTCCACCCATAATTGTTCTTTTTTTCCTAGGCACAAACTTTTACCAACATTACTTCCTTTTCCGGTACATCACGTGTTTTTAAAAGTTTTTATGAAATAAATGAAAACGTTCTTTTTTAAAAAAAAATAAAATAAAATAAGTTCCACCATAAAGAAACAAAATAATAATTAAAATAGTTTATAGGATCCGGATTCATTTCTTTAAAGAAAAATTATTTAAAAGTTATTATTTCTAGGATTAGTCAATAGTTTATAATGTTCTTATTTAATTATTATAAATTGACTTGGATATCCACGTATACTTATTTGCGCATTCCTTAATAAATATTTAGGTAAGATTAATTTCTAAAATTCTTCTGTACGACCAGCGTCCAGATTTTACTATATAATATTTTATTTACAGGTATTTCTTTACCAATTAAATTTCCGATTTATTTGCCTTTTAAAACTATCGAAATCTAGTCTTTTAAACCACAAAGACTTAACAAGGCAAGTACTTCTGCAATTATTATTAATTACCATATCTTTACCAAGATATATACTTAAATTTGTATTTTAAAAATACTTTCTTCATAAAGAAGTATTTATCTTTCTTTAAAATATTTGTTTATAAAAATTAATTATAATCAACTTTTAAATTCATATAATGTCCAATATATTACTTTTGTCCAACTAGTAATTCTCCTAGTTAATCCAGCATTTGTTATATTTTTAGTATAAAGTCTCCAATACATTTTATCCTTATACGATGTTTTCATGATTATTTGATAGTAAATTGAGCTTCGATAGAGACGATTAATAGGGAATTATAAATAAATTAGCACTGCATATTTAACGGTAAAACTTTTATAATTTTTTTAAAACTACTCTCATAATTTTAAAACGATTACGAGAGCCTCTATAATTTTACTTAGCTATATCTAATAGCACACTTCACTTAAAAGAAATCATAATCATAATCCCCTCTGAACAATTGAACCTTAGTTTTATACCGGAATAAATTCCCCACTTGATTGGTAAATTAAACAATCACCTTGCTAGCCTATTTACATATTTTACCAACAATACAGAATTTAAAATAAATAATGACTTATTTAATATTTATTATTTATTACATTATTAAATTCTTAAATTGATCTTTATCATTTATTTAAATCCATTAAACATTTTTTAAAATATATGTTTTACTTTATTTCACTTTTAACTTTTATAAGATTATTTTTCTAAACAAACTAAGTCTATTTTTATACGTTAGGTTTTTTTAAACAGTATTTTAAAAATCAGATTTAATATTTCACATTAATTATCTTTATTTTTATCTCGTGATAGCCAATATAATATTTATAAATTTTATAATAGAATTTTAGAACAGTTTTGCAACTTTACTATAAAAAAAACTTACAAGCATGTGTGTACATATGTCTATCTATCATCTGTTTTACAACACAGATACAAACGCTTGTAATTATCTAAAAATAAACTAACAATTTAATTTTAAAAATAAATGTTTTTAAAATAAATAATATATTATAACAACTTTAAAATAATAATTCGATATTATTAAAATCAAATATTAATCTTCTATTATATACTATTAATAATTAAAATATTTATATTCACTTATTAAATATTAATCTTTATCAACAATAAATATATGCATTTAATTTTAACTTATCTTTTTAACTTTTAGCTTTAAACATTTATTTACAAAACTTATTAATGCAGTATTGATCATGGCCAGTTTTCCCAACCATATAATATTATCATCTTTTATTGAAACGTCTCTCTCAAACATTAGCACAATTTCACATATCAAATATTCATAGATTACTTTAATTAAACTTTTGAAAGATTATCATAAATAAAATCAACATCATATAGCTAAATATACCTTAAATTTAAAATTTTTAATAAATTGATATAACAATTCATGGTGACCCATACAAAAGGGCACAATATATATATATATATATATATATATATATATATATATATATATATATATCATATATATATATATATATATGATCATTAGATGGACTTTTACCAATAGCTCACTAACAAGCTTTGTTTACATAAATGCTGAGAGAGATAGAATTCAATATCTCTTTCATTGTCTCCAACCTTTAGACCATGGTTTCGAGTTAATTGGCTCATGTCAGTAAAGGGCAGGAAGACTAGGAACCAGATCTAAACACCAACTCTACAATCAGCATTTATGAAACACATTTCTATCAGCTTGAAAACATGAATTTTCAGATACGTAAATATCTTCAAATTCAGTCAAACAAACTAAAGGTTGGAAATGACAGAGATATTGAATCCTATCTCTCTCAGCATTTATGTAAACAAAGCTTGTTAGTGAGATATTGGTAAAGCTCCATCTAGTGATCATAAAATGCAAAGGGTAAAATCAAGTTATGAAATTTATAACTTGTTTTGTTTATCATAAATACACCCTTGAAGGTTTTTGCAATGATATAGATTGCAGAGGCTTTTACTATATGGTGAAACTGAACTGAATTCAGACCCATGTAGCTATCTAGTTGGTTTGACTGGATTTAAAAATATTTACATCCATCTGAAAAATTCATGCTTTCAAGCTGATAGGAAATGTGCTCTTCATAAATGCTGGATTGTAGAGTTGGTGTTTAGACCTAGTTTCTAGTCTTTCACTCTTTACTGATGTGATCCAATTAGCTCAAAACTTCATGGTCTAAAGGTTGGAGACAACAAAGATATTGAATTCTATCTCTCTCAGTGTTTATGTAAACAAAGCTTGTTAGTGAGCTATTGGTAAAGCTCCAACTAATGATCATAAAATGCAAGCTAAGAGCAGGTTATGAAATTTATAACTTGTTTTGTTTATCATATATATATATATATATATATATATATATATATATATATATATATATATATATATATATATATATATATATATATATAATCTTTTTTGAGAAAAAGCAATAATAAATTTAATTTCAAATATACATTTTATACTATGTATATAGTATACACACAATGCATATAAATTAAAAACAACAGAAACTTTGAATAATAAGTGATATTAAGTGTCTTATTATTTATCTTGATGAATCAGATTTCAAAATCAATCATATACACTTTAATTGAAAAATGTTCAGAGTAATTACCATTTAATATCTTTTTTTGTTTGGAAAATTGACAGTTATCTGATGCACCTTTATTCATCTCTGCATGTTTTGAATCAATATTTAAGGTGGCTTTCAAGATGAACACATGAATTTGGAAAACATTTGAAATTGATTTTCTTGAAGAAATATTCTCTTATCCTGGTTGTGCCATGATTGACCAATTGAAGATGATACAATTATTTGAAATGTTTTAGATAATTCTTATGTTGATTTCCAGGAAAAGAATATCTATTTGTTTTCAGGTTGATTCTTCCAATGAATGTAATCACTGGAAAGGTTTAAGCAGGAAAATCAAATTCACCAGTTCACAACATTTTATCTATTCTGTCATTTTTAATAAAATTGGTACAAATAAAGTTTTTCATTTACATTAGGAAAGAAAAATTAATGGATATGACAGCAACAAAATTTGTCATCTTTTTTAATGGTGATTTTCAATCTTCTGTAAGTTACTATGGCATCCAGCTTACTCTTTCATATGCCACTGATATTAACATTATTTTTAGCATAACTAATGAACTTAAAAATGTTTTACAGCTGTTAACAGAAATGATATATAAATATGGACTAGGTATGCTTGACAATTTATGATATATATATATATATATATATATATATATATATATATATATATATATATATATATATATATATATATATATATATATATAGTAATGGAACATAAAAGTATTAAGATAAGGAAGTCCCTAAATGTTGGTAGGCTAATTGTAATGGTAAATATGTAAATCAATATAAATGAAGAAAGATGAATAAACAGTGGATAATCAATGTAGCATATCATATAGGCCATAAGTAAAAAAAAATGATGTGGCCTAAATTATTGAGCAGCATTTATAATGAAAAACACAATTTGAAACTCTATATGTAATCAACAATCATTAATTGACTAAGACTCATGATGATACAACATTTATAATGGAATACTTATCTCTTAAACTATTTGATTTATAAATTCAATCTATAAATTGCACCATTTATAATGAATAGACTACATTATAAATAAAGAAGAGATTTGGATAAGAGATACCTATGAGGCACCCATAAATTAATCAGGTTTCATAGTAACTTGCCAACTATAATAAATGCATGTGCCATGCAAGAAGAAAGAACATATCTTCCATCATTCAACTCAATATAAATATAATACAGATAAGAAGTGTAATACCTATTTGATAGCATGTCATATATATATATATATATATATATATATATATATATATATATATATATATATATATATATATATATATATATATATATATATATATATATATATATATATATATATATATATATATATATATGAAATAAGAAAGTGTGCAGGGGTGATGTGGAGAAGAGAAGCTAAAGATCAGAGAAGATGGATTAAACTTGGAGAGACCTTCATCCTGCAGTGGATTGATAATAGTTGATAATGATGATGATATATATATATATATATATATATATATATATATATATATATATATATATATATATATATATATATATATATATATGTTAATTTCTATTTTAAGATTCCTATGTAATCTCAGTAAATGTAAATGATTGTGTTATTAATTAAATGAAAAGCAAACCAGCCTTTGGGGCTTTTATATAATTAAAAAGTCAGATAAGAGAATAAAAAAAATTAGAATGTCGAATAGAAGCAGTAACCAACACTCAGACCTTAATGAAAATCATTAGAACAGAAAACTGTGTTCAATGAATCTGGAGGATTACTATAAAAAGAAACAACTCAAATTGAGAGTTAGTTCCAGCTTGATTTTTTTTGAGAAGGGTGAAAAGATGCACTTTTCACTCTCTATTTTCAATTGAAGTGACTGTTAATTTATGAATGGCACTATCGTAGACCCAAATCATTTGGGTCCTACAATAAAATAGTACTAGGATTGAAACAGCTAAGACCATCTCTGGAACAACAGACTGGACTTCCATGAAAGTATGACCAATAAAGACTTTGTGAGAATTAGCACCAGGGACCAAGAGCTTTTGTACTGTAAGGTATGAACTGTAAAATTTTAAAAAAGTAATTAAGAACTTTCATTTAGATTTGACAAGCTTTTAATAATCAACTAAACCAAATTTTTAAAATGAACTTTAATCTGACTGTTGAGATTTCAAAATCAATTATTAATGTTTAATTTTATATATTTGAGTTTGCTAATTTAATCATTTCCAATTTTTTATTAATATTTATTGATTAAATTATTTGAATGTATTTAAATTTAAGTTGGGTGTAGATATATTCATTAACGTTTAGTTATTTTTTATTTTTTTTGATTTTCATATTAAAATATATAGATATCGGTAAATATGACACCTTATGCTGAGTGTCCAAACATTAAGTTATTGGTGTAAATGCGGCACCTTATGATGAGTGCCATTGGGTTTATTGTAAATTTCCCTCTGCAATTTCATCAATGACTTTATATTTAATCATTTATGTTTATTTTGAATGGGTTTTAATTTTAGGCTATTTATCTCATAGTTAGGTCAATGCTAATGGAGGGATATATGGGTATTTATATCAATGTAATGTGAAGTGTGTTTAGCACACAGGGCAAAGCCCAATTGAATGCATGACCCAAAGATGTAGTCATTGCATTGCAATGGATGCAGATGTATTTCCTGCGCCATTGACCCCTTTTTTTAGCTCTATGGATAGGGAGTATAAGTTGGCAGATAGACCACTCCCCCCATATGTAGCACTTCTCTTTAATTATTTTATGTACATGATTCCTTCACCAGACAGATGCACATTCCTGTACTGGATGAGGATCATGTCCTTCAAATAATATCACACTGTCAGATGCACATTCCTATCAGCATGGTTTTATGCTAGCATCTTCATATTGCATTGGTTATATCCATATATCTGGAAGCAGGCATTGGTTTGGCTACATACTTTTAGTCTGAGATTGAATGATTGTTTTGAAAAGTTTGAGTAATCTATGTAGCAATCTATACTCAACATTATAAAACACACTTTTATAAAATGTCCATCTGTGTGAACTTTCTTAAATAAGAAGTTAAATTAAAAAAAAAAACATAATAGTAAAGATAAATTTTATTCCTCAAATTTTAAATATTTATATACGTGTGTTAATAAATGTTTTGTGTGTTAATTACTGGCAGTGGCTTATTATTATTATTTTTTTTTAAATATTAACTTATTTTGAGAATATAAATCTTTATTAAAACTTATAAGAATTTATATTATAAATTATCTCTGCATCTCCCTGAGCTAGTGGCATGGGCTGATGGTCATGATAAAATATATATGTAAAAGTTGTATCTTTAACAGCACGTATCTGCCTACTATATAAATTTTTCAGGTTCCAATAGCCTGGTGGCGCCTTGTGCAGCAGATGCGGGAAGACTCCAAATTTTCAATTACCCTGACCATTATAATATATGTGTATATTGTAACATTTATTTATATATGTTACAAATATATTGGCATTTGGTAAAAGCTAAAAAAGTAAATTTCGATTTTTTTTTGATTAGTATAAATTTTGTTAAGAGCGTACAATGAAAGTTAAATTATTCTTCGATATTTTTTTTTAATTAGTAATAACGTAATTGGAGAGAACAAAAAAGAATTCCAAAAGCAAGTAAAAAGATAAGCTAAAAGAAAAATATTTCTAGCTAATTAAACATGGCCGAAAACTTGATAAGAAAATAGAGACTTTAGTACCTAAAATTTTAAAAAACTGTATAAGATTAGAAAGGCATGGTACGAGCATGCGCAGAAGCTCTAAAACTGGATATAAAAAGGAGGGATCCGGTTGAAGGAGCGTCTTGTTCGTTTTATTTCGCTAGTTGGTCTTGGATAACATTTAATATGTCCAAGATCACTCGTCACCGAAGGAATTCGGCAATGTCGCAGTGAACCGGAGCCCCTGAAAACATCAGACCTAATGATGTACACCAGGAAAAGCCTTCGTGACCAACTGGGAAATGGACCACAAGAACAAGCAAGAACCAAACGGCCGAGCTCATTATTACAAAAAAACTATGCATAGTTAGCTACAACCTTCGTGAATTCACAAAGCTTACCGGTAAGTTAAGAATAATTATCCTGATTGTGACAAAGTTAACTAGTTAAAACTACCCGTAAAATTATACGTATAAAAAGAATCCCGATAGTGACTTTATATTTCTATATGAGAGACTTGTAATTAACCAAGAACCTTTTGCTTATTTCAAATGATATTGATATTTTCTACATATTTTCCACCTAAATTAAATGTGTTCTCTCCAAAATATTAAACAATATTTAACCTAGAAATGTTTTATTTTGTTAGAATAAAAGAGATTATATTTTTATCAACATTTTTTTTATTGTGCGTTATTAATAGAAGTTATTATTTTTTATTATTAAATTTGTTTTTAGTGAAATAAGATTTAAACGTAAGTTACCTTTGCCAATATGCTTCAATACGCCAGGGCTAATAATCGTAACAAAATCATTAATTCTCATTACGGTAGAATTACCGTCCCTTAAAAAAAAAGATATTACAAAAGAATCTTTTTATTTTTCTTTGTCTTACAACTTGCGAGAGGTGCTGGCGACATATTTCAGCGGATTCTTAGGAGTCCTGGCGCCCATAGTAAATAAAATTAAAAGTTGATTTTTGTCAATAGCACAAATTCGTAACAATTAATAGGCTGGAGTTGATCAGGAAAAATGCTGTGTTAAGAATAGAAATACAACTTTCTTTTTTTTTCCCTTGATACAGCTTGATCAACTCACGCTCAAATATACATTTGGGGCGTATAGTGGTCTAGTAAAACGGAAAACGATACAATGGCGACCCAACTTGGGCTTCGATTTAAAAACCACGACCTGAGAAAATCTAAAAACGGCATAAAATTGAGTATTTAAAGGTCTGTAGCCGGAAAAGAAATTATGATTTTTTTTGAAAAAAGAAAAGAATTATAAGAAAAAAAAACTAACTAATTAAACCCAGATTATTAAAATATGAAAGAAGATATTTTTTTAATATGACTTCCAGAAAAAAAAAAATATATATATGTATATTTTTTTATATATGTCTAAAAACACGATCGTGGCTGATGTAGACGTAAGTCACAAGTATTTGACCGGGTAGGCGGTTACTGAAGAGGGGAATAACATAGCCCCGAGTCCTTATCCGCAGTATATGAACATAAGACCGTCTTTAAATGCTCGTCAGACTATTTCTAGCAGAGATCCCAATAAAGGGGAAGGCGGATCAAGTTGGACCAAGTTGCCACGGGCCTGTAAGACTCAGAACGATGAGCAACGCTCGTTTGTGCTTATAACTTGGGCTTCTTATTAGTAATAGTACACTAAAGCGGATAGGACACAGATGAATGTTGAAATATTTTCCATTCCCGCCGTGTTAGACCTAAAAGTGGGCATTAAAGCCGAACGTCGCTTGTGAATGAGTCTACACAATATATCAGCACGCTACTACAGAAAAAAAAAATACGAATTTAAAAAAAACTTAAGAATAAAATTAGTGTAAACCCCTATTTTATTCTCATCTCCTGGCACTGGTGGTATTGTAACATTTATTTATATATGTTACAAATATATTGGCATTTGGTAAAAGCTAAAAAAGTAAATTTCGATTTTTTTTTGATTAGTATAAATTTTGTTAAGAGCGTACAATGAAAGTTAAATTATTCTTCGATATTTTTTTTTAATTAGTAATAACGTAATTGGAGAGAACAAAAAAGAATTCCAAAAGCAAGTAAAAAGATAAGCTAAAAGAAAAATATTTCTAGCTAATTAAACATGGCCGAAAACTTGATAAGAAAATAGAGACTTTAGTACCTAAAATTTTAAAAAACTGTATAAGATTAGAAAGGCATGGTACGAGCATGCGCAGAAGCTCTAAAACTGGATATAAAAAGGAGGGATCCGGTTGAAGGAGCGTCTTGTTCGTTTTATTTCGCTAGTTGGTCTTGGATAACATTTAATATGTCCAAGATCACTCAGTCACCGAAGGAATTCGGCAATGTCGCAGTGAACCTGGAGCCCCTGAAAACATCAGACCTAATGATGTACACTAGGAAAAGCCTTCGTGACCAACTGGGAAATGGACCACAAGAACAAGCAAGAACCAAACGGCCGAGCTCATTATTACAAAAAAACTATGCATAGTTAGCTACAACCTTCGTGAATTCACAAAGCTTACCGGTAAGTTAAGAATAATTATCCTGATTGTGACAAAGTTAACTAGTTAAAACTACCCGTAAAATTATACGTGATAAAAGAATCCCGATAGTGACTTTATATTTCTATATGAGAGACTTGTAATTAACCAAGAACCTTTTGCTTATTTCAAATGATATTGATATTTTCTACATATTTTCCACCTAAATTAAATGTGTTCTCTCCAAAATATTAAACAATATTTAACCTAGAAATGTTTTATTTTGTTAGAATAAAAGAGATTATATTTTTATCAACATTTTTTTTATTGTGCGTTATTAATAGAAGTTATTATTTTTTATTATTAAATTTGTTTTTAGTGAAATAAGATTTAAACGTAAGTTACCTTTGCCAATATGCTTCAATACGCCAGGGCTAATAATCGTAACAAAATCATTAATTCTCATTACGGTAGAATTACCGTCCCTTAAAAAAAAAGATATTACAAAAGAATCTTTTTATTTTTCTTTGTCTTACAACTTGCGAGAGGTGCTGGCGACATATTTCAGCGGATTCTTAGGAGTCCTGGCGCCCATAGTAAATAAAATTAAAAGTTGATTTTTGTCAATAGCACAAATTCGTAACAATTAATAGGCTGGAGTTGATCAGGAAAAATGCTGTGTTAAGAATAGAAATACAACTTTCTTTTTTTTTCCCTTGATACAGCTTGATCAACTCACGCTCAAATATACATTTGGGGCGTATAGTGGTCTAGTAAAACGGAAAACGATACAATATATATATCCTTTAATTGTTTATAATTTTTTTTTTTTAATTTATAATGCTATAATTGATGTTAATAATGGATTCTCCCAACCTTTACAATATATATTCAAGATTTTAATATACATGCATATTAAAACTTCAATCTATATATAGAAAAAGATCAAAATGTTAAAAATTTAATAATAAAATTTGTAAAAATAAAAAAAAAATCCAATGTATTTGATATCAAAAACTGAAAAGTATACACATAAAAATAATATTATATTACAATTATTCCACTGAAACAGGAGTAAACAAATAGAAAGGAGAAATTATAAACATATTAGAAGTCTGTCTGTCTGTCTGTCTATCTATCTATCTATCTATCTATCTATCTATCTATCTATCTATCTATCTATCTATCTATCTATCTATCTATCTATCTATCTATCTATCTATCTATCTATCTATCTATCTATCTATCTATCTATCTATCTATCTATCTATCTATCTATCTACCTATCTACCTACCTACCTACCTACCTACCTACCTCCCTTCCTACCTACCTACCTACCTATCTATCTATCTATCTATCTATCTATCTATCTATCTATCTATCTATCTATCTATCTATCTATCTATCTATCTATCTATCTATCTATCTATCTATCTATCTATCTATCTATCTATCTATCTATCTATCTATCTATCCATCTATCTTTTTCTATCCCAATATATATATATATATATTAAAATATAATATTCAATATTATTTGTATTTAAATATTAAAATATAACAACAATAATATTCTGTAATTCATTAGTAAAGTCATCTTGAAGGTTTCTTAGCTGTTTTTGTTTCTGAATATTTTATTAAAGAAAGTTGACAATTGAATCATAGCAGAATTTTTAAAAGTGTCACTTTTATATTTTGATATTTAAAACCTCATTAGTATTTCTTGCATTTTCATTATTGATTATTTAACATGTCATGCAAAATATTTCATCCTATGTTTTTTAAAAAAATAATCAATATGTCTGCTCTGTTATTGTTGTTCTTTTATTAAGAAAATAATCATAATATGAATAGTAGGGTTATAGATTCTTTGCAATAAAAAACTACAACTATCTATAATAAAGTTCCTCTAACAAATCCATAAACTAAACATATCAAATAAATAAAAATGAATTTATTGTTCCTAAACTACTGTTATATAATTTCTGGAGACAAAGTTTTGATTTTTTTATGTACATTACACATTTCAGCATAATGCACTCATCAAATATCAAGTAGAACTATTCTTTCTACTTATAGGCTTTGATTTAGAGAAGTGTTTACCAACCGTGTTTCACAGAGTATTGGTGTTCTATAAGTATTTCAAGAGTGTTCTGTGATAAGGCTGGACCTATTTTATAATATTTAATTTTATATTGATGCAATTATGTTTATAATTTAATATTTAAAAATCTCAATTTAATTATATTCTAAAATATTTTGATTGTTATTATTTTAATTATACTTTTTAACATTGGCAGCACATTGATTGTATGCAGGAAACTCACAGCATTCTGAAACTCATCTGGACAAGTCAGATTGGTTTCATATCAAAAGTGAATTTGAACATCACATGGGACAAGTGTGTTTCTGACCTAATTTTTATGCTCTTGCTCCAAATTCTACTGCTATACCCTTATCTCTGTGATTACTACTGGAAGAACAGAGGATAGTCAGATATTTAGCTATCTGTACAGTTTGTTATAGTTTGTTTTTGTCTTTGTTTTCAAACAGAGGTGGTACATGCATAATTATTAAACAATTAAAATTCTATTAACAACAATCTATTAACAAACAATTGTACATTAATTAAATATATATGTAATTATAATTTATAATAAATTTTATATTTTTAGAAATGATGGATAGATTTATCATAAGAAAAAAATAATTATAATACTAAGTTCAAGTGATAATAATGAGAATGAACAGGCAACCAGTTTAAATGAAAAGCTCAGCTTTTATAAAAAATGTAAAATTAGCCATCATTATATGGATGAATATATGAATTATGGTTTTATATAGACAAGTGATAAATCTTAACCAATACCATTATATGGACTTAAACTTGCTATTAGTGCAATGGCTCCTGCAAAATTGAAACAACATTTTACAACTAAGCAGGGAAATTTTATTTAAAAAAAAAGATTTTTTGAGAAACTTTTAAATATAAAAAAACAATTAAACAATGTATTTTAAAAAATTGTAAAATCATCAGATAAAACTCAGTTAGCATCATACAAAATAGCAGAATTAGTAGCCATGAGACAAAAACCACATACCATTGTTGAGTCACTAATTTTATCATCATGTTGTGAAATCATAAATATTATGTTTGAAAAAGATGCAAAGAAAAAGCAATAATGAAAATACTATTTTAAATAATACTATTCAAAAAAGAATAGTTGATATGGCATGTGACATTGAAGGCAGACTTGCAAGTAAACTTCACAATACATACTTCACTTTTCAAATTGACAAATCCATTGATATCAATGAAAAAAGCCATTTTATATGGATTTATTAGATTTTTTAAAGAAAATAAAATAGTCAATGAATTTTTGTGTTGAAGGGAGTTATTAGAATAATGACAGGAGAAGCTATTTATAATCCAGAATTTAATATACAGAAAAAGAAGAGCTTATATCCTTATCATCTGACTGCACTTTGAAAATCAAACACACTGAAATGAGTCTTGATAAATTCCAGATGTCTAACAAGAATATCCAAAAATATTAAAAAAAGCCATAGAAATTTTATGTTTTTCAATTTCATTATGTGAAATAGGGTTTTCTATGTTAACCAACATAAAAACTAACAAAAAAGAGAAAAGTTAACAAATTTAGAAGAAGAATGAGAGTGGTCTTGTCTTGTATACATCCCAACATAGAAGAAATATGTAAAAACATTAGGTACAAGTTTAACATTCAACAAATATTAAAATATAAAAATAAATAATGATATAAAATTGTAAGTTCCCAATTTTAATTTAAGAACTGATGATAAACTTATTTCATTTTAACGTAAGTGTTCCATCTAAAAATTTTCCTCATAACAGTGTCTTCTATGTGTCATAGCATCGGGTGGGATAACATGGCGGCTGCGATACCTCTCAGCTAAAGTTGGGAACTACTGATTTAGAGTATAAGTGTATGTAGTAATAGCAGTTTTTGAGAATATTGCAACACAACTTTTTTCAAAATTCATTACCATAATATTGTTTTTACATTACACTCAATAACTGTTAATATCTTTTTGTAGTTTTTATTATACTCAATATTCATAATTGTTTTATACAATTTTACATCACCAACAAAGCACAAATCATTGCTTTACAAAACACATTGACTCAAATCAGAACAATATACTAACAACATCAATGATTCAAAATATTACTATTCCACACATAAGGTTTAATAAACAGATATTCACTATATTTGAAATAAAAAAAGACAAACATTGCAGTGTCTGACACTACAGACCAATATAATACAATTTAGATATTAAAATACAGTGGATTACCCTGTCAAAAGCTTTACTCAGGTCAAAATATATTATAGGCAGGATAATCTTTTATCAAAACAATTTGCAATAACATTCTGTTTCATATAAAACCCTGCAAAATGTAAATCCATGTTGTATTTTTGGCATAAAATTAACTAATGTAATAATCAATTAATTATGTATTAATTTTTCAAAATCTTACTTGCTACACATAACAATAAAATTGTCTCAAGATTATCAATGCATTCTTGCCTTAATTTAACTATAGTAATTACCTTAGTGTATTTCCATAAGATAGAAAATTTTTACATCAGTTTCTAACATATTTTTAGTATTGCTTTATAACAATCTATATTTTCTATCTTATGGAAATACACTAAGGTCATTATTATAGCTAAATTAAAGCAAGAATGCATTGACAATCACTTTCTAATATATTTTTAATCTTATCACAATCTTTTTAAAAACATACTGGAATATTATTACACCCATTGTGTGTATATATATATAAGACATATTTTGCGGGTTCACCCGTGTTAAAAAATTTTTAAATATTGATATTCTGACGTTTCAACTTGGTCAAACAAGTCATCCACTGGGTGATAAAAGGTAGAAAGATGGTTGTAGAGGCGCTACAATTACTGATTTGAATAAACGTTAAAGTTCCACCAATAGCAAAAATGTTAAATTTAAGAATGTTTTTTTAAAAAACATATATATATATAGTATTATTCCTAGGAGCTTCTGTGTAATAAAATATATAATGGTGAAATAGCTGATGTTTTAGAACTTTTCTTAAAGCTTATTCTTTCTCAAATCATAAGAATGTGTGTGGTGAGCTGTAAAATCGATATTTTTTCTTTTATTTTCTCCTCATTCTTAAATTCTATTATTGGTTGAGAAGTTTTAAAAAATACTTTAACCTCCAATAGTTTTTTTCTAAATATTATTAATTTTTTTTAATTCACACTTTTCATTTATTCTCTTAGACTTTAGCTGTCTCTGATCATATTGTTCAATTTTTGCAGAATATGTGTTTAATTAACATTGATTTCACAGTTTATTAATTTAATGTGAGAATAAATGGCTGATAAATTGAATCTTTCTCTAATGACCAAAATGTGTTCTTCCTTTTTTACATTTATTCTACAATTCATCTGTCCATTATATGAATGTAATCAAACTCCTAAGAGCCTAAGAGCATAAATGAAAAGCATGAATTGAAGAAAATTAACAATATTTGGAAAAAGCTATTGGAGAATAAAATATTTTTAAAACTTCTCAACCAATAGAATTTAAGAATGAGGAAAAAATAACAAAGAAAAAAAATTTTAAATTCCACCACTAAGGAAAGTATTTGTTATTGTACTGAAATGTCAACTATTTAGCTACTATATTTTTATTACACGGAAGTTCTGGAAATAATACTGTAATTAATTTATCTTTATATATTATTTTAAAATTGCTTTTATATCAGTATACCATCAGCAAAAAAAAATTCTGTTAGAGATTATAAATCTCTCTCACTACTATCAGCATTCATCAAAACATGCTGATTATACACTATTAATTGTATCAGTGATTGAAGAGAAATAACCAGAAAAGTTATTAGGTGTGAAATGGTTTCTGCTAGAAGTTATTCTAGTTTCATTTCTAAATGTTTTTTTAACATGGAACTAAAAGCAATCAGATAAGATTTAATTCTTGTTTCTAGATAATTAACATAAGTTTTAAACTCCATCAATTCTTGGATTTTAATGAATCCCCTAAAATTTACAAAATTATTTTTAATCTGACTGAATAACTTATGATGTTTATTCTTTTATTATAAAGAATTATTTTTTAAACAAATGAAAATAAATTTTCAAAGAAGTTGTAAATGTTGGTATCCATTTGAAATGAACCTGTTATTTGCATTTGTAGCATCATATATATTTCCTTAATTAGTGTTTTGTTTTTGTTACTATTACTATTTTCAGTAGCATTGATCTATTAAAAATTGAAAACTATATAAAACTTAAGTTTACATTTTAAGGGATTAAAATTAGCTAAACTAAATGTAACATATAATTTTTTACATCTCATTACCATATATTAAACCAATAATTTTTTGAAATCATTCAACCTTTGTCCCTTGGTAATTTCATAATTATTTAATTCCAAACTTGTGTCAAGGGACATATAATATATTTACTCCACACAAATTATATTTTTGTTGTTATAGTTAATGAGAATTTCTCCAGATATTATTATCATCAATTATAACAAATTCTATTCATGCTGAATCAGTATAATCAAGTTTGTTTTTTTCTCTGTTAAAAATATAGTTTCTAACTGATAATAGCACCTGTCTCCTTTTGAAATGTGCATTTATAAGATAATGTCTAAATGTTATATCTGGACCAACTGATGATTGCTAGTTTAGCATGAAATACGTATATTGGTGATTATTTATTTTTTCAGCATATGTGTGCATGAGTGTATCAGTGTTATTAGATAGAGTGGAGAGTGATGGGTCGTGTGAAAGTCTGTGCTCATATACCCTATATATTACATATATAGACACAGGTATATAATAAGCCTGTGTTTCAGTTATTATATATCTATTATAAATAGTTTGTTAAATATTAAAAGGAGTGCGATTAAGACAAATTCTTAAATAATAATTAAAACGTGTTTTTTATTATTATACATATTTGTTTTATTACCATGTGCATTAACAAAATGTACTCTATGTTTAGTTTTAATTTTTTTTATAAAGTCTAGTAATCATTATTACATTAGTATAACAATGGCTTGATCATTACATTTGTAAATAAGATTTTTATTTAATATTCCATACAATGAATAAAATTACATTCCTTCAAAATGTGGAGACTATAATAGCCATAACTCACTCGTTCACAAAAATGTAGAATGCAGAATAACATTTCAAAATGCCAAATTTTAATATATCACTATTGGCTGTAGTTTTTACTTGTATAGGCAGATATTTAATTTTATGTAATTCTGGAATAAAATCTTATCAAAGCATTTGTATCTTTCCTTCAGAGGCACTGCTATGATTTTGCTATTATCTAGATATCACATAATAATTTTGCTCATTGCTCTTTTATATCATTTATTTAAAAACATTTTTATGATTATCATTATAAACCTATTATTATAAAGTGCTGAAAGCTTTGAAATCATTCAAACAGAAGTCAATCTCTGATAATCTGCTATTTTTTAAATATTATAAATCTCTGTGCACTCTCCCACTGGTAAGAATTTAAAAAAACTTAAGTGAATCACTTAAGTTTAGAGTGTACATTCTACATACACCACCTCTTACAGACAATGCTTAAATCATTCACTTAAGTTTAGAGCATACATTCTATATACGCCCACTCTTACAGACCATGCTTAAATCAGGACTTGAGTTTATTGTGTGCCTGATGTTATATTCAAATATTCAATTGTACAAATTATTTAATCCATCACAGGAGAAAGACAGTGATTCATTTTTAACCACCTATGATTAGACAAACGTGACTTATAAATTTAAACCTATTATTATAAAGTGCTGAAAACTTTGAAATTATTCAAATGGAAGTCAATCTCTGATAATGCACAATTTCTTAAATATTATAAATCTCTGTGCACTTTTCTGCTGGTAAGAATTTAAAAAACTTAAGTGAATCACTTAAGTTTAGAGCATACATTTAAGCATGATCTGTAGGAGTTGGTGTATATATAATGTAAACTCTAAACTTAAGTGATTCACTTAAGTTTTGTAAATTCTTACTGGCGAGAGAGGACATGGAGGTGTATAATATTTAAAAAATAGTGCATTATCAGAGATTGACTTCCATTTGAATAATTTCAAAGTTTTCAGCACTTTATAATAATAGGTTTACATTTATAAGTCATGTTTGTCTAATCATAGGTGATTAAAAATGAGACATTGTCTTTCTCTTGCGATGGGTTAAATAGATTTGTACAATTGAATATTTGATTATAACATCAGGCCCACAATAGACTCAAGCCCTGATTTAAGCATGGTCTATAAGAGTTGGTGTATATAGAATGTATGCTCTAAACTTAAGTGATTCACTTAAGTTTTTTAAATTCTTACTGGCTGAAGAATGTGTGGAGATTTATAATATGTAAAAAATAGTGCATTATTGGAGATTGACTTCTGTTTGAATGATTATCATTATAAATAATATTTAAAATATTTTCTCTGAATAATCATCATTAATTTTTTCTCTTCAGTGTATGATATAATAATAAAAAATCTATCTTCCATTTTATTATTATTGTAGTTATATGATTTATTTTGAATTACTAATTTTTCCGTTATGACATCAGTCCATTTTTTCTTGCAACACAACATGTACTCATTATTCATTTTATCCTTTGTTTAATCATTTTATTTTTTATTTATTATTTACAGGAAATTTAAGGATCTTTAAAAAGTATAGTATTTTAGTTAGTTCAATGTTATTATTATCATTAGAAACAATAATATCATCTTTTTTAAAAATTGGAAGAAGAAATAGCAAGATATGGAGAAGAAGAAAAAGAAGAAAATATTTAATTCAATTTTTTTTGAAATATATTAATTTTATCTAATTAAGACAATATACTATTATATATCTTTTTGTCCTAACTAAATATTTAACTATTGTAGAAGAAAGTAATATGTTTTATACTGATTTTAAAAATGCAAAATTATGTCATTTATTATAACATAAATTAAAATGTATTAAAATAAGAAACCATTTACCTATGGAAGTTAAAAAAATATAATGAAAAAAATGGCTTTGCTAGTAATAGATCCTGTATTCAACTAAATTTTTTAAAAAAGCATGCATGAAATTGTATAATTTCTCTACAGTTTATTGAACTGAAAATTCAACCCTACTGTTTCAACTCTACCTTATTGCAATTAATCATCAACACAGAAATAAAGACCATCCTTTTTAATCATACATTCATTATTTTAGAATAATGTTCAATATTCAGTATATATAAATTTCCATTTCACCATGCACTCCTGAAACATGTGAACACAGACATCTGCAGAAGATATATGACTCCCAAGAAGGACATTTCATGTTAAATCAGCACTTATTTATTGGTCCAGATCACATTCTCTTGCATGTGATTTCATCATTTTTCCAATATTTGTCAACTAAATGATTACAGTCTGTTAAACTGGCTTCTGCCACTACTTTGACACTAATTATTACAGATAAATATTTTAATGATTATTACTGATCCATTATTAAACTATTTTTTTCTTCTAATTTAGATATAAGCTATTTATTTCCCGTCCAAGGATGATGGTTCACTCTTCCACAAAATGGTAAAAGTTTACAGAAATTATTTTACAAAATAATAATGTAGTGAAAGTTTTAAATAGACAGCATAAGCATAGAAAGTCACATGTTGATACTTCTATAAAATTACAGACATTATTCTTGAACTGAGACTTAAAGTTAACATCTAATTGGGATAATCTCTAGTTTACTGATTAGTAAAAAATATTATTTGATTTATCTAAAAAAAGTTTTTGCGAAAGATGTGTAGTAAAAAAAATTTGACACTTGTAAATCAAATTGTTTGGTATTATTAAAGCTGTACAAATGATAAAGATATGGTGTGAGAGATTGCTATCTAGATTATATTTGCTGAATGGTGATTTAGTATAAAATGTGCATCTTGGAAGTTATGTGTTATTTTTATCTTTGCTAAAATATTTTAAGTAAAATGTGTTGAAGTGGAAGTTATGTAATACTCCATAAGTTTATGTTTAAGCTTGGTTGAGAAGTTAAGGTTATTCCAAATTGTATGCACATGAAATAGGATAATTTGACTTATCTGTGCTGATAGATGGCTGAAATTGCATTGATATGAAATGAGGGATGCAATGATAAAGCCACAAATTTTGAAAATATATTGGTAACCAATTAACAATTCGTGTGTTAAATATCCTTCCTCATCCTTTGCATAATTCAATATTGAAAAATAACATATTGTATTAATAGTGTTTTCTTGATATTCACGATGATATTTTAAAACATTTATATATAAAATCAATGTTTCGTATTATGCATAACAAATACAGTTATTACATATGAATAGATATGTGATTAACATGTAAATTATTATATTCTTATTGTTATAAGATAATGTGAAAATGTATATTTAATAAGCTTTTATAAAAAGTTAATTATGGATTATTTGTATGAATTTACATTGTGATGTATATATTCTGATGCATTAATCAATTTAAAAAAATTGTAAACAAGAACTAATCAGAATTAAAACAAAAAGTGTGTATATATACACATATTAGAACAGAATAAAATAAAAAAAACAATACATAATATTAATACAATATGTGAACTTTAAATATGATTCTTAGTCATGATACAGCGTCATTATTTTATTATAAAACTGGGGCCACACATATAATTGTAATGCAAATTATAGAAAATTTTAACAGTAAAATCTGTTATTGAATAATATTAACTTCTTGAATAGCAAGAGATTCTGCTGAGAGTAAAATGTATAAAATACCTAAACTAGTATTTAAATATATTTAATCAGTAATAATAATACCAATAATAAAAATTACCGATCTGATATAAATATTCTCTAACAACATAAGATCATTTTATCTAATTATATATATATATATATATAGTGTGTGTGTGTGCGTGTGTGTGTGAGCGAGAAAAACAAAACAATAAATGCAGTAATACTGTTTAAATTATATATATATATGTGCGTGATTTACTTATATGTAATTGCTAAATTGATGCAGTTAAAAACATACATATACGCACATATATGTACTTTTATATAAAAAAAATACATTATTTAATTACTTATTTACCTTTAAATTTTAGTTAAATTATTTTAGCAATACATAATTTTATTTCTAGGCTTGCATATAAAATATAAACATATTGATTATTATTTTAGAATTTAGATTTCCATTTAATATTTAACAGAAAATAATTCTGTTTATAAATACATTTTTGAACATTTCCTCTTATATTTTTTCAATGTAAATTAATCAATAGTCTTTTATGAATAAAATTTTGCATAATAAAATTTGACAAAGATTTTTTTTATACTTAACTTTAATGTCTCTTGCTTTGTTTTCGTCAATAAACTTGAAGTTTCTTAGAATTCCTATTATATGGTTTTATAAGCACTTATTAGCATTGGTTTGCTAATGTCATAAGAGAATGCACTCCTTTTATATAGATAAGTAAATGGATTTTTCTTTTTGCATTTCCTTAATACTGGAATCAATATTTTAATTAATATATAAGATGTTTATCTATTTTACTGGTTTAACTTTATGTTAAAGTAGATTTCTTTCATTTGTATATCTATAAATTAAACTTCATATAAAATATTATGAATACTAGGAGATTTTTCTGACAACAACACATTTCTTTCATCTATACTTGTATATATAAATAAATTAATTTTAGATATAGATGGTCATATAAAATGTTCTAGTTAACAAATAAAGAAAATACGTTTTGATGGCACTCAATCCATGCACAATGTGTGTAATCTGCAAGGCATAGTCATGTATGTGATCAATACAAAAGCATTGTTATGTGATGTGATGTGATGCACTGTAGCTACTCCTTAAACGAAGTCAAGAATCTCTCAGCAATTATACCAAGAAAAACTTGTTAGCTACTTAATTTTACATTCCCCAGTCTAATTTTTCCCATATTCTGCTCCATTCCATTTCTACAACATAATCTTTGTCAACTCTACAGCCTTTATATCTAAATAACCCATATCTTTTTCCAAATCCAGCATAAAAAACAATAATCTACTTTCAGTATAATCACTTTTTTAATATTTATTTTCCCATAATTCATTATATGTGCCCTTTCTGTTTTCAAGCATTTACATTCAATTAACAAATGCCTAATATTTTCTAATCCTTCCTTACATAATTTACAGATGAAATCATTCATATTTTTCCATTTACTTGTATATTCTCTTGTTGCTAAAGATCCTGTTAGAGCCTTAAACAATAAACTACTTTCCTTACTATTATCGTAAATTAACTTACACCTAATATTCTGTTTATTTCTATATATATATATTTAAACTCTTTTTACTCTCTATACTAGTTCTCCACCTCTCTAACTCCCTGTTCTTTATTAATAAATCTATTCTTTTATCCCATTCCTTACCACTATAACACTCAACAATCTTCCTAACACACTCATCCCATCTTTTGTACAAATATACTGATATAAATTTTTTATCCAAATCTTTTGCATACTGTATTACCTTTCTCACCCATCTTGTTACTTGCCCTTTACTCATAACCCAATTAAATACTATTTTAGCTATTCTTTTATTATCCATAAACTGCAATCTAGCTAACATTTTCATTTTACTTTTTGCATCTCTCATATGAAAACTTGACCATATCATTTCTCCTTGAATTGCCTCCCTTGCTGTCCATACATCGCCCTTATGTAGAAGAATGTGAGTAGTTAATAAAGTTTGATAGTTATCTAAACTGTGTGTATTTATTAATTTAGATATTATGGCCAAGAACATAACAGTATTTATTTTTTAAAAAGCTGATCTGCAAAATTATTTTTAAAAATATCTTTTATCTAATATTATTCACGTGGAAACGCATGCTTCCATGTATCTTATAAAGTCCTGATATCAACAAAACCTTCATTGATTTTACAAGCTTCTGAATTAATATATAGATTATAATTTACAGCTTTCTGGTAAAGATTTTCCAAATAAATAAATAGTCTTTCTTAAGCAATAAAAGTAAATAATATAATTGTGATGTAATAAGTGTCTTCTTTTTATTTAAAAACAACTAAAATTTATTTTCAAATTCCTTTTTAATTCAAAATATATGAAAATGTATTTTTGTAAGCTGCATATAAATGACAACCATTCTCTTAGTTTTTTACCTTTTATATGAATAATTCAGCTTTATTTTTATCAGACTCTGAATTAAATTAAATAACTTATTTAATAAAGAGACTTTTTATTTAGTATATACTTTGAAATATCAAGAATATAATTACCTATTTAATTAAAATTTCAATCAGTTTAGACTTTATTTTAATTTTTAAGTACATAATTTTTATATATCCAAATTTTTTTCTTCTTTATACATCTTAAAATATACTTGTGCACTTTTAATATTGGTGTAATTGTATACATTCTATAAATTAAATGATTCTTAAAACAAATCAATACAGAAACTAATAAAATATATATTTTAAACATTTTCTAAATACTCCCTAACTAGTCATTGTTTTTGATATTCAGATATCTATTTAAAAATCAATATTTGATACAATATCATAAATTACATCAAATAATAAATTCAAAAATAGAATACTAATCAATAAATTTATAAAATATATAAAAGTTGTTTTAATTGCTTAATTGTAATCATTATCAAATTATAACTAAATTGAGAATTATGTGATGCACCATGTTTGATGTATTTTTATGTTTATCTCCTGACAGCTTAATAAATTACTTTTTTATAAAATATATATTGTTTTTTTTTTTCTTTCAATTGTTATCTTTTTTTTTTGTCAAACATTACCATTATTAGAAACAAACTTGTAATTATGTTTCAATTAATCATCTTAAAAAATGTAAAAGATGAGCAGAAAAAATATTGTTATACATTGTGACAACATCTATATATTGTGCTATACTTATTACATAATAAATGGTGCTTAATAAAATATTTTAAAAATGCATTTAGTGATTCAATATATGAAGTCCCACAAAAGTATTTGATTCTATACATATCGTTACTTATTTGTTCTTTATAAATAATCTTTTGTATTTATAATAAATCTGTCGAAAATGGATGAAACATTACACAATTTTTAAATACTCTTCATATATATATTAACAGGCAAGCAGCAAATGTTAAGATCATGGAATTGTGGGAAGGTTAGCCATTCAAAGTTTTAGTTGACAAAGATTACTGGGATAATTGAAAGCACTCCTAAGTGGATAAAATTTTTAATTATTTAATTACTGTATTTACAAATATTCAGTTATATAATTACATATATTGCTTTGAAAAAAATACAGACATCGAATAATATATATATACACTTCATATCATTTCTACTATAAAAATCAAACAGATTATAAATTTATTTTTTGCAACTTATATTTTTTTTAAAGTCTAAAATTTTTATTTGAATATCATTAAAATTTTTAGATTTTATTATAATAAGCTCTAAAAATATTTTTTTCTTTATTTAATTTTTATAATAGATATAATTATAAAATAATATTTTAGCATTAGACCCTATGCTTCATCTACTTTAAATACTTCAATTAATTGTACAAAAAATACAAATTTCAAAAAATAAAACAATGTAAGATTGATAACTGTTTTGTAAGATGTAAGAAAGGGAATATACTTCTATATATGCATATCATTTAAAAAATAAAAATGTGTTAATAATGAAAATTTTTATATATTTGTTTGAGATGGGTTTCTTAAGTCAGTGAATCATAAGGTAATGCTTTAGTGAGCATTATCAATTATATAATGAAACTAAATTACTATAAGTAAAATATGTTGATAATACACATGGCTTAATATTGGTTCATGTAACAAAACACAAACACTAAGATTGATTTTGATTTGGCAGTATTGATAGGATGATGACAGATCAAAATAATAAAAACAGTACATAATAGAAACAATATCTATTAACAGAAAATTTAATCTGTTAAACAAATAGAAAGTGAATATAAAACCACATTAATCTTGGAGTATCACATGATTTTTGATTTAACTATTTTAAGTTGATAAAGATTATAATTATGTAATCAGAAATACTTTTATATGTTTTATGAATTAATTGATTAATATTTAAATTTTATTTTCAAATCTAATATATACTATTTATTACATATTAATTATTTAAATGATTGCCAAAATAATCAGAAATGTTGGAAAATCATAAAGTGGTGAAAAAACATTTTAAAATGCATTATATATTGCCTTTTTAAAAAAAGATTGTTTAAATTATACTTTGTATCAATTACTATAATGTTAATATCACAAGAGTTTAATTTTTCATAATTCTGTAATTTGGTCAAATTACATTTTGGTTTTTATAGAGTATATTTATGAACATTCATTTTAGATTTGTCTATTTAAACATTTGCTTATTGTAAATGTAATTCTTTATATTAACATTTTGTATGGACTTCACCAATTGTCATTCTGAGAGTAGATGCCATACAAGGATGTTGTAGAAATGCCTGAAAATCTGAAATATATATATTCCTATATTTTACATGTAAAAATATTTATATATATGAAAAACAAAAAACAAGTTAAAAACTTGCTAATGCTTGTATTTATGTCAACAGATGGCGTTCTACCAAAAACCTCATCAAGCATATGTTTACATAAATGTCAGAGCATGCATTCACTATCTCTAACTTTAATTCCACTTTCAGATCATGAATTCAAGCTATTTGCTATCATCAGTGACAGACAGGAATTTTAGAAACTAGATCTAAACACAAATTCTGAGCGTTTATGAAACAGTTTCTATTCAGCTTGCAAGCGTGAATCTTTCAGACATGTAATGTCTTCAAACTCAGCATAGCAAGCCATATAGCTACATGGGTCTGATCTCAGTTCAGCATCACCACATAGTAGAAGTCTCTGCAATATATATCATTGCTAGAAAGACCTCAAGGTACATTTATGAAAAACAAAAAACAAGTTAAAAACTTGCTAATGCTTGTATTTAGCTATCTGGGTTGCTATGCTGAGTTTGAAGACATTACGTGTCTAAAAGATTCACGCTTGCAAGCTGAATAGAAACTGTTTCATAAATGCTCAGAATTTGTGTTTAGATCTAGTTTCTAAAATTTCTGTCTTTCACTGATTATAGCAAATAGCTTGAAATCATGATCTGAAAGTGGAATTAAAGTTAAAGATAGTGAATGCATGCTCTGACGTTTATGTAAACATACACTTGATGGTGTTTTTGGTAGAACGCCATCTGTTGACATATATATATATATAAATTCTAATATTTTCATAGATAAATAAATTCATAGTATTATTTCCAGGAGCTTCCATATAATAAAAATATAAGAACTAAATAGCTGACATTTCAGTACATTAACAAGTACTTTCTTCAGAGCTTCTTTTTCAAATCATAAAAATCTGTATAGTTAGATTTAAAATCATTATTTTTTTCTTTTGTTATTTTATCCTCATCCTCAAATCCTATTGATTGAGAAGTTTTAAAAAATATCTTATGCTCCAATAGCTTTTCCAAATATTGTGAATTGAAGAAAATTAACAATATTTGGTAAAAGCTATTGGAGGATAAATTATTTCTTAAAACTTATCAACCATTAAAATTTGAGAATGAGGAGAAAATAACAAAGAAAAAAAAATAACAATTTTAAATCTCACTACCTTCATTCTTATAATTTGAGAAAGAAAAAGCTCTGAGGAAAAATACTTGTTATTGTTCTGAAGTGTCAGATATTTAGCTATTATATTTTTACTAAATGGGAAATCCTGAGAATACTACTATAAATATATACACATGAACTGTAGAAATTTCTTCAAGTTCAACAGACTTAGAATTATTTTTCAGGCAACATACTCATAACCAGCCTCACTATTTTGAAGTAGGAGATGAATAAAACACTTACCCTATATAGTAATTAATAACTTTATGTCATGCTCTTCATATATTATTTCTTCACAGATGACTTATGGCAAGACTTTAAACTTTAATAATTATTCAAAAATTATAAGATTTATAAAATGGAATTTAACTAGTAATTTATTTATTTAGCACAATGTTTTTATTTGTAATCGTCATAAGGGAATTACCCCAACACATGCGCTGTAGGAATTTATAATGCTGAGGAATAATTACATTTTTATTTGTTGAGAATATTGTGTATGTATTTATTGACTAATAAAAAGCAAACATATTAATAATAATGTATTTTACATGCTTTATTATATTAAATAAACAGAGGCAAAATTCTCCATACAATAGTGCCACCCAGTGCAAGCCAGAGTAATCATTGGATACAAAAAATAAGATTATGACTAATTATGATTGGTAATAAGTGATTTTAATCACTTGGAAAGCTGAGAAAGTTCTTTCGAAACTGCTAGTCTTGTATTCTTCTATTTGACAATTTACTATGATATCCAAAATGTATTTTATGTTGAACATTATAAAGAATATTTTGATGTGTAAAATATATTGCTTTCAACATTTTTATTTTTAGTTCAATTAGAAAAGAAAATAGATTTAAAAAACAGTATATTGTTTCCAAACCTTTAAAGTTTCTTATTTTTTCTCAATAGTTTTTATTTAATAAATACATTTCATTTAACAGTACAAATTTTATCCCATTCATAATCTCTGTTACTCAGGATTTGCTATATAAGATAATTATGTCAATTTACAGAGCATTAACATGGTTTTGATAAGTATATTTTATGTGAAAAAAATATAAATCTTACACTTTGAAATAATGACAATATAAGATGTTTATTAATTAATAAAAATAATTATAAGAGAGATCTACAGTTATGTAGACATGATTTTATATATATATTAAATCACTTACACTCATGCACGACTGCAAAATTTTATTTGTATTTATACTAGATTGCACATTTGTCAAGTATTTCTAGCAAATCACAAAATTGAAACTTACTTTGTATTTTTAGTCTCTCGAGTGCTATTACTTGTTTATTTTTAAATAGAAACCTAGAGAATGTAAATGTTAGTCTGAAAAAACTTAACTCAAGCTTTTTATTGAAATATTATGCTTTTATTAAATTTTGACGAATTAAAAAGCAATTTGAAAATAAATTTAGTAGATAATAATCTGTAACTGTGTAGCTACATATTTTAATCATCAAATTTTTTATCTATTCATTTATCTAACTAGGTATTTATCTGCTTACCTATCTATATCTACTTACCTGCATAACTATATCTATTTCTATCTATCTATTATTTATTTATCTATAACCATCCACCCATCCTCCTACTTTACTCACCTCTCTATATGTTTATTCATCAATTTATATATTTATCTTTTTTCTTAATCAGCTACCTGCTTACCTACTTTTATTCATCTATATATTTATCTACATTTAACCTCTAAGTTTTATTATTAATATATTTTGTAATGTTGTGATTTATTTATGTTGCAGTGTCATATCTCAGAAATGGTCCATTACATTGTGTATACATTTTTTAAAATACTATTAACATAAACTTATTCCTTTAAATAATGAATCCTATTTTTATTTCAATGATTCATTTAACAACAAACACCCACCTCAATTTCTCTACACATATACATTTTGGTTTTTTTCTAATTCAAAGTTTTCCAACCATCCTACTAACATATATTACCAATAGCTTAAAATCTCAAGTTTATTGAGTTTGAATTCAAGCCACACATTTCAGAACCAATTAAATAATGTAATCTTATATACTAGGCAGTCACACCTAATATCTATCAACAAAGCACCACTACACCTCTAGGCTAGAATATTTTGCTTTGATTGATCCGAATATTCATTACAAGTGTTTATACAGCTGTTCACCTATAAATAAATTATTTATTGCCACAATATTCTTGGCCAAATAAACAATTGGCAGGCATACAACAATAAACAAATGTCAAATAAGTCTAACAAGTAACAACACTGTCTATAAATGAAATAGCAATAGTAAAACACACACAAAAAATAATAAATAGATCACATTAATGGATAGGTTGAACTATATTTAGCTCAATCATATTAAAAGTTAGTATTAATATTTTTAAGAAATATTTAATATATTTGTCAGTTGATTGTTTTGATTTTCTCCTTTGAATTGATTTTATTTAGTAAATAATTGAGTTTGAATATAATACAACTGTCCATATGCTTGAAATATGCTGATATATGCATATATCACTGTAAAAGCATCACTTCTTAAATAAGGATTGACAAACTTTATTATCAGACAACTTTCACCTGCAGGATTTTTATAGCACAGGCTATGAGAGGAAACATGTAAACAATTAGAAAGGTCCACAGGTAATCCATATTAAACACACACACATACACATATATATATATATATTATATATATTAACTTACCGAATCATTCAATTGATGATTTAAAAGTAGTGATTCTTCAGGAAGGTTTTTCTTCTACAAGGGAGAGGAAACAAAAGGAAAGTTTTTTTTATTTTTAAATTCAAGACCTTAGAACCACATGGATTGAATTTAAACACTGGAACTATTACATCTCTGCATTACCTGGTCTCCTAAATGATTTTTATATGTGAGTTTTTTATGTGAAAATGTTCTTATATGAGGTTTTTTATGTAAAGATTGGTTATATGGATGTTTAATATCTGTGTTTAATTGGTATATAGATAAATAATTAGTTATTATAAATTATTGTACTTTGCACTAACTATAATTTTTGATTAAAATGTATAAGTATTTTAGTTTTTAATGAATATTAATGTGAGCACAGCTATTTTTTGTATGTGAGCATAGTCTAATTTTTGTATGTATGCACATATGTATATTTAATTTTTAATTTTGGATTTTTTATTTTTATATTTATTTTAAATAAAATTTAAGCTTGATTAGGAGGGAATGTAGTTTTTTTCTTTTTTTTTTTTGTTTGAATTTTGTCATTGATTGGGTAGATATTCTGTGTTAGATTTTGTGACCAATCAGGGGGGATTTTGTTAAATTTTTAATCTTTTACCAAATCTGTAATTTTTGATTATCACCATTTTACTGTGTATTTTTTTTCTTTCTGATGAAAACCAGTCCTCTGGTTGAAATATAATATTATTTATTGGATTTATAAGTCTTTTTTTGTTTTTATATGTATTTCCTTTGGTTAGTTTGTTATATATTAATATTTTGATATGGATTTATTATTGACTAAAGAGAGTAAGACTTTATTGTCACTTATCCACATGGCGTTCATAGGCGATTCATTGTTAAAATTTGTACATAATTTTTTTTCCAAAATTTAATACTCAAGATGGTGTACAAATTAGTTATAGATGAGGAGCTTCTATTCTGGATGGTATTGATCTGTTTAACAAGTTAATTAATAAGCATAACATTAAGTTTTTGTTCGTTCATCTTGGATCTAACAATATTTTTTCGTTTAGAAATAACGAATATGTGCATATTTTGAAATTGATTCGACATATACGTACTTATTCACCGGAGCTTACAATTATAATTTCTCAAGTTTTACCACAATTGCAGAATAAATATTACCCAATGGATCGGATTAAATTGAGAATTATTAATGAAAAAATTTTTGCATTTAATAGACATTGTCATTTTTTAAGTTATATACATCATAATGTATTTTTTTTACAGCATACGGATTTTATAAAAAGAGAGAATCTTTTTACATTTTTAGCCCGTGATGGCCGTCATTTGAACATGTATGGAGCTAGATGTTTAGTGTATGGTTTTAAATATATAATGTCATTGATGGGATGTAACAGAGTTTATAATGTAAATTCAATGTTGAGTGCGAGGGAATATAGTTTTGCTAATGTTGGAACTCAAATGGAAGCTGTGTTGACCTGTGAAATGGGGACGCAGACTGAGATATGTAATTGTCAGGAATCGCAAATTATTATACCGCATGATACTAATGGGATCCTAGTAAACGTTGAACAATCTTGCTTGCCAGGGAATGTTTTGGAGGAATCATTATGGGATAGATCTCCAAAAGTTTTTAAAGAAGATCATACTCAACGTAAAGATGATTCTTTAGACCTTTCATTGGATGATATAATTTGTAACATTTCCAAACAGGAGAACTTTTTAAGAATGACTATTTCTGATGTTCAACAGATTGATGGTTTTGCTGCTTCAGATCAACATATAGATGGTGGTAAAGGAGATCTGGGTAATTTAGAGGTAAGTGTAGTTAACCAAATAGATAATGGGTTGATAATTGGCACTGATTTTAATACCATATCTAGCGTAGATACAGAGTTTGATATTAATAGGGATTATTCTAGTAAACAACATTTACAGGGTCTAACATTAATTAATACAGGGGCAATCCCTAAACGTTTTTTAGACGTCTAAATAATAAGCAGGTTATAAGTAATTGACAAACATTACATAGTACATCGTTTCTTAAACTTAGGAAATTATATGATAAATTAGTTAGATATAAACAACATATTAGTAATTTTGCATATTTTATTAACAATAACATAATTCCTAAAGGCATCAGAATAAAAATTATTGCTAACATAGACCAATTTCCTAGGGAACTTGCAATTAAATGGGATAATACAATAAGAGAAGCATCTGTTGCATTAATACATATTTTGAAAGATGCATTTTTGGTAAGACTTAAATTAATTGAAAAATAAATTATACATTTTGGTAGTTGTAATTTAATGAATATAGATGAACAGAAGGAATTAAGGAATGGGTTTTTTTGAGAGAGAAGTTATTGGTAAAGAAATTTCATATTAAAATTTATCATTGGTTCAAAGTTATGGGTAATGAGCCAAGATTTGAATTAGTTACTAATCAGTCACAAACACTAATTAATTGTATGACTTCTGATAATCATACTGTGTCAGATATTTCTACATCGGATATGATTCCAATTGATACTGATCAATCATTTATATCATCTTCACATTCATTAGATTGTGCTGAAATGTTACCATCTGTTCTTAATAGTGATGCTGGTTTAGCATTGGTTCATAGAGTTACAGATTCTTCTGAATGCACTAACAATATTTTAGTTTCTGGAAATACAAATACTAATAAATCTAACTCAAATATTTATAACAATGACTTTTTATGTTTAGCTAATAAGAAAACAATGTGATTAATCTAACTAACATTAATCTTAGTAAGGCAGAATGTTCACTGTTAAATGAAGGTTTATCTTTTTGCCCTACAGTTCAGTCATTTTATCAAAAAAATGAATTTAAAATTCATCAGGATTTAGATAATTTTTCAAGAAGACTTAGATTAAGAGAATTTTTTGGAAACCAAGAATGTGATACTATTGGGAAATTACGATCTGATTGGACACCACCACAGCAAAGGAATGTGTTATTAGATATGTACATTGATAATGTATATCAGGATATTATTAAGGAAATTAGATTTAAACAACATATTAAGTATAAGAGTAATTTAACATTGAGAGAGATGAATGCATTATGCAGTTTAGTGAAAAGACAGGATATTATTATAAAACCAGCTGACAAAGGTGGATCAATAGTAATTATGAATAAAGATGATTATGTTAAAAAAGCTCTGGAGCTTTTAGATGATAAAATTTTTTATGAGTCTGTTTAACTAACCACTATTAATTCATTATTCAAGGGTATACTTTTTAGTTTAAAAGATATGAGAGCTAGGGGTCTTATAAATAATAATGTATATAACTTTTTAGTACCAACCCAAATTCATCCTGGTAGTTTTTATATTTTTCCAAAGATTCATAAACCTGGTTGTCCAGGCAGACCTATTGTAGCTAGTATTGTTAGTCCTACAGAAAATATTTCAGCATATGTTGATAATATTATTAAATTTATTCTACCATCATTTAATTCTTATGTTAAAGATACTACTCATTTTCTTTGTGTGTTAGAAAATATTAAATCTGAATTACCAGTTGATTGTTTTTTGGTTACTTTGGATATTGTATCATTATACACAAATATACCTCATGATGATGGAGTTGAGGCTATTAAATGTGCTTTACAAGATAGAGAGTATGATCATGGTGTTATTACTACTATGGTTGAATTAATATATTTGGTTTTAAGAAATATTTTTTTTTACTTTTGATTTTAGATACTATTTACAGAAACAAGGTACTGCAATGGGTACAAAGATGGCACCAAGTTATGCGAAAATTTTTATGTCAAAACTAGAATCCTCTATACTTGATAATGCTAAGCTGAAACCTCACACTTGGCTTAGATATATAGATAACATTTTCATGATATGGCCACATAGTGAAGTTGAACTTCATAATTTTTTAAGTTATTTAAATAATTTTAATAAAAATATTAATTTCACAATGAATTTTTCAAAATCAATTGTTCATTTTCTTGATGTTGAAGTTATTTACTCTAATAGAGTTCTTACTACTACTGTATATAGGAAACCAAATGATAATAACCGCTATCTACATTTTTATAGTAATCATCCTAAACATTTAAAGGCTAATATTCCTTATAGTCAATTTTTAAGAATGAAGAGGATTTGTAATGATGAGAAATTTCTTCAACAAAATAATAGTATTTTATATAATAGATTGCTCAATATGAGGTATCCTAAGACATTGTTGTATAATGCAATAAGGAGATCTTCTTTAATTGATAGAAAGAAACTTCTTTTATCTGAAAAGAGTAAAAAAACAATTAGATGTTCCACCATTGGTTCTTACTTTTAATAGAGATTTACCTAATATTAACTGGATATTGGCAAAACATTTTAACATATTACAGTCCACAGATTATTTAAAATCTATTTTTTTCTGATCCACCTAAGGTTGTATATCAAAAACATAGATCACTTAGAGATATACTTGTTAAAACAAATTTTATTAGTAGTTCTGTACAGGTAAAAGGGTGTTCTCCATGTGAGGATAAAAGATGTTTTACATGTAAACATATTGTTGTGACAAAAGTGGTCTTTAGTACTAAGAATCATAATTTTAAACGGTATATTCATAATTATGTTACATGTAAAAGTGTTAATTTAATATATTTGATAGAGTGTAGTAGATGTTTAAACCAGTATATAGGTGAGTCAGCAAATAGTTTACATGTTAGAATGACTAATCATAGATTTGACATTTTGCATAAGAATAAAGATAGACCGGTTTCAAAACATTTTAACTTACCGAAACATTCAATTGATGATTTAAAAGTAGTGATTCTTCAGGAAGGTTTTTCTTCTACAAGGGAGAGGAAACAAAAGGAAAGTTTTTTTATTTTTAAATTCAAGACCTTAGAACCACATGGATTGAATTTAAACACTGGAACTATTACATCTCTGGGTTACCTGGTCTCCTAAATGATTTCTATATGTGAGTTTTTTATGTGAAAATTTTCTTATATGAGGTTTTTTATATAAAGATTGGTTATATGGATGTTTAATATCTGTGTTTAATTGGTATATAGATAAATAATTAGTTATTATAAATTATTGTACTTTGCACTAACTATAATTTTTGATTAAGATGTATAAGTATTTTAGTTTTTAATGAATATTAATGTGAGCACAGCTATTTTTTGTATGTGAGCATAGTCTAATTTTTGTATTTATGCACATATGTATATTTAATTTTTAATTTTGGATTTTTTATTTTTATATTTATTTTAAATAAAATTTAAGCTTGATTAGGAGGGAATGTAGTTTTTTTCTTTTTTTTTTTTTGTTTGAATTTTGTCATTGATTGGGTAGATATTCTGTGTTAGATTTTGTGACCAATCAGGGGGGATTTTGTTAAATTTTTAATCTTTTACCAAATCTGTAATTTTTGATTATCACCATTTTACTGTGTATTTTTTTTTCTTTCTGATGAAAACTAGTCCTCTGGTTGAAATATAATATTATTTATTGGATTTAGAAGTCTTTTTTTGTTTTTATATGTATTTCCTTTGGTTAGTTTGTTTTATATATATATATATATATATATATATATATATATATATATATATATATATATATATATATATATATATATATATATATATATATATATATATATATATATATATATATATATATATATAAGGCATGAGAATTCTTACTACATTTGAACCAATGCAAAAGCAATGATAATCACTAATTTTATCTGTGAAATAAACATGGGTTATGGAAAATATAAGTAATCAAGTGCAAAAACTTAACTGAACCCAATGCTAAATAGAAATAAATACAAGGCCAAATAGATAAATAAACATCTCCATGGTTTCTAAAAAAAGATCATTTAACACAAGTCAATAATATCTGTTTCTTACAGGCATGTATGATATAAACACAAAAACTGCCCTTACATTAAATGATTTATCATATATATATATATATATATATATATATATATATATATATATATATATATATATATATATATATATATATATAATAAAAAAATCATTACACAAGCATCTGCATACATCAAGTAAAAATATGAATTTGTCAAGTTAAATCACTAAACATCACATGATCACCATTTTTTTGCTTGCTCATAATTGTTATTAAAACAGGCAAAACTCTCCATACAGTAGTATGCACTACATAGGGATTTTATGCACAAGCCTTCTAGCATCCATTGATTACTCTGGCTTGCACTGAGTGGCACTATTGTATAAAATAGTTTTTCCTGTTCTAATATGTCACATTCCGAGACATTAAATTAACATATATTTTAAAAAAATATTAATCCCAAGTTTTTTTAAAATTGAACTTACAAAACCTCTTAGTTTTGTTCAGAAAACAATGATGAAATTGAAAGAGAAAAATCTGTCATGAGATTCTTTTTAACAACTCTGTTAATTTTTAAGAATAAAAAATAATTCTAAAGAAAAGGCTATAGCATTTTCAACTAACAAAGAAAATAACTGACTGATCAACTGTCAAGGAATTAAAGAGTGAAAATTGGAATATTTATAATTTACAAAAAGCTAAGTTCAATAAAGTTAATAAAATTGAAATATAAAACAAGTTATGAGTATAAAATACAAATTAATGAAGCAAACTTCACATACACTCTTAGATCACTGAATTACTGATATATATATATATATATATATATATATATATATATTATATACCCTTTTGTTTAAGTCCAAATGAATTCATTTAGTCAGTTTTTAAAAAAAAAAATTAAAGATATATTTGAATTCGTATAACTACTGTCTAATGTTGACAATGTTTTTAAAAAGCTTTGTTAAAGTAAAAGGAGATTATTAAATGCATAAAACTGTACTAATATATTAAAATAGTCAAGTAAAACTAAATAGTGTACTTTTGTATGGTTGGGAAACCTGGCCATAGTAAAATAGTACATTACAAAGTCTTCTAAAATATTTTAAAGCTAGATTTTAAAAGTAATGACTTAAAGTTAAATAAAATAGTGTATTGTAGAATAAAAATTATACTTAATAATTGTATTATAAATTATTTATTTAAAATGTAGTACTTTGTGATGGATACATGTATATTTAATAGTATCAAACTTATTCTAAATTCTATTGTATCATTATTCTTTAATATAATATTTTTGCAATTGAACATTTATTTTTGTTACCAGACAAAAATTGATATAGATTGTCTAAATTTTCAGTTATGTGACATGTAAATATTCATACTTGGATGCTTACAAGTTTTTTTTTCAATAAATTTTCAAAATTGCTTTAGAATTGTACTATAAAATTGAAACATTATTTGTCTATCACAAGATAAAATTTAGCTGTCATAAAATTAATTAATTAAGGTTTTAAAATGAATGTAGTTAATAAAATTAGGTTTTTAAAAATAGATACATTAAAAAATGAAGGTGGAATAAAATAATAAAGTGTTATTTTTAAAAATGCTATTTTAAAATATTTTAGTTGATTTAAATAAAAATATAAAATTAGTTTAGAATTAAATAATGTAATAATTAATATCTTGTTGGTAAGTCATGATTTTTATTTTGAAATTTAATTGTGTAAGATAGTACTAATATGTAAATTAGATCATCAGATAAAGATATCAATAGCCAATCAAATCATCAATTTAATTTACTATAAAAGTCAATGTTGTCATTTTTCTGGGTGATAAAATTGTGCTTTAATCAATTCAATTCTGTGTTTTAATAAGTTAATTCTGTGTTTTTAAATAACTCTCAAAATAAGTTATTATTTTAAAATATTAAAGTATTGATATCATACTAAGTAGGAATATAACACATATAGGCATTTGTCTGTAAACAAGCTATTTAGTTTGTCATTTTTATGTTTCAAATATTAACTTTCTTCAAAACTAGTCTACACTTGCTAGATTAATTCTACTATTTTATTCTCTATTTCTATTTTGTTTGCTAGGATTATAATTTGGGTTTAAAAGTTAGAAGGATTTAATTTTAAATATTAAAATTATAGTTTCTAAGAAGCATTCAGATTATTTTAATAGGCCAGTTTTTATAAATGATTTGAATAACAGTGTGTGTGATTATATTGCATAAATAAATCTACATTTACACATATTGAAAATGGAAAAAAAGGAGACAATTCAGTTAAACAATTTTTTACACAGAGGTTTTAGTTGTTGTAAAGACTTTTTGTTTTGATAAAACTCAGACAGCTTAAAAATCTTCATATCAGAGAGATCAAAAAGAAGGGATGGAGTATTATAGGAGTGCAATATTTTCCAGCAGAGTGAGAAAAGAAATGTTTAAGCTAGTTTTCCTTAAAAAACAAATTAAGCTTTCCAGAAATCATGTTATTGTGAATTTCTTATATTTTTTGTTAATCAACAGTTAAAAGAAAACATATGATCAGTCTAACTAAAAATAAAAAAAGACTTGAAAGTCAATCAGAGAAGAATTTTAAATATTGAAACTGAGGAAAGACAAGCTTTAAATACTGCAAGATATCAATTTGAAATCATTTTTTTATATAAAAATTTTTTTTGAAGATTAATATGAACAGAATGGCAGGTTAAAATCTATATATGTTTCATCTTGGACTTGCTGACCTTCTATACAGCGACACATCATATAAAAGAAAAAAGAAGTCTGAATCAAAAATATTCTACACCTTATAATTGGGAAAAATAAGATGTTTCAAATAAAAGAAGACATTCACCTGCATTTGAAAGCTGAAGGAAAATAAGTAATCTATTGATAAATATTGAATCATCTAGTTCAGTTATTCCAGTGACTGAATTTAAACCCAAGCAAAATTATAAATATGACAACAACAGACCTCCTCCATCTATTAGAAGAATTATGTTTAACAGGAAAGGAATAAACAGTTCCCATGCCAAATGGTTCCTGCTGAAGCAAATAATCTCATCATCATCATCACCATAAAATAATTATAAGCCTCAAGAAAAGATACTGTTCTAGTGAGCTGTGGAAATTGGTTATATACCCATGGTACAGATTGGTATGTGTTTACTGCAAAAGATAGACATTTAAGAAGCTGAGTTTGAACTCTTGGAAGCCTCCACAGAATAAAAGGGACTGGTAATATGAATTTTCATTATATATTTTTTTATGATATCAGAGACTATTAGTAAAATTTTAATAAAGTTTTATATTTTTTTTTATCTCAGAACTTTAAAAACCAAAATTAAGTTAAACCACGAATTTCTTCAATAATAATAGCTATAACCTTGAGTAATGATTTCATGTATGCTAAAATTATTATACCTGCTTATTAATAAAGTTTATTTTCTAAAGGGTATGATTTTCTATTAATCTGAAGTTATGAGATGTTATTAATATGTAAAATATTTTTGTATTATTATTTGTTTTTAAATAATGTTTAATTTCTAAGGGTATCAACATACACATACATGGTAATATAATAATACTTGTCACATGTATATAATGGTGTATGAATGTGAGAATAATAGATAGCATTACAAATATTAGATTATTGTTGTTTTAAGTTAAGGAATAGCAATCTCACTAACTTAGAGTAGAGGAGAAATAATTTAAAACTTGTTTCTGGAAATCTTCTTTCGATTCCACAACATTTTTCTCCTTAATCATTCTACTTTACATGTTAGGTTATAAAAGTATGTGTGCACAAAGAGTGTTTATTATTTTTTTATGAAATATTTTTCTTGGGGATAGAAAATTTTAGCAAATTTCTTATCCAATTTGATATACATTATACCATTAATGGGAAAGGGGGAAGAACATAAAATTAATCTTATGATTTCAAAATAGTCAATCATTATTATTATTATTATTATTCATATAAATTTTCATGTTTATCTATAAATTGTATGTATATGTTAGAAATGCTGTAATAAATGTTAATTTGTTTTATTAAATGAGGCATATATTTTCATTGAGAGTATTCATTATTAGTTGTGATCATTCATCATCACTGATGAATATTAACTGTTTAAGTTCTGATTTAGACATGCTAAAATTAGCCAAATAGTTAGGAATTTCTAATAACTAAATTTCATGTTAGACTTAGCTCTAAAGCTGTTTCTGGAAATACCAGCATTTTCATCATCATCACCACATTGTCAATTAATGAGCTAAATAAATGTTTAAAGGCCATAAATAGATGATTTCATGATATTGTAATAACCATCATTCCATCATCTACATCATTCTAGGATCAGTGAACTGCCACCCTAAATTAATAGTATAATATGAGCTAGCAAAACTTATGAAGGTATTAAAGCACATTTATCATATTAAAATCTAAGAGATAATTTCTGTCTGATGCATTTTATATACACCACTATAGCTTAAGGATGTTTTGTGTTTATCTTAATATTCATGTATGGCGATATGGGTCTAAAAGCAAAATCCTACATTTTTGTTAGAAATAAGGTACAGAAGGGTTCAAACCTGGTACATTTGAAAAGGTTATAGAATATAACTTTGTCTAGGTTCAGATAGCCTAATGGCGCCCTGCTAGAACATATTTACTTGTTATTCACTTTAATATGCACTTGATACCACACCAAGAGATAAAAGTAAGATTTATTGTTGGATTTATTGAGGAAATATTTTATTGGGTTACCAATGAACTCTCCCACTTGATGTTATTTTATGGGTTATAATGTCTTAATAGTTTAATTAAGTTACAGTGTGTTCCTACTTGTTTATTGAGGATACAATGGCTGCCTAACTAGGGTTTGAAATAGGCCAGATACCAGATAACTGAAATGACTAGTTTCTAATTATTATTATTATGATATTATTTTGCTATCTTGGAATTGATTTATATCTATCTCATCATTATTTTTCTCCCTCAAGACACAGACATGATATATATTGTGAGAATATTAAGTAAATATGATATTTTAGCTACAATGTATTAAAAATCTTAAGTAGAAATTAATTTAAGTTACAATGCCCTTTTGATTGATAATTAATATTTTGGCTACAGTGTATTTTGGCGACAATAATTTTAAGGACAACTTGTTTGAATTAATATCTGAGTTATAAGGTTTAAATTGAACATTAGTCCCATTAATAATTTAAATTACAATAGTCTCCTTTACACAACCCACCACTCTCAGTACCATCTTATATTTCTGACCCACCTGATCACATACATATTGAAAAGATAAATAATTACCAATATACGTATTTCATGCTAAACCAGAAAATATTGGTGACTATTTATCTTTTCAATATGTGTGTGATCAGGTGGGTCAGCAATATGAGATGGCACTGAAAGTGGTGGGTCGTGTAAAAGTCTGAGTTCAAACCCTGCACATATTACATATATAAATGCAGGTTTAAGCCTGTACAATGTATTAATAGTCTCCTTTAATAATTTAATTACAATGGCTATATAATTTTGGGCACATACATAATTTAGTTACTATATATATATATATATATATATATATATATATATATATATATATGAACGACGACTTCTTCATGCTAGTTCATCCTTTAACATGACTTTTGCTTTGGCAACTGGAGTGAGACTGGAGTCAATTTTACAAATGGGCATATATAACACTGTGCAAACAGAATAAATCAGTCTAATAAAGTCAGCAGAACTGAATGGATTAGAATACGCTAGAATAGAATAATAAATTTTAGATGGCCTTACATAGCTCCATCACTTATTGGTCATCCTATTCAGGAATTTTAAAAACCCCTTCAATCACAAACCAGTGATTAAAATATTTTTTAGATAAGTCAACATTTTTACATTAATTACAAAATTCCAGATTAATTATCTTAATTAAAGAACTTTCCAAATGACAATGCCCAATGGAAATTAAACTATATTTTTGTTTACACTCTGAATTAATAAAAGGTAAAGAGTTGATAAAGAGAGAATTTTATTGATTATAAAAATTTTTTAACAGTAATCTTAATAAAATTTATTATAAACTTTACTTTTTTGAAATAAAAATGGTTACATTAAAATATACAGGTAATTTTAAAATATTTTTACCATTAGTGTGTGCATGTATGTGTACATAATACTGCTCTCCTCAAAACACAACTTAAATAACAAAAATCACAACTCAAATTACAATTTAGTTTGCCAAGCCAACAGACATGCAAATTAAATTTTGAAATTGGCAAAGCATCTCAATATGCAATAAATATGTTAATGATGTTTTTGTATGCACTCAACACAAATTTATTCATCTAATGTTGAATGATTTAAATAAAATTCCTGAAATTAAAAAAATAAGAAAGAAGATAAAGACATTAATAAATAAAATAAATTTTTAGATTTAAAACTATAAAGATAATGCTATGATGTTTTACAAAGATGTGTAAAGGTAGTTAGTATTAGGAAATATCTATATCAGCTATCAAAAATTCCATTTCACTATTTAAATAAACGTTTGAAAGCTTTTTTCTTTAGAAATCTTAAACCTTCTAAATTTGAATCTGATAAATAAAGTACTATAGAGAAATATAAAAATGATTTGGTCAGAATTGAATATTCTAAACTCATGCTTGAAAAGTTAATAAAAAAATTCAAATGTAAACATAAAAAGAATATAACATCTAGTATAAATTATGGATGAATATGCTGTATATTTACTATTGTGAATAAAAAATGTAATGTATTTTTTTTTGATATTCTTTAACTTTAAATAACTTAATTAATAAGACTAAAGATAAACTTGAAAATGATGTTAAAGTCAGTTGATTTATACCTTGAATTTTTCAGATTAAGACTGATAGGAAAAGTGAATAAATTTAAAGATCTATAATAGTTCTGTACATTAAATCTTTATAATAGAGCTAAAACCAATAGGTATATAATTCTGTATTTTTTGAATAAACTGGTAATTCATTTAAATCTTTTGATTCACAAAATATTTATCAGGAAAAAAATAATGAAACAAGTAAAATAAAAAAACTTGGCATTTAATTAATTAAAAAAATTCCATTAGAGTCACTAGTGTTCCACTTTTCTAAATAAGTTGTATTTCAATTTATAATAATATATAATTAAAAAAACCTTCCTTTGATGTAAAAGCTAATAACATTGTTCTTATTAATAACTAGTGTTTCAATTTATAATAATATATATGTTTAAATTTGCTAAAATAAATTGTAGTCTTGCTTTGATAAAGATGTTCTGCATTGAAAATCTGGCTTAACAATTGCTTGAAATTTATTATTATATTATTAATTTATTGTCCATACATTTTTCTGGAATATAAGTTTTACATTTTATCAGGTTTAAAAATTATATACATAGTTTATATTTTGACAGAATTTCATACATATAGATTAAAATCTTGATCAAATTTACCAAATACATTAAATAAACATTGATTCTTTCTATTTCTACATGAGGTATGTGGATCTAACTGAAACTTTTCTAGCAAAATATATGTTGGCAATCAAATAATTTTTTTTTATATAGAAAATAAAAGTATAATCTAGCTTTCTATTCAATGAACCTTTCAGAGAAGGATCTATAGAAGATAAATCATGAGCATGGAAACTATTTACATTTCACTGTAATTTTTTCTAGAATTTTTTTTTATTGCTATATATATTTAACAGAAAAGTCTTTGATGAAGCCTATATTGCAGAATGTGAACATGTTTTAAGTTTAATTCATATATGTAATTGACTAAGATATTTATAATATATATTTGTATATGTTTTCTGTTAAATAATTTTAGTTATCAACTTTTATCCATTAAGAAGTCATGATAAGAATAATAAAATTTTGATATATCTCCAAAATTAAGAAGCCAAAATAAATTATGTTAAGAATGTGGCAATCTATCTCTCATGATAATGACAAAGCATTATCTTATTCATAATACTTTATTGCTTAGTATTGCTACTTGTGTTTTGGAAGACAGTTTAACATATATTTGCAAAAGATCATGTGATAACTGTCATTATAATATTAATATTATTATTTTATACTTTTTTCCTTAACATTACTTTTATATTATGTAAACAAAGAATGAAACAAACAACAAAACATTTTTTTTTCATTTTTATTCTTCAAGACTTTGTGTTCCTGCTTATTCTATTTTCTGTTTGAATTTAAGAATAATTTTAGTCTCTTTAAATGAAAATCATTTTCCTTTGGCTAAATTTTTACATAATCAGGTTTTCAAAATCAAATAGAAAGATAATTATATTATTATTTAAATATTTCATAAATTTTTAGTTTTATGATAAAATAAACAAACAGAAAAAGTAATACTAAAGTTGACAACTAAAGAAAGAATAAAAAATGTTTATTTACATTTTACTTTTGAGATATAGTTTATAATACACATTTTTTAATTAAGTTTATTTACAAAATACAAATTTTATTGACAGAAATTAATTCAAATAATAATTTTCTATGACTAGAAATTTTATAATTTTCAAATTCTTCAATTTTAAAAGTTTAAAATTGTCATCTTTTAATAAAAATGTAAAACAGTAGTTTGCGTGACATTTCATCAATTAATATGATAATGTTTTGCTTAAATGTCGCTTACATTAAGTATTAAAACGGTAAACAATATTTCACATCATAAATATTGCAAAATGTAAAAATGATTTATTTCAATTGTAAAAAAGAAAACATAAATTACTATGTTGATAAAGCCATATATTCACTGCATTTATTTAAAAATATAAATATTTTTTTAATAATAATAAATGCATTTATTTATTTATATAGTTTAATCAGCTTTATATTTTACTCTATGATTATTTAATCAGCAATGAAAGCACATCATTTTATTTAGTGTTTAAGAAAATATTGACCACTAGAAATTTCAGAAACTTTCATTTATTTTAATTTAATCATTTTTATTAATTTAAATAAAAATTATATCAACAATAATCCTTTTACTTTTAATTGCGGCATATGTTTTTATGCAAATAAGTGTTACAGATATACTTTCAATACGATCTGCAAGAAGTCTAAGTATTATTTTTATCTATAATTAAACATTATAACATTTAACCACTAAACATCATATGATCACAATTTCTTAAGCTTGTTCATAACCATTAGTAAAACAGGCAAAACTCTCCATGCAGTAGTCCCATTCAGTGCAAGCCAGAGTAATCAATGGATACCAGAAGGCTTGTGCATAAAATCCCTATCTAGTGACTACTGATCCAATATCCTCAGACTAGTTTCTAGCTTGTGGCTTTCATCAGTGATGAGGATATGAGAGCAGTGCAACTAGATCTTAGCATCTAATGCAACCCTATAGCAATCACCTTTTATCTCTACTTAACTACAAAACCATTAGTTTAAAATTGGAAACACAATACTATTTTCAATCCAACAACAGTTATGAGCAAACATAAGAAATGGTGATCATGTGATATTTAGTGGTTTAATACCAATCCTGCTTAATAGGATAGTGGTGGCTATGGTTATTAAAGAACCAAAGATATCAAAATTGTATGGGTACTGAACTGAGTTCAGACATATGACTTTATAAGCTACTGAGCTTGGATTGAAAATATCATTGTGTTTCCAATTTTAAACTCATGGTTTTGTGGTTAAGTAGAGATAAAAGGTGACTGCTAGAGAGTTGCATTAGATTTTAAGATCTAGGTGCAATGCTCTCATATCCAAAGCTCCTCACTGAGAAAAACCACAGGCTAGAAACTAGTCTGGGAATATTGGATGAGTAGGCCAGATAGGGATTTTATTCACAAATTTTCTGGCATCCATTTATTATTCTGGCTTGCACTGAGTGGCACTACAGTATGGAGAGTTTTGCCTGTTTTAACATTATAACATTTCCCAGACCACTAAAAAAAAGTTTTAAAAGTAGTTTATTATTATTATTTTTAATACATTATATATATTCTCTATTTTATTTTGTCAATATGAATAATAGTAGATGTGAAATTTGGAATATATATATATATATATATATATATATATATATATATATATATATATATATATATATATATATATATATTGTGATAGCATCAATAATAGTAACAGTATATGGAAAATTGATAATAACTCATTTATAAATTTACTTTTTAATTTTTATTGTGCAATTTAAGAGCGACTATAAGAGTGTTTTTATATTTTTAATCACAGTGATGGTATCAAGTAATTATAATTTTGTAAGAGACATTTAATTATAAAAAAATAATTTTGTAAAATGATATGTAATCATCATCATCATTGCCAATCATTATCAATACATTCCAGGATGAAGGTCTCTCCAAGTTTAATCTATCTTTTCTGAATAATAGCCTCTTTTCTCCAAATCGTCTCCACACATTTCCTTACTTCAGCCATCTATCTCACATGTGGTATTTTTTGGGTCTTTTACAATCTTTTAGAATCCAGTTTAAGATAATTATCTTTAAATAAATCTTTTATGTAATTTTTTTAATTTTTAACAGATTATAAGTTTAGATCATATATTTAAACAATCTATATAATATATTTAAACAATCTATATAACAAACAATATGAAGCTAAATATTAATATCCTTTTTTTATTAATTATTAACTAATGAAATTTAACAGATTTTGATAGACTTAACAATGTAATAATTAATAACTTACTCATTACATTAAAGATATAAGACTTAATTCCTTCAACTTTGAATCCAGACTGAATGTAGCTTGAACATTTTTTCAAATTGCAATGAGTCTGAATATTTTTTTTTAAAGCGCCTACCTATAATTGACTCATATACTATCCCAATAAAGATTAATAAATGAGTCTTTAAGCTATTTCTAGCTAAAGAATTGAAATACTAAGTTAATCAAAATTAGTCATTATCACGAGATGTTAGTGAAAACAAATCTTGCAATTGTAATGTGGTAATATACGATTAACCTTTGTCATCGGTCCGAACAATTATTATATTTTTATGACAACTGAACCCATAATTTATAATAGGCTATTAATGTTTTCTACAATTAGCATTTATTACAGATCTTTTGACCAAATAATATTGAATTATTGATGTGAAATTTTTTCTTTGTTTTTAATAATCAAATTCTATTATCAAAATTAATGAAAATAATGTTTACAATATTAAACCTATAAGTTGTTAATGTATTATACATTAGTAAATTACAAAAAAAAAAAAGATATTTAAAACAGACATTTAAAATATACAAAGAACCTAGAGAATCTCTTCAATAAAGTCGATATGAAAAAAAAAAGTTAATATTACTACAAATATTTAATTAAAAATAATGCACACGTGTATGGGTTTTTTATAGACTAATATTTTGCATTTAATCATATCTTCTACTATTTAAAAAAGTACAATATTGATTATAAAATATTAAATACAAAATTAAACTAGTGTGGCAAATATGATACTAGTAATGCTAATTATTAAAGTATAATTGCAGTTAACAGTAAAATGTCTCACTTTTTAAAAATATTTATTTACAAATAAAACAAACAAATAGATGCAAAAATAATATAAGTTTTAGTAGCAAAACATTTAAAGTTTCAAAATATGTGCTTTTTATTTATTTTTAAAGCATTTATAAAGTAAAATATTTTTATATTGGTACTGTACCAGTCGAAAAACCCATCACCTAAACTGCAAGTCGAATCCAAACTCAGCTTAACCAAAACTGAATTCAAACCCAACTCAACAGCTCAGATTAGTAGAAATCTAAATCGACGGCACAGTGCTATGCGCCAAGGAACTATCTCAACAGTTGGTGAGGATCAGAGACCCCTGAACTGACATTAATAGACAGTGAAAACAATCTGAATTAGAATGTATTTAGTTGATTCCTTTATTTATCCTTTTTACAAAAACATTTTAGATTATACGTGAATAAATAAATATTGGTGAATACGAGAAAAAAAAACATTTTAACATTATATATATGAATATATAAACATTTGTAAATTAGATAGGAGCTGTGGACATAGGTGAAAAATGGAGCTAATAATTTACTATAAAAATAACAAACATTTAATAATTTCTTTCGACTCGATGATTGATAGAACTGTATAAATCTAGTTCTAATGGGCGAGAATTATTATCAGAGTTAATATTATATTTTCTACGTAAGGCAAATAGAACAAAGGAGTTTATCGAGTTGAAAGATTATTGACATATAATTAAAATAACAACATTAATAAATTACACAAATATATATATATATATATAATATAATAAATGAACCGCCAAGTAAGAAAAGAGAAAGTTTAAAGACTAGAGGTTGAGAGAATTACGATATAAGTTTACAGTAGCATGAATGAAAGGTTTTATAAAGATTATTACATTAAAAAATAAAAGAGCTCCAAAAGGGAGTGTAAAGTGAAGTTCGAAACTGGCCAGAAAGTTTAAGGTTCATTTGGAAACATATTACCCAATTCTTCCGGGGCTGGTTCTTAGTTTACACGTCCAGGTTGGTAAAAATGTAGGCATGCATTTAGTCGATTACTTGAACAGCATTTTAGTGGCTTTTCATAATTTTAGCAGCATGATTGGTCCAGAAAAGATTCAGCAGCTTCATTTAAGATTTTTAGGGGACTTCAGGAACAATAGACAGATTCCTGATGTTTTAGCCCTTCACCATGATCGAAACACTATTTAAACTTATGATTTTTAAATGCATAGAGTTCACTGCACTTCTCTACAACAAAGATGGCTTCTCTTCAAACTTTTCAGAGCTATATATATATCTGTCCTCTGATGCCTTCAGGCTAGCGCTTCTTTCATTATCAATGTTTTTAGATACATTCCTTCGATAAGGCTTTCAAACTCATTAACTTGAATTTATTTTCTAATTAGAAAATGAATTCTTAAAATCGGAAAATGATTTTAATTAGGAAATCCTTATCTTTTTTCTAATTAATAAAACTTTAACTGTTGTTTTTGGAAAGGAAAAAATCTGAAAGCTTATCAAAAGAATGTAGCTTTTAATCAATAAAACTTTAACAAATTATTTAAAAATAAAATCAAACATTCCCGACAGCAATGAAACTTTCAAACAATTATATATATTTAAATATTTACAAATATATACGCACAATCCACGCAATTATAATACATATAAATTCATGAATAATTCTATCATGAATTTATTAATAAAATTAATCAATTTAAATCTGAAACTAGTTATTTGAATACACATTTATGAAATAAGATTCTTTATGGAAATTAGTGTGGATTGAACATATAAAGCCCCATTGCATCAGAAATTTAAGGTTAGTACTAGGGTTTGAAGTGGGCTTATGGCTAGAGGTCATGAAGCTAGGATCGATCTCAGATCCGACTGCTTTAGTACACTCAATAATATTATACATTATTAATTCTATTTCTACTTTATTATTTGTTTGTAATAACTTACCATACATATAGTCGTATGCCTGGCAAAGTGCATTATTCTTTTTTCGTCAGATTTTTGTTTAGTTTCGTGTTCGCTTAATAATAATTGAACTATTATTTTTATATTACAACAAGCATGTGTGTGTTTTCATATATATATATAATATTTAATTATTCGTATTTTGTTAAAATAAAATGTTATTTATCAGTTTATTAGACTGAAATATATTAAACATGCATATGTGTTTATTAAATAGTGCTTGAAATTTATATATTACTTGTAAATTATTATCATTTATTACTTTATTTTTTCAATCGATTGAAATATTGTGACATATTTGTAAATAATCAAAATCAAAATGATTTATTTGTTATTGTAGAGCAATTTAACAGATCTTTTATTTTATTATTAGACCTAATTAATAAATTTATTAATCAATATTTTACGTTATTCCAATAAAGCTATTTAATATTAGAATAGATTCCATATATGCGTATTTTTTCTTGTACACAATCAGCAGGATTAAACTAGTCTGGATATAATGGTACATATAGTTATATGTGTGTGATAAGTTTGTTATGTATGCATCTATTTAATTTTCTTTAGGATTGCTTAGATGGTGCTAAGATAATGAAAGCCACTTTTATACCCGCTTAATATACTTTGTAGATTTTATGATGACAACTAATTTATTAATGGCAAATATATTTAAATCAAAACATAGCCCAGAATATTGATGAAGATATCCTAGATTTCTTTGATATGTTTATTGTTGTAGTTAGTTTAGTATTTAAATATGTTCTTGCGGATAAAATATTGATTGCTTTTATAATTATACTACTATGATCAAAGTTTGGCATTGATTTAATAATGATTAGCCTATTATTTTATAGTACATCTTTCTTAAATTCAATCACAGTGATTGACTATTGTCACTTATGATTATTGCTGATTTATGCTATGTTTTCTACTTATATGACACTCATTATTTACTTTTTATGCTGATTTTTGCTCATCTCTGTGAAAACAGTAATGTTTTTCAGGATAATGATTTTCATTGATCCCGGTTCCTTCTCTGATTTCGTATTGTTATACTATTTAATGCATTTTAATCCTTGATTAATAATTCTGCTTTTTTAATATTAACACATAACATCTTGACTAAATAACTTTTTTTTATAAGACAAAAATCAACATAAAGGCATAAGTAGATATGTAAATATCTGTGTGCATGCATTTTATTAATTTAATTCATCATCATCATCATCAACCATTATCAATCCACTGCAGGATGAAGGTCTCTCCAAGTTCAATCCATCTTTTCCGATCTTTAGCTTCTCTTCTCCACATCACCCCTGCAAACTTTCTTATTTCATCCATCCATCTCACATGTGGTCTCTTTCTGGGTCTTTTAAATCTCTTGGAATCCAGTTTAAAATTTCAATTGTCCATCTATTATCATCTCTTCTAGCAATATGTCCAGCCCAACTCCACTTCAGTCTTTTAATTTTTTCAAGGAGATCAGTAACACCTGTTTGTTCTCTTACCCATACATTGCGTTTTCAATCTCTTCTTGTTACTCCCAACATGCATCTCTCCATACTCCTTTGAGTGGTTTGAAGCTCATTAAGCCAAACAGAAAACTGATGAAAAAAGAATAATAAATTTCATCTGGTGTACTAATGTACGTATGCAAAATTATTAGAGATTATTAATATAAAATTTTAAAAAAAAATGGTCATAAAAATCAGAATTTATATTTCCTTGGAGCCGCACGGAGTTGATTCGAGGCTGTACATGCACAATTTGTCCATCACTGATATACATATATTTGATAGGATAAGAGATTTTTTTAAATTGTCATTATGTAAATATATCATTAATATATATTTATTTTTATTTCTATTTTATATATTTAATAATAAATATTTAAGTAGTTTTTTTGTCGTTGTTGACGTCAAACAATGCTTTTATAATTTTTTTGTTTATGAAAAGAGAATTATAAGCAACAATCTTCTTAATTTTAGTATTTAGAACACACGATTTTTTAAAATTTTTTTGCTCTCATCTGAGCTTTGAAAGATTAAGTCGAAGATATTTTCTGAAAATTTTGCATAATTATCTTGTTATTGTTAGAGTTGTTAAGACATTCTAACTAAATTTACTTCCTACATTAATGTAATAATTTCTTTATTAATTTTCTAATGCTCATATTTTAAAAACTTTTCCAACTCTTTACTTAATCAACTCTTAATATTAATGAATGCAGCTGCTAAACATTGATTATTTATGTTTGTATTAATTTGCTCGAAAGTAATATTTTAGTTTAATGCAATTCTACATAGATGCTAATCCTTAATTAAGATCTATTCACATGGCATGATATTTGCGGAAATTCTCTAACTCTGATTATTCAGCAATATTCTGTACACTAGGCCTGGCCAACCAATGGTCCACAGACTACATGTGGTTCATCATGATAAATGCTGCAGCCCAGTAGATACTTATGTATCAAAATATATTTTTTAATTAAATTTATGCTTTTTTTCATTCTTACTGTGGACGATCATTTTAATGTTAATTATATATTTATTTTTAAAACAGTGTTATATTTTAGATAAAAATAATAACTGTATCATCATATGGTATACTAGCTGCTGGATCATTAGTCTCCAATGAGCATGCTTATTAGCACTGTGGGTGCGTGTGGCCATATCAACTAAAAATGTTTCATGAACATTTGTGAGCAAATACATGTAAAAAATGCTTAATGTACAGAATATCAACAGATACATAAAATTATGTTTTGTCTATTAAATACAATAGTGAGTGAATATGATGTTTGAATTGTTTATTTTGAAAAATAATTGTGAAATTTATCTGAATAAAAACAATTTAAAGCAAAAGCATTTTTATTTGAAAAGTTAAAAATAAAATTAAATTTAGTTAACAAAACACAAGTATGTGATTCATAAAAATTGTAGTAAATGTTTTCAGAAATAAGTTTGCACAAACTCTCTGTAAAATGTAATAAATTTAATTTATACATGTGTTTATCAATTAAATTTAATTATTTCAATTTGTATATTTCAATATTTATCAAATATTTATAATTAATGGTTTAATTCTTTGAGAATAAGTTCAAAGAAAAGAAAAGGGAAAACTGAAAACAAAATTGATGTGTTTAATTTGCAAAAACATAGTGATTGCATTCAAGAAATACGATGTGAAAAGATATCAAACAGTATCTGCTGAATATGTAACATTTCAGTAAAGAAGTGAGAAAATGTAGACTAACTAGCTTAAATCACAATTACAAGTTCAGAAAATGGCATTAAGCAAAACATTACAACAACCAACCAATATAGTGAAAACAAGCTATTCAGTTGTTTTCTTGCTTGCAAAAAATAATGTCATTTTTAGATGGTAAACTAGTGAAACAGTACCAAAAAAAGAAAAAAAATAGTTTAAACTATATATCAATATACTAATGACATTACATCTGAAATTCAACTATGCTTATGAAACTAAATACATAATTTCAAAACTTATGCTCTAGCATTTTTGTGATGAGAACACAGATATTTTAATGCAGCTCAACCTGTGGTATTAGTTCTTATGTAAATGATTGTTTACAAGTAATTGAAGAAATGTTAAATCTTTAAAACTTGAAAGATACTGCTAGAGGAGAAGATATTTTCCTGTCAATTAAAAATATATCTTACTGAAAATAATTTGAAATTTCAAAGCACTTTCAAGCAATAACAACAAATGGAACACTGGCTATGTTTAGTAAAAATAATGGAGCTGTAACCTTACTCTTAGGTAATCTGGAGTCAAAAATCATTAAAATAAGTGACATATTTTTTATTCATTTTTTGATACATCAGCAAAATTTATGTCTGCAAGCCATGAATCACATTATGAATGTTGTTATAAAACATTTACTTACAGTAGCAGAAATTAAAGGAATTCCTTAATGATTTAGATTCAGAATATGGTGCTATATTATATTTTACAAATGTTAGATGAGTAGGTAAAGAAATATATTTGAAATGATTTTTTGGCTTGCAGATGAAAGGTGATATATTTATGAGTGGAAAAAACAATTTTCTCTATTAGGAAATGATGATTGGTTGTCAAATGTATGTTTTTTAGTAATCAATTCGATAAAGAGTTACAAGAGTGGGAACAATATAATTGCATTTCATAAAAAAATTAATGCCATTTGAAAAGCAGTTCAAAAATAGCAGTCCTGTGCACTTCCATCTATTAAATAACTTCAGTAAAGATAAGTCTCTCAAAATATGCTAATAAAATAAAGAGTATTAGCTGCATTTGATTTTCATTTCTCATACTTAAAAAAAAATGTGACAAAATATTTTTCTTATTTGACATCAACATGCACACTAACCCTTAAAATATCTGCAAATGGAATTAATAATTCTACAGGGCAATGCTGAATTAAAACTTATTTGTAAATGACATCAAAAATAAATTTTTATAACACATACATCACACCTAAAAATATCTCAATTTAAGAAATTTTGCATCAACAATTCTAAGTACTTTGGATCCATTTGTATTTATAAAAAAAAATTTTCAAAAATAAAATTTTCAAAAAATAAAAATTGTGCTTCATTAACTTATGAAAATTTACAAAATCAGTTAAGCTGTTCAACAATGAACATAGAAATAGACTTGAAAAAATAATTGATACAAAATAAAAACAATTATCACATTAATTTTATTCTATTTGTTTTTGAATTTCTTTATGTTTTTTAAAATCAAATAATTAACAGCTCTATGTGAAAATTATTTGTATTCATATTAATTAAAAGTAGATAGAAATATATAGGCTTTGACATAGCAAGAATTTTCTCTTGGGATCACTTCTCTAAAATTTTCTAAAGTATAAAATATTATATATTTTTATGTGAATTATACTTCAAAAATTTATACCCATATTAGTATTTTGGGAGTGAAGGTCAATCTCAAACTCTTCTTGGTTACAACTAATAAAGAATATATAATGACATGCAATCCTCAAAAAAATAATTTACAACCAAAGTGGCCCATGAAGACATTTGACATGTCATACCTATTTTACATAATGCTGTACACGTTTAAATTAGAAAGTAAATGGATACTTATCTAGTTCAACATAATGATTTATAGAATACACTTTTTGATGCTACCAGTCATGCAAATTTCCCTTTTCTGTATTAAAAAAAATTTCAATAAAATCACATATTTTATAAATATTGTTTGAACTTTTAAGCAGATATTTTTATCAGTCCATGTAACATTTACTAATAATTAATATTTAAGAAGCAATCTTCACTTTAATAGATTTTATTCACATTACTTTTTTATTATTGAAAATTCATAAAAGTTATTATAAAATATATTTTTTTCAATATTTTTAATGACTGCAATTAATTTAAAATGGCAAATATTTTTAAAAAAGTTATCAACATTTTGTTTAATAATTTTGTCAATAATTTTATTAAAAACTTAGTCTTGATTACAGTTTATCTTTTGTTATCTGAACATTTGCATTCTCAGCAAGTATAATTTGTATTTACAATATCTTATTAATACTAAAAGCAATGATTAATTGAATGCTGTATGTTTTAAAAACAATTGATTATATATATATCAGAATAAAGTTATTATATTATTGATAAGGCTGTCCCAACAATAAGAGCACCTAAAATTTGCTTACATTTAACGTATAACTTGTATATTTCATTAATACTAATTTACATTTATTTAGTTATAAATGTAAGGAGGTTAATGTACGCTCATTTTTATTTTTTATTTTTAACAAACTAAAGCAAATATCATATACTTACACCCTCATACACATACATATAATATTTGTAAAAAACATTTAAAAATATTTTAGGATGATATTGGCGTTGTTTTTGTAAAATTATACTCCACTGATATTAGTTATTAAGATTATTTCAAAATCATTTTAAAGAGGCAAAATATTGATTAGTTTTGACGGAAATTATTTTATTTTTTTGTTCTTTTGTCTTTTTCTCATTTATTTTCTTTTTTTACGAAATTGCAATGGTTATACTTATCTATCTATCTATCTATCTTTCTGTCTGTCTGTCTGTCTGTCTGTCTATCTATCTATCTATCTATCTATCTATCTATCTATCTATCTATCTATCTATCTATCTATCTATCTATCTATCTATCTATCTATCTATCTATCTATCTATCTATCTATCTATCTATCTATCTATCTATCTATCTATCTATCTATCTATCTATCTATCTATCTATCTATCTATCTATCTATCTATCTATCTATCTATCTATCTATCTATCTATCTATCTATCTATCTATCTATCTATCTATCTATCTATCTATCTATCTATCTATCTATCTATCTATCTATCTATCTATCTATCTATCTATCTATCTATCTATCTATCTATCTATCTATCTATGTGTTTAACTGCCTATATATTTATTGATTAATTGATAGCCGATTAGCTAACTGACATACCTATCTATTTATTTTCTACCTGTTTTTTATCCACCTATCTAACTCTTTATCTTTTTATTGATATATCTATTGATTTATCCATCTATCCACCTATTTACTTATCTAACCATGTGAACTGAATAAATTATTTATTAGAAAAAAAAAGATTTTTATTTTTTTTAAAAACATACTCTTAAAATAAAAAGATTTAAACACTTTTTATATTTTATAACTTAATAAAGTATGAGTTTTGAGAATAATGCTTTGCACCAGCTAAAACATTATCACTCTAGTACTCTATTTTTGAAACATTATTTTCATGTACTCTGACAAGAAAGTTTATGGTTGGTTTCAAAATAGATAGTAATAAACTATAGCAAGTCAATGACTTTTCCAAAATATTTTTTAATCTTATGTCCAGTTTACATTACATTACTGCTCTATAGAAAGTTGGTATGCTGTTAATTGAAAAATAAAAAAGGATGGGATTTGGAAACTTTAATAGACAAACTGATATAAATTATTGTAATTCCAGGTTCTATTACTCATAGATAACTTTTGTTTTAGCCAAGCATTATTTGTTTTACTTATGCCAGTGCATGAAACTGAAAGCAAAATGACCTTTTATTAAACAAGATGAAATTGATTTTATAATTTTTCACTTACATCATTAATATTTAGGTTACGATTTTATATCAATAAAGTTTTATAGCTAAATTTAAAAATATTTTTGACAAACCCATCTTGATCTAAATGCCCTATATATATATATATATATATACACTTTAAAATGGCAAGAACTTTCTTCTGATCTAAATGCCCTATATATATATATATATATATACACTTTAAAATGGCAAGAACTTTTTTCTTTTAAATAAATGTAAAATTGTTTTTAACTATATATCCATATGTCTTTTTAGAATCACAAGCCCAAAATTATCTCAAACATATATAAAATGAACTTTCTCTTCATGCTGTATTCATAATAATAAATTCTTTATTTTATCTAAATCCTACTCTAAATATTTGCTGATTAATTAAAATGTTTGTATTCTCACATTTCCTATTCACACATGTATATAAAATATACATTTGTAATATGACAAAAAAAAAAAAAAAGCATAATTCCAGAAATCTTAAACCCATTTTTTTTTTGATGCGGCAAAAATAAATATTAAAACATTATTAAATCTAAAGTGAAAGTAGCCATTTTGCACATAATTTAATTCAATACTTCCTATTTTAAGTTAAACATTTCCCCCCATATATATATACTAGTAGAAGTTCCTAATGTGGACAAAAAATTTTCATGGTCGAAAACAAATAATATAGTTGTAGTCAGTATGTAAAAGTATTTAATATATAGATATAAATAAATTCTATTGAAATCACAACCATACCTAAGATTTATAAGCATTTTTGAGAGAAATTGCCATAATTTCTATACTAATAGAGACTGCATGTCTTTTCGTTTTTTCAAAATTGTATAGTTTCTGGAATGTGTAGATCCTTGTTTTTAAAATTATATATATATATAAAATTAGAAATCATACAGAACTTTAGGCATAAAAATATTAATAATTTAATAAGAATTCTTTATGTATTTTATAAACAAATTTCAATTGAAATTTAACCAATTAACTGTCGCATCAGTGTTAGGAGAGATGGGCATGCTAATGCAGTTAAACAACACTCATCATCATCAGTCCTCTCACTCCATACTATAGGTTCAGGTCATAAAATTGATTTTTCTAGTACCAGGATCATATCCAGATGTGATAATCCCTACTAGTGCAATATTAGAGAAGCCATTGAGATACTTAAAAGGCCAGATTATATCAATAAGCAAGATGATACATGTAAACTTCCTCCTATTTGGAAAGATTAAAAAAAACATACTTAATTTAACATTTTTGCTATAGATGGAACTTTTAACATTTTTTTTTTCAAACCAGTATTGTAGCGCCTCTCCAACCGTCTTTCTACCTTTAATCACCCAGTGAATGACTTGTGTGGTCAAGTTGAAACGTTGGTATGTCAATATTTAAATTTTTTAACATGGATGAAACTGCAAAATATGTCTTATATATATATATAATTCTAAAAGTTAAAAGAAGAGAGAACATCTTTAATTTAACATATAAATTAAGAGAAAGATATTGAAATCTTAGCTAGTAAATAGTTAAAAGGTTTCATTTTAAAAATAAAAACTCATTACAAAATAATCAACTAAAATACACACAAGTAAATATTACTAAAACTTACAAACATACATTCCAAACTTATACATCATATATTAAAACAATATATTCACACAACTGCATCTAACATGTGTGAGTTATAAAGTAAAATTAAAATTATTTGAACAAATTTATTTAAAAAGATTTAAAAGAAAATGTTAAATCAAATAAGTAATTTTAATGATTTAATTTAAATTCAAATTTAAGTACATCAATAAAGACTTCTTGAATCCCATAACTTGATGTAAGAAATATAAAACTATTTAAGTGAACAATTAAGATAAGATTGATTTTAACTTTAGAGAAATTGATTCTAACATGAAGTCCAATTTTAGATACAGTAAAGAGCTGTTGAAAAATATTTAAAAGAAAGTCAAAGATTAAAAATTCACAATATAAATCTATAGAGTGGTTTAAAGTGAGTCATATATTTTATTATAATTTTATAATCTTTTATTTAAAATTTTCATTGTTTTAAGAAGTTAAATTATGATTGCTTATCATGTATGAATAATTATTATCTTAATTAAAAAATACCATTATTATGCCTTGATATGTAATTCAAAGTCTTTTCTCTATATACAATAAACCTTTCATTAATATTTATGATTATCATTATAAAATAAATCAAGTAAAATGTTTAAGAAGAAATGACAAATTTAAATAAAATGCTAGTAAATATTACAGTCCCAACAAAGAAAGTAACTTAAATGGAACAGAAAATGCTCATATTTTAAAAATTAAAACCAACAATAATAAAATTTAATGATTTCATTAATAAATTATTAAGTCTCAAATAAGTCTTAATTTACTGGTGAATTAAAAAAAATTTCCCAAATCATGTTTTCATATCTGAACTTCTAAATAAGCCATATATATATATATATATATATATATATATATGGCTATATTTAGATGATTACTATATATATATATATATATATATATATATATATAGTAATCAGCAGGAACTACATTTAAATATGATTAATAAGTGTAACTAGTAGATAAGAATGGATATGATTGAAACTAAAAACATGTTATATTTCCTAATCATCTTCACAAAATCAATACTAATGACTTGCAATAGATTTACCACTCAGAAATAATTTGATTTGAATAAAAAGGCATGTATTTTCAGCATTTACTAGGGCACCAATCTTTTTGTGAAAAGATTACAAAAATGCTGAATGTGCCAATTTCAAATTTTATAATCCCTCAATTCATAATATTTGGCATTTTCTCAGCGGTTAAACATTCTCTCTAATTTTTTTTTGTATAAACATGGAACTGTTAGTACTAATGTGATCATTTGAAATAAAAGCTGGTACATAAAATGGCACTGACAACTTGAAATTTTATAAACTAATACCCATTTATTTACCCAATGTAATTAACTCATGCATACACACACAAAGTTAAAAATAATTCTTTTAGAATACATTCATAAACTAGAAAAGAATATAAAAATAAATGAATAAAAATAATTTAACAATTAATACACATGAAATAAATTTGAATAAAGTAATCAGATTATATAGACTAATTAAGACCTTTTCTATTTTCTTACATTAAAGCTTCAAAAGAAACAGTCTTAACATGATATATATTTACTAATATCTATTACTGATCAGCATGGAGGAAAAATTTGTGATATTTCTGCTTTCAGTTTGTTCAATTTAAATGTTTCATTGCTAAAAAAATAAGAGATACCCATTCTTCATAGATATTGTAATTTTTCCAGGATTATTGCATTAAAGTCAAGCTCAGGTAGTTTTCAAAATAAGGATACATAATTATGGCAGGCTGGTACACTTTAAGTTAATTAGCAGTGCATTTTATGTGGCTATATCAACAAATAATTATTATAATTCCTAAAGCAAAAGTTTCTGTTTTTTGCAAGGATGATTTATAATTAATTAATTACAACATTATATTTTCAACACAGCAATTTATTTTTCAGCTAATGTTATCACATAAAGGAAAAATTTTCCCCTTCTACAATACTAGAGGTACAATGATTTTTAAAAATCTTTTGGTTCATCACTAATCAAAGAATGTGATACCTCTTTTTTCAACTCTTTTACAATTTTTTTTTACATTTTAAAATTAAATATACACAATAGATTAGTATTATTACTAAACATATTTATAGATTTGCTTTTGTTATCTAAAAATATAATCAAACTAACTTTTTGAAGAAAAAAAATTAAACTTTTTCACTTTAACTCTAAGACTGTTTTTTACGAGGCTCCTCGTAGACATCTGACGTCACTCTAACTCAGCCGATTCTTATGCTAAAAAATTCGTTCGATACGTTTTGAAGAGGTTTTTAAAAGTTCTGTAAGATGGTGACCTCTTCCGACTTATTTTACAAGTAAAAAATAAAAAAAAATGCATTTAAACCTAAACAAAGAAAGCACATTATTTGTGATTGGTTCTTAGCAAGCTCTCAGCCGAAAAAGACATTCTGATTGGCTGGAAAGAACAAAGAAACCGCCTGATCAAAAAAAATAAAGAAAAACGCTGAGATTTTCATTTCGAATCCAATTTTAAGTATTATAAAATTATATTTATGGAAATTAAAAATTATTTTCAGAGAGAATAATAAAAAAACAAAATTATTTTGGAAAAATATTGAAGATGTAGTAAAAAGAAATATTTACTTTTCTATAACGTAAAAGTCGATCTTTTTGTTTATATTATAGCTTTTATGTTGCCGAAATTGAATATTTTAGAATAAATAAATAGCAATTTATTTTTGAAAGAACTTTCGTTCTCTTCATAACCTGAAAAATTAATAATATACTTTTTATAAACGTATCTGAGTTGAATTTAATATTATAGGTGAATATGTTTTAACAATAGGCTTTGTCTTCAGTTTGTGAGTTGGCCAATTAAAAGATTTGATTTTTACCTCATACAACCAATAATATAATTAGCGGTTAAAAGGTTAAGTTAAGCATCCTTACATGGAATAAATTCTTTTATTAAAATTTATTTTAATATATGTTACAAGTTTTATTTACCTTTATTTACATATTTACCCTTAAGCAATATACTTTTATATATCTCACCCATGCACACACATGCATGCACATTCAAAAGAATATTAAATTTAAAAGAATTTTAAATAATTTTCATAATTCAATGCATACTTACTATATCAACTATGTAGGCTGGCTAACCATCTGTTCAGTTTGCTATTTTCACCACTACAACACTAATAGAATGATATAGCCATGTAAACTGTATAAACATGAATACCTATGGAAGAGAACAACTATATAATTTTTGTTGTCAAGTCAAATGACTTCTTATACACTATTTGCTTATGCAAGTGTATTTGTATATGCCTTTACACCAATTTGTACAGAAAACTGACCTTCTAAAATTCATTGCTAATCAAGAATATTATATGCAGAATAAGCATTTATAATGGTTGTCTATTGAGAAACAATTGCTGACTATACCATCTAAAAAATTACAATATAAGTCGGGAATATTATATTAAAAAATAGCTTATCAAGTATTTATAAAAAATTTAAAATTCCTTAACATATGTTATATGCTTGTGTAAACTGTGATATGTATAGTATGGATGTATTCACTTAAAATATGTATTTATGTATATATGATAATGCAACTTGAATCTATGTAAAAGAAAAAAAACTCTTAGCTTAAAATTATTTCTTGTTATCCATTCATCAAAACAATCATCTTCATTATCCACTTTAATTTTCAAACTCAACGATTTTCTTGATTTTTTGTAGTCATATTAGTTGCTATAATTACATTAAACAAAATCTCTAAAAATATTTAATATCACTAGAGAAAAATTTGTGTTTTCACTGGCCAAAAAGTACAGCAAAATAAACCAAGAAAGTGAAACTAAACTAGCATTTAACATTTTTTGTGTTCTTACACACTCCATTATACTGGAAAAAAATCCATACTGAAGTTTCATTTTTTTTAAAATTTGTGCTGCAATATTGTAATATATTAATTTACGTGAAATTATTGAAATTAAAAAAAAACAATGTTTAATAACAAATCATTTGATTGACCATAAAGACTTGCTATTTATCATTAATGTAACAAGAGCCAAATAAATATATAATACATTATAAAAACTTAATCATAGTCAACTTAAAAAAATAATTCAGTGTATCGAAAAATATTAAAAAAATCTAATGCATTGAGTTTGCATATTGTAATCAATATTTAAGATTTTTGTTATGATGTGTATTGTGCTGATCTAAATAAACAAATATAATAGTTATAGCAGGTTATTTGGATATAACATGCCACTATTTTATCAAGTGTGGTAGCCATGTTTTTGCAATGATTTAGCAATTTGTCAAATAGCTCAATATGTTTTGATGACAGAGTTATGGGCTGTTAAAGTAAAAATTAAAGACATTAATCTTATTCACTTTATTTGTATTGCATTTTAATCATATACAATTTATTATTAATTGCATAAAATCTCACACATTTTTCCAAAAATGCAATTCAAATATATTGGATAGAAGTGTCAATTTGATTGAAATTAGCATTCGTAAAAATTGTAATCCAAAATTGATTGTCTGAAACCTAAGCTAATATTTTTACTATAAACAATTTTAAATTTAATATTGATAGTAGATATGACCAAAAATTATTTTTAGTTTTATGTCGAATGAAATTTATATTTTTTTCTCGGTACTGCTTTTTTTTTACACGTACAATAGTGTCTCCATTGCTTCAGGTATCTGAAAAGAATCACAAGATGATTTAAAATCAAGGAAGCAAAGTAAGTGTTATTATTAAATTACATTTAATAATATTTGCTATTAATTGAATAATCTGAATCCTCTCTCCTTTTTTTATACTGAAAATAGTTTAGACTAGGAGTGATAGCAATTTCGATTTGACAGAAAAATTTTAATTCAAAATTTAATTGATTGAATATTTTAGCTAATATATGTACTGTACATTTTTCCTTATATGCTGAATAAATTTGCTATTTTTACATTACTGTTTTGATTTATATTCATGTACTGAAAATTTGCTATTTTTACACTACTGTTTTGATTTACATTCATGTACTGAAAATTTTCTATTTTTACACTACTGTTTTGATTTACATTCATGTACTGAAAATTTGCTATTTTACACTACTGTTTTGATTTACATTCATGTACTGAAAATTTGCTATTTTTACACTACTGTTTTGATTTACATTCATGTACTGAAAATTTGCTATTTTTACACTACTGTTTTGATTTACATTCATGTACTGAAAATTTGCTATTTTTACACTACTGTTTTGATTTACATTCATGTCCTGAAAATTTGCTATTTTTACACTACTGTTTTGATTTACATTCATGTACTGAAAATTTGCTATTTTTACACTACTGTTTTGATTTACATTCATGTACTGAAAATTTGCTATTTTTACACTACTGTTTTGATTTACATTCATGTACTGAAAATTTGCTATTTTTACAGTACTGTTTTGATTTACATTCATGTATTGAATAAATCTTTTTATTTTTTTGCTTTTATCCTAGTCATTAACAATGAAAATCCTTACTTTGGATATGTTATTAATAAAGTACTAATTGTCTCATAAAAGCACTGAATGAAAATTTAATAAAATACTGTGCATTTATTAGTCATATTTTAAGCTTAAATCAAAATTTTGAATGTGGTACTGTAATGTGTTTATGAATAAAATATGTGCTGTATAATTTCAGTTTGAAAATCACTATTTTGCTTTTGGATGAGATAACTTTAATAACTATTCTATGATGTCATCAGTGTTACAAAACGGTCTCCAAAAACTTTAGAATTTTTTTTTTCTCATTATAGTGAAAAGTTGATTGTAAATCAAAATAGTGGATACAAATTGATAATGATCACTATTGTAAATCTTTGCATAAAGGCCAAGCACTAAGTAGGGTAAAGGTGTATATAATTTTTTTACAAAAATATATATTCACATGAACAATAACTAATAACTTATTTATTTATTATTCCTAAATTATATCAATATCAACATTACCATTTAATGTTACTAAATATATGATGCATTTGTAAATTAGATTTATTTATTTTAGATATTTATTATTTTTTTGATAAATCTTAATAATCACAAGGTTTAGAATTATTTATAAAGGGTATATCTTGAATTGAAGTAAAATAAAACATACAATTACAGTATAATTTTTTTAACTCATAGTTATTTGAAACTTAAAATGTATCTATAAATACTGAGTTAATAAAGGATTTAACATCATATTTTGTCATGGTATAAAACAAAATAAAATAGTCTGTTGCTAATAAATTCACAAAAAGTTCTAGCAAAGGAAGTGAAGAAGTGGATCACAGATGTATAAATCTTAAACCTCAGAATCAGTCAATTTACTATTGCTATAAATCACACAGAATTGTCTTGATATAATCATACAGTTAAATGGGATAACAATAAACATATAAATAAAAGACACATTTTGCGGGTTCATCCGTGTTAAAAAATGTAAATATTGATATACCGACGTTTCGACTTGATCAAGTCGAGATGTCGGTATATCAATATATAAATTTTTTAACACAGATGAATCTGAAAAATATGTCTTTTATATAGAATCAGTGAAAATCTTCGTATCAACATATATATACATTATAGTTGTCTTTTTTTCTTCAATGATATAGATTCATAATAATTAATGAAATCACGTTAATTAAAATTTATTATGTTCTTTTTGAACCAAAATAAATATAAAACTCCTTTAAAATTAATTTATATTAATGACAAGATTTACCTTACATAATTATAAATAAATGCTAGATATTTGATAAATTTAGAATGTTTGAAACAATTTGTTATTTATATATAAGTTTATTTTGATATTTCAATTTATTCATTCATTTAACTACATGTCAGTTATAGATTTACAATGAACTAATATAGATATTTATAATCTATAAAAAATAATAATAGCAAATAAATAATAATAAAGTAGGCGAAAAAAAATAAATAAATAATAGACTGAGCTATCGAAAAGGATTATAGATTAAATTTTTTTAATAAGGGCTTTGGAGAAATGATAGAAATCAAGATCAAAAATGTTTCATTTATAAAATATTTATTATATGTTTTAAACAAATATTATATAGGTGAAAATTTCAATGTATTAGATAAAAAAAATTTAAATAGAAAAATATTGTTAATTGAATTTTGATATTAGTGCTCCTTTATACATAACTTGAAAGCAAATTAGAGTAGTCATATTTTGGGAGATAATTTTATACAATTTAAGATTTCTTGTTTTTCATCATAGATGTATAAAGACAAACTAATCACTATTTAACTTACTGAATCGAGGTAATTTGTCAAACATGGTTTGAATATTTTCAATATGTAGCCTATATAAATTTTGTACATTTATTCCTTACTCCATAAAAGAAAATATCAAAGACATAAAACTTCATTGAATAAGAAAATTCCTTTTTAATCTATAAATGGCTTTTTAGTGTTAAAAGCTTTATTCACTTTGAATTCTATATAATCATGGAAAAAGGACTATTCATCATCAGTTATCTAGAGAATCCTCGTTGGGTTCAATAAGCAATTTTTCAATACAAAAATTGTAAGTTTGATATTAATTTTTCCATTTTGTTTCCTGAATGAGAAACTTTATCAAATTTTATGTTTTTACAAAATGAGTTGTAAGTAAATTTCTATATTAGACACATCCTTTCTTCTCCAAAAGTTAATCAACTTCATGATTTTTCTTACATCCAAATGTACTCAATTTATCAGGTATCGACAAGTACTAAAGCTTAAACTGCAGAAGGAATTTTGCTCAGGAAGAAACATTGTGTTCTATGAATAATTATTGCAAACTTAATTTTATTAAATTTAAAAGAGTTAGCTATTTGTATTATCCAAAATTTTGAGAGAAAATAATTCTGATTTCTCAAAGTAAGGTGAAACTGAACTCTAAAATCCCTTATGAAATATAAAATCATCGTAAATGGAATGAGAAATACATTTGTAAATGGACTTCCTACAGTGAAGCTAATTTGATTCATTATACATGTCAAAACATAAAAGCTGGTTATCTTCAATTATGAAAATGCAATTAATGCCAAAAACCCAAAATGGATTAAGTATTATAACTAAAAATGAAAATTTATTACGTTCCATTATAAGGATTGATCATATAAAAAGTGATTCCTTCAATAAAGGCCTCAGAAGAAAAATTTGCAACTAAAAGGGATGTGAATTTTGTTCTAAAACTCAGAACAGAAATGATAAGTTTCAAGAAGTGCTTCAATGAAATAGACCAGCATTTTTCAAGGAGTTATCTAATGTGATATGTGTGCACATGGAACAAAATCAAATGACATAACATAAACCAAAATTTAAAGTAAGAATCTGCAGTAAAATGGGGAAATCAAAAGAACAACCCAGGAGGACTGTATGAGTATAATTTTATTACATGTTATTAGTTTCTAATATTTAATCTAAAAAAAATAAATAATCATATATATCAGTTTAAAGTTAATCTATGTTAAGAGTTTTTTTTTTTCCTTTTTTTTTTTTGAGTAGATAAAATTAATATCAAATAATTTTGTATGTGCCTTATTCCCAATAATAATTTGTTGCTTTACATTTTTTTATGAAGGGAGTGAGAGATATTATTAAATGAAATGTTTTTTAATCAGATCGGGTATTATTATCAAATACTTAGTTTTATTGATATGTTTAATAAAGATTGTGTGAATGTTGTGATAAAATATCTTCATTATGTGATAAAAGTATAGAAAGATGGTTTTAAAAAATAATACACATTTCTTCTTCTTATTATTATTATTGTAAAGTTAAAGTGAGTTAGATATAAGCTAATTAAGGCTTGAAAAAATTGTTAGCTAATGTTTTAATATACTATTTCATGAGAGGAGTGTATATGTGAAATTTTACTTGTGTAAATTGGTGTTAGATCATTATACATGTGGATGGACAAAGAATCCCCACTAAGCTAGTGTAATCATAGTTAGCTCACTTACTATAGTGTTGATTCCATTTTTATAAAGTATTTAATGCAGTGGAAGAGTTTCCCACTTGGTTATTTTCTACACTGTAAGATGATTACTTTATTGATGGCCAGAGGGTGTTAGGTATACCCATATCTTCCTGTATGACTAGTGATAAATCCTAGCATACCTCAACTTTAGTGCAACAGTATTTTCTCTTATCTGGGTCATGACTTACCCTCATATTAATGTTGACAATCTTTTATGGGGGTATGAATTTCAGATAGAGTAAAGTATTAGTTTTAAATGTGGTTACAGAGTTGTAAAATTGATGATGTCAAGATGAGTGTGGATAATATATGTGAAATTATTATACTGAAACATTGCTTTATTTAAATGTTTTAATGAATTAATAAGAGCTGTAATTAAAAACGAAGTCAAACATTAAACTTAAGAGTTAAATAAGACCTGAGTATATAGTAAGTGGTGCATATATAAAATTATCTAGAAAGTATATTCACAGCCAGCTGAAAACTTTGCTGTAATGGTAAGATCACTGAATTATTATTATTATTATTATTATTATTATTATTATTATTATTATTATTATTATTATTATTATTATTATTATTATTATTATTATTATTATTATTATCATCATCATCATCGTAAGAATATGGATATAGATTGTATGCATGTATGATAATAATTGAGTTAAGTACCGATTTCTTAACACTTGAAAGGTAACTTGATTGTGAGAAGGTAAGCAATACTTAAAATATATCCATTGTAAAGCATAAGGGGAAGACATATTAGGTTAAGATTATTAATGGGAAATTATTAAATTTTATCATCAGAAGAATTATCTTTAGAATTCATAGGGGTAATTAGAAAATAGATCAATAATTGAAAGCATTAAGAATTGGGGAGAGAAATTTAATATTCACTATATCTTAATTTAAAAAAATGAATGTAAATATTATCATTCTATAGCAGTTTTATTATTATTACTCCATGGCAATTGTGATCCCCTGGTGAGTAAGAATTAAATAAGAATGTATTCTATAACATCGCAAAATTAGCAGTTTATTTAGGGATTTTTTTTTTTTTATCATACGGTTCTTCGAAAGCCATGGGAATTATGTAAATAATGTAAATATTATTTTATTGATTTATATTTGATAATAAAAATTGCTGTTTTTAGAATAAAATTTTGTGTAAGTCTCAATGTTTTGTGGTTTACTACAATCTAGAAATTTCAAATCTAATCATGTGTCACTACACTGTGATTTATATTTAGAGCATTATTTTATTAAATCACACCAAATAAAATTTATTTAAATGGTTTAATTTTCTAACCTTATGCAGCACTGCAAGATTTAAATTACCAATATTACAGAAATCATTTAGTATATTTAAAGTATAAATTATGAATAGCAGGATGGTTATTGGGTGATAGTGGATGCAGTGGGTGGGCATAAAATCCTTTCCCCATCTGCTGTATTCAAACACCTTCCTAAATAAACTTCTTAAGGATTTTTTTTAGTTATTAAAGTGTTTATTATATGTTATTTCCACAATTTAATATAAGCTTAATTATTAGAGCTTTAGTGTAAGTAGACATTGGCTACAGTAAAGTCAGCCAAGGTCAACTACGGAGGTAATCATGGGGAATAGTGGTTATTACCAATAATCCATAGCAGCTTGTTTGAATTCTAGACCTTAATGTTTTAAAACCCTGAAAAGAAATTATCATAGGAGATAAATGAGCTAGTATGATGAAAAATTGAGAGTAAAAGAGATAATATTACAAATGACTTATGATTCTGATGATGATGGAGGGATAGATCAGGATGGTGGAGATGGGCATGAAACTATTTGACTTTAATGGTAATAAATGAGGAGTGTTCTGAGAGTATAAAGTGTAATGGGAGTGGCACTTAAAGTTTCTTCTCTTTAATAAATACGAATTTCCAAGAGTATTATTATTTTTTTTTTACTGCACTTTCAATGTTTTTTTCCACTTCCATAGTAAATTTAATATTTGGATGTCAATTATTTATAAAAACAAGAAAATAATTTAAGGCATCAATGCCATGAGGCCATATAACAAATGTATCATTGCTGCCTTAAATTCTTTTCTTGTTTTTATAAATAATTGGCATCCAAATATTAAATTTAGTATGGAAGTGGAAAATAACAGATCGCTTTCTTTTCTAGATGTTTTAATGGCAAGAAAATGTGATGAAACATTATCAATATCAGTTTACAGAAACCATACAAACAGATATTTTAATTTTAATTCTCATCATCATCATGCACAGATTTTTCTGCAGCAAAAAATCATTTCACTAGAGCTTATAAATTATCTGATAAAGAACATCTTTCTCAAGAAATAGAACTTACAAAAAATATTCTACTTTCTAATAATTATAATAAAAACATCATATGTAAGGCTTTATATAACATTAATACTAAAAAGAAAAAGAGGATAGAATTAATGATTCCTCTTTTAATAGAGTACTTTTACCTTATATTAAAGGGGTTACTGATAAAATCAGTAGAAGTCTATCTTGTTTTAATATAAAGACTACTTTTTCTGCTGGCAAAAAAAAATGATTTTTTTATATAAGCCTAAAGACAGAAGATTTTTGGAACACCAAGAAGTTTATGAAATTCCATGTTTTCAGTGCTCAAGAAGCTATGTGTGTCAGTCTAATAGACAAATAAATGTCAGAATTAAGGAACATAGAAATGCTTTTAATCAAAAAATTAGCAAATCAATTTTTACTTCCCATTTTTTAGAAATTGGTCACAAACCTGATTTTTACAATACAAAAATACTTGCTAATTTGGAAAGATATGATTTAAGAATCATGAGAGAGTCAATTGAAATATTAAAGAGACCTACTGGTTTAAATAGGGCTGATGAAGCACAATGTATTCCAGCTATGTGGAAACCTCTCATTTTATCTAATATTAACATAAAATTTATAGGTGAAAGTACTGAGGGAAATAAACATTTTGATAAGCCTCATATTGTGAATGCTGAACTACTTCAAGTTGAATCTCATTTTTTATCTCGCACACAGTCACATTATTATTTGAGATCTAACGATTTTTCCTTCAAAAGTTAACCTTGATAATGGAAGATGCTAGTCCTTCGAAATATCCATGTTTAATGGAAAATAATAAATGATACAGCCCCAAAAGTTATAATATATATATATATATATATATATATATATATATATATTATAACTTTTGGGGCTCAATTATATATATATATATATATATATATATATAATTGAGGGTTGGATGAATGAAAAAAAAGCCTATATATACAACAAACAACTCTCCCTTGGTTCATAAATATTTATATTGAAATTTGACATTGGGTTTCAAAAATATAATAACATTTCAAAATCAAATCAAATAGTAATATTTATGTGTATGCATATGTTTATAGTAAAACATTTAATGTTTTTAATTATATATATCTAGTGGAAAAAAAAATATATTTTTGGGTAAACAGGCTATAACACTCCATGGATGTAGTTGATTCCTTTTTTTTTTAAATAAAAATGTAAGTTCAAAATGATAAAGATGTATATAAAAAAATTAAATACAAAGACTGTTTTTTTAAATAAAAAATATTCAGTTAATAACAATATTTATTTAATAGATGGATTTGCAATATATATATATATGCAAAACCATAAAACAATACAATACTAGATTAAATCCAAAATTTTACCAAAATCCTTTCACAACCATGGTTTCATCTACTACAAATAGATCTTCTCAAGTGAAAATTAAACAATAAGAAATAACAAATATATACACACAATCAAACCTTCCCATAATTCATTTCAAACTCCACCTTCCATTAATATCAAAAGAAGTCTTCATAAGATTGATAGCCTCAGAATCAAGAAGATTTATCATCAAACTCTCCTTTATTCTTCTTTTTAACTCATTCTTTTCATAAAAAATAACTGAAGCATTGTCAAACAATATTGTATGATCTGTATTCAATTCATGAATATATAAAGCTGAGTTAAGATACCTATGTTTAACTCTACTTATATGAACCTTAATCCTTTCATTAAGGTTAAACTTATTCTGGCTACATAAAAATTACTACAACTACATGGAATCTTATAAACAATATATATATATATATATATAATGAAGCTTATATATAGATTAAGTGTTTTTAATTAATTGACAGAATTATTTAGATTTTAAAAATATTTTACAACTATGTATCTGCATATAAAAAAATAGTAAACATACCTAATTAATTATTAAAAATTATATAATGATATTAACAAATATTTTTAAAAATCTGAAAAAAGTAGTGTTTTTTTTTACTTTGCCCCAGATTCTAAAAATATATTTTTTATTATAACTTGTTGATTCAGACTTTATTTTGTTTAATGCTTTCTTTATTTAAATTTTCATATAAATACAAATTTGGGGTCCAATTTTCTGTTAATAGTACAGTTAAAATTCTTTGGGTTTTGAAATTATTTATTAAGCAGTTTTCTTTATTGTACAACAATATTTTTTTAAAAAGTCACTCAATAGTTCTGCATTAAACAGGATAATAGTTATATTCAGTTATTGAACTAGATAAAATGTGACTGATCTCTAATACTCATCCCATCAAAAGATCATAATCATGTGTTTGGTCGACTTCATCAGGACCATCCCGGAATTGTCTGTAAAAAAGCTCTGGCTTGATTATACATTTGATGACCAAATCTAAATGATGAAATAGAGAAGTTGATAAGAAAATGCATGAGTTGTCAATAAACTGTCAAATTGCCACTTAAAAAACTGAAAAATTGAATTAAATTCATGATTTTTTTCAAACATCTATATTTAGATCATACAGGCCTACACATGTTTACAATATTTATATTAGTTGATTTATCCTCTTGTTGGAAAGAATACAGAATAATGAAAAATATGTGTGTGGAATGCTCCATAAAAGCACTTAAAGAATTTTCTTCTACACATGGTTACCTGGAGATAAGTGTAATGAATAATGGAACAGGTTTTACTTTACAGAAATTTGCAGACTACTTAAAAAACAAAGGGTTATCCCGTGAATAATGAAATAGTAGAGAAAACTATTCAGCATCTAAATGATGCATTGAAAAAAATTAGGTTTAATGAAGTATTAGAAACATTAGTTGACATTATGTTTAATCAACATTTTACACTGTGTACAGCAAAAAAAAAGACTCCAAAAGAATTATTAATATGCCATCATTTTCACACTCATCTTATTAAGCTATTGATAACTATTATTAAGAAGAAAAATAGTTCTGAAAATGAAAAATTCAAAATTGGAGAAAGTATATGGATATACAATAACTTAAAAAGAAAATTGATGCCAGGATTGATATTTCAGACAGTGTCTAGGTAATTACAAATGATTAAATTAGAAAACAGAAAGGAGTTGGCAAAACATATCATCTACATCCTCATTTAAATGAGTTACTGGTAGACATTTATGATAAAAATATGCCAACAGATGAAAGAAATAAAAGAACTAGAGACAAACTTTATCCATTGATCAGAATTGTCAGAGTGATCAAGAACAAATAAATGATCATAGTAGAGATTATATAAATACTGAAGAACAAATGAAGAAAGAAGTAAGATCTTTTCCTAAAGCTTCTTGCATATGTAGACTACCTGCTAAATGTAAGCACTATATATTTCAGTGAGAGCAGTATTTTTAGAGTAGGAGAAGGCTTGGAATGTCTGTGCACATAATGTCTTTATTGTAAATATCATTTATTAATTTTTGTAAATATGTACAGATTATGTTAATATTTATTTATTTTAATTTAATTACTGTAGAAAAATCTACTAATGCATCTAGTTAAGATTTGCAAATCAAAATGAACAAATCTGTACTAAAGCTGATTATTATACCTAAAATTGTGGATGCTATATAAGTAGGTGAAAGAAACTATTAAAAAGTCTGATGTGTTTGAAAAAATAATTGTATTGTTGAATAAAGACAGATTTAAATTTCCAGAAGAAAATTGCTTCTGAAAGTTATATCTAAAAATCTAATTGAATCAAGCATATTTATGTTTAGAAAGACTATGAGTTTTGAAATATATGTCTTAAATCTTATCCTAAACACCACCAGATGATAAATCTTAGAGAATTGTTTTTTTGGAATAGACTTTCAATTTTTTTATTTCTTAATTGATTATTATTGCTAAATAAATCTGCTAATAAACTTGTGTTTATGTATTATTAATTTCTAACCTTCTTTACTGGTATTTTAAATATACTTTGAACATAACAAAATCAGGCAAATATTTACACTATTTTAAAATTTGCTTTCTTACATGTTAGTTAAATATATTTAAAACTTACTTTATTATGTGAGAATAGAATTAAAAGGAAATGGTAAATGTTTTCTCTTGTTGTACCCACAACATTTTAAAATATCCTTTTACTTGTGTTAAATATATTTAAACTGACATATTAAAAAATTATTAAATGAATAGCAATAGTTTATTAAATTTAGTAGTATTTCTCTGGCTGCATCTGTACCATGTTAACATGTGTTAAATATACATTTAAACTGAATCAAATTCATTATTATAATTGATCTAAATTGTCATTATTGAAATGAAAAATTAAATATATGGTCTGAATGTAATTTAATTAATTTAAAATATATTTGCAAAATCAAATTTTGTCTTGCATGATTGAAAACTATACTTTTCATTTAAAATTTTTTCCAACTCTGTAATCTTTTAACCAGTGCTGGTCTCATTTTGCATTTTCATATGACATTATTCAAAAAACAATTGTGATATATATTTTTTATGCATTTTATATTGCAAATTAATTTAAAAAAAAAACCAATTAAGTATCATACATCAAAAATTTAAAGGTTATTAAAATTCTATACACACAAAAAAGGAAAATTTTGCAAGATTTATCAAGATTGGTGCCATATTTATTGACTTATAAAGTTACAAACAAACAAACTTTCATATTCATATAATAATATAGATATATATCTTTGTGAGTATGTAATATCAACATTAAAACATTCCCTAAATTATTTGCAGTTTAAATGTAATATTTATCTGATATGAATAATAATTGGTTTAATAAAATATTATTGAGTATAACAAGAATTTCATTATATATAAATATGGATTAAAAAATTGTCTATAAAACTGTTTTAATATTTTAATCAGAACACTGGCTTTCATTAGCAAATTCAGCTAAACAAAATTATTTAAAAAATTGAAGGTTATTTCCAAATCTGATAAAGCAAATAGTTCTCTTAATTTAATACTTTTTTCTTAAAGATATTAACTAATCATTTGCTAATCTATTTTCAAAAATAAGTTACTTACTTCCAAAATTTCTTAACTGTTTTTTTTTTTTTTTATCAAAACTTTACAAAAACTTTTAAATATTTAATTAATTCATTATTTAAAAAAAGATACATAAGTAAAAAATATGTATTTATAAAAATATATGTTATTAATTTTAATCACATGTAAATGCTGTTTACTGCTGATCAAATATGTAATGTTTAAGAAAATACATATTTCACAGAACAGTCATATCTAAATACTTTATTTATTTATTTATTTACTTATTCCTTTACAATATATATGGTTAAAAGTCAGATAAAAGAGAATACCTTGGCACTGATATACAAAAGGTAAATATATTTACAAATTTATTTTAAAATTGTTACTTAGAATCTGCTTGCAATTTGACCTAGTAACATATTAGGAAGTGAGTATTCTGTAAAATAAAAATACATACCTACAAAAAATTATTGTGAATTCATAACAAATCTCAAGTATTAGAAATATAATGAATGCACATAAACATATCATATGTGTTTACATTCATATCGGCCTTTCAAGCCAAATTGTGCAAACGCTTTTGCGAGTGTTAAATAATAAATGAATACCCTCTGACCAAACAAGATATAGAATTTATGCAGGAATAAAAGGAATCTCTTATTCCTACGACTCAAATATTTATATATGAGCAAATCTGAAGTACTGGCACAGAAGGTGTGACTATAGAACAGTCACTTTAAATTACTATATATAACGTATGAATGAATGACGCCGATGAATTCCTGCATAAATTCTATATCTTGTTTGGTCAGAGGGTATTCATTTATTATTTAACACTCGCAAAAGCGTTTGCACAATTTGGCTTGAAAGGCCGATATGAATGTAATTACAATTGTATATGGATGCTATAAAAATAAATGCTGATTTATATATATGATTAAGTTTCAGTTGAAATGACGTTCAGTAAATTCTAGTAAATTTCATCGGCGTCATTCATTCATACGTTATATATAGTAATTTAAAGTGACTGTTCTATAGTCACACCTTCTGTGCCAGTACTTCAGATTTGCTCATATATAAATATTTGAGTCGTAGGAATAAGTGATTCCTTTTATTCCTGCATAAATTCTATATCTTGTTTGGTCAGAGGGTATTCATTTATTATTTAACACTCGCAAAAGCGTTTGCACAATTTGGCTTGAAAGGCCGATATGAATGTAATTACAATTGTATACAGACGCTATAAAAATAAATGCTGATTTATACATATGTGTTTATATAAAGAAAATATTTATTATTTTATTACAATTAATATTCATTAATTAATATTTATTTTTGTTTATTATTTAATATGCTAACAAATGCTGCTTATTTCTTTTTTTCAGATTTACCATGAATACACAATAATTTTTGTACACATTATATTTTTAATGCACACATATGCTTTTATTATGAAAACAATATTTTTTTTGGAAAAAAATAAATAGGATATTTATTACAATAGATTAGTATATGATTGACTAAATTTCTTAAAAAAAGAGTGTTTATCTCTAGAAATTATTTGCTTTATCAGATTTGAAATTAACTTCGGATTATTTCATTTAGTTATATTGTCTGATGACAACCAGTCTTTTGATTGAAATATTAAAAACAGCTATGTAAGCTAGTAATACTATTTTTTGGGGTATATATATATTCTTTAGTTAAATGGTTTTTGTTTCTATATATATGTGTGTGTGTGTATGTGCGCATGCGTGTATGGGTGTGCGCGCGTGTGCAATAAACTGTTTTTAAAAAGTAAATCACTATCATAATAACAAACAGTTAATTATGCTTATATTAATTTTTATGCTTTGAAGAACTATTTTGTTTGAAATCATAAGTGACCTTATTTATAGTAACTATCTTAAATAGATGTCTAAAATATAAAAATCAATATTCTCCTTTGAGCTTGGTAGTTAGTAATCAATTACCAGTCATTCTTACAAAAATGCCTTAAACATTTATTATAAGAGCTATAATCAAAGTATCAAAATTGTAAATATTTCTATCTCTGTCTCGTTCTCTCTTTCTCTCTCTCTCTCTATATATATATATAGCCATGGGTGTTGTAAATGTATAATATATATGCGTGTTTAAAAGTACATAAATATTTCAAAAATGATTGTTAGAGAATAATGTACTCTTTATATAAAGTTTTTTTTTTTGTTATCAATTTGCATCAATAAATGTGTTTTGCCTTAAAGTTAAATTGATAAATTTTGATCAATAAACAAATTAGAGTTTATATTAACCCTAACTTTATTAATTTAGATTTAAATATTCTATATCAAATAATCCTCCCAATGAATATAAAATGAAAAATTAAAAAAAAATATGATTTTATATCAAAAGCAATAACTTTTTTTAAGCTTCATCATTTGTAAGATATAAAAAATTTCATGTTAGTGATAAATTATTGTTTAATGATATTAAAGTTATGGGAAAAATTAGTGATTTAATATATAGTAGGATTGATTATTTGATCTGAAAGACGTTTAAGCAATAAAATGATAGAATGAGAACATTTATTAGATGAGATTTTTTTTATATGTCTACGCTGAAAATTAAACTAGAAAATCTCAGTTTGCTTTTGGCCCTGTCATCACTCTGCTGGCTATAATCTTTATAAACGTTATTGATTCATTTATAACCAAATGACGTAATATAGTAATAGTTTATTGATGCTTATTTTTAAAATACTAATTATTGACATTATTATTCAGAGTTAATTTCAGTGCAATTATTTGTAATGCTTCTGTTTTTTATTTTTAAAAGTTTGTCCTTTTAAAATTTTTAATGATTAATAATGGCTTTTGAATTCCCCATTATATCAAAAGACGTTGTAAGAATAATTTCATTACAGACAATTCAACTGATATTTTTCTATTCTTCCTATTTTATAGTTGTAGAGAGAAATATAATCACAAAAATAAAGTTACATTTAAATAATATTATATAAAATATATATAAAAAATTATTTAATTTGCCTGATATTATTAATCTATTTATTTTTATTTATGCAAATAAATACTTAATAATAAAAGCAAAGTAATTAATGAAATAAGAACTTAAATAGCTTATAAAAATATGACAACCTTGAACAACAACTTGAATATGGACTTTTTTCAAATTATCTTTTCAGAATTAGTTGCTTATTTATAATTAATAATATGTAAGTTTATTTTAACAAATTTTTTACTGAAAATAATATTTAAATTGTATTATGGTATTTCTGTATTAGATCTGTTACACCTTTTCATATCCATGTCATCCCATTCATAAATTTTTAATCTTGTTATTCCATCAAATAAACCCTGCAATTTCATCAAATAACTTGAACACTGCAAGTTCTGACAAACTTAAGAAATTTGTACACAGAAATAATAAAAACACATTACAATACTAAATTAAAATAGGTAGTTGTGAGTTTTTGTTTTATCATGGTAAATGAGAATAGAACAGTCACAACTTTGATGGAAATGATCAAACAAAATGTGGAAGAGGACTTGACTATTTATTTGGATTGCTTAAAAGCATATAAAACTGTGAAACTATCATCTGCCAGTGGAAACTGCATAAAGAAGATGGCACTTTTACTTGCATTCAGGATGATATTAAAAAATCAGTCCACCACATGGATTTTATTTTAATAAAAGTTTACTCTTTTTTTTTTCTGTAGAGCATATAAAACTGAGAAACTATGATAAGTCAGCTGCACAAATATGATGGTTTTGTTTGCATTCTGGACGATATTAAAAAAATAAGTCCATCTCATTGATTTTGTTTTAATATAAGTTTACTAATTTTTTTTAATGTTTTAATAAATGGTTACTAATTCTTTTTTTATTTTTTTAAAAAAATAAAAGCAGTTTGACATTTCTTAATTAAGATCCTGTGTGATTGTTATATTAGATAAACACATGACTTAGCTCTCCATTTTTTTAAAATCTGAGCAAGACATAGATTTTTTTTCTGCTTTTCTGCCATAGTTAAAAGACACAGTATTCTTTTTCTTTTTTTTTTCTTGCTTTACTGACCATTTTGTACTTAATATATTTATTACTTTTGTAGTTAATATACTTATTTAAGTGATTGAATAAATGTTTTTTTTTTTTTTTTGCCCAAGTAGCATTATTTTTCGGGAATTTTGTTTTAGCATTCATTTTGTAATTTCATGCCAGAGTTAATATGTAGTATTTTTTAATTTTAAGTAAAATTTAGGAATTGCTGACCAGATTTGCGATGGTAGAATGCTGTACCTTGTGTGTGTGTGTGTGTGTGTGTGTGGTGGGGGATCTTTGATGGCATAAAATATCATTTTAAAAACTCACAACTACCTGTTTTTATTTATTATAATAATGTGTTTATATTATTTTTGTGCACAAATTTGTATTTTTCACATTATTAAAAATGTACTTTTCCAGATTTAGTCTGGTGCTATTAGTATTAGTTATTCACACTGGTATGTCTTTTTATATATGTATCAGTTTGCTGATAACTTTCTAAATCTCGTAAAAATATTGTAAAAAATGTATACATGTAATCTGTTTTGTCAAATTTATCACTTAAGTTTGTCAAAATTACAGTGTACAGTATTTGATGACATCACAAGATTAGTAAATTACTGATCGATAGATATAGATGTGAAAAGCCATAGCAGATCTCATACATAGATTATATAAATTTAAATGAAAATAATCACTTTATATTTATTACCGGACTGTATCCAAGCTATGTAAAGTCTGATGTTTTTTTTTTAATTGATTACTTTAACAATTTATTTTTAAACATTTAATGTAAATTAAATAAAAGATTTTAACATTATATATTAAACTTGAGATATGTAGTCACCCTGAAAAGCCATTATTTCAACCATAATTACATAGTAATCAAAAGTTATTAAGATTTAATGCAAATTAGACACAAGTTATTAGTATTATACATTACACATGAGAAATCCTAGCTGAAATCTGTATTTCAACTTCAGTTATATGCTAACTAAAACTAAAGTGTCGATTTCTTTTCCTTCAATAAATATCACATTTCAAACATGAATTTATATACTCATTTTCTTCACAATTTCAATACTATACCTCTGTAGTTCAAAGCCTATTACTGCCTTTTTTTCTGAGCATTTTTTGTTAATTCTTTGCATAAACATAATAATACCCTAACCAAAACTAATTGTAAATACATTACTATAGCATTTATATTTCTTCCCTAAATAAATAACACATTTTGAACATGAATTGTGAACTACAATAACATTTTCTCCATGACGTAAATACTATACCTCTGTAGTTAAAAAGACATCTTTTCTAGTTTTTTAATAGTGAAATTATTTCTTTGGCAGTTTTCTTATCAGTGAAATTTGACATTTGACATCAGATGAAAATTAATGCATTCATCAATTAGATAACAGAGAAAATAGGAATTTTATATATACGATATAATTTTATGTAATGAGACTGAAAGTAATTTGACTGCCCACTTAACTCTGTAAATGTCTTGTTTACATAGCTCAGTGGAAGGCTCAGTTACTTCAATAAATTACATATAATTTAATTATGAATATTTATTAAAACTGATGCATCATTTGATATTTAGGATTGTTAATACTGAGGCTTTACTTTGATCTTTCTGAACACTTAAATAGTAATTTCATATAATTTATTCTGTACATAAAAGCAAAATATTACAAAATTTCACCCTCTAAATTAGAACAATGTTAATCAACTAAGCTTAAATACCAACAAAGCTAAAGGATAAATTGGTATCATTCTTATCATTCTATCTTTTTATAGTTGATTAATGTTTACATAGGTGAGGGTGAAGTCCAGTTATTTCCATACTAATTACATATAATTTTGCTAGGAACACACACACACATATATATATATATGTGTGCGCGCGCGCGTGTGTATGTGTGTAAAATTTAAATTAAGAACGCAACTTTTTTTTAATTTCAAAATTATTATTTTAACCAAAACTGTAAATAAACTAGATATTTATTCAAAATTAATGGAAAATTAGTATCTAGATATTCTTAATTAAAAAGTGAAAACTGCACTATCATAAACTGTTCTTTTTTGGAAAATTATTGAAAAAACTTTTTTTGTAAAATAGACAGCTTAAAACTTTTTTTTTTTTTTAAGTGTCATAGCATCGGCCGAGACGCGAACCCAAAACCCGGGCAACGGCCTGCAAGTGCAAGGCAGTCGCACTGACCTCCCGACCACCAATGCAAGACAACTTATTTTTACCTTACATTTAACTTTATATATATATATAGTAACATAATAAAGATGTTCAAAAGATCTAAGTATATTAAATAATTAAGAAAGATTCATAATATATTATTTATTTAGCTTAATAAACGAAAAAAAAATTGTTGTAGCTTTTATTTTATATCAAAGAGAACATAATTGTAATATTCAACTTGCTGAGCATAAGCTATTAAACAAATAAATGAAATCAACATTGTAAGTAAATAAACGTGTTCAATAAGTAGTCTTTAAAAATATTAATTCAAACAAGTTGTAAATAAACTTAATGAAACTGATCAGAATTTATTTAAACTTATATTAACATGAGCATAAGATATTTAACCTGAGTAGTGGCTATTAAACAAAAGATCAGGCTGAGTTATCAATCATATTAAGGGGCATTGGATTAAATGAAACATATTTCTATCATTAGATTTCTCAAGATATCACAATATCAATAATTATAAACAAATTATTAAGAACGAACTACTATAACTCAGGTATATGGAAATCAAGTGAGTGAGCACACTGGTAACTCAATCAAAATCTCTCAATATATTCAACTGTAGATTTTATCCACTTTCATTTCTTGAATTGATGTTAAGTGCACATTTAAACAAATACCAAGTGAATATGGTCTATCAGGGCGCCACTAGATTATCTGAATCTAGACACAGTTATATCTAATAACCTTTTCACATGTACCAGGTTTGAATCCCTTTGGTACCTTATTTTTTACAAAATGTATGATTTTGATTCCAGACCCATAGCACTGTATGCACTAATATTTAAGTAAACACCTAGGTAACATAAAACATCTTTAAAGTAAAGTGGAATTCATTAGACAGAATCATTTCTCAGATCTTAACATAATAAATGTGTTTTAATATTTTTTTATAAGTTTTACTAGCTCAGATTACTATTAATTTAGGATGGCAATTCACTCATCCTTGCATGAAATAGATGATGGGATGGTGGTTATAATAATACTAAGAAATCACTAAATACTATGAAATCAATATTTATTTATGGGCTTTAAACATTTAAACAGCTCATTAATTACAGCGTGATGATGATGATAATAATAATAATGGTAATGGTTTCAACCACAGCTTTAGGACTAAGCCTAATCATAAAACCTAATTGTTATAAAGAAATTCATAATTATTGCTTAATTATAGTATATCTAATTGGAACTTAAATAGCTAATATTCACCTTGATGAGATCACACCTAATAAAGACTACTCTTAATGAAATATATATGCCTCGTTTAATAAAACAAACTAACATTTATTGCTGCATTTCTAACATATACATAAAATTTATAGATAAACATGAAAATTGATATGAATAATAATAACAATAATAATTGATTATATTGCAATCTTCAGATTAATTTCAAGTTCTTCCCCCTTTCCCATCAAATGTATATGGTATTAAATTGGGTAACTGATTTGTTAAAATGTTCCATCCACAAGAAAAGTATTTCATAAAAAAAAATTCACTCATTGGCACACATACCTTATAATCTAACATGTAAGCAGAATGAATAAAAATAAATGTTAGTAAAATTGGAAAGAGCAAGTTTTAAATTATTTTCTCCCCCTCTCTTCTACCTCTGAAATGCTATACTTTAACTTGAAACAAAATCTAATATTTTTAATACCGCCTATTTTTTCCTTTACATTCACACACAATTACATATATGCAACAAGTATTATATTATTATGTATGTGTGTGTTTTTATCCCCGTAAAAACCAAAATATTATTTAAAACCAAAATAATAATACAAAAAATTATTTTACACATTAATATTTCATAACTGTAAATTAATAAACAAATAATTTTGATACATTCAAAATCATTTATGAAGCTCAAGGTTATTATTAGTAAGAAATTATTGGTTTTAATCGATCTGAATTGTCTTTAAAAGTTCTTTAAATAAAATATACCACTTTATTGCTAAAAGTTTATTAAGACTCTAATATCATAAAGAAAATAGATATAAAAAGTCATATTAATGATCCTTTGTTTTGTGGCGAACTTCCAAGGGCTCAAACTTATCTTGTATAATGTCTATATTTCTGCAGCTACCATTTCCATTTTATGTTGGAACAATCTCTTTCTTGAGGTGTATAATTGTTTGATGATGATGATCCTATTGAGGTTATTTGCTTTAGTGGACAATTTGAAAATCATTATATTAATTTTTCTTCTCTTCCTGTCAAGCATGATTTTTTTAGTGGATGAAGTACAGCAGTTGTTTTCACATTTATAAATTTTCTGGGTTTAAACTCAGTTACTTGAACAATTAATTGGACTTGATGATTTAATACTTATCAGTAGATTACTCTTTTCTTCTGATTTTAAATGCAGGAGAATGTTTTCTTCTTTCTGTTTAAAAACATCTTATTTCTCTCGGTCAGTTGAAAGGTGTAGAATATTTTTCAGACAAGACACCTTTTCTTTCCTATATGATGTGCTAGTTGATGAGTCTGGTAGACAGATGGAACATATATTAATTTTTCTTACCCCGCCATTCTTATATTTCAACATTCAAAACTTGATATAAAAAATGATTTTAAAAAAAGGTTATCTAGCAGAATTAAAAATGTTTGTCTGCTTTAGTTTCAATAATTTTTAAAAAGTCTCTCTATCACAAATATTATAATAATAATCCCCCAACCGATTTTCCAGACTGCTTTTATATCTGATTTTTGAGTCAACTCACCCAATTAGAGTGATAGTGTGACTTGCTATTTTTGACCAATTCATTTTTAGTTGGAAAGTGCAATCTTTTTTAGGAACATTAAAAAAAAATCACACACCTGGTTTTCAGACAAACTTTTGTCTCGAAGAAAAAAATAGCCTTAATCCCTTTTCCTCACATATATCTGTAATGTTTAAAATTGGAGCTTCTTTGTTTTGATCTTAAGATGAGACAATTTCAAAATTAGAGTTCCCACCAAGCTTAAACTCCAAAATGACAAACAATCATTTACAAAAACAAAATTTCTACAAATATATATATATCTGATTCAACAGATTTTCTCCCTTAACACAAAATTAAATAATTTGACAGATTTAACCCTTCTTCCTTTCAATATATAATAAATGTAAATTTCTGTATGTAATTTACACACATACTTTTATCATTTCAAATCATTCATAAACTGTCCATCAAAATAATATGAATGCTAGTTTATAAATTATAACCCTAATATTTAAAATTAAATCCTTAGCTTTTAAATCCCAATTACAATTATAGAAAAGCAAAAATAGAAGTATAGAATAAGATATTAAAATTGATCAAGCATAGGTTAGTTTTAAAGAAAGTTTAATATCTGAAATTTAAAAGTGGCTAACTAAATAGCTTTTATAACACACACTGCCTATACATATACGTTATAACTTTGCTTTTTAACAGAAAAATTAAATATTGAATAGTTTAAATGTGTGTATTACCTTTCTATCAACACACAAACAAATAAAGAATATAATTGTTGACCCACTCTCTTTCTGTCTAAAGCTTTTAGAACTTGATCTTGTAGGGTTTAAACTTGGGTGCCCTACAGCTTCCTTTTTAGATAAAAATGTGATGATGATTTTTGTTTTACATTTTCTTACATGCACATTACTATAAATTTAGCTAATGACTAAATTGTAATGGCACAATATATATATATATATATATATATGACTCATTTCAAACAGATATATTATTTATCTAAAAAAAAATTTTCTTTTCGATATATAGATTTATGTGTGTGTATTTATTATTATATAGTCTATATAAATAGTTAATGAATAAACAGTTGTAGACAGAGAAGGTAATAATATTTAATTTTTATTTATTATATTTTCTTGTTAAATAATGTGTTAAATTATTTAACATTAATTTTATTAAACAAAGCAGATCAGAAAGAAAGTGTAGGATAAAGCGATCAAGATTAGTAGATTAGGAGATAAAAAGAAATGTACACGTGCAAAAGAGTGTGAAAGAATGAAAACGTCAGTATAAAAACAAAAATGCTTTTACACCTATTTTTAATGACTATAGATTGCCAGCTTTATTGTTTGTTATCTGTATCTAAGATTATTTTTAAAAGAGGTGCTTTGATGGGATAAAGCGTGATTATTAATTTTCTTGTAAAATCGCGATAGAACATCAACTTGTCAAACTCTGATTTTTTTGATCTTTTATCTCAAGATAAGATATGCAGGTGGTCATTTTCTTTGACCAAGATTCGCAATAAAAACGAATGTAACAATATTTAGTGATCAGTCAATTTTTCCATGTTATTGAAGGAGAGATGTGTCAGTCAGTTTTTTTAATATGATGAGAGAAGAGATGTAAGCTCTGATTTTTTTTTCAAAAGAGAGTGAGCAATTCATTTTACTCTTTAAAAGTTGAGAAAGAAAAAAATGACTCTTGTTTTAAAGTCAGTATAGATGAAGATGTGCATATATATATAAGTAATTCCCAGCAAGATTAAGGAAGGAAAAATGGAACAAAATTGAATTTATTGAAAGAAGTTATTAACAATTCTATGAAATGATATTAATATATTTTGCTGTGTATAATATAATGAATTTGCATTGCTAAAACCATTTTTTCTGCTTCCTGATTAATACAGAATGGGTTAAGTCACTGGTCTACTGTGGACCCATATACCGGTCCATGGTAATTACCGGTCCATGGTAACCAAAAGAATGGACAAATTTAAAACCAGTCAAAAATGTCATCTCATTATCATCTTTGACAAGAGCCAAGAAGAAAGGAAAAATGAATAAAAGCCACATATATAGCCAGGTTTGAAGCTATGAACCAAATTTTTGTTAAAATTTTCTTCATATTCATCTAGAGTGTCTACAACGATTTTTTTTTTTAAATGGGAGAGACAAGCAAATCTACCAGTTCATACTTATCTAAAAGTATTTGAAATAACTCTTTTTGAAAAGTTAGAAGCAACCAGTCAACAAATTCAGCATTATCAAAAGTCTCAGCAATAAATAATTTTAAAATTATGGAAACCAGCAAGTCAATTAATTCATGTTTATCTTAAAAGTATCTGCAAGAACTTTTTTTTTAAAATGGAGCAAAGACAAGCAGTCTGAAAATTCAAACTTGGGACATTTATAAGAAGTGAAAGTAATCGGGTAACTATGAACTTTCCTTAACAGATCTTTTATTATTGCTTATTAAAAGTAAACCTTAATTTATTGGTCAAGGCATTATTATTTTTTTTTTGATACAGAAACATTAAGGGCTTGTTTATCGATAGTTATTCTCAATATCACATAACATAACACAAACACAGTTTAAATCTTTAAACTTAAATTTTCATTATTTTTTTATATTATTTTTTTATATTATATATTGTAATATTGAAATGTTTTTTTTTTATTGTTCTTCATTTGTTATGATAATGAGCAACCTATAAATATATGCATTTATAATGTTTTTTTTTTTTTTTATCTTGTTGCATATTAAAATTGATATAATGTTTTTTATTTTCTTGTGCTAAAAGGTTTCAAAAATATTTTTTATATATGTAATTTATGTATTAATCTCTAATATAGGGGTATACATTTTAAACATATATGTTAACATTACAGAATGTGTGCATGTGTAACTGCTTATACAAACATGTCAAAAGAATAGGTTATATATAATTAGTTGAAATATGGTAAATTATAAAGCAAGGCTTACATATGATGGAAGTGAAATAAAACACAGGTTACATATGAAATTTATTTTTATGATATAATAAGTAAGGAAAGTCTTAAATAAGCATTCCATGAAATATATTTTTTTTAATGTCATTTTAAGCCAGCTTATTTTAAAAATATCCAAAATGACGAACTTGTATATAAAATTTTGTATTAGTTCTATATTGAATTAATGTAATAATAAGCCATTTATCTAATTAGTAAATTTGATTTTAAAGAAAGAAAGAGTAATAGTATTAATAAAATATAATTATATATCTTAATTGGTTTGCGAGTTCTTATTAAAATATTGTTGTATTTTTCTTGTCTTAATTCTATTGTTTAAATGATCATCATCATCATCGCTCGCAGATATTAAGAATCATCATTCGTAAATATTGAGCAATCACTTGCAAATATAAAACGCTCGCAAAATGTTAAGTAAACTAGAATGTTGATTTACCTTTAAGTATTTAGGGATTATGCTTGATAATAACCAAGTTTTAATAATTATAGGTGTATAATCAAAAACTGAAAAATTATGTTGTGCCAATGAGTTTTGATCCTCTTCATCAAAGATGGATATCATATTTTTGATTAAAACACCTTTTAAACATGGTACTTTACATGAGTTATGATCACCATCATCATTAAATAAATTATAATCATTAAATCTAATGTTTAACATAATTAATATATTTAATAAATAAGGATTTGTGGAAAGTTGAATATCATGCATAGAGATTCGTGATGATCAGTCATCATCACTGGTATTATTGGGCTCTAGTTTTAACTATTAAAGTATTTTAGTAAAGAAACATAAACTTATATAAATGCTAGTGAATGTAATAATTAAATCCCATTTTGACAAGGGATGATTTTTAACAATGCTTATGAGTTTATAAAGATAAATTTATTGTTGTGAGTTCAGTATAAAGCTATGGCTGGGATCATCATCACTATTATTATCATTATTATCATGATATTATTATCATCATCATTATTACCTTTATATTGTGATAAATAATCTAGCTAAATGGCCATCAATATGCATAATGGTCTTCACGATGCTTGTTTAGAAGCCATTAATAAGATTATACTTGTCTGTTCATCAATATACATAAAATAAGCTAGCAATGTCTATAAGAGTCTTGATGTATATAATTTTTTTTTTGTGATATGGGGATCTTATGATTTTATTGACATGAGTAAAATATAAGAGTGTCATTTTTTTCCATTAGTCATCCAAGTCATGTGTGATAAAAATGTACCGAATGAGTTTGAACTCAGTACACTCTAAATAGATATTTATCTAGATTTAAAGCTATCTAGTGACGCTCGTGGGAAAACACATGTACTTAGCTAAACTGAATAAAGAATGATTTAATCCCTTTCCAACTTAATGATATTAAGTTTATATGATAATTTTATACGTTGTTATAAATAGCACCAGCGTGTGCGTGTGACCGTGAATGGTCGTATATACATGGAAAGAAGAATAGGAAGGATTCTTTGTTAAAAGAACCTAGTATAGGAGATAAGCATAATGCACTCCAAGAATCTCAAAGTGGGTAATTTTATTCAGATGCTATATTTAATATTATTTTTATTTGATGACAATGGCCAGTATGTTTTATTGTTCAAATGACTTCCCCAATATCTAAATATCATTAAATATTTAATGATGATAGTTTTAAATTTCACTGTTGTTATTTTAAGTATTAAGAAATGAGATAATTTATTTATTTCATTACTAATGTGACAGAATTAATGTTTAGGCTAGTTGCAATCGGGCTATAATGTTATATTTAGTTATTGAATTATAGCAACTATCATTTTGTCATTCATCAATATATAGATTGTAATCAGTTATAAAGTAACAGTCTTTTATCAATCTTTTTGCCAATTCATCTTTGTTTATTCGTACTGTTACAAAGGACAGATTAAATATAGACATATTTTAATAATTGATAATTTCTATCTATAATTGCTTCTATCAATATAATTTTTACATTTCCGTTACAATATAACTCTGTGGATGGCTTGTGTGACCAAGTCGAAACGTCAGTATATTGATATTAAAAGTTTTTAACACGGATGAACCCGCAAAATATGTATTATATATATATACACTGGTCATCATTGGTAGCTCATTAAATTTTTAAGGAGGGGTACTCTTATTACAATATCGCTGCCAAAAAGTAAGCAAAGAAAACAAAACAGAACATTTTCCAGCCATACAATCATTTTATTTTTTCATGCCATTCACTGTTAAAAGACCAAATGTATTTTTTATTTTTACTAACTGCTGTTTGAAAATAATATTATCTGGGCTAGATCAACCTTTACTTTTTATTTCAATATTTTCATATTGTGAGATATATTTTTTATATATATTCAACATTAGCACCAATCATGATAAATATTTAAAATAATAATTTTTATTATATTTTTCTGTATTAAATATTTATATGTTAATTTATAAATATTAATTACAAAAAAAAAAAAAAAAACAACAGAATATTTTATTGCTCATTCTAAATGAAAACAACAATTTATTCATTTTGAAAAAAAAAAACTGTATAGATAAACATATCACTCTCAAATAACTACTAGTGCTTTTGCAGCAAGCAGTTATAATGGCTTTAATTCTATATGTTAATAAAAATTTAAAAGAATACTGGAAGCACTTGCTGAAATTTCACCAAATATTATGTTTCTAAACTTCCATAATTAGCAGCATCTTTGAATAGAATCTCAAGCATTGCTTGAAATAATTCTTTTTAAAAACAGTTTAATTAGTTGTATTTATATAATAATTGTGCAAAATGTTAAATGGTTATTATATTATTGACAGTTTCCATCAAAAATTTCATAATTAAATGTTTTTCTGGGGGTGCTGCAGAAACACAGTGCTTATGAACCCAGCCACCACTGTTTGTCTTACTATCACTATATGTTTTGCCTCCCAAAAAATTGAAATATTTTTTTACATATACTTTTAAGTCATATCTGAAAGTGAATTTAGTCAATGATATAAAAAGTTGAAGTTTTGGTGTATCAAAATTACTGTACTATTTAATGATTTATTGCAGACAGTCTTGTAATGAATGACTGCATTCACTAGGATCTTTTGAAAACAATTGGACTTTAAAGGCAATAACTTCATTATAATAAAAGTAGTAATTATTCTAAAGTATTGCAGCCATAAGTAAAAAACCATACCATAACAAATCATTGAAGAGTTGTAGCATATTTGAGGATACCAGCTACAAAACAATTAGTTTAAAGTTTTATAAAGAGAGAATTTATAATTAAATTACAATTTCATTGGTTTGAGATTTTTACCTGACTACTATAATGCATAAGTTGTGAATGATTATATATATATATATGAAAAACAAAAAACAAGTTAAAAACTTGCTAACACTTGTATTTATGTCAACAGATGGTGTTCTACCAAAAACACCATCAAGTGTATGTTTACATAAATGTCAGAGCAAGCATTCACTACCTCTAACTTTAATTCCACTTTCAGATCATAATTTCAAGCTATTTGCTATCATCAGTGAAAGACAGGAATAAGAAACTAGATCTAAACACAAACTCTGAGCGTTTATGAAAGTTTCTATTCAGCTTGCAAGCATGAATCTTTTGGACATGTAATGTCTTCAAACTCAGCTTAGCAAGCCAGATAGCTATATGGGTCTGATATCAGTTGAGCATCACCACATAGTAGAAGCCTCTGCAATATATATCATTGCTAGAAAGATCTCAAAGGTACATTTACGAAAAACAAAAAAACAAGTTAAAAACTTGCTAATGCTTGTATTTATGTCAACAGATGGTGTTCTACCAAAAACACCATCAAGCATATGTTTACATAAATGTCAGAGCAAGCATTCACTATCTCTAACTTTAATTCCACTTTCAGATCATGATTTCAAGCTATTTGCTATCATCAGTGAAAGGCAGGAATAAGAAACTAGATCTAAACACAAACTCTGAGCGTTTATGAAACAGTTTCTATTCAGCTTGCAAGCGTGAATCTTTTAGACACGTAATGTCTTCAAACTCAGCATTGCAAGCCAGATAGCTAAAAGATTCATGCTTGCAAGCTGAATAGAAACTGTTTCATAAATGCTCAGAGTTTGTGTTTAGATCTAGTTTCTTATTCCTGTCTTTCACTGATGATAGCAAATAGATTGAAATCATGATCTGAAAGTGGAATTAAAGTTAGAGATAGTGAATGCTTGCTCTGACGTTTATGTAAACATATGCTTGACGGTGTTTTTGGTAGTACGCCATCTGTTGATATATATATATATTGTAATAGAACGTATATATCATCCAATCTAAATGAAGAAAGATAAAATTATCCCAATCATTGAAGAATCAAAATGTAATGGATAACTTTATCCCAATTTCTTGCAGAAGACATGACTACCGTATATACAGGTTCAAAATGTAGAGTTGGAATATTTATCTGCAAATGTCACAATTATTTCTATTGAACATACAGTTTACATTTTTTCTCCTTGGCTGGGAATTTCTCTTCCAGCTATATTGTTAATGAACTAGTTTTTCCTACTGGTGCATCTTTATCATAACAGGGTTTACACACAGACCCAGCTGCAGATCAATGTCTCCTCAAAGAAAAGATTTAGTCAAACAAAATATAATCTGATTCCTACCTTCACTTATATACACACACATACCTCAATCTATTTTTTCTTACTCATCATTGCTTGATGTATACTTTAAAGAACTGTATTATTATTTTTCATTCATGATTAATATTTATATAGTTACATTATTATTTATTTCTTTTATTTTTCATCTTTAAATGCCTTATTTAAATTTTTTTATTTAGTCATGCTCCATTGTGTGCATATAATTATGAACAGGTTTACTCATAAATTATGAGATGTCATAATGCTGGAGTTTAATTTTTTTTTAATCTTTTTATTTTTCTCTTTATCAAGAGTTGTTACGTATGCAATTTTTTTGTCAAATTATCTGACTTCTATTATTTATATTGTTTAATTTGTCTAATTTTACTCAGATGTTAAAAAAACCTTTTATTGATGCTTATTAAAAACATTCCAAATTTAATTATATTTTCTTCAACACCACCCAGGATCATTATTCATAAGACTAATGTACCAGATCATCTGATTATTGGACTACTTTTTATCTTGAAGTTCTTCACTTTGATACATTTAGAATGTTTTCACATACTAGGGGATTGTGAATCATCCCATATTGCCTTGTATGTTACATCCAAGTTACTTCTAGTTCATCTGAATTTTTTTGTCCTTTTAGGACTGCTAGAAAACTATATTCTTTGCATGAATTTGTCCTGAGCCAAATTTTATGGCATTTATTAGCAGTTATTTAGATTGTGATTTAAATTCCTAATCTTTGGTTTCATAGACAGGTTCTAGTGTTAATGAAAGCCCTTAGTAATTTGTTTATTTGCTCCACTATCTTCCTTTCAGTACTGATGACAATTTGCTCTACATTGTAAAAAAACTTATTCAGTTAGTAGGCTGGCCATCAGTACTCATAATGTTGCTATTTGCCTATAGAAGAAAGGAGAGGTTTTACAAGGTCACCATTTTTCTTGCAACAACTAGTGTCTAATATTCTACTGACACCCTTCATTCCAGTAATGGGTTAGTAGTGCTTACTTGTATTTGTTAAATTTGTTAAATGTTATGGGTTTCTTGACTAGGGAGTTCCACCAAACTTGAGAATTGCCTTGAAGATGGCTGCATCCAATCCCAATCATGGTCTATTCACTTAGCTGAGTTATTGCAAAATATCTTTCTAAACTATTTATATTTTCAGTGGGAGCTTTGCCTATATATACTGAAAATATTCTTATTTTAAAAAATTGGTTGATTTTTTCAGGATTATTCTGTATATGCATGTTTATTGTCACGCTCTTCTTATAATTATTAATGTCTGTATTGGCTTTTTTCTCACTTATCTTGCCAATTTCTCTAAGTATTTCACTTTTTCCATTTTTATTAAAATTTATTTTGTCTATCTTATCACAAAACTGTTATTTTCTATTCTAATATTTTTTATTACTCTTTCATTTTCTATCTTATTATTTGTTATTACTTTATGTAATAGCTCCATTACCTTTTCTCTCTGTTCTATTTTATTTTTCTCAATTTCCTGATATACTATTTCGATTTGATTTTTTAATTGCTTTATACTTCCATCTTTCATAATTTATTTTTGATTTTTTAATATTCTGATGCAAATGGCATTGTTTATTCAGAATTTTTTTATAATAAAAAGACATTTAAAATGTACAAGTTCTGAAAAGTTTGCATATGCAGTAAAGCAAAAAGTTCCCATTTTTGACTTAATGGGGAGTGTAAATGCTTTACCATGACAATGCACTAGTGTACAAATCTTGGAGTGTAAAACAATTTTTAATTAAATTTAGCATGATCCAGCTTATCCATCAACCATATATTCACTTGGTATTACTCTGTTTCATTTTTGTTTATTCTCTCAAATGAAAAATGCATAAAATATTTTGTTTTGTAAACTTAGAAGTGGTAAAGAAAAAGAAGAATGCAGGCATTAAAAGGAGTTTCCAGATTACTTTGAAATGTGATAAAGATATTTGGATCTGTTCATTGCATTAAATGAACTGTACTTGTGAAAGGAATTCAATTTGTAACACCTAAAAATAAATACCCATTTTTCTTACAAAATTCTGGTTATTTTTGGGTTTTCCTTTATATATAAAAGACATGATAATTTAGATCTTGCACTATCAAAAATGTTACCAATGTAAATTTCAACTAATATTGTAATTTTTGCTTATTAAATGTAAACAGTATTTAAAGAACCATTGGAAAAAGTGCAGGTGCTCCTAGTATAATAATGTTGAGTTAGAATTTATTATGAGAATCATTAGAATATTTTTAAGTTATTATACATTAATGTTTATATTTAATAGAAATATAATATCAATTCCAGTTTTAGGTGCAATATTTTCTTTGGAACATGATTAAAATTGATACTAGCTTTCTGACTACAAATATTTATAATTTTTTTTGTAATTACATATTAGCATCTCAGTAATCTTATTAATCTTAAAATTATAGTCAAATGGCAATGGCTAAAAGTTAAATATTCATGGGTCAATATCCTGCTGAGTAATTTTTTTAAAAATCTCAGTTTAGTTAAGTGAATGGAATTAATAATGCTCAAATGCCACATGATTTTCAGAAAAATTTACTGTGGAAAATTTTAGTGTTTTAATTAATTATTAAAATAAAATTATGATAAACATATGAAAACATTATTTATATTTTCGTTCTAAATATTCAGAACCAGACAAACCAATGAAGAAATGAAATATGTAAATATAACGCTGTAAAGTTACCATCTTAACTGATAATAACTGAAATACAGGCTTATTATATACCTATATCAATATATGCAATATATGTATTCAAGTATATCAGTGATATGAGATAGAGTGGTGAGTGGTGGGGAAGTCTGTGCTCATATACCTTATATATTGCATCTTAACTGATAAAGATTTATTTCTAATACTAAATTCATCACTCTTTTAAATTTTTTAAATTGTCTTTTAAGAAATAATAAATTGCATTTTTAGTCACAAGCTTTATACTATCATAAAATTTTTGATATGTCAGTGTATGTTGGATGAGTAAAAAAACAATAAATTACACATTTATTAATAACTTAGATACAATAATGTATATATGAACTTAATTTTACATAATTTACAAATTAACTACAATTTTAAAATTAATAAAATTCTATTTAACTTCTGGCTATTTGCATTACTATTTCTAAAATAATTATTTGTAATTTTAAATATTCAAATAAAAATTTCTCATTTTTTTTAAACAAAATAAATAAAAAATAAAATATAACCAATGGCAGAACTTCCCTTGAGATTGTAAGTTTTTTTTTAATTTAAAAATTTTTAACTTAGAAACTATTATTCACATTTGATTTGTAATAGAAAAAAAAATTGAAAAGTAGGTCTCTCGCAGTGAGAAAAAAACAACAACAAAAAAACATAGTAAACAAATATTTTAAAACATTTTCAATATATTTTCTGTTGAAAATAATTAATATATTAGTAATATATTTAAACCTTATATTTGGTTCAATAATATGCATTTTAATACAAATTTATATTTAAGATATTGGGCAAAATAAAGAAAAAAAAATTGTAAACCAACTCTATTAATATCGGGCGAAAACACGATATTAATAAATAATTACTTGCACTTTAATCAATAATAATATGTATTTTAATTGAATTACGATATTTAAAAAAATATCCAAAGAAATATTAATCCATTTGTCACTACTAAAGCTTTAAGATCTTTGAGAATTCTCTGTGTATCAACTTGTCTAGTTAAATAAATTTGTTTGCAGAACAGTATATAAATATTTTTTTTACTATATATCACAGCCATGGAAAAATTGACATAAGATTTAGAGACATAATACAAGATTATGATTTTAAAAAATTGACTTTATTACCATACAGCTTTTACTCTTCCCAATTAAGCTTTAATCCAATTTTTACATATACGATAAAAATATGATTTTTTATAAGTGGCACAATATTTTAATACACAATTATTTAAAAAAAAACTATAAATGAGACTTAGTAAATTTGTGGTAATCCTTCTTTTTATCAGCTAAGAATTTTAATATTATTTAATAAATTGAGAATAAATTAATTTTGTAATATAAAACATAATATGTATCAAATACCTAAAGTGCAAGAAATAAAGCTATCTATTACGTAAATTATTAGATAATGATACAAATTAATATCACTAAACTATCACTCAAGCCCACTAATTAAAAGTTAAATAAACTATACTTAAGACAAACATAAATATTTATATTTACTTGTTTATATATATATATATATATATATATATATATATATATATATATATATATATATATATATATATATATATATATATATATATATATATATAAAAAAATTGCCAGGCATTATCAAATGTCCATGCACAAAATCTGCTGTAAAGAACATTACAGCAGATACACATATAATCTGTATATATTACGCACAACAAATATATGAATGTGCTACATTAGTAATGGAAGTTGGGTCTTAACATTAAACTACCCACACACACACCAATTTAAAAATATTGTACACAAATACATGTATAATAAATTGATGTATTTTTTTTTTATTATTTTGTATATTTTCAGTATATATCATTTTATGTATTTTGCTTTTCTGTGAAAAATTCAAATAGAGAAAAGCAAACTTTATTAAACAAATGGATCAAATGTTGGAACATTTTAGTAAAATAAATAAAGCAATTGTTCTAACATACTTGTATATATTTTTTATTTTTTTAAATCACTTTTCTAAAAAACTATAATTTTATTCAGTAAGCAAAGTATGTTAATTGCTTTGGCAAAAATCTGACCAAAAGCAAAATGTTTGATAATCAATGCTATAATTAAACTGTTGTCTTTTTTTATATATATAAAATAAAAATTCTTTTGAATTGATTCTGTAATCAAGTGGTTTAAGTATTCAAGATGTAAACTAATCATTGTATCAAACCCTAAAATGTAGAATTTAATCAGAAAAATAGAAAGTAATGTTATAATCTAAGTGATAAGGTAAATTAAATGGGTTGGCTGATTCATACTTCTCAGAGGGCTATCCGAATTGGTTTTTGTGAGTGGGATTGATAGGTTTTAGTCAGTGCTGTGGGATTCATTCTTTTTTTTTGGCATTCAAGTCATTCACTACTTTGGCTCTGAAATACTTCAATCATCCACCACTTAGAGATTAATTTATGGACTAGACTACTGCTAATATTTTCTAAGAAGAAATCCATTATACAGTTCTTTTAAAAACTCTTGATTTCTTAAGGATTTAATGATTCATTCAAGATAGTGAATGAACATTTAATAATAATTATTCTATTATAGCAGATAGAAAATATGGAGAAATCTACCAGAGCTTCCACTAAAATTACCATGGGGTAGAAAACCAGCCAGTCCACCCACCCTTTTCTCTGTCCAAATCACCAAGATGTAATCATGCCAGTTCCAGTCAGCCACGCTGATGACAAAAGCTGTCTTGCATATGTCTGAATGAGATGAAATCCTCACCACACAGCAAGTTGAATTGAAGCCTGCTCAAAGCCCAGTCAGGAGAAGATGAAGACACCTACTTAAGCTTCTTTTAAAACTATTTTATATTACTGAATTAATTAATTCTGACATTTCTGATAATTAGAAAAATATCATTTTTATTATTATTATTAACCATTTAAAAAAATGAGAGAGTGTTGTCTCTTGCATATATATATATATATATATATATATATATATATATATATATATATATATATATATATATATATATATATATATATATATATATATATATATATATATATATATATATATATATATATATTGGGTTTACGTTATTAAAGGCATAATGATACAGCTTTTACTTAAATCTTTTAATTCATTTTTCTATTTCAAATTCTAGTATTTTCAGCAAAGGTTGCAATTAGATTTTTTTTGTTGCTATTTGTTTTTCTTCTTGTTGTTATTCCTGAATATTGTCATACATAATAATACTTGTGTATATACATGCACATACACTTGTTATATTCAGAAAATATGATACCTCATGTTGAGTATCTAAAAATGTATTTATTTGTATATCCTTTTAGGTTATTTTTTGTCACTGCTGCACCTTATGATGAGTGCAAAAAGGGTTTATTTATTGTAAATTTCACATAAGCAAATCTACAAATAACTATATATTTAGAATACTAGTGAGTGTATAATTGTGCTGCATGTATATACATGTATAAGAATTTATCGTAAAAGGCAAATAGATACAGTACCTCATGTTGGGTGCTATATGGTATCTGAGCTAACGTAACCTTATTGTCATGTTGTAAAATACAAAATTAATGAAATATTTTAAAGTGCAAATATGTGTATGCATAGTTGTTTTTTTTGTATATTGTATTTGCTATCAATAAAACTGGTTTTAAGGTCCTGAGTGGAAGTGTATGCCTAAATAACCAAAAATCTCTTATCTGAAAAATATGTACATCAAATCACACAAAGTATAACTTATTTCTACAGGATAAAAAGCTCAGACCATTTCCATTCATTATGAGACATTATAAATAGTTTTAGGGATTTAGTATTCTTCTCATTCATTTAAATTTGTATTTATATATTTATTTATTCCAAAGCAACAAAGATTTATAAGGGTTTGTGATAATAATTCATTTATTTATTTTTATATCATTTTAAGTATGAAACAATGGTGGGTATTTGGGATTAAATAAATATTTAATCATAATATTAAATTGTTTTTGTTTTTGTATTATTACTTACTCAATAAAACATACTCTTTCCTTATCAACCATGTACCTATAATAACCATTTAACTTACCCATTGAAGACCCTAGATGTAGAGTGATTGAGCTAGCCACACAGGATATTGCTCTACCGGGGTGTTAAATCTTATTCTCATGCTCCACTGAACATATGGTATTGCACATCCTTCTAGGAGAGGGAAAAATTCATTTTTATTCTTTTCTAGGAGTGGCTCACAAAAGCTATCTGTAAATAGACTTTTCAAAGATGTGTACTTATCATGTGTCCTAAACATTCAGGCATTTGAGAAGGATATCTACTAAAGGGGTATTTAATTGGCAGAGTTCTGTCAATTCACTCTTTCTATCATTTTAGCTGGAAGTACCAATATATATAAGTACAGACAATCGGCTAAGTTGGTAGCCATTTCTGTCCCTGTTAAATCTGGATCATTTCATGCTCAGTGTAAGAATAGGAGCAGAAATCTGCAGAGAAGTATGATCTGGTACAATATATATATATATATATATATATATATATATATATATATATATATATATATATATATATATATATATATATATATATACATCCATCATTTATCTATCTATTATTTTATTCTTCCAGATTTTCATTCATCTATTTATGTACTACCAACTTAAATTATTTGCTTACAATATCTGTCAATGCAGCCATAAGTTTATATGTCTATCTGTATGTCTATTTATCTAGATCTATGTAATTATTACACATTTTATAAAAATCCTTATTAAAAACTGCATAAATATTTTTATCAATAAAATTTAATGTTTCAATTATAAACTTTATTATTTTCACATTAACATTTTTTAAACTTAATGTGTAGGAAATAATTTAGATAGATGCCAATCAATCAATTGATCCATACACTTCACTAACATCTAGAGTACATATAACATCATTAACATCGATCTTAACATTATGGATTTTATTAACAAAATCAAATGAAGAACATATTGTATATTTACTAAAACCAAGAATTTCTTATAGCATTTTCTCAATTAAACAACAAGTTTCATAATAAAATGCCCCTCCAAATCAATCATTAAACACAATGGTTCATTTTCTTTATGCAGTTTTACATTTGAAAAAATCTTAGGACATATTACAGCAGAAGGATAAATTTTATAATAAGTACTATTATCAATCGCTTTATTTTTGGCTTTTTTAAAAATGTTATTAATAAATTGAATACGTAAATTTTCTATATTAACTGTATCAACTTTCATAAAGTTAAGATTCTTCATTTGAGTAATTACTTTGTCTTCATAATCAGATTTTAATAACAAACACATCCTAAGGCCCTTGTCCTCTTTTATACAAAATAAATTATCATCAGATGTACATTTTCTAAATTTAGATATTTGTACGTTCCGATCGTAATCCATTTTATAATTAAACTTTTTTCTTTTACTTTTTTACCATATATATATACGTTCCAATCATAATCCATTTTATAATTAAACTTTTTTTCTTTTACTAGTAAAAAAAAAGTAAAAAAAAAGTTTAATTATAAAACGGATTATGATTGGAATGTACAAATATCTAAATTGATAATAGTACTTATTATAAAATTTACTCTTCTGTTGTAATATGTCATAAGATTTTCTCAAATGTAAAACTGCATAAAGACAATGAACCATTGAGTTTAATGATTGATTTTGGAGGGGCATTTTATTATGAAACTTGTTGTTTAATTGAGAAAATAATACAAGAAATTCTTGGTTTTGGTAAAGATACAATATGTTCTTCATTTGATTTTGTTAATAAAATCTATAACATTAAGATTGATGTTAATGACGTTATATGTACTCTAGATATTAGTGAAATGTATGGATCAATTGATTGATTGGCATCTATCAAAATTATTTCCAACACATTAAGTTTAAAAAATGTTAATGTGAAAATAATATTTATAATTGAAACATTAAATTTTATTGATAAAAATATTTATGCAGTTTTTAATAAGAATTTTTATAAAATGTGTAACAGATGGCCCATGGGATTACCTACTGTTGCTCAAATATGCAATTTTATAATTTCTACATATGAAGAAAATATTTTGAAAAAGAAAGATTATCAAAAAATATTACTGCATATTATTGATATGTTGATGATGTTTTTGTACGTGGTAAACCAAATACAATTAATGAGTTGTTTGAGGAATCAAATGGTTTGAAAGGCCTAAGATGGATAAAAACAGATGAAGATTTAATGTGCGTTCAGCTTCTTGATCTTAAAATAACTAGAAATCAAGACATTCTGGATTACTGTATGACCATTAAACCAAGAGTAAAAAGAGGTTATATTCCATATAAATCAAAAGTGCCAATGTCACACAAAATGGCAGGTTTGAAGTCCTTCTTATTTAGAAATAATAGTCTTTGCAAATATTCATCAGATAAAGACAAAAATATTGAAATATATTCGAATGAATTGTTAAATGTTGGCTATAATTATAATCACATATATAATGTTATTAGAGATTGTAATACAAAATATAAAAATAAAAATTTTAATAATAATATTGATTCTTCTGCTAATAAAAAAATATGGATATCAATCCCATATATTTCAAATTATCAAGTAAAGTTTATAAGGAAAATTTATAAAGATATATGTGATATTGCATTTTACACACCTCCTACATTAAACAAATTAATAAATAACTCCAAAGATAAAACCTCATTTATAAATAAAAATTGTTTCATTTATAAATGGATATGTAGGTGTGGCAGTAAATATATAGGTGAATCTAGATGTACGTTGGAAAAAAAAAATTAAAGAACAATTGCTCTTATTAAAACATGTTCAGAAATCGAAACAAAATTGCATAGTAGATAATAATATTTCAGCATCTGTTTTTTATGACCATAATAAATCATGTATTTATGGTTTAGACTTCAATTTTAGCAGTGCAAAAATATTGCAAATTGAAAAAAATAACAATAAAATAAAAATAAAGGAGCTATGCTAATATACAAATATAAACATGACTTAATTAACAGGCAAGCAACAAACGTTAAGATCACTGAATTGTGGGAAAGTTAGCATTTCAAAGCTTTAGTTGACACATATTACTGGGATAATCAAAAGCGCTCCTAAGTGGATAAAATTTTTTAATTATTTAGTTACTGTATTTACAAATATTCAGTTATATAATTGCACACACACACACACACACACATATATATATATATATATATTACCCAATATGTTTCTAAGTAAGTAAATTTTTGATTCATCATAAAAAAAGATTTTCTTTGCATTTTCTTTCAATTTTGTTACCCTTAAGATCTTTATATCTGTTGTATTGCAGGTTTTTCAGGTTCTTTGGCACTGATGATGAGTGATGGCATATTTTGCATTATTCATATATATTTTAAACAAGCATTCACCGTTTATTTTTTAGATTGTTATATTTTTTGCCATAAAAGCTAAAAAACATATAAAATTAATATATATTTTTTAATATCAAAGAAAGAAATTGCACAGTATAATTCAAATGGTATTATGATTTAAATATGATAAGGGTTAAGTCTGATGTTATAAAAGAACTAAAAAGTCAGCATATGAATTATTAATAGGAAAGGTTTTAGATTGATGACTAAAATCTTTCTATTTACGGTTGCACATCAGATAGATGATGTTTATATTAAATACAAAATAATTTTTAGAAATATCTGGTTGAAATGGTGTAGAAAAATGACAAAAAGTTTAAGTAAGTATGAAAAGTAAAATATCTGAAGTTATAAAATTGTAAATTAAATTTTAAAAAGTTTTTTGTATTGATAATCACAATTAAATTTTGTGATATTTGATTATCATTGAATGTTCATTTAAAATTCAGTTTACCACATAAAATTGTTGAAGATAGGATAAAATCATATATATGTAACACTCTCACTCCATGCTATGGGTTCAGGTCATGATATTCATTTCTCTAATACCAGAATCCTTTCCAGAGGTGACATTATCTACCAATGTAAGATAAGAGAAAGCTATTGATATACTAAAAAGATGAAATATATCAAAAAATGTGATGACTCATACAAAGTTTCTTCTATTTGGAAGAATTGTTTTAAAAATCATATTACTTTGAATATTTTCTGACTTTCCTTTTTCAATTTTATATACCTTTTTTTTCTATTGTTGGAAATTTAACATTGTTATAAAGCAGTGTTTACAGTGCCTGTACAAACACTTTTATAATATTCTATTCATCACCCAGTTGATGGTTTGTGTAATCAATCCAAAAACAATATATTTATAATAAATATGATACACAAATGAGTGCACAAAGTATATCACTTATCTCTGTAACTCATGAAAATCTTCATATCAACATATATATATTATTAAGGTGAGAGTAAATTTCCTGATGAAAATAGTGAACTAAGGTTGATTTAGTAAAAAAGTGATTGCTTAAAGCCTAAATGTTGCTAAAAGTTTAGATAGAATGATTTCAAACTTCCATAATTAACTGATGAATAAAAGTATTTAACTGTGATGGATATGAAGATATTGTCTAAATATAATATTTAAATATCTGATTTATCTTGTCAACAATAAAATTGAAAAAATATATTAAAACGCTACAGAAGTTTATTAGCATTATTATAGGTATATATTTTATTATTTAGTAAAAGAGAAAGAAGAAAAAAGATTTTTTTGCATTAAAATTGATCAATAGTTAAACACTTTAAGAATCAATTTAATTTTATTTTAGTAAGATTAAAAAAAAGTTTCTAACAAAGTGGTATTTCCACTCAATAGAAATTTTAAAGAGAACTTTGAAGGTTGTGTTATTGTAATAATTTTTAACATGATTATGTGAAGGATTATTTGTCCTAGAAATATTTCCATCTCGGTTATGATTTTGTTTTAGATTAACATATTTTTTAATATTTCTTTATATAAAAATTCCATGTTATTACATGATATGTAGTTTTTAATTTATTACATATTTTAAATAGTCACAGAAAATGAATGACATAATGTAACACATTAATTTTAATTTAGGTTACTAAACTATAGTATAAATTTTGCCCAAATAACACAATTTACTCTAGAAACAAATATATCTTTCAATATATATATATATGAAAAACAAAAACAAGTTATAAATCATGTAACTTGCTATTGCTTGCATTTATGATCAACAGATGGAGCTTTACGAAAACCTCCATACAAGCGTATTTTGTTTACATAAACATCAAAAGAGTCAGAATTCACTATCTCTTTCATTGGCTCCACCTTCAGATCAGCTGATTTCAAGCTAATTTGCTATCATCAGTGAAGGGTAGGGGCCAGAAGCTGATGATAGCAAATTAGCCTGAAATCAGCTGATCTGAAGGTCAAGCCAACGAAAGAGATAGTGAATTCTGACTCGTTTGACGTTTATGTAAACAAAATACACTTGTACAGAGGTGTTTTGGTAAAGCTCCATCTATTGATCATATATATATAATATTTAAATACAACTATATTGTCTATACTGAACTCAATGTAATTAGATGGGATTTAAACTCAAATTTCCAAGCTCTCTACAGCCATTTATTCCATCTTATACAACAGACACACATAACAACATACATGTGAAAAAAGATAAATGTGTTCATGTGTGTCAGTTGTATCTAATAGAGTAGATGGCTATAGAGAGCTTGAATGTCTGAGTTCAAATCCCTCTTATATATATATTCAACATAATTTAATTCATCATCATTATTAACAACCATTTGTAAATTCAACTCCAGAAATAATATAATAATTCAGAGTATATATGTGATGACATATAACACAAGTTTGTGTATTATTTTACTTATTTTGTATTTTTAATGCCAGTTAAATCTATTTCAAGTCCAACTAAAGTCAGGGAATTGTATCAATGTCAACTTCAAAACTGTATATGGTAAAAAAATTGATGATTTGATATGTCTTTTGTGATTTTCAAAAAGTAAAATTGTTGGTAGGTTTATTTGCAACTTTTTTGGCAACATGCAAAAACGATGAGAATCTGCAAATTAAACTCAATGAAGACAGTTTATTAAACTTATGTCATTGTGTCATAAAAACAATTATAAATCATCGCTAGTTAATGCATTAAAATGAATAAATCTTTTTGAGTCAACATATATCTGTGAATTAACTTTCATAAAAAAAAAATAAAAAAGTAAGAACGACTTGACTAATGAAAATTTAGAAACAATTTTGAGCCTGGCTACTACAAAAATTAAACAAAATATTAAAACAATTGTTAAATCAATGCAATGTCATGCATCAAATTGAATTCTTTTATTACTTTTATTATCTTTCGTAGTACTGAAATAAGATAAATATGATAAATATCTGTCCTTTGTTTTTTTTTTTCAATGGCTCTTCTATAACTCACTGTGAATGTATGTGACTCTTAGTCTTAACAAGACTGTGCATACCTGGTTTAAAGAGATTGCATGTTATCCACTAATACTGCATAAGTGCTCGTACTCAACAATATTAGCTTCACATTTTTATCTTTTAATTAAAGATTTTTAAAATCTTCAATTAAATTTATGAATTTGAAGGTAAAATGTTTTTACATTTTATTATAGGAAATATATACATATTTTTTTTTTTGTTTTACCAAATAAATCAAAGTCATTCCAATAAAACAGAACAAGCAACTAATTTTTTTTGTTAGAATAAATTTTCTAATAATTCAAAAAATATTTTGCATTAAGAGATTTTCGAATAAAGAGTAAATTTGTGAAATAAGTGGATAATTATTGGATAACTTATTCAGTTATTTTCTTAAAAATTGCCACTCAATAAGACAATCATAGTTGTTGGTAAAATACCAATTGAATTGACTAAGATCATTTATGTTGACTAATGCACCATATATAAGCTCAAATGCTTGACCACATATAAATTGGTGGAAATTTGCTTGAAATTTAATTGACTCATCAGTTTAAATGAAAATGTCAAAATACATATTAAAAATAAATGTCAGGCCCATCATGCTTAGTTTTGCATTTCCAGAATATCAGCTTTTTAATAATTTTCTAAAAATGTCTTTGATAAAAGAGAAAAGTTGTAAAGTAGACAAACTGTACATTACAAGACTAAGTTATTGACAACACAATATAGTTATGATGATTTAACAAGGAGTTCTGATAACTCATAAGTAATTTATATTTGGGGATCTAAAAAGATTTTGCTATAATAGAACTAAGAAAATTTACTATTTTTTGAAATTACAAGTTTTCCTCACTTTATATCAGGACCTTCAACTTGCTCAAAATAGAATTATCCAAAATATAGATGTGCAAGTAATTATTTGAACCTATTTTTTTTGTATTTAATTTATCTTTGTGGAATAAGATATAAAAGAAAATTGTAATTTAAATCAGCATATATAATTTGCTAATACATTTTTAGGGTGCTTTATCCTTAGTAATATTACTATTATCTTATAACATAAAAGTTGTAAAAGTTCAGAATCTTTTTCTAGAAGGTCAGTCTATATAAACATTAAATAATAATTGCAATTGAATATCTAGAGTAAAATGAAAAACAAACAAACAAAATGTACACATTCACTAAAGCAATAATCCAACCGTTTATTACCTGGTGTAATATCCACTTTTTCTCCATTATTTCTCAGTAGAGATGCTGAATAAACTTTTTATCTGCAGTGCATTATTTGAAGCTATTTTATCTTTATCTAAGTTATTCATTAAAGGTTTATTTACGTCCATTTTTCAAATTAGATTAAAAAACATTTCCCTTTAAGATTAACATTGTTAACATTAACAATATAACATCCCATTTAATATCACTATTTCACTGAGAATTATTATTAAATATGATTTTGCTTTAGTATTGTTAGACTTTATCAACGATAATATTAAATTGATCATTCATAGTAGAATTCTTTTGTATGTGTGCATGTACTTTGTGACATTTTAATAATTTTTTCTGCCAAATTCCTTTAATATTTTATATTAAATGTTATTTTAAGACGTTTTTACTTTCAGATTTATTAAACACCACTATCTTTGCGTTTCCTATGTTGTTTACCTTAGTTCTAAAGCGATGGAGTCACAAACTAAATCTTTTTAATTAATTTTCATTCGATTAAAATTGAAAAATGCGTACAATGCCTAACCAAATAGAATTATTATACCCAATTCCCTTGAGTGCTGAAAATAACATGATCTACTGAACAATTACCGATACGATTATATATTATTGGCAAATTTACTAAATTTATTAAAATATTTTCGCGAAATAGCAACTTTATTGTAATAATAAAGTTAAAATAAAATTTTTAACAAAACTATCAATTATTTATTTAAAAGTGATTCTTGAAAACTGTTAAAAGAAGTTAATTATTATAAAGTGTAATTACTTTAAAAGTCTCTGACATTTGAAAAAAAATAAAACAAAAAACAAATGATTAAAGTGAAATTATTTAGATCGTTATAAAAAGATTCAGTAGTTGAATTAATTATTAATACAAAAAAAATGGATGTTTCTTCAGTTCAATTTTATTAGAATTAATGACATTTTTTACCTTAATAAATGTTTAAACATTTAGATAAATAAAATTATTATAATTTTGAAGTACATTCTTTTAATATAAACAGCTGTTTATTATATGCTACTTTTTGTAATATTAAGCAATAAATTTTGACAACTCTGCCACTGAAACGTAATAAATTAAATGCAGTAAACACTGCTTTCTTAATATCAATATGAAAAAAATATTAAGAATATTATTAAATATAGTCTTAATACAATTTAGGTGGAGATACTTCCTTAAAGGCAATCATTTGCTTTTGAAAATAATATTTGGCACAGACAACTGTATTAAGGTCATATTTAATACTTTTAATATTTTTTCAATTTATAAAGCAGTTTATTGCATTGATTTAATAATAATAATAATCATTCTCCACACACACACACAGACACACACACACACACTATATATATATATATATATATATATATATATATATATATATATACTATGAATATGATGGGAAAGTGTTGAAAATATATTTGATGCAATTAATTTTACTGAAATTAAACTGTGACTGAGTATTTCTTTTACATTAATAATTATAATGCCAGTGATTAAGTGTAATTGAAGTCAATTGTTGGATGATTTGGATTTGACCACATCCCTATCTATTTATTATCTATAAGTATACATGTCAGACTCAAAATTTGTGCTAAACAATCATCAATACTATTTATAAAGAACACATAGGTGCCCTTGAATATAGACTCTTCTACTGTTTGAACCATACACAGATTCTACATTTATTAGTTCCAAGTTAATTAATGATAATTCTTAAAAACAATGAGAATGTGTGAACTCGAATTATATTATTTTCTTCTTTGTATATTCAATTCTTCTGTCACAAGCACCATTAAACAGTGATGTCAAATAGGATACTATTGCCCCAGTCACAAGATAGAGATTTTAAGGAAATAAGAGTGACTGTTTTATTTTCAAATTCAAAAGGAATTATATGAGCCAATTTTAAGTATCTAGAAGTGAGAGGTGAATCTATAAATCATTCAAGTTAAATTTATTTCATATTTTTAATATTCTTATTTGCATTTCTGAAATTTTAAATTTACTTTGTGCCAATATTATTACTCAATAAAGTTTATAAGAAATGTATTTAGATTGTAATTCTATAGAAGGCAATACTTCTTTTCTCACAAGTGCTGTTAAACAGTGGTATTAAATCTGTAAGGATACTCTCAATCCAGTCACAAAATCGAATCATTAAGGAAATAAGAGAAGTTGTCTTATTTCATCTTATTTTTGAACTTAGATGTAATTATATGAGCAAATCTTAAGTGTCTAGAAGGGAGAGCATGAATCTATAAATCATTCACTTTAAATCGATTTCTTATTTTTAATGTTCTTATTAGCACTTTTGAAATTTACTTTGTACCAATATTAAATACCATTGTTCTAATGGTCCTTTTGAAAAAAGGATTATTATCTTCTATAGAATTTTAATCTAAACACAGTGCTTGCAAAATTTATTGAGTATTACATAATTTAACATCGTTCAATATTGGCACAAAATAAATTTAAAATTTCAAAAGTGGTAATAAGAATGTGAAAATAAGAAATGAAATTAAAGTGAATAATTTATAGATACACACTCTCACTTCTAGATACTTAAGATTGGCTCATATAATTACATTTGAGTTTGAAATTAAGATAGTGACTCTTATTTCCTTAGAATCTCAATCTTGTGGCTGAGGCAATAATATCCTTGCAGATATGTTGACATGATGAAAGGATAATTATCTTTTATAGAGTTACAATCTAAATACAGCACTTGCAAAATTTATTGAGTATTACATTCTTTGTAAATTGCATTATAATATGTGTTGGTAGATATATGATTATCATATATGATAAAAATCATTCAAGTGTGTTATATGGCTAAATCTGTTATTAATGAAGGAAGATATACTCATGTTTATATAAAAAAGTTATTTATTCCGAGATTAGCCATAAATAAAAGTATAAATAAATAGATACAATTTTTTAAATTTTTTCTTTAATATTGCATTAATTGACCCTCTTACAAATTTTATTTATGATTTTCTTATTTACACATTAATGCACAAGTCTTTTCTTGAGTTCCATTTTTTTTTTTAATTCTTCATTTTCACCTTTCAATCCCACTTTAATTATATTAATCTTTGCTATTTGGATGCTTTTATGAGACCAGATTCCATGGTAATTATATTAAATATGTATTGTCATGTATCAATAAAAAAATTTTCACTGGTTAAGATATGAACATATATTTCACATTCATCCATATGTACATTGCTTATCATTAGTATTAACATTATATTTTAATTGGAATGCACCATTTATTTTCAAGGTAGTAGAAATCTTTGAAGATTGTTACAGATATGCCACATCACTATTTATTTCAATTTAAAATATTCTTATGTATTGATTTTAAATTTCTCAAGCATATGACTGGGAAGCTTTGTTCAATAAAATTAAAAACAAGATGCAATTGGATTGGAGGATAGTAATAAATGAGAGGCTGGATTTGAATCTAAGTTTTTTAATCAATATATCTTTTGTAACTTGTTCAGTAAAAATGCAGCAATGGTTGAGAAAGTAGAAGGCATAAGGGTAATAAAGAATCAGAATTTAAAGTTAATGGTATTTTTGTGCAATACGCTTTATTAATTTTTTAAATATATAAATTGGGTAAGAAAATCATGTTTATTGCTCTTCATGATTTGGGGCAGTGGTAGAGAAGCAGATTCAAGAATTCAACCATGAATCATAACCCAATTCTATCATTTTTAGAGCTCAAACTACTTATGAACTCCTAATTTTTATTTATCATATATATTCAGTTAGTTTAGTTATTTACAAATTTAAATAATCTCTCTAACTGTGCTTTTATAATAAGCATCTACATCTGTATAACATTTTGTGCTGGTAAAAAATATTTCTATTAAAATAATTTGTGTAAGATATGCTATTTGAAAATTTGTTAATTCCAATACAGATTCCCATTTATTATCTTCTAATTATATCTTGTTTCCAGATTTTATTATATATATATATATATTACAACTTATTCCTAACACAGCACACACTTTTAAAATAACAATTAAAAAACCAAGCTCAGTAGTGACAATGAGTTGCTAATTACTTTTCTCCTCATCCAATACCTTTACTTAAATGAAATATTTTTTTCCAATTTTTAAAAATATTTACATTGTATGGCTAAGTGGAAAAAAGAAAAATAATTCAAACTACAAGCAGATGTGCATTTTAAATATAAAAATAGTGTAGGTATTACAACAGCAATTAAAAACTATATCATTCAGACCTTTTAAAAATTATTTAATTTTTAAAAATTATATTTAACCATTTAAACAATATCTTCTATTCATTTTTCTTACCTAGTGATGGTCTTGTTAAACTTCAAATTTTTATTCATCAAATGAATATTTCTCTTTTATTATAATGTCAAAAATTTTGCCTTATTTGTTGCATATATGTGATGATCAACAATAATTATTTTTAAATTTTGTTTTTCAGTTTCGCAATTTTAGAATAATTAGTAAATTGCATCACCAAGCATATGCTAAGAGCTGCACTTTATTGTTAGTAGTCATTCATCTGTAATACTAATAAACATTTGAAATTTAAAAAAAAAACAGATTTATTTTAAATTACTTTCTAAATTTGTAACACTTTTTTATTCAGACTATTCAAAATTAACAAAATTCTAGTTAAAATGTAAAAATATTATTTATAGTTTTTTTTTTTTTTTATAAATGGCAAAAATAATTCTATAGGAGGTTTTGCAAATCATTCTTCTTCAGTCAATCATAGACTATGACTGTAATTTGATTTATTATTTTGAAATGCCTTCTTAAAAGAAAAAAAAACTGAATCTAATTATATATTTTTTCTAAAATATAATATTTTGTGCATAAAGTCAATAATAAGAAAAAAAATTACAGGAATTATATGGTTTTATTATTGAAATCAAATCAACAAAATAAATCAATTAACAGCACTCTTATGTAAAAGAAATAAGAAACTGAATTGCTGACAAGGAGGAGTTTTGGGTTTTCTTGAAGCTACTAAAATTGAAATCCCTGCCTTTTTTCTGGACTTTTTTACAACTGAGTCTTCAATATTAAGTTAGATCTCAATTTTTCTATTAGAATAACTTCACAAAAGCATAACATTAAAAATAGCCACAAGACTACCATTTAAAGCAATCTCTGAGCTATAGGAAGTAGAGCATAATAGAAACATTCAGGAATCATGTGAAGAATTATTAATCCTTTAATTGCTTTATTATGTTGGCTTAGAAAAAATGAAACTTAGTAATAATTTAATTGCTTAATTTTATAATACCCTCAGGACCTTATTTGTTTCATTTTTTATATTTTTTGTCAGTTGTATTTTTCAATGGAAAAAAATATTTAATCAAATTTCTACGATTTTTTTGAATTTTGTTAAAATAATAAATTCAAAAGATGAAAGTAATCTTAAAAATAAAATATCTTTCCAAATAAAAAAATGTCGAAGTGTTGTCAACACAAATAATTTCATATCAGTTTTCAAATTAAAAAAAATGTATTTAATGAAGAGAAACATTTTAAATAAAATATTATTTTAATAAATTTCATTGAAAATATATACCCTAAAAATGAAAAGAATGTTGAAAAAGTAATAATAATAATAAATCATGTTAATAGGCATTTTCAGAAGGCTAATTTCCCCCCTAAAAATCAATATTCACGCAAAAAACTACATTTCAAAGTTGCATGTTTATTAAAAAAAAAAAAAAAAGTTAATTACTGTTTTTTTAAAAAAGTAAACATAAACAAATTAAACGCATTCCTCTGCCAATACTTATGTCAACAAATGTTTAAATTATGGATGTTCAAAATTGTGTTTTCTCCTGAATAAATTTTCTTTTTTCATTACCATTTGTTGATGATATCTAGGTACAATAATTACAAAAAAAAATTATAAATTTTCATTTAAAGTTTTTACCATTATATTATCTAAATGGATCTTGATTGCAATACACATGGAAAATTTACATGAAAACCACACTAAAGAATCATTATTAACCTATGCAAATAATTATCTATAAAGCAGTTGGTTTAAACAAATACTATCTTAGTTGTTGTACAATATCTTAAATACGAAGCACCTTAAATGTTAAAAAATTTTCACCTTTTTAAATTGGCTGTTTTGAGATGGTGTTCCAAACATTATTTCAGAAAGAGTGTAGTTAAAAATTTTCTAACGTTTATGATGATTTGATATTTATTTCAGATAGCAGTCTGCACTGGAAATATTTCATAAATATCCTAAATAGTCTAACAAAGGTATAATTAATTACACAATAAAAATATAATTCTGAAAAGATAAACAAAATCAATCGTAGGTTTTCACTAATATTATAAAGTATTATAAATCATTATACATTACAAAGTAATTATTTATTATATTTATAAATCAATGTATCAAAAATTCATTCATATAGTTTGTTTTTTATTTTCTTTGTAAAATTCTTTCTTCCAATAAAGAACTCTCAAAAACGTTTTGGAATTTATTAATAATATATATATATTATAACGCTTACTTCTTTTTTTTAGATTTACAATATGAACTATTAATATTTTCTTTTGTCTTATATTCTTTCTCAATGGGCTGCAAAAATGCAGACTATTCTTTATTTAAAGAGGAGTGTGGCTGAAACAATATAGCTATAGGGCGTTTCAAATATATATATATATATATATTACTGAGCTCAAAGAGAAAAAGAAATATTTAACAACAATCAGTTCGGAAATAATTATGGAAACTTGACATTTAACAAAATCTGTAAAGTGCATTAACAAACACTATTTTCTCAGGATTACAGAAAACAAAATTATAGACTGATAATTTTCTTTGTTTTAAAATGCTCTGTTATCCTCTGGCAAATATTGTTTCTAATAAGACATCATTTGAGTTTATATACTATAGTAAATATGTATAATGTATAAATAATACACCTGATGTTTTCAAAAAGTTTAAAAGTTAAACAAGAGAAAGCAATCAAATATTTGATATCCGTTTGATCATATAGAAATGGAAATAAATCCATGTTTTATTCTGAATTCCAAATGGAGATTAGAATATCATTATTATTATTGGTTTCTTTTTGAAAACAAAATAACAAATAAAATTTTATATAATTATTCTCAAAGTATCTTATAGTTAAAAATATTTTCTTTATTTATGATAATATATATGCATACATGTGTGTACGTGGATATGAATAGCTATATGTAATCACGTCTTTTGGTGAAGTAAACTACCACCGATGTACATATTTGTCACTTGATAATAAAAGTGTTTTCAGCATAGGTTTTGGTATATTACCATCTTAGATACTTAGATGAAATGAAGCATATCATAGAGATACTTAATTTAAAATAATTTGGATTATTTTATGCATATAAACATAATAAACAAAAGGTAATTTAGATATGAATTAATCACATGTTGATTTGCCAAATATAACAGATGTGATTGACATAAATTATAGATGCATAATTATCAAACTCAACACATTTTATTTTGAATGACAATATCTGATGTCAAAACAGGCAAAACTGTCTATACGTATTGCCACTCAGGGCAAGCCAGAGTAATCAATGGATGCCAGAAGGCTTGTGCATAAAATCCCCATCTAGTGCCTACTTATTCAATATCTCTAGACTAGTTTCTGGCTTGTGGCCTTCATCAGTGAGCAAGCATAAGAAGTGGTGATCATGTGATGTTTATTGTAATATCTGATGTTTTAATGATAATTGTAAACTATTCATGAAATTGTCACCACAGATCTTTAAGGTTTAAATAGTAATAATAAAATATAATTTTTACCATTTCCTAACTATAAATAGGAAAAACAATAGATTTAGTCATTTTCTAACATAAAAAATGTTTACTTAAAATATATAACACTACAAATCCTCATTTTGTTCAGAGTTCTAACTGCATTTGTTAACACAACATCTAATGCTGAAAACTCTTCAATAATGAAAAAAATATATGAAAGATAATATTTATTTGTAATGATATATGGTACAAGCCATAATAATGAATACCATTTCCTGAAGAAAAACTATTCTGTAGATTGATACTTATTCAAATTTTATTTTAAATATAGCTCCTAATTTTAGTTTGCAGAAAACATGAACACTGATAATGATGTCACACATTACATAAATTTCTTTAACTAAATATTTAAACAAAATATTTATATATGTAAGACTGATACTAAAATGAGAGTATGCTAAATTAAATTAATCAACAATATATTTATTAATGTAATAATACAACAAAGAATAGTGATGTAAATAACTAATATATATATATATATATATATATGGAGGATATATATATATATATATATATATATATATATATATATATATATATATATATATATATATATAGTGAGTACTCAGATTAATGCTATATGTCATAGTATTTAAAAAAAGAAAGAAGTTTGTTGATCTTGTTTAATTTTCATTTCACTTGAATCTATAGATAATGGAGATCATGAATTTAATGTTAACTAGATAACCACGGTAATCTAATGCTATAAAATAATATTGTTTACTATTAATTCTAGCATCAAGTCATAAATCTGTTGTGATCAGTGTCAGAGAAAAATATAAGCAGGTGAATGAATAAATAGATTTTGAAAATAGTTATGTGTATCATAAAAGATCACTTGAATAAAATCAATATTATTATTGAATATTACAGTTTTCAATTTCTGTCATTACAATCACCATAGCAACACCTATTATAAAATTAAATGTTTTAGGTTACTTATATGTTTGTTTATAAATTAGTTATTGAAAAAAAAAATTAAAACATATGTAAAATATATATTAGTTAAAATAATATTGGAAATGTAATATGAATTCTTTGTACCCATCCAGCTTCATCCAAGCCATTGAAATGTAGCTACCCAGGTCCAGTAGATATTTATGATGAAGATTGCCAGACCATTGTAGTGCAAAAAAAGTCCTTGCTGCCCTGTTAAGAAGATGTGTATAGCACATTCAGAGACCCCAGGTCTGAATGAAGTCTCAAGACACTGGAGGGTAAAATTTGTTTCAACCTTTTAATATTTTTTTAAATACTATTTATATGTTTATATTATATATATCCACAATATGTTTAAAATCTAATTATGCCAGAGATCTAATTTATATTTCAGTAGTGCATGTGTTAAGTCATTTATCCACTAAGTGCAGGATTCTTTAAGTTAGTCATTCTTCCACATTTAGTTTAACATGTTTTATAACTTGTTTTTTGTTGTTATATTTATTTTCTTTCATTTCCAAAAAATATAATAAAATATATAATTCTGAGAGCAGCTTTAAAATTTCTTCTTATATAAACTGAGATAAAAGGACTGAGCATATAATAATGAGATACATACTTTATCAGGCCTTGGAAAGTTGGTATATGTTTTATAAAGGGTTGGGGTTTGTATATCCTTCCAGTCAGGGATATTCTCTTTCTGGGAGTGGCATGGAAAGATGAGAATTATTCACGGTATTTCAAAGATATGCAGCGATTAACCTTTTTGAAGTTTGTTAGCGTGGTAATGAAATAATTAACTTAGGTTCAATATATTGTTTGATCTACAATGTATTAATATAAATTAAATTATAAAATTCACATTTCTATTAAATTTATTATTGAGATCTCACCCTGAGATGGTATGATCAATTCATGCTTGATATGTACACCAAAGTAAGAATGGGTTGAGATGTTCCCAGTACAATATATATAATAAATAAAGTTTGATATCTGTATTCGTTTCACAATGTATGTAATATACAAATCAATATATATATCAAAATACAGTCCAATTTATATAAATTATATTCTTTTAGAAGTACTTTCGACTATACACTTTGTAGTCTTTATCAACTATATAACGTTGAATAATCAAAACGAGACAACCCTTAACAATACCCATAGTTCAATTCAGATTTCCCACAATTCTGTTATCTTAACATTTGATGACTGGCGATTCATTAACATTTGACGATTTCTTGAAATCAACATAGCCTCTTTTATTTTACGTTTATTATGACAACGTTCAATTTGAATAATTTTCATATTTTTATAATCAAATTTAAATCCATATTGACAAGATTTATTATGATCAAATATAACAGATGATGAAGGTTTATTTACATCTGTTCCATATTGATTCTCTTTTTGAATTCTATTATATAAAAGCATATGTTCTTTTATTCTCTTCTCAAATGAAAAATTATGCAAATATTCTAGTGATAAAATTAAAAATGTACATTTATTTGTTAATGACTTGTTAAAAATTGGTTATTATAAAAATGCTATTGCTAATATTATTAAAGGATTTAAAAGAAATCAACACTATAATTAAATTAAAAATAAAAATATCAAAATGAAATGGATTTCAATGCCATTTATATCAGATGAGCAGGTCAAGTTTATTAGGAAAATTTATAATGGTTTGTGTCATAGTGCTTTTTTCTCTACAAATAACATAAATAGATTGCTTAATAATTCTAAAATTCAAAATTCAAAGTTTAATCAAAATTCTATTATATATAGATTGATATGTGGATGCGGCATACAATACATTGGTGAATCTAAGTGTACATTTGAGAAGAGAATAAAAGAACATATGCTTTTATATAATAGAATTCAAAAAGAGAATCAATATGGAACAGATGTAAATAAACCTTCATCATCTGTTATATTTGATCATAATAAATCTTGTCAATATGGATTTAAATTTGATTATAAAATTATAAAAATATGAAAATTATTCAAATTGAACGTTGTCATAATAAACGTAAAATAAAAGAGGCTATGTTGATTTTAAGAAATCATCAAATGTTAATGAATCGCCAGTCATCAAATGTTAAGATAACAGAATTGTGGGAAATCTGAATTGAACTATGGGTATTGTTAAGGGTTATCTCGTTTTGATTATTCAATGTTATATAGTTGATAAAGACTACAAAGTGTATAGTCGAAAGTACTTCTAAAAGAATATAATTTATATAAATTGTACTGTATTTTGATATATATATATATATATATATATATATATATATATATATATATATATATATATATATATATATATATATATATATATATATATATATATATATATATATATATGATCAATAGATGGCGTTTTACCAAAACCACTAAAACAAGTGTAAATTTGTTTACATAAATGACAAAAGAATCAGAATTCACTATCTATTTCATTTGCTCACCCTCAGATCAGCTGAAAGAGATAGTGAATTCTGACTCTTTTGTCGTTTATGTAAACAAATTTACACTTGTTTTGGTGGTTTTGGTAAAACACCATCTATTGATCATAAATAACAAGTGATAGCAAGTTACATGAATAACTTGTTATATATATATATGAGAGTTATAGAATTTACAGAATAAAAAGGTTGGAGAGATTCATTTTTGTTCTGATTATTTAAACTCTTATTGATGAAATGGATTAATATGATCTGATATTTTCAAGTGTTTAAAATTTTAATATATAAAACCAAATTTAATTCAGGAATATTAATATAGAAAAAAGGTTTGAATATAATAGAGTTTTTTATGTTAGCTTACTTATTTAAAAATTACATTAATGAATAAATAGAGATGAATTTTTATTTGAATACATTTTTTTATCATTGTATATTCTTTTTGAAGTGTCAGGAGGATATTTCAAATCTTTCCTTCAGTTTTAGATATAGTATTATTGTTCCACAACATATGCTGAGTTTCAGATACATATTTTATTATTTTTATTGATTCTATACAGTAATAGACTACCAATTATTTATATATTAAAGAAACCTAAGACTGTAATTTTTTTAATTACAATTTTAGTTTATTACATACATTGTTGATTATTGTCCTTATATATATATATATTATAACGATCGAAATGCAAGTGACGAATCGAATCTAACCGCAAAATACGATATCTGCTGTACAGAGCGCCATCTAGGCATTTAAACCTAGAAAAATTTATAGAGTAGGCAGATACGCGCTGTTAAGATTCCACTTTATTTAAATATTCCGATCATTAGCCCAAGTCACTAGCTCAGCGGAGACGCAGAGATAAAAATCTATAAATTTTATATCTTAAATATAAAAGAATAAAAGCCACTGCCAGAAATTAACACATAAAAATATTTATTTACGCACATATAAAATAACATTTAAATTTTGAGGAATAGGTTTAACATTTTTAGATTTTTTTATATTACTCTTTAATTGTACATTTATATAAATTTCAATGAGTTTAATATTTTATTTAGATGGTCAAGTATGAATAGACTACATAGATTTGCATTTGAAAAGAAAATATTCTTCCCTGATTCAACCTTAGGCAACAAATTTCGCAACCAAACTGGCGCCAATCCATCTGATACATTCATGTATTCAATGTAGCATGATACGACAACACAAAATACTATACTGTCAGGAAACGTACATCTGAACAATAAGTAGAAATAGAAAAGACATTGACTCTCCACCAACAGGAATGTGACATCAGAACAATAAACAAAAAACTCCATAGGAATGGACTGCGGTCTTCTGCCGACTTACAAACCCATCCATAGGCAAACAGAGGGTGTGTGGCATATATCTATAATCCTGCCCGTAGCGGACCTCATACTACATCTACTAATTACACAAATATATCCAATCCATTGATCCAATTCAACTACGAAATGAATAACCTAAGATTACCATCCCTTAATATAACTTTACAAAACTATATAGCCATTCACGCCCGACTTAAATTTAACATTTAAATACGTTCGCACAAATGCATTTTATAAAATTTGTTTTAAAATGTTGAGTACAGATCAGCTGCACAGATTCCATGGTCAAAAACATTCCAAATTAAACACAACCGATCAAAATACAAAGTCATCGATAAACGTCACTTGCATAGGGGATATACAAATCCCATTAGCATTCATTGTAAGATGCTTGCAGTGATATCGTTGACATATATTCTAATCGAATGTGGAAACCACAACATTATCAACCCTAACAAATCTATGAAACGTCTATACCCAATCTAAATTTCATCATTTAAAATTTAAACAATAAACAATTTATACAATAAGAAAGAAAAAAAATGGAAATGATTTTTAGCAATCGGAAAACATATAAAATTAAACATTATTAATTTGATTTAAAAACTTACAAAAGTCAGATAAGAGTCCATTTTAACATTTAAGTTGGCTTGTTTATTAATTTGTAAAACTTGACGAAAGTTCTTAATTGATTTCAATAATTGTTCATTTCATATAGCTTATGGTAGAAGAGTCCAGGTTTCTGCTTTTAATTCCCGTGATGCCTCCATTGGAAGATAATGTCCTGGAGATGGCAATAGCTGGTTCAAGGTATCACAGTCTTTTCATTTTTCTTTTAAATAGAGAGTGTGGTATGTGCGTCCTACCACAATTCTCAAACACACAACGCTGGAACTGCCGAAAAAACTGTCTTTCCCTTTTTATATTAATCCACATGGATTCAATCAACAAAACGTCACTAATCCATCACTTTCGTTAGGGTCTGAGCCAAGGCTTAGTGCTTCCATTGGTCAAGCTAATTTTTCTTTTTTTTTCTTATCTATCTTTCATCAGATCATTTTAATTATACAAGAGCCCATGGCTAGCTTGCTTTTCAAACAATTTATAAACAATCATTTCCATTTACAGATTACATTAATTAATACCTGTTTTTATTTTTAAATCTTGTACTTTTTTATAAAAAAGTACTTATTTGTTTTTTTTAAAAAAAAATATTTTTAAAGTTTGGCTTCTGTGCGAATGTATATACATTTAACAAACATTTTAATTTTAGCGTTTAGTTTTTTACTTTTATTTGCGAACTTTTAAGTTTTTATTTTAAATTAATGTAATGACATATTTATATATCATTACAATATATATAAAATACATATTTTGTGGGTTCATCCATGTTAAAAACTTTTAATATTAATATACTGACGTTTCGACTTGGTCACACAAGCCATCCACAGAGTTATAAAAGGTAGAAAGACGGTTGTAGAGGCGCTACAATCACTGATTTGAATAAAATGTTAAAATTCCACCAATAGCAAAAAATGTTAAATTTAGGAATGTTTTTTTTTTTTTTAAAAAAAAAAAATCTTTCCAAATAGGAGGAAGTTTACATGTATCATCTCACTTATTGATACAATCTGGCCTTTTTAAGTATCTCAATGGCGAGATTCACAATGTTGTAATTTACCAGACCATATTATTGCTTTAATTAAACATTGTCTCTTAAATACATATTTTGTATACAATGGACAGCATTACAGACAAGTTTTTGGTACTCCTATGGGCTCACCTATCTCAGGAGTAATAGCTGATTTATTCATGGAATATATAGAAACTCGTGCTTTAGAATCATCATCTTTAAAACCTCTCATTTGGCTCAGATACATAGATGACACTTTTGTCATATGGCAACATGGAATAAATAAATTAGATAATTTTTTCTTACATTTAAATAATATGCATCCTCATATTAAATTTACAATCGAGACAGAGACTGATGGAAAACTCTCTTTTCTTGATGTTCTAGTCACCAGAACACCAAATAGTTTATCTTTTTCTATTTACAGAAAGGATACACACACAGATAGATATTTGCATTTCCATTCTCATCATCACCCAACTCAGATAGTTTCTGTAGCCAAAACTCTTTTAAATAGAGCAATTAACCTTTCAGATGAGACACATCTGAAAGAAGAAATAAATCATATTAATAGTGTTTTATTAGCAAATAGTTATAATTACAAATTTATAAAAAAAGCCTTATTTCAAGCCCAAAATAGAAAAAAATAGGAAACAAAAAGATGATAAATCAGCTATTACGATTTGTGTTCCATATGTAAAAGGAACTACAGACAGTATCAGACATATATTAAAATGCTATAATATAGATACAGCATTTTCTGCTCATCAAAAGATCAGCAATATAATAACCAAGCCTAAGGATTCAATCCCTCTTGAATCTCATGGCGTCTATCAAATCTCATGTAAAAATTGTAAGCTTCTTACATAGGTATGAGTAATCGTCGCATCAGTGTTAGGAGAGATGAGCATGCTAATGCAGTTAAACAACACTCATCATCATCAGCACTCTTACTCCATACTATAGATTCAAGTCAGAAAATTGATTTTTCTAGTACCAGGATCATATCCAGATGTGATAATCTCTACCAATGCAAAATTAGAGAAGCCATTGAGATATTTAAAAAGGCCAGATTGTATCAATAAGCGAGATGATACATGTAAACTTCCTCCTATTTGGAAAGATTTTTTTAAAAAACATTCCTAAATTTATCATTTTTTGCTATTGGTGGAATTTTAACATTTTATTCAAATCAGTGATTGTAGCGCCTCTACAACCATCTTTATACCTTTTATAACTCTGTGGATGGCTTGTGTGACCAAGTCAAAATGTCAGTATATTAATATTAAAAGTTTTTAACACGGATGAACCCGCAAAATATGTATTTTATATATTTAACCTGTGCAAATCTTCGTTTTAACATATATATTTATTATTATTACCATCATAAAATTTTATTATAAACAAATAAACTTAGAGTTGATTTAAAATTTGGTGAATCTGCCTGATTATTTTTGTTTTGAATGTGCAAGATAATTTTGACACTTAAAGTTTGATGCATGATCAAACCCATTTTGGTAAATAAAATAGATTTAGATTTATGTATATTTTCTTATATATTATTATTACTCTTAGATCTGATTAGATATAAATGTGATAATTATCATTATATTGAAATATTAGTTTACTTATCTAACTCAATATTACTGGTAGATATGTCAGAGTTGATTATTTATTTGTTTATCTTGTCCAGTTAAAAAAATCTTAATAGATTTTGTTCTGTCATTAGTAAAATGATCTGTCTTAATTACTTTTGAACTTCTTTGAAAGCAAGGTCATAAATTCTATGAACAAGTATAACATAATTTTATCTTTGACTTGGATAACTGCCAATTATCATCATATATAGTTTAATTGTTATAAAATCCATTTTATAATCAATTGGAGATTTAGGTAGATGAATATATCAATAAATGCAAGTCAGTAAATATCTAATAGAAACCTATGGTTTATTGTATATAATGTGTTTGGGTATTGTAAAATGTGAAATTATCTAATAGAATTTATTGATAATAAATTCTTTTGGAGTGTTTCATTTTAAAACATAACTTAAGCAATAATTACATATCAATATAATGTAGGATATGAATGAAATGTTTATATTATATTTAACATTTATTAAAATAGATATAAAACTGAGTAAAGGTTTATTTTATGTAAACATTATAAATATTGTGTAGTTTAGAAAATGTTTTCAAAATCTAATTATAATTATTTAGAAACTAGTTGATTTAAATATAATGTTATTAAATATTAAAGTAAATTTTGCATTATTATAAATAATATTAGATTAGTTAAGTATGTCAGAATTTAATTGTTTATTGATTCAAATTTACTTTTACTCAATTATCAATCAAATACATAATTTGGGCATAGATTATTGTTTAGGACAATGATATATGATTTTACTGCTTATTGCAGTTTACTTTGGAATAGTGAATAGATTTGTTGATGTCTGAAATAATGATCTCATTTGCTTTATTTCATCTTAAATTATCTGGATAAATTAGATTTCAATAGAGATTGTTTGTATTTTATAATAGTGTAGTGGACAATCTAATTAATTATGTATGGGAAATATTGTTATTGCCTAGAGTGATCAATAACTGAGCTAGATAATATAAGGCAGATTCTAACAGAATTACTATTTCTTAATGCAATTTTTGCTCTATGATAAATAATATAAATATTAAGGACATTTCTTCATGATCTTTTATTTCTATAGTGTCAGTAATAACTGGTTGTCTAAAAATCTACAGGTCAATTTCTTTTATTTTATGACAAATGTTGACTGAACAAATATAGAGAAGTATCAAGATAAAAACTTTATTATTATTGTGACACAGTAGCCATCCAATGCTAACCAATGATGAGATCATGTACAAGTGGCAATTATTACAAAATTCCAAATCAACTTTAGGGCTGTTATAAAATGACATTCCATGTTTAGGCTAGATCTACATTATTATGACTGACATCTCAATTCTGAGACATAGTAAAGTTTTTTTTTATATTATCATCCCATATTACAATCGATAGTTCATTACAAAATGGTGAGTAATGATTGGGCTATGTTTTGTTCAGATTGTATTAATCATTTTCCCAGCAACATCATTTCTATCACATTACAATATATATGTACAAGTTATGAGGTTTGAACAATTAAATTTATTAGATATATTTTTGATTTGTTATTAAATATTTTAATTTTATATTATTTTATTATTGTCCACCAATAAACATGAAATTGTTATCAATCCTATCAGAGACTTAGCTATTTCCTATTGAGATGAATCAGAATTATCGTCATTTTAGCTTAAATAAAAATAGAAGAAAAATTTCAAAATTTTCATTCTTATTTTATTTTTAAAACAGTCAAAATTCACTATACGTATTGCCACACACAGCAAACTAGAGTAATAAATGGATGCCAGAAGGCTTGTGCATAAAATACCCATCTAGTGCCTACTCATCCAATATTCCCAGACTAGTTTCATCAGCCCTATTTAAACCAGTAGGTTTCTTTAATATTTCAGTTGACTTTCTCATGGTTTTTAAATCATATCTTTGCAAATTAGCACATATTTTGTATTGTCAAAATCAGGTTTGTGACCAATTTTTAAAAAATGGGAAGTAAAAACTGATGTGCTAATTTTTTGATTAAAAGCATTTCTATGTTCCTTAATTCTGACATTTATTTGTCTATTAAACTGACCCACATAGATTCTTGAACAATGCAAATGTGGAATTTCATAAACTCCTTGGTGTTCTAAAAATAATCTGTCTAGGTTTATATAAAAAATCACCAATTTTTTTCTAATAGAAAAAGGAGTTTTTATATTAAGTACTCTATTAAAAGAAGAATTTTTAATTCTATCCTCTTTTTTCTTTTTAGTATTAATGTTATGTAAAGCCTTACATATAATGTTTTTATTATAATTATTAGAAAGTAGAATATTTTTTGTAAGTTTTATTTCTTGAGTAAGATGTTCTTTATCAGATAAATTATAAGCTCTAGTGAAAAGATTTTTTGCTGCAGAAAAATTTGTTCAGGATGATGATGAGAATTAAAATTAAGATATCTGTTTGTAGGGGTGGATTTTCTGTAAACTGATATTGATAATATTTCATCACATTTTCTTGCAATTAAAACATCTAGAAAAGAAAGCGATATATTATTTTCCACTTCCATAGTAAATTTAATATTTGGATGCCAATTATTTAAAAAAACAAGAAAAAAATTTAAGGCATTAATGCCATGATACATTTGTCATTTGGCCTCATGGCATTGATGCCTTAAATTCTTTTCTTGTTTTTATAAATAATTGGCATCCAAATATTAGATTTACTATGGAAGTGGAAAATAACAGACCGCTTTCTTTTCTAGATGTTTTAATTGCAAGAAAATGTAATGAAACATTATCTATATCAGTTTACAGAAAATCCACCCATACAATCATATATTTTAATTTTAATTCTCATCATCATCCTGCACAAATTTTTTCTGTAGCAAAAATCTTTTAACTAGAACTTATAATTTATCTGATAAAGAACATCTTACTCAAGAAATAAAACTTACAAAAAATATTCTACTTTGTAATAATTATAATAAAAACATCATATGTAAGGCTTTACATAACATTAATACTAAAAAGAAAAAAGAGGATAGAATTGACAATTCTTCTTTTAATAGAGTAATTTTACCTTACATTAAAGAGGTTGCTGATAAAATGAGTAGAATACTATCTTGTTTTAATATAAAGACTACTTTTTCTAGTGGCAAAAAAAATTGGTGATTTTTTATATAAACCTAAAGACAGAATATTTTTGGAACTCTGAGGAGTTTATGAAAGTCCAAGTTTGCAGTGCTCAAAAAGCTATCTAGGTCAGTCTAATAAATGAATAAATGTCAGAATTAAGGGATATAGAAATGCTTTTAATCAAAAAATTAGCTCATCAGTTTTAACTTCCCATTTTTTAAAAATTGGTCACAAACCTGATTTTGACAATACAAAAATACTTTCTAATTTGAAAAGATATGATTTAAGAATCATGAGATAGTCGATTGAAATATTAAAGAGACCTACTGGTTTAAATAGGGCTGACAAAGCATAAAATATTTCAGCTATGTGGAAATCTCTAATTTTATCTAACATTAACTTAAAATTAATAGGTAAAAAAACTGAGGGAAATAAACATTTTGATAAGCCTCATATTGTGAATTCTGAACTACTTCAAGTTGAATTTCATTTCTCATCTCACATTGAGTCACATTATTGTTTGAAATCTAATGATTTTTCTTTCAAAAGTTAATCTTGATAATATCCCAAACCTCTTTATATTCTCTTTTTCTATCATCCTTCTCTGCACATATTGATCTAACATTGGAGGGAGAAATGATGTGTTCCATAGTCAATTATTGATAAAAATAGATTACTTTATATTTACAATTTAATTTGGCTTTGTTATATAAATACGGGTAGATTCTTATTGATCTGTTAGTGTGAGATTCTCTTAATATATCAAACTACAAGTTGGATCAGGGCATGAGATTTTATATACAATCTGAGAATTTTGTTCAAAAGGAATTTTTTCTCTTGCATTATTTAAAAAGTTGTTGAGTTCGGAGACAATCTGAAGCCAGTTCTGAATATGTTTACGCAGATCTTTGGAAGATTCACTGCAATATTCCATAAGTAAAAAAGGCTTAACCATGGTATGACTGGGTTATTATTGTCAGAAACTTTGTTGATGTTATAAAATTTTCTACTATTTTTATTAGTTTAATATAGTTATGTTCAATATCTGTTAAATTGTTAATATATGATTCAATATTGATTTTTCTACCAGCCTTGTATTTGCATAACTTTTTGTTTCTATCTACAAAACATTTCAGCCAGCCAGATTATATTAAAATGTAACTTTAGACTTGGTATGAGTAGCATCTCTCACTTGGATTGGAATGACACCTTCTGAAGTTATGTAAATATGAAGTTGACAGAAAAATCAATATCGAATTGTATATTAAGGATTTAACAGATATCAGATATAACTATAATAAACTAATAAAAACAGTTGAAAATTTTTATAATAACATCAACAAAGTTTCCAACAATAATAATCCAGTCAAACCACAGATAAACATGCCTTACATCCCTCAAATTGCAATGAATCTTCAAAAGATCTGCACAGACACATTCAGACTTGGCCTCAGATCACCCCCCCTCACACAACAACCTTTTAAACAATGCAAAAAACAGAATTCCTTTTGAACACATTCCACAGATTGCATATAAAATCTCATGTGCAGACCCATCATGTATCTCAGTGTATTATGGGGAATATAAGGCTAACAGATCAATGAGAGTTGCCCAGCAGACATATTTATATAATAAAGCCAAATTAAATCATGAATACAAATCAAAATTTTTTGATCATCAGCTGGCTATGGAACACATCTTTTCCCTCTCTAATGTTAGAACAATAGGTGTAGAAAGTGATGATAGAAAAAGAAAATATAATGAGGCTTGTGCTATTGCAAGAGATCCTCATCCTATTAATAAAAAAGATCCTTGTGTACCATTATCAAAAAAATGGAACTTCTATTAATAATGGCACTGTTTTATTTAGCACTATGATTCTGGCAGCTATCTTCCAAAAGCTAGAGTACTTTTAAGACTTATTTTAGTGTTATCTTTACCCTTTCATATTAAATTGAACAATATAAGTTTTGCAGAATTACTCGTTTTTTATAAAAAGTATATAACTATTAAGTTGACACATATAGGTAATAATAAATACATGTTTAGTGTGGTTTTAGACATGTTCTGGTGCAGATATAGCTCTAATTATACTTTTTTACAGTTGCAGTGTAGATATATTCATAAGTATTATTCTCAGTCATAGCTTGACTTATATACTTAGGAATAACTGTTAAATGTTATTGGGATCAACTTTAATCATCTAACTTTGCTCTTTTGTGTAAAACTAGAATTTTTTTCTTCTCTTATCTCATCTAAAGTAATTTGTTTTTACTCACATTATTTAACTCTTCAAATTCCATTTTTGTAACGTCAGCCACCTTTTGACCAAAAAAAAAAAAACAACAATATACATTTCTCACAACTCAGATACTAACTATCCAAAGTATGCATTTTGATCTTTGACATTGTTTTATAAATCTTAATCATATATTTCTTTATTAGCAATGAGTAGTTTTTCAAATAACATTTTGCATTAGGAAAAAAAAAATTTGAATCTTCACAAATTAGCAAAATAATTTCACATTTGGTGTAGTAAACAAATTACTTTTGCAATTAATTCTGACTTTTATTAATATTCCCACCAGCCATGAATTATTAAAAATACATATTCAGCACTTACAGTTAATGCCTAATCAACCTGGTATGTGTAGTTGTGAAAACTGGCTACCATATCCATAATAAAAAGGGCAGAAATTCTAATCAATTAACTTTCACTCATGCACATTTTGAAACCAACATAGTTTATATAATTGACAAAATATTTTATTTCCAGTTTCAAATAATTCTAAAAGTTCCAGTTATTTTTTTCTCTCTTTTCTTTATATTCTGAATAAGCAACAATAGAAATCATTCATCATTGTTATTTGGTCTAAAAATATGCATTTTTAGAAACACATTTTTATATAATATAATTATTTTTAATACACATTTCTTTTTAATTTTCATAGTAACATTGACATAATATCGACATCTTTACCCAATGTTATCTTCTGATATTAACATTATACCTTTTGTTAAAATTAAATTTTCTATCGGCACTATGATGCGATACATAGTCGTCATTATATATATATATATATATATATATATATATATATATATATATATATATATTCACAGGTTTATAGATTTGAATGTTAGAATCGAATATTCTCTAAGCATTTTAATAAATATTTGTTGGCTATATTGTAATGAAACACAGTATCATTAATAATAGGTATTGCAAGCTGAAATTATATGAGATAATAAAGATATTTGTGAAATACTTTATAACAAAAATAAACTCACTTTTAGCTTATTATCCAAGTTTACATGAAGATAATAAACCAGACAATAATATTTTAGTATGTGTGAAAATTTGAAATAATTGAAGCTATTAATAACTGCTTTTAATTGGTGTTTTGCTTCATTACATCATACCAGAAAGTTAATTATAAAAATACATAAAGAATTCCTTTTAAATTTCTAACATTTACATATATATATAATTTTGTTTACAGTACATTGGGAATCTTTATGATAAAAAAAAGGAGAAACCTTTCCGAAGTTTTAGTTTTAAAAGGAAATTTGTCTGAGTGCTTAATTCTTCATCATCAGCTTATTTTTGCAAAGTTTGAAAACCTAAAAGCCAATGCTTTCTTTTAAAGCATTTAGTATATCATTTTTCAACTTCAAAGCAAATAAGATTAACTATGATTCAAACATTTGCATTAAAATTTTTTAAAGTACAGTACTAATGAAGTAGAAAAATAGTTTTGACTTAGATTTTAATAAAATAAATCACCATTATATTGATCAAATTCTCACAATTGTTTAATTTGAAATACAGTTTTATATATTCATATATAGTATAACTGAGTTTATTTTTAATATGTTACTAAAATAAATATTAAAGTATGAATTCTGTGACAGTGTCTTTACGTTACACACACATTTATAAATACATATGTAGTTGAAAACGGAAGTAATTATCTCCCACTGAGTTAAGTAACATCAACAACTATAAAACTATAGAATGATAACGTAATTATTTAATAAATGAGAACTCCGTTATATAAATGAAGCTAAAACCACATTCAAGGTGTCTTGAAATGCAGCAACAAATCTGTCTGGTTCTGCGGGCTGAAATAAAAACAATAGCAAACATGCCAAGCTTACTATTGACCAAAATAGATGATCGCTTTTAATTAGTCTCCAACGTTGTTTTGTAAGTAGCAGGGCATTATAGCTATAAGAGATGAGATATTATGTGGAGCAATATATATATATATATATATATATATATATAGCGAAATTTACTCCTATAATTTATATATATGAAAATGAATGTTTTCACAGACAAATGATATCTTATAAATCATGTTTTTAGAGTAACAGTGTTTAATGAAACAAAACTAAATTACAAACATTTTGACTAGATAACACTTGCCCTCAATTTAATTAAGTAAGTCAGATGGTTGTTTCAGATATAATAACTATGTCACATGGTTGTTGAATAATTTATCTTAAACTTGGTTCATTATCTTTGATTTGTATGAGAAAACTCTTCCATTATGGATGATAATTTTACAGCTTTATCACATTTGTTAATACAATTTTTTTTTTAAAAATTTCTATAGCTTCCCTAAATACCCCTTGATGATGTGTTTGCTTGGGGGTGAAGCAGTCGGATCTAAGTTAGATCCTAGCTTCATGATTCTCACATGTAGCCCACTTCAAACCCTAGTACTAACTATAAATTTCCGAATGCTTTGGGGCTTTATACGTTCAATACACGCTAATTTCATTAAAAACCAGTATTATGCAAAAATATGTTAAAATCAACTAGTTTAATATTTAAACTAATCAATGTCATTAATAAATTCATGATAAAATTATTCATGAATTTATATATATTATAACTGCGTGGATTGTGCATATATATTTATAAATATTTAAATATATATATTCGTTATAAAGTTTCATTGCGTCGGGATGTTTTATTTTAATCGTAAACAGTTTGTTCAAATTTTAGTGATTAAAAGCTGCATTCTTTCTATAAGCTTTCAGATCGTCCTTTTCCAAAGACAATGGGGAAAGTTTTAATAATTAGCAAAAAAGATAATAATGTAAAATGTAAGGATGATTCCTAATTAAAATTGTTTTTCTGATTTACAAATTCATTTTCTAATTAGAAAATGAAATCAAAGTTAATGAATTTGAAAGCCTTTTCGAAGGAATGTATCTAAAATCAATTAGTCAAAATTTGTAACTTTGATAATGCAAGAAGCTTTTGCCTGAAGGCATTGAGAGTCGTTTTAGGTGGGAAAACAGAGGACAGTATAAATTACCTGAAAAAGTTTGGAGAAAAAGAAGCCATATTTGTTTTGAAAACAGTGCTACTAAAATCTACATGCATTTTAAATTATGAATTTATATAGTGTCTCCATCATGGTGAGGGTCTAACTTCAGGAATCTGACCACTGGGCCTGAAGTCCCCAGAAGATCTTCAATGAAGCTGCTAAACTAAACTTCTTCTATACCAATCTTGCTGCCCAAAATCTGAAAGAATCAATCAAAATGTTATTCAAATAATTTACAAAATGTGCGCCTATGTTTTAACTGAATCAGACTCTGTCGTATAAACTAAAAAACCAGCCATGGAAGGATGGGTAAATCTTTCCTTTTGAACCACAACTTTCTTGCCACTTCTGAACTTTAAGTTAAAACACCTTTTAAGCTATCTACTGCAATTTTTTATTTATTTATGCTATGTAGTAATTCTCTATCTTACTCTCTAGTATTTGAAATTAGTATTATGTTAACTTTTTTTTTCTTGTGATGGCGGTTCGTTTATCTAATCTTATTATATATTTGATAGATGATTATTAATATCATAGATTTTTGATTATGTGCCAATCAAACTTCAACTCGATAATAATCTCCATTAAAACTACCTCATGAAAATAATATAATATTAAGTTATAGTAATTCTTTCCCACTAGAACTAATTTACTACAGTTCTATTAATTATTGAGTTGAAGGATTTATACAATTTCTGCTATTTTTATTAATGGCTAATAATAAATTATTAGCTCAGTTTCTAACCTATGTCCCCGGCTATTTTATCTAGTTTACAAATGTTTATCTATTCATAATCTTAAAATGTTTTATTAAAAGTCGATAAAGAAAAGTAAATGAATATATTCTAATTCAAATTTTATACTTTCTATTAATATTCAGGGAGGGCATGATATTTGGGGTATAATTCATATAATTTTATAATTGCATTAAGTACTTTTTAGTTAAAGCTCACTTGACTTTAATTCAACATGATCAGGTCATCACGTAGAGTATTCTTTATATAAAATGGGTTTTATTAATTAAACACAATGATTATTTAGTCATCATTTTTCGAACGTTACTGATGCGAGTCATCTCCTGCTTCAGAGGCTTGTCCTTGGTGATATTACTGTTAGTTTAATTCCATAGGAAGAAAGCACTTCCTCACTTGTTCGTTTATATTGGAACACCAAAGGTTCATGGCTATGACCTGATGTAGCTTTCCCTGTGTTCCACAGATCCTTCATGGAGCATAAAAGACTTGTAAAACACAAGCCACCCTCCTACTTGAATCACTGACAAGCCATTATTTTTCATATTCATTTTATAGCTCATAAGACATCAGCACCATTATTTCTCAGTTCAAATAAAGCCCCACAATCATGCTCGTAAATCATGATGAATTGATTTTATTAAAGTCAAACAACTTCATATTCATTTCTTATTAAATAAACTCCTTGTTAAACAGTAAAGTTTTGCCCTAAATATTTATCATGTGCTTCGTGAGTTGATTTATGAATGTGAAAAATGAATCTCACATTCTTTTAAAATTAGAATAATAATTTCTATCAAAGGCAAATACCTTTATCTACCTTTACTTATTTGTTGGGGCATAGACATGTATAATCCTAATCCAAGCAAAAGTACCTTGAATCCAACCATGCATAAGATATATATGTCAGGACAAGGATGAATCCTAACCTATTTGCCTAAACTATTGCCTCTCTGACTAATGAATAACGTTTGTGATGACACTAGCAGTGCTTGGTTTTATTCTGTCCCAGCTGGAGGTCATGGTTCACATAGAGACTCAAAATGATAAAGGTTTTATATGAAAAATTAATGATTTAATGGATTCTGATGATTGCAGAATGGTACAGATATGATTTGATCGATTAGTAATGGTTTGAACCGTAATAATAATAATTCTTTATGGCAACATTACACAGAAGTGAATTTAAATCAAAGAAATATTTAAATAAGTAGAGTAATTAACCTTAGAGATTGGGGGTGATGACAAACTAAGCTTATTTAAAATAAAAATATTATAGGAATTTATTAAAGAATTTAGTACAAAATAAGTAGTCTTTGTTTATACAACTTGGTGATTTTATTTAATTCATTTTGATGCAGCTTTGACAAACAATGTAAAAGTTTGTTAATTGTTCGGCCAAAAACCAATCAGCAATAAAATGTTATTAGCCCTCTTTGAACGATTACAAATTTATTTTATATATATTACAAGATATGAAAGATATGCATTTAAAATACTATTACATTTAAAATCATTTGTATATAATGAGTGTGGGAAGCAAAATAGTTCTTAAATAAATAATTGACAATTATATAGTCAGATTTAATTAATTACAAAATTTGTTTGTGAAGGACGTGCCATCATGGCAGAGAGCATTTCAGGTTTTCTAAATAAAGATATAAAATGATGAAGAAGGCAGTATGCTATTATAGATTACAACAAAATAAATGAGATGGCTTTGCTAAAAGAAATTCCTGATATGTACAGGTAGATAAGGGAAATGTTGGCCCTCTAGCCAAAGCATGTCTCTGAATAATAATAAAATATTTTTTGATGTACTGGACTTCCCAAACACATATTTTAAATGACAATGCCCGAAAATGGATCCCTTGGTATGAACTATGTCTACTTTGAGGGAGTGTGAAAGATTGGACTGGTCAGTTAAATTTCCGAAGGTCCTAAGAGGTTTGTAGCAAAGCAAGAATAACAATAAAAAGAAATGGTTGTAACTATAAATACACAATGCCTTAGACGTATATAGATAGATAGTGTATCACTAACAAAATTAATAACTCTAATTAAACTATCTCCCTGCAATAATGGAAGATCCCAGAAACCTTAGGCCTTTACTAAATGGATCATAATTTACAATACAAAAGGACAGCAAGAATTAAAACTAAAATATAAATTGCTTTCCACACTTCCAAATATTTCATTTATCAATAAGTTATTAAATAGCTCATCATTTAAGATTTCAAAATAAATCAGTCTTTTAATTAACATAAACAAACTGGGTATTAAATCTCAAATTCACTTCTGGTGAATTTTAAACATATATCATAATAAATTGTAAATCATAATTTTAATATTTTCTGACAAATAAAATATGTGTATGAAATATATACTGATAAAATTCTATAATAAATTTTACTTAATTGATTCACTAAAATTATTTATTCTTTCAGAAATAATTACAGGGCTATTTTAAATTGGAGGTAATAGTAAGATACTTTTAAAATAATTTCAATCATTCAAATAAATTTGTACATGATGTACAAAACTAAATGAGCTTTCTATTAATTAATTTACGGGAAGTAAGTCTCTTGTAATGATTTTTAAGTTAAAGAAAAAAAATAACAGGGGAGGAATTTAAAGTTAATAGCTCATTGAATTTTGTATTTGGCAATTTCAGTAAGTCGATTAATCTAAACAAACCGACAAAAAATTAAGATTTTATAAGAATTGATATTTTAAATTGAATAAATTTAAAAGTCGCATTTTAAACCAAGCCGTATAAACATTACACAGATATAAAATATAAATTAATATAGATTTTGAAAACAAGTAAAATAAAATCAATGGCTTGCGGTGAATTGGACGTTACCTCAGAATCAATCAGTTAGTACAAGCAGTTAATACAGTCAGAACATTTCAGGCTTCCTTGACACAGATAGTCTCTGGCTAGATGTTTAAAGCACTGGAAAGGCATGGATGGGCTGGTGGAACAGACCTCTGAGAAGCAAACGACCAATCTTTTCACCCCGTCATTTCTTTAGGCACGATATATATAGATTAATCACTTCTCTTCAGTAAACTCAATAAAAAATTTAATTAAATTCTCCACTATTTATGTGTTCTGGTCTTATCTAAAGGATTAAATCTACACTGACCTCCACCAATTGCAACTGCTGTCAGCAGTTCTGTGAGGTTGGTGCCACTTTGGAGGGAAAATCCCTAACTCTGCATGAACATGCCCCAAGGGTTGATTTGCTAATTAAAAAAACAACAACAACAAGCATATTAAGTTTATCAGTCATTGTACTAACAAAATCTATTTAATTATGGTTTAGATTAACAAAATGTAGATTTTATTCAGAAAAATTTGGTACAATGACTTTCAAATATATTTGGTATAAACTTTTACAAAATATTTCTTAAAAATATTACATTGTTTAAATAATTGATTCTCAAGTGTACATTGATTAAAAGATAAATATAAAATGTTACCAACTGATTTATTGAAGAAAATGAACTTTAATAAAGAATTTGAAAATATTTGTAACATTTTATAGATATCTAGGATTCAATTTAATTTAATAAAATAAACACAATATACATTTTTACAAATATTATAAATAAATAAACTATTATAAAAGGTTAGTTTTAATTATAAAATAAGATTAATGAAATATAAAAGATTATAATATTGATTAAAATATACTACCACCTATTATGAGATGGGTGTCAGTTAATAAAGATTGGGTTCAAACCCAGACTAGTGTTGATGGCATTGGCACTAGGTGAAGCAGAAATATGTACTATATTTCCAGCTTCAATTGCGTAATAGTTATTGGTATATAATGACTGCCATTCTTATCGTAAATTATAAATTCCATTTTAAAGACTAGAAATAATATATATATATGTTAAAACGAAGATTTGCACGGGTTAAATATATAAAATACATATTTTTTATCCTGAAAAACTTTATACCAATACACTGACGTTTGATTGGTCACACAAACCATCCACAGAGTGGATGGCTTGTGTGCCGAGTCGAACGTCAGTATTGTAAAGTTTTTAACACGGATGCTATATATATATATATATATATTTAACCTACTCACACATCACCCCTCATGTAAGTTATATGAGCAAATGCCCAGGGTGCCAGTTCTATTAATGAATAAAACGATTTATCATTTATCTGATTCATAATTAATGCTGAGACTCTTTTACTTATGTTTATCTTACAGCTTCACTCAGTGGGAGGTTACAGAAAGTTCATAACATATAGAGAATATAAATAAATGAAGAAAGAAATACTATAAGCTATCAAATAAAATATAAACCTTATTTATTAATTAACCAAATGATACAGGCTAGCAGAGTTTTATTTATTCCATCTAACAAAATATAATTTCAATTTGATCTCTTCCATCATCCAGTTACACTCTATAATAGCTCAATATAACTCTGACAGTATTGTCCAGCACATCTTAATCTAAATAGCTGAATCAATGTTGATCTAGGAACACAAAATCAGATCTCAGGGAATCTATAACACAGTTAGACTAAGAACTATATTAGCCAGTAATTTATAACTCTAAATTATAATGAGATATAATGAAATAAATTGAATAATGTTTACTGAGCTAACGATTAGATAGTGAAGGAGATAGGGTTTCTTTTAATCTCACATCATCATCTAACTAATACTTTAACTAGGCAACACTTTTATAAGTTTATCACATGGTAAAATATTTCATGTAATGTTTGGATCTAGGAAACAATATTATCAGGTCTTAGCATATTTAATATCATAGTCATAAAATAATATATTTTATTTTTGTAATAGATGTATGAAATATGGAGATGTGGAAACCAGAATTCGAATGCATATAAGAACAACCTGAGACACAGTTTTAAATAATAACAAAGCTTTTATTTACACTTAAGGTTAAGTTAAAAGTAATTAATATCAGAATAAGACTTTTGTCTTAATTTTAAAATCTACAAGCAAATTTATTAATTGAAATTTAGGATTATCCCCATTACATATTACACAATTTATTATTGACATATTTATAAACGTAAACTAGCTAACAAATTATACCTTAATATTCTGACTTTGAATATCCAGGCTATCTAAATAATTGTTATCAAAGTACAACACTGAATAAATCATACATTATATTATTGGGCACAATATACACTTTTGGAGAGGATATACTATCAATCATTGGAATAAAACAAATTAATACATTTGTCTATCAAGAGAGCAACTTTAAATAATCTTAATTAAATAATCACTTTAAATACCTACAATTTCAGGCATACACAATAAAATAGAAACAAATACTAATCATACGGATGATTTGATGATTTCTAACTTATGGTAAATTCAACATGATATACTGTATAATGTTTATTTTCAGATATATAAACTTAGCAATATTATACCTTTATATCTGCGATATTATTTACATTATGCGTGTGTTACATTCCATGCAATAATAACAGAAAACAATATTTCTACACATTATCAATTTATTCAGGAATTATTAAATAATTATTTAATTTCAGACAATGGCATACACCTACCAGCAAATAGAACACTATATCTATTCTAATTATTCAATAAAGAATTTAAATTAACTATTTATCTGACCACTGACTAAATTACACAGAGCTATATTTTATGATAATACAAACTATATGTTCAAGAGGAGTCCAGCACATGAGGAGCAAATAAACTCTTCATCTAATATATCAACAATGACTTATTTAAATCTGAAATACACTATTGGTGGAATTTTTCTCATCATCAAACAAACAATGGGAAAATGTCACTTGACTTTATAAATATCATTTCATAATACATATGCATACAATCTAAATAAACTCTACTCATGGCAAAATACTTAATAATATACTAAAAGGAAAAATCTTTCATCCCTACAAACACAGTACATATCAAGAATAACTTCCTTTTTCACAGCTATTCTACATATCTAGCATTATACGCTGGCAGATAAATACACATAGATAAATCACTCATTCCTTCAATTCTTTAGAATATGACAACATCCGAAATTTATATTGAGAAATAGCTATAAACTAAATGTTTATTAAGTAAATATAATAATTGCACAAAATAGACACACAAATGCATAAATAAGAGTATGAAAAACAATTCTAAGTTATATAATATGCGAAAGAAAGTTACGATAGATAAATAACATATTAAAATATAAACTTTTAGCCTAAATGAGACATTCGGTTGTTTCAAATTTAAATAATATTAATTATTATGAACGAGTTTTTTTTTATACTTTAAATAGCAATAACCTAATAAATTAAGCTTTATTACCTCTAACACAATATTCTTTCTTTTTTTATTTTTTTTTATCTTCTAGCTACTCTTGAAATTAATTCTTACTTTGAGATAAAAGAGAGATATATAAGATTAAATCATTTTTAATAATGTACCCAAAATATATATGTTTCAGTTTCAAATAAAAGAAAACAAATCATATTTAAGCAATAAGATTTTACCAGCATATTCCTCATTTCGTGGATATGCTATCCTGAGAAGTTCTTGAGGCTCGCAAATTAAATAAACATATAATAGTGAATACATACAACACTAAATCTGTATAACTATCTATGATATATATACTATTAACAATAAATGAAAAAACTAAATCTGTATAACTATCTATGATATATATACTATTAACAATAAATGAAAAAAAATAGAATCATTCTTCTTTTAAACTTGAGAAAAAAAATATTCATTTGCAAAATTCCTTTTCAAGCTTACTAAATGATCCAGAGATGAACCCCAGAATGAGTGTGTGTTTAAATATGAATATGAAACATACAAAGAGTTTTTGTAGGACAAAACAGTTATAATTCACAATTAATTTAGTAAACATCCAATGTCATTTAGCCATAAGCTAATAGAGTTTACTTATACATAACATATAACGATAAATATTTATAATAATAAATACGTGGAAAGACAGTTTTAGCTATTAATTTCTATATTCTGTTATTTATTTTTAAGCACATTTAAGGTATTTAATTCAATGATAACTTAACATATTTTTCTGCATAAAATATTCACTTTCATAATTTATAGATTGATATTTGCATTATTAATTTCAATAAGTTGCTGATAATTGTCCCATACAATTTGTATTTCCTTAAACATTAACACATATATCCATATATCGAAGAGAACAAAAATATGTAGTATTAAAGTCCTTCTATTCGATTTAGACATCTATATTTGGTAAGTAATAGTAATTAATTCTTCTGGGTAAGTCATATTTATATTTCTTTAATAAAACACATATTATTTTATAAGCATAAAATAAGATATAAAGTTAGCATTCCACAATAATTATTAAATATCAAACACATAATCAAGTACACATATCTTTTTAAATTTTAACTTCACTTTTGTATAAGTAAAATATAAGTTAAACAGAGAGCTTATCAAAGTAAATTTTGTTAAATAGGTCTGAATATACATCCATGATGACAAAACATTATAAACATCAAACATGAGACTTAAAAAATATAAAGTTCTTGCATTTTGATATTCTTTTTAACGGAGATAAATAAAAGTAAATGAAATAACATAAGTTTAACATTATAAAAGCACATCTTTAAACAAAATTAAAGTGTTAATTTAAATGTTTTAATTAGGCAAAAGAAGCAAGACCAATACCTTTATATTTGTATTCAGCCATTCCTCCCTATAAAGCTTAAACATCTGAAGGTCCAATAATGAGCTTCATGAAAAGGCTGTTTGAGAGTTTCATTTTAAACTGTTTTGGAAGAGAGAGATATAATTGATAGCAGCAGAAAATGAAAACTATACTTGTTGAAATTACAAAAGATAATGTTTTTTTTATTATTATTATTAACTATCAGATAAAAAAAAAACCCACCAATCAAAAAGGTCACCTGATCAGCAGAAGCTTTACTCCCACATTTTTTTAAACACTTAGTCAAATAATTAATATTCAAGAAATCTTTTAAAAAAAATATTTTGACCTTCACAATTAAGTCGAATCAAATAATAAAAAAAAAGAACTTTTTTTCTTTTTTTATAACCTTGAAACAAATGAACATCAATCAACTATTAAATAAATGGTTTATAATATTATTTAGATTAGTCAAATAATTTACTAATTCAAATATCCATTAATCACTAAAAAAAATATATTTTTGCAAAATTATTAAAGATAATTACTGTAATTTAAATGTTTTATTGTAAGTTGATATTGTTTATTGTAATTAGGATATGAAATGGAAATGAGATAATGATACATTCATACATATACGCTGCTATGTGGATATTAAATTATTCTAACTAAAACATACCTAATATGTCTATGGGTTACAACTGACTATAATATTAGTAAATAAATGGGTGTCAATGAATAATAAATCAGAAAAACCATTCAACAAACACCAACACTATCTTATAAATAAAAAAAATAAACTTTGCATCAATCCGACTACTATCATAACACTTTCTGTAATAATCCACACCCTTCCTTATATTAAACACTATCAAAATATAATAATAATAATAAATGCTTGAAAAATTGCTAACCAAAATACACAGTTGGCCCACATATTACTTTTTGAACTATTAATAGAAAAATTTAAAAATTTTAAGGTGATTTCATTTTTTTTAGTACAATGCAGTTATTCATTACTGATGTAACACAGCTTAATTACTTGTCCCATTCAGGAGGTCACAATATATATATATATATATAATCTTAATCATAAAAGTTGAACAAATATATATATATATAATCTTAATCATAAAAGTTGAACAAATATTTATTATTATTAAACATTTTATTAACACATTTGTTTTTTAACTTTCTTTATTATTCAATAATTATTTTAATATTAATGCTCGCTGACTGTATTGGCAATCCAAACACACACACACACACATATATATATATATATGAATTGACTTATAAATATCCTTAGTTATTTTATTATATGTTATTAGAGTCAGATCAGGGGTCTCAAATCCTCATCATCTGTTGAGCTAGTTTCTTGGTGAATAGTCATGTACCATCAACATATGTCATCCATTGATTTGATCTGAGCTTGTGAGTTGGGTTTGAATTCAGCTTGGTTCAACCAAGTTTGAATCTGACTTTGCCGCTGGGTCTTGTTATTGTTGGTGGGATCTTTTGACCAGTACAAAGGTTTGTGATGATGGCATTTGAACTTTATATGTCAGATTATTTCCATCATTTAACATTCTGCCTTTGGAAAAATGGTTCAGTTGATTAGAGTGTTACTATAAAATTCAATGTTCAAGAATCTAAATGTCCAGGTTTGAGTACTGAAAGGAGACAAATATCACTTGAAAGGTTGTATATATCCTAACCCATAGGCTGTTGCTAACAGATTAATGTAGTTGAAAAAGTTAAATAAAGTTTAAAATTTTTTCTAAAGACTTTCAATATATATATATATATATATATATATATTGAAATATATATATATATATATATATATATATATATTGTTACATGATGGGTATAACTTAAAAATTAAATCCTCCCTTTGATGATGATTGATACATGTAGAAATTATTTTATTATTTGAGAAATCTATTCAATGGACAATGTCTAAAACATGAACACTAAGTGTTGAGGATGCTGAAAGTTTTTTTTACTCCATTAATATAGAACAAAACAATCATCATATAATTGCTAGAAAAGATGAACACATTATTGCACTAAAAGCATTAACTATTCTTGGCATTTGCTTAGCATGTTTTAAGCAATGACCATCACATAGATTTCTTACATATTTAAATCATATCCACATATAACAATCATCATTAAAAGTATTTAGGGAAGCTATATAAATTTAAAAAAAAAGAAATTGTAATAATAAACATAATGAAACAGTAAAATATCAGCCATATGAAAAATTTCCTCACAAAAATGCAAGGAAACCATCTACATTTAAAACAAACCATTAAACAACCACATAATACAATTATTCGAAACAATTACATAATTAGTACGTTATCAGTTGAAGGCAAGTGTTATCTTGTTAAATGTCTGACATTTTAGTATAATTTTTTTATTAACCACGAATGCTCCAAACAGATGATTTATGATATATATATATATATATATATATATATATATATATATATATATATATATATATATATATATATATTGAGAGCAATGAGAGAAGTTATAGGAAAAACAAATGAATGCTTAGGATTTGTAGATAATGAAAAGTCATTTGATTCTATAAAGATTTCTTCAGTGATTAAAGCATGGATCATCAAGATATAGATCTAGGATATTGTCATATTTTAAAAAATATTTATAAATATGCAACAACAATTAGATTACATAATGATAGTAGGAAAGTCAACATTGAGAAAACTGTAAGACAAGGTGACTCCATATCTCCAAAACCTTTTATAGCAGTGCTGCAAGAAGTTTTTTGTGGATTAAAATGGAAAGCTAAAGAAGTGAAAGTAAATGGAGATTATTTAAGTCATTTAGATTTTGAAGATGATGTAGTTGTTTTTGCAGATAATGCTTTAGAGTTACAGGAAATGTTGCAGGAGTTATCAGATGAAAGTAGGAAAGTAGGACTAAAGATAAATGTTAAAAAGACTAAAGTAATGTTTAATAGATTTTCTCTAAATATGAAAATAAAGATTGATTATGATGAATTAAAAGAAGTTAACAGTTACAAATGCCTTGGTCAGATTATTAATACAGATGAAAACATAATCAATGAAATTAATCATAGAATTAAAGTTGGTTGGGGTGCTTTTGGTAGAAATAACATGATACTAAAAGGAAATATGTCTATGTGTTTGAAAAGGAAGGTTTTTAATAAATGTGTTTTGCCAATTCTTACTTATGTATCTGAGTCTTGGACACTTAATAGAAGAGCAATACAGAGACTTCAAACCACTCAAAGAAGGATGGAGAGATGCATGTTGGGAGTAACAAGAAGAGATTGAAAATGCAATGTATGTGTAAGAGAACAAACAGGTGTTACTGATCTCCTTGAAAAAATTATAAGACTGAAGTGGAGTTGGGCTGGACATTTTGCTAGAAGAGATGATAACAGATGGATAATTGAAATTTTAAACCGATTCCAAGAGATTGTAAAGGACCCAGAAAGAGACCACATGTGAGATGGATTGATGAAATAAGAAAGTGTGCAGAGGTGATGTGGAAAAGAGAAGCTAAATATCAGAAAAGATGGATTGAACTTGGAGAAACCTTCATCCTGCAGTGGACTGATAATGGTTAATATATATATATATATATATATATATATATATATATATATATATATATATATATATATATATATATATATATATATATATATATATATATATATATATATATATAAATATAAATGTTCAGTGATATGGTTGTTCAATGTTTTAAAAAAAGAAAAAATTTTCATAGTTTAAATTTTGAAGTAAACTTATTGCTTAAAAATTACATGCTAATATATTTTGGAACCAATCTATAAAAAGTATTATAATAGTTAATAGTTTTAAAAATCATTTTAATAATTTTTGTATAACTTTAAAATGCTTAATTGGGAGGAGGAGCTCGCATTACCCTGAAATGTTAGTAATTTAATTTTAAAAATAGTAAGATTAGAACTACCTTAATATTAATCATTAGTCAGTTAAAACCTAGTATTAGAGTTAAAAGCTAAATATAAGTTGAAATCTTTAATGCTAAGTTATTAATATTTAAATTATTTGTTAAGAAAAGTGCATTCTATTTAAATATCTTGTTAATAAGAAGCATGCCTTCTTTAATGATAGTTATGATAAAATGAAAGTAAATAATTTTTAAATTAGATTATTGAGAAAGATAAATAATTAATTTTATTAGTTAAGTTATTTACTTTCAAGAAAAAGAATGCATTGAGCTGTGAGTATGCATGAGATATAATTTTGTATCTTAATTTCCTTGTTAGCTTAATGTCAAAAATTATTTTAAAATCTTTGTTTTAGGAGTTTTGCTTTAAAAAATATTCTGGGAGCTTAATTTGGTTAAGTAGTAAAATTATATTTAAAAGAATAATAAAAACACTGTTGTATTCAAAATAATATAATATATTATGTAATATTTTGTTTTTATTACAATACTTCATAATTTTTTAAATAATTTATTTTAAAGTTTTAATAATTTCAAGTCTAGGCAGATATTTAAATTAGATTATTTTAGCAATATTTCTCAGAATACTAATTAATTTTTAAAGTGTAATAACTACAGGTCATGTTTATAAATGGAGGCTAAACTTATTGAAGCAGTAGATAAAAGAATTACTTTTACTAAAAAAAATAATTACAAATCCAGGAAACAACTTTAATTAAATTCTTGAAAGGCACAAGAGAAAGATGTCAATTACATTTGTTAAAAATCAGTCACATGGCATAGCTTATAAATAGAACTAGTAAAAACATTAAGTCACTCTCATATATTTGTTTTTTCCGTTACTTTCATGTTCATTTAATTTATAAAATTTTATTAAGTTTTAATTGCTTTCAATAAATTTTTGTTTATTTTTAAAAGTAAATATAAATTGCTAACCTTCCAGGCTCAGAAAATTTAAACTGAAATTACTAAAACTTGAAATTTACATTGCAGAAAAAAATGATGGAAAAGTCAAGAAAATGTTTAATAATAATTAAATAATTCTCATGTGACATATGTGTTTTGAGGAATTTCTAAACCCATCACCATTCTTGTGTAACAACTTTTAATAATTCTAATTTACTTATTAGAAAGAGACATTTTCATAAATGAAATTTATTACATATAAGAATATTAGATCTGATGAAAACTTTAAAACTATTTAAATATTAGTAAAGAATTTTCATTACAGAATAAAATCTTTTTATTTCAAAGTTCATCCTTTGAAAGATGGTTTTCTCTAAATTTATGATTTTAAAATGATAGACTTTTGAATTCTAGATTGTCAAACCTACCTTCTAATAGTGAGAATTTATAAATATTTTCATAGAATTTAGTTATGCTTTAATATGGAAATAATTAATTGAATCCAATTTATTAAAAAAATATTAAAATGTACTTTAAATATACATGGAAATTAATGACTATTTCTATAAATTATAAACACCAATTTAAAAAGAATAACATTCATTTATGGTAATATAAATTATTTTAAATGCCATTACATTTAAAAATGACATTTTAATATTGTAATATTAACATTAGTGGGGTAGAAACTATTCACCCATTGGTTAAGTAAAGCTAAAAATATTTTTATGAATTAATAAAATTAAAGTTAGTAATTTTTATTACTTCATAGAAATTTCTTTATTTATGCTTTATAGTTAAAGGATAATATTCCTGGATATTAAAAACAGTATAGTTGAACAATAATTTTTCTTGTCTTTAAATTATTGATTTTCACTGCAACAGTAAAAAATAAGTTGAACTGTAGATGATTTAAAGCATAAATGTTCCTTAATTAATTTTATTCAAATATTAAAAAACTTATCCTGTTCTATTATTAATGTCTGCTTATCACTTTATTATTATTATTACTACTATTACTACTAATATTACTACTACTACCACCACCACTACTACTTCTACCACCACCACTTCTACACCATGACTGCCAACTGCTACTGCTACTGCTAATACTGCTACTGCCACTGCTACTGCCACTCCTACTGCCACTTGTGTGGCCACTACTGCTGCCACTACCACTGCCACCACCACTGCTACCACCATCACTATCGCTGCCACTGCTACTACTACTGCCACTGCTACCACTACTACTACTACTACTACTACTACTACTACTACTACTACTACTGTCATTATTAGCCAATATGGAATACATTATGTTTCAAAGAAATAAATACTCCTCATTTTTTATCATCAATACATGCTTTCCAAAAGATAAAAAATTAATATGATATTGCACAAAAACTTAAAAATGCATCTGTATTACCTTTATTTTGAAATATATTTCATAAAAAAATAAATGGTTGCTAGTGTTACATGGAAATTTATTGCTAATGTATGTTTTAAAATGCTTTGTGTGTAGTTTGAGTTTTATTATGCTTAAATGGGAGAAATATTAATATTTTCAGAATGTCATTTACTCTGAGTGTATCCTGTTGAATGGTTGAAACACCAAGAATAAAGGATTTTTAGTTTTACTTGGTAAAGATTTAAGTCTCAATATTTATGATACTGTATTATGCTATATATTTTTATTTTATTTTATGCATTGTTATTGGGTATAATTTTGTAAATTTCTTATAAACTGCATATCCAATATTTATCAGAATATTTATATTTTATCATAATTGTGTTTTAAAAGTGTACACTTTTTATGAAATTATTTATTTAAATGAATATGCTTATAATAAGCATAATGAAAGCTGATGTTTTAAAAGTGCACACTTTTTATGAAATTATTTATTTAAATGTATATGCTTATAATAAGCATAATGAAAGCTGATGTATATCCTATTGATTATTTTTATGCCATAATTTATTTTATTAGGCCATATTTGGCAATAATTATGGCTTCAAACATCAGTTTGTTGTTGTATTATTTAAGAGATTACAGCATTAGTCTTGTTCTTGTTTTTGACATATATTCTTATCTTTCCAGTGTTTTAAAAGAGAATATAGCTTTATATCTCTATTATGCCATGATATTTTCTGGGAATTATACCATTCTTTGTCTCATATTTAAGTGTAAAATGCTTTATTTAAAGTGAGTATTAGTATTTTATTCTATTTTAATCATTCATTCTCATAGTTGCATATCTAGAGTAGAGTTCTATGTTATAACTTGACTTCAGAACTTTAGATGTGTTTTGTTTCTTATGTCCATGCCATCACTTGCTTTTTGCCTTGCCTTATAGTCACAATTGTGAATTTATTTATCATGAACTTTTGCATAAAGCCATGTTTAGATTATTTCCTTGACTTTATGCTGTAAATCAATATATTTTGTGTGGCTGATGTATGTTATCTTATTTTGTAGGGTGCTATTGATTTGATGCATAGATCTTGTTGCTATGGCTTGGCAGTATTTCAGTATATAAACCCAATAAAGACTTAATTTAGAAATTAAAATTAAATTTTTGGCATCAATAAATAATATACATCTCTTTAAACAGTTATTTACTACTGGATTGGTGATATTTGAAAAATATTATATATCTTCTTAAAAGATAATATAATGGAATGGTTGTATTGTAAGATTGAGAACTTATAGTATTAATATTGCAGAAAGTTTGATGAACCAATTAATAATAATTTTTAGTTAATATTTAATTATTATTTTTATACATTCATCCATAAACTATACAGCTATAATTTTATCTTCATTGTGGATTGTATAATAGAAGATTTAAATGATTTACTGTGATAATCTTGTAGATGTTAAATTTTTGTATGTTAAGTGTCTTTATTGTTAAAAATAAATGTTATTTTTATCATTAATTTTTTTTGATTATTTATCATCATTTACACTTATATTAGTCAGAAATCTAAAGATTACAAAGTTTATTCTGAATTTATTTTAATTGGATGTGTTAAGAGTGTATGAAAATATCTTATTTGTCATAAAAATTACTTTATGAAAATTGTACTTTAGATGTAAAGAAAGCATCTAAGACATATTATTTTATTTGCTTGTTATTAAAGAATTACTATAATCAATTGCATGTGTGAAAAAATTACTGATTTTGTATTGAGACCATTTTATTTCATTTAGAACAGTGTTTTAATTATTCATCATAAATTTAAATGATAAAATTGCTCAATTTAAGTTCAAAAATAGTTGTATGGGATGTATTAATTGTATCTTGAGTGGCCATAAAATTTTTTATCCACTCATTATATCTGAATGCTTTCCTAGTAAATTATTTTATTACAAATTAACAATGTATTATGTTAATTTTCAATAATTAAAATTATTATTATTATTTTAATTTTGAAGATATTTTATCATAAGAGTAGGGTTATATCTCACTATGAAATTGCTAGGATCCCATTTCTTGTCTAATAATCCTAAATTTAAAGAAAAAAGTAATGCTCACATTAATGAAACTGTTATTTAAGAGAATCCAGACATATTAATTTATAAAAGAGTGTTAAAAAATTATTGTAATTTAAAGTAAAAATTGTTTTAAAGAAATGCCTTGTGATAAGACATCATAAAATATAAGATGTGATATGTTGGACTATTTCCATCATTTATGAGTGAATGTTGAATGTATAGAAAATTTAAAACTTTATTTAAACTTTTCAAATACAAACAATCAGTAATAACACACAAATAGACAATACAGGTTAATAATTACACAATGTTTCAAGTAGTATTATTCTCCACTCTTCTTCGGGTGTTGCTGGCCTATACGCACAGTGACAATATTCGCTTAGAAGTTGAACTCGCACCTTTAGATTTTTGAATATTGAATTTAATGCAAGCACTCTACCAACTGAGCTATTCTGTCAAAGGCAACATATAGTAGAAATTTGATATATTTATATATGAGGGTTGGTTCAAATCCTCCTGAGTCCTTCCATTTTTTTTTTAAATCTAATTATTTTTATTTTTATTTTTTCCTATGAGCAAGATTAATTAAAGACTTCCATACATTGTGTATTGCCACACTGGGTTGACTTATAGGATTATTTATCATTGTCATATGAGCAGCTTCCTTGAATTTTCTTTTATGCATTTTTCCCTCTTTATCCAATATCTTTGTATTTTCCCACTTAAGCATATGGTTATTAGTACATACATGATCTGCTATGGTAGACACACCTGTTTTTTTCTCTTTTAACCATTAGTTTGTGCTCCTTCAAACACTGTTCAACAGGCTGACATGTCTCACCAATGTATTTCCTTCCACATTCACATGGTATTTCATAGATGCAGTTTTTGTTCTTCAGCATTTCCAGTTTAGGCTTAGTAGAAGTAAGAAATCATCTATGTGTGGTATGGCTTTAGAAAGCAGTTCTAATGTTATGACTGCAGATTTTCTTTAATTTGTCCACCATTCCTGGTATGTATGGATACACTACTGTACCAATAACTGTTTTCTCTTTTGGTATCTCTTTGTGTTGTCTATTGAAGGTTTTTCTGATGACTGCTGATGGATAATCATTCTTCATAAGCATTTGTTCTAAGTGAATCTTTTTTTTCCAAATCACTGGTTTCTGAACAAACCTCCTGTTCCATAGATATAGTACAATTCCTTGTTTAGTGCTTCTTGTATGATTGGATGTATATGCCAAGTATTTTCCAATGTGTGTTGGTTTCCTATACACTGTTGTTTTTACTTTGCCCTGAGGGAGTCTTGTCACAAGAACATCCAAGAATGCCAATTTTTGTTCTTGTTCTGATTCCATCATGAATTTAATTGTAGGAGATATGTTGATAATGTGCATCCAGAATGACTGTAATTTTACCTCACAATGTGGCATACCACAAATGTATCATCAACATATTGAAGCCACACTTTAGGTGGACATGGAGTAGTATTTAAGGCTGTGGTTTCAAGTTCTATGTAAATGTTGCTGAGCAAGAGTGACAGTGATGATCCCATGGACATCCCTTGATTTTTTTTAAAGAATTCTGAGTTATATTGAATGTATGTTGTTGTTACACAGAATGTTAATAATTCCATTATACTATCAATAGGTAGAGCTGTTCTAGTTTGTACACTATTATTATCATATAACCTTTTTCTTACAATAGACAATTCCACATCACAAGGTACATTTGTAAACAGACTTTCCTCATCAAAGCTTACCAATATGTCAGTTATTTCCATTTTCATGTTCCTGACTAGTTCTACAAAGTGCTTAGAATCCCTGATGAAAGATTGTATCCTATACACCAATGGACTAAGAACTTCGAGAAAAAATCTTGACGAATTTTGACATGGTGAATTTCTAGAACTAACAATAGGTCTTAATGGAACATTGACTTTATGGATTTTAGGCAGTCCATACATGTGATGAATCTTGCTGAAATACGAAGTTAATTTTCTTTTTTCCGAATCATTGAAATACCTGTGATGCTTCTGGAGTAATGCTTGTAGTTTTACCTCTGTATTTTCAATTGAATTTTTTGCTACTTTTTCATATTGGCCTGCTGCAAGAAGACCTTGTATTTTGTTATCATAATCAGTTTTATTCATTACAATTGTAGTGTTACCTTTGTCTGCAGAAAGAATGATTATAAGTGTATCTTGATTTAGAGATTTAATAGCTTTACTCTCATCACATGAAATGTTTGACTTCTGCTTATGTACTTGATGTCTGTCAAGTGTCCTTTGTACTCTACAGCATAACTCTGCCACTTCATCTATAGTCAAGTGTTGGGTCACCTCATCAGTGGTGGCCATTATATCCAATAGTGGGACAGTAGATGGTGTAATGGAGAGAACTGATAATTCACAATTGGTAAATTGTTTAGAACTAAGATTTTTCACTGATGATGAGGATAGACTAGTTGCAGTATTACTTTTGACTTGCCTATGTGGATTTATAAGCTTTCTCTTCTGAAGTTCTTTTATCCTTCGTGTCACTTACAATATGATCTGTTCACTGCTTGACAAATTCTTGAGAAATCTTCATCTATAACTTTGTTTTGTAAAAACAATTCCACATCTGTTTTTTTCTCTTTTAACCATTTGTTTGTGCTCCCTCAAATGCTGTGCAACAGGCCAACAGGTCATACCAATATATTTCCTTCCATGTTCACATGGTATTTTATAGATGCAGTTTTTGTTCTTCAGCATTTCCAGTTTAGGCTTAGTAGAAGTAAGCAATCCTCGAAGTGTGGTATGGCTTTGGAAAGCAGTTCTAATGTTATATTGACTGCAGATTTTCTTTAATTTGTCCACCATTCCTTGTATGTATAGATACACTACTATACCAATAACTGTTTTCTCTTTTGGTGTCTCTTTATGTTGTCTATTGAAGTTTTTTTTTTTATGACTGCTGATGGATAACCATTCTTCATAAGTATTTGTTCTATGTGAATCTTTTCTTTTTCCAAATTTCTGGTTTCTGAACAAATCTGCTGTTCCATAGTGATAGTACAATTCCTTGTTTAGTGCTTCTTGTATGATTGGATGTATATGCAAAGTATTTTCCAGTGTGTGTTAGTTTTCTATACACTGTTGTTTTTACTTTGCCCTGAGGGAATCTTGTCACAAGAACATCCCAGAATGCCAATTTTTGTTCTTATTCTGATTCCATCGTGAATTTAATTGAAGAACTCAGGAGGATTTGAACCAACCCTCATATATAAATATATCAAATTTCCACTATATGTTGCCTTTGACAGAATATCTCAGTTGGTAGAGCATTTGCCTTAAATTCAGGTGTGAGTTCAACTTCTAAGTGAATATTGTCACTGTGCATATAGGCCAGAAACACCTGAAGAAGAGTGGAGAATAATGCTACTCGAAACATGTAATTACTAACCTGTATTGTCTATTTGTGTGTTATTACTAACAAAGTTGTTTGTATTTGAAAAGTTTAAATAAAGTTTAAAATGTTCTATACATTCAACATTCACTCATAAATGATGGAAATAGTCCAACATATCACATCTTATAATATACTATCATTACAAATCTTCAGATAAATATCATAAAATATGCTTTTACTTTATGACAAAAATTTGTTATTGTGGATCTGATCATGTTATAAAATACTTGCCATACTTGTTAGATGAACTATGATTGGAAGATGTGTTATAGATGGAATTTTAAATATAACCTAACCCATTAATAATGTATACTTCTGATAATAAAATCTGTAATAATTTATAACAGTGGTCTTCAACCACCGGGACATGGCCCGGCACCGAGCCGCAGAAGTTTCTTGTCAATCCGCAGCTAGACTGGCAAGAAAGTTTATAATAAAATAATAAGATTTTAAACTTTTAATTAATATGAACAATTTTTATTTATTTTTTCATCACATTTATTAAAAAAAAAGAAACAGAATAAAAACAAAATCTAATCAATCATACATAAATTAATTTGTTTTTCTATTTATCACAGATGTTTATGGGGGGGGGGTAGAAAAAGTTTTTTATTACACAAACTCCGGTTGTTTTTTGATAGCCAATCATGGCTGCTTGTCAGCATTGCTAAAACAATAAAATGTAACGTGACTTTTTTTGATCTCTTAAATTTTTTCTATTCTCTCTTTTAATATTTCATTTTTAGTGTTTTTTTGCCTATAAGTTCTGTTTCTAACTTTTACAGAGTATTTCTCAATACACCCACACCACCCCAAAATAAAGTAAGATCAAAACTTTTGACTTTTTCAAGTTTCGTTTTTTTTTTCTTTTTTTGTTTAAAAATACACCCACTTTTTTTTGGCCTATAAGGCAATATTTTTTTGGGCTTTATTTGTATACCATTAAAATACTAAAACTTTTATTTTTAAGACCAATTTCTGTTACCTTTTTTTAAAAATAAAAACAAACAAAAAATAACTTTGGTGTCTATCTTTTGTCTCAGTGATGACAACGTATTTCTCAACCCCCCCCCCATAAAAATTTATCTGTAAATTTCTGCTGGTCTGCGAAATCTTATCCTTACTTTTACCGGTCCGCAGGTGTGAAAAGGTTGAAGACCACTGATTTATAAGCATGAGTATGAGAAGTCTTCCCTCTCTTAAATTTTATTAAATGTTGCATTTGGCTTTAATAATGCTTAGTTATTATTGTTATTCTTTACCCTTATTGTTCTTATTATCATAGCAGATGGCATTCTGAAACACCCTTTGCTTAGCCAATATTATCATTTAATATACTGTATATGTATGGATATGGTTATCTTACTTTTTAGTTGTTAGATACTTTTGGCCCCATTGATACTTGATTTTAGGATATAATATATATACATTACTACAAAGTTGAATTTTAATTTTTGTCAAGATTAAACTTATTTCACCATATATTATAAAATGTTGAATGTTATTATATACTATGCTAAAATTTTAATGTTCATTTGTAAAAAAAAAAAAAATATTATATACAATTTGAAATAAAAATAAATCAAGTCTGCAAAAAGTTTTTGCTATTTTAAAAATTATTTTAAAAGCAAGTTTTTGTAATTGAGGTTTAATTATGTAATAACTTTTAGAAACGAGAATGTTACATTTTCTAAAAATAGGTATATATACATAATTTAATATATTAAGACTAGTTGTAACAAATAACTGTTAAACTAATTATACTTATTTGAGTTAAACATCTTCAAATGCTATTGTAACATAAAATAATCATTCCATACTATTACAGAGCATGTGTTTCACCAAAGGCAAACTTAAACTAGATTAAATAAAGGAAATAATAAAAAAAAAAAAAACAAATTATAATAAATTTGATCTTTTTTATAACAACATAGAATTATTATGTTAATCAGAAATATAAATTATTGCTGTATACTTATTTACCAAATAAATATCTTGTGTGAATCATTTATTATTTTTTGGATCATAGTATGTGTTTATTAATTACTTTTTACAAATCTCTGATAATTGTTAAATTATTTTATACTATATTATTTGAGTCTTTTGTTTTAATTGAATTAGTTCTGGTCATATATACAAAAAGTATAGGGAAGATGAGATTAGATGGACAGTTTCTTCTTTAAGGGAATTATTAATAAGTGGATATTCTCTTGAGATTGGCACTGCCATAGTTATTACATACTAAGCATTCAAGTACTACATATATATATATATATATATATATATATATACATATATATATATATATATATATATATATATATAGTACTTGAATGCTTATAAAACTACAAACAAATCAAGTCATATGTCAGATGACCTAATTTAACAAGCTTGTATTAGAGATGTTATATATAGAGCTTGCAAATAAGCTCTTAACAAGCTTTGCAGAATACCCCCAACTGCAGACTGGTTTCTGCTACTGGCTTCCACAGTGAGATACTAGGAATATCCTAGCACCTCACTGAGGAAGCCAGGAGCAGAAACCGGTCTGAGGTTGGGGATATTCTGAAAAGCTTGTTACCTAGCACCTCACTGAAGAAGCCAATAGAATAAACCAGTCTGAGGTTGGAGATATTCTGCAAAGTTTGTTAAGAGCTTATTTGCAAGCTCTATATTATAACAATTGTGAATAATCTATATTCATATAAGTGTGTTTAAAATTTCATTTAGCATCTTCAGAAGTTAATATATTGATATAAATTTTTACCTTTACAGCTTTATTATACTTATATATATATATATATATATATATATAATATATATATATATATATATATATGTGTGTGTGTGTGTGTCATTAGGCTGTCTTAACCTAGACAACATTACATTAGATACCTACTTATACTCTACCAGGTTTAAACCTCGGTTGGTACATTATTTATACCAGTGTGTAGAATTTTCCATTTTATAACAATATCATGTGCACTTGTATTAAGGGGAAAACATCTTTATTATTCTCTATTTGTGCAAATAAATTCTCATACAAATTATTATATAAGAGTTTAACATTATAAATCCATATTTAATATTATCATAAGTGTTACTAACTCACAAATTTCACATGTGGAAGTTAAGTCAACATTGGCCCCGTATTTCTCTCTTAACTTTGACATTAGAGTGAAACCTTTCTTAATTAACCCTTTCAAATAAATAAGAAAAATTAAACCACTAAACATCACATGATCACTATTTCTTATACTATATGAAGAGTTTTTCATGTTTTAAGAAACATTGAACTTAAATAATATATAAGAAAAACAACTTTTCACATATAAAATACAAATTATTTAAAACAAACTCTTTTAATATATCTGAAATGTTTAAATTTCCATATTTGTACATACACACATGAATATACATATCTCTACTCAGATCTGTAAAATCCTGCCTATCAAAAATAATCCAAATGATTTGAAAGATACAGATTATTAATATTATTAGTATTAAAGTCATAGAATAAATTGGTAATGATAAAATATTAAAATATTGTTAACAAAGAAAAAAAACATTATAATTTGTTAGATATACATCAAACATAAGAAGTTAATAAGTAGTCTTAGAATAATAATATTCTATGGAGTTTATATCTACATACGACTATTTATATGTGCTTTAAAACTTTTATTCTTAAATATAACTATCAAACTATTCAATGACATATATATTGTCCTCTTTCGCTAATAAAATTAGTTGCATAAAGAAAAAAAATATTTCTCCCACTTTCCTTCTGAGTTTTTGGGATTTGTAATGTAGAGTTTGAAATCAATACCTTACAGTATATATGGGAGAATATTTTGTATAAACAATTAATTATATAAATGCAATATTATCTGAATATGTACTTGTATAATTTATTTCACACACACACACACACACACACACACACACATATATATATATATATATATATATACCATGTTTTGACCAGATCACACAGTTCATCAACTGGATAATAAATATTATGAAAATAATCATTGAGGCACTACAAACACTGATGTATAACAATAATGAATGTTCTATTAACAGAAAACAGAAACAATAAATATAAAAAAACACCAAGATTACTGAGTTTTTAAAGGTTATATTGTATCAAGAAATGTGGTGATATATGCAAATTATTTTTTATTTTGGAGAATTTTTTAAAAACTCATTAATTTATGTGGTTTCTTTTATTTATTGTTTCTGCTTTCTATTAATAGAATGTTAAATATTTTTATACATCAATGTTTACAGTGCCTCAACAATTATTTTTATATTTATTACCCAGTTGATGACCAATATGATCTGACCAAAATTTGATATATATATATAAAACATATTTTGCAGGTTCATCCGTGTTAAAACCTTTAAATATTGATTGATATACCGACATTTCGACTTGATCACACAATTCATCCACTGGGTGAGAAAAGTTAAAAAGATGGTTGTAGAGGCACTACAATCACTGATTTGAAAAAAATGTTAAAGTTCCACCAATAGCAAAAATGTTAAATTAAGAATGTTTTTTTAAAAAAATCTTTCCAAATAGAAGGAGGTTTGCTTGTATCATCTCGCTTATTGATACAATCTGGCCTTTTAAGTATCTCAATGGCTTTCTAATTTTGCACTGGTAGGATAATCACATCTGGATATGATTCAGGTACTAGAAAAATCAATTTTATGATGTGAATCTGTAGTATGGAGTGAGAGTGCTGATGATAATGAGTGTTGTTTAACTGCATTAGCATGCTCATCTCTCCTAACACTGATACAACAATTACTCATACCCATGTAAAAAGCTTTACAATATAAACATGAGATTTAATAAACACCATGAGATTCAAGAGGGATTAAATCCTTAGGCTTGATTATTATATTGCTGAACTTTTGATGAGTAGAAAATGCTTTATCTATATTATAGCATTTTAATATACTTCCAATACTGTCTGTAGTTCCTTTTACATATGGAACATAAATTCTAATAGCTCATTTATCATCTTTTTGTTTCCTATTTTGTCCATTTTGGGCTTGAAATAAGGCTTTTTTTTTTATAAATGTATAATTATAACTATTTGCTAACAAAACACTATTAATTTGATTTATTTCTTTTTTCAAATGTGACATCTAAAAGGTTAATTGTTCTATTTAAAAGAGTTTTCGCTACAGAAACTATCTGAGTTGGGTGATGATGAGAATGGAAATATAATATCTGTCTGTGTGTCTATTCTTTCTGTAAATCGAAAAAAGATAAACTATTTAGTGTTCTGGTGACTAGAACATCAAGAAAAGGGAGTTTTTCAGCAGACTCTGTTTCCAGTGTAAATTTAATATCAGGATGCATATTATTTAAATGTAAGAAAAAATCAACTAATTTATTTTTTTCATGTTGCTATACGACAAAAGTGTCATCTATGTATCTGAGCCAAATGAGAGGTTTTAAAGATGATGATTCTAAAGCACGAGTTTCTATATTTTCCACGAATAAATCAGCTATTATTCCTGAGATAGATGTGCCCATAGGAGTACCAAAAACTTGTCTGTAATGCTGTCCATTGTATGAAAAATATGTGTTCAAGAGACAATGTTTAAGTAAAGCAATAATATGGTCTGGTAAATTGCAATGTTGTGAAATTATATTTAAAGCTTCTTCAATTGGAATGGCTGTAAACAAAGACATGATATCAAAACTGACCAGAATGTCATTAGCATTAACTTTTAAATTTTTTAAAACAGAATTAAAATGAAAATAGTTTTTTATATGTAATTAAATAGATGGGGTTGTGGATTTAATAAAATCTGATAAATATCAAGCTAAAATATGAGTTGGAAATCTTATTGCGTTTACTATTGAATGAAAGGGGAGATCTAGTTTGTGAATTTTTGGAAGTCTATAAAAGTTTGGACAGATACATGATTTTTCATGAGGGGTTATTTTATTTTTTTATCTCTGTTTCAATAGGCGATTTATTAATAATGACTTTTGTTGTTTTTTCCAAATATGTAGTATGATCTCTTTTTGATAGTTTATAAGTTTTATCATTAAGCAGATCTAAAATTTTATTATGGTAAATATTCCGATCCATAAAAACAGTGGCATTACCTTTATCAGCTGAAAGTACAACAATTGATTTGTCCGATTTTATATTATTTAATGCTTGTCTTTCTTTCCTCGTATCTATCTATCTATCTATCTATCTATCTATCTATCTATCTATCTATCTATCTATCTATCTATCTATCTATCTATCTATCTATCTATCTATCTATCTATCTATCTATCTATCTATCTATCTATCTATCTATCTATCTATCTATCTATCTATCTATCTATCTATCTATCTATCTATCTATCTATCTATCTATCTATCTATCTATCTATATGTCTGTCTGTCTGTCTATCTATCCATCTATACATCCATCCATCTATCTATCTATCTATCTATCTATCTATCTATCTATCTATCTATCTATCTATCTATCTATCTATCTATCTATCTATCTATCTATCTATCTATCTGTCTATCTATCTATCTATCTATCTATCTATCTATCTATCTATCTATCTATCTATCTATCTATCTATCTATCTATCTATCTATCTATCTATCTATCTATCTATCTATCTATCTATCTATCTATCTATCTATCTATCTATCTATCTATCTATCTATCTATCTATCTATCTATCTATCTATCTATCTATCTATCTATCTATCTATCATACAAATGTTTTCATGGATTACAGATATAAAAAAAACATATTTTAGGGGTTCATCCATGTGCTTAATTTAAAAAACTCCAACATTTCAAGTTGATCTCACAAGCCTTCAACTGGGAAATGAAAACAATATAATTATAGAGGTGTTGTAACAGTGTTAATAAAAATAGTTATAGAGCCACTGAAAACTTCACAACTAAAAATAGGCATATAAAATTGAAAAAGCTGAAAAATAATAAATAAAAATTTAGGTAAATTTAAAAAAAAAAATTTTCCAAATAGGAGAAAGTTTATATGTGTTATCACATTTGCTGACAGAATTTGGTCTTTTTAGTATCTCAATAGCTTCTCTGGTCTTATATTGGTGTATATTTTCACATCTGGATAGGATACTGGTCTCAGAAAAATTAATATTGTGACCTGAATCCATAGCATGGATTAGGAGTGCTGATGATGATGAATGTTGTTTCACTGTGTTAGCACATGTGATGATTGCTCTTACTTACATAAGAAGACGCAAACACCACATGAAATTTCATAAATTTCTTGACACTCAAGAATGATTAAATCTAAATTTAGGCTTGGTTAGAAAATTACTAATTTTTTTAATAAGGAGCATATGCTGTTTTAATGTTATAGCATTTTATAATATGTCTGATACTGTCTGTGTTTCTTTTTATATAAGGCATACAAACCCTAATAGTTGATTCTTTTTTTTTCGTTTTTTATTTTTAGTTGTAATTGACTATTTATTAGTCTGCTTTCAGAACAGAATTATATTTGCTGATTAATGAGATTTGTTTAAACTTCTTTGCTCTGTTATTATATATATATATATATATATATATATACATATACAGAGCAAAGAAGTACCAAATCTTATATATATATATATATATATATATATATATATATATATAAGATTTGGTAAAGGGCATCCTATTGTAGTAATTACTGAATTTCTCTTATACGACATGACCTAAACTTTATATCAAAATTAAATATGGGTATACGCACAATTATAGAGAATTTTTCAATGCCTAGCCAATGCAGATGTGCATTCAATATTGATAAGTGTACTATTTAATTTGCTTTTATGTATTTTATATATGTTTTTAAAAAATCTAGAAAATGCATTTTTACTTGTTTCATTATTTAAGGACGATATACCTACTGTATTTCTATACTTTTTAATATTATAATTAACAAAAGGCAAAAATAAGTTAAATTTTTTGTAAGTTATAAAGATCTCATTCGTGTTTTAAATTGTAAATAGTTATGTCGATAAAGAGTTTTAATTAAAAACAGTTGAACGTAATTAATATTTAAAGCATATTAGTAGTAAAAAACTCATTCATGATTTCAGAGATAACTCTTAATTGCCTAGTTTATTACATTCGCTATCTTGTAAAACTGCACGTACTAATACGGTATATTTAAACATGCAAACGTTAACATTTTTGACATAAAAAATAATAATCAAATTATTACAAAACCTTTAAATGAGGAGAAATTCAGATGCAAATCATTACGTTTTTGCTTCTCTTTTTTAAAAATTTTACTTATTGATTGTTTAGTTAATTAATTATATATAAAGTCTTTGTTACTATTATCCAAAAAATACTATTTAAATTTTATAATAAAAAAATTTAAAGTAAACAATAGAGAAACTCAAGTATCTTATTAAAATTCACACGATCACCATTTCTTATGCTAGCATAAGATCTAGGTGCAGTGCTCTCAGATCCAAAACTCCTCACTGACGAAGGCCACAATCCAGAAACTAGTCTGGAGATATTGGATGAGTAAGCACTGGATGGGGATTTTATGCACAAGCCTTCTGATATCCATTGATTACTCTGGTTGTCATTGAATGGCACTACTGTATGGAGAGTTTTGCCTGTTTTAATATCTTACTAAAGACAAAAAAACAGCACAGAAAAGACATTACTTGCCAGGCTAGTCAACAACAGGCTGGTGAGATTTTTAATGATTTTATATTTTTGTTTTTCCCATAATTAAGAATAGCTAGACGCCAACTTGATTATATTATTTGGATAGTTATCTGAGAAAAATTTTAAGATAGTTATCCTGATCTTTTCTGGTAAATGCGTACTTAACTGAAAAAATTACATTGTATCTAGGTTCGAAGTTTAAGGTAATGACAACATGAGAATGCACAAACTATTACAGTAGTTTTTCATGGGAAAAATTAAGATTTGAACTTTAGATTAAAAATGAAAGAAAATTTTTATCCTATGAAATATATAGATAGTGAGAGAAGTCAGTCATATATTTTTCACTATATTCTAATAGCTTATAAAATTATGGAGTGCAATTCTTAAGGCTATAAATTAAAATGATTAGTTCTATATTCTTATAACTGACTGAAAATAGTACAACAGCGAAAACAAATTTATTATTTATTTCCACAAAAGTTAGTATATTTTCAAAGTATTACCTTTCTACTTATGGATAAAAAAGTATAACGTTTCAAATTTAACATTTAAAAACTCCAATACTTATTTATCTGAATATCAACATATATTTTATTTTTATTAGGTTTTAATTTTTTAATATTCTTTCTTTTACTTCCATATCTCATAGGATATTTATCTTTTTTTTTTTTAGTTTTTTAGCATTGCAGAGTATGAGTAAACATTTTTTTGAAAATAAAGTATTTTTATTCATTCTAATTTCTATAGTAATTTGCATGTAGTACAAATAGTTATTTTATTTTACATGTTTAATATATCAATACGCTATACTTTGTTTTACTCAGGATGTATTAGATTTACAAGTTAGGTTAAAGTGTCACAGTTAATCTAGAACTATTCAATTCAAATTTGTCTTGCATTGGTGGTCGAGAGGTCAGCGTGACTGCCTTGCACTTTCAGGCAGTTGCCTGGGTTCACATCCCGGCCGATGCTATGACACTTTAAAAAAAAAACTATTCAATTCAAATTACTAATTTTATTAACCTAAAGGTGTATTTAACTTTTAATAATTCAACACTAATTTTTACATATTTTTGGAGATAAACTGAACATGATATAACACATAGTATATTTATATGTGAAAATATTTAGTACATGAATTTTTCTATTATAATTACTTAATTAGAAAGCTCTTATTGTAGTAGTAGCCAATTAAAGTTAACAGCCCAAGACTGAGAGAGTAAAACTATCAGCACTAATGCAATAAAAAGGAATTATCTTTTGATTGTCATTCTTGATTTAATATATAGACAAATTGTTTCAGTTTTCATATATAAGTGTAAGAGATCAAGACATCACAAAGTTTTTAATTTCCCTATGATAGAATATTTAATGGATGTTTCAGATGAAAACATTTAGTATGTAGAATGAATCATTTATAATTATTTAATGAGAAAGTTTTTACTAGGATGGTAATTAGTCAAGATTAATTGCAACCTGGAAATGGATATCACTATTAGCACTATGAAAACAATAGAAAAACAAAAAAAAAACAATTTACTGGAGATGACTTTTGCCATTAGCATACAAATAATCTGTGAAACACAAATAATTATAAATATAGAATACCCTGGTCCATTATTATATTTGATTGATATTTTGTGATTTTGTTTTTAACTTTTTCTGAAGCATTTTTTTAAAAGCCATAGCTTCACAATAAAAGATGAAGTATCTTTCAGATAATCTTTAAACTATAAATGGAGAACATACATATACACATATAACCAAAAAACAATAAAGTAAAAAAAAATATTTTAAAATCTCTTTGATAAATATGTTGAGATACAAATAAAGTAATAAAATGATACTCATTATTTTATTTATAGACCTATTATCTCAATTTTATTTAAGCATTGTAATTTAATTTATAAATTTTTATGTAAAAATACTGCAAAATCTTTCTGGAAAACAGAGGTTTAAGCCTAAATATTTTTGTATAAAATGTAAAATAAATTTTACTGACCTATTTTATATACACAGTATATATAATTTTAAGAAAATTTTTTATTTATCAATTTTTAAATATTCAAATTTTATTTTTTATTATTTTCATTACATATATTTATCATTTAAAATCAATGTTCATCACTCCAATATTAGAAATTGTCGTAACTGAACTCTATGCAAAATATCATATATTACATTTAAATTGTTTATTAATTAATATCATTTTTTGTAATTTGCTACATTTTTTCAACTAAAATACCTTCTTCTATTTATTTACCAAATAAAAAAATCATATCAAATATCCATTAGCCATTTTGCATTTTAATGTTTTTCACTATCTCTATTTGAATTAATAGTTCAACATTTTAGTATTAAAATTACATTCAATATTGTGAAGCAATAAATTGGGCTTGATTTGTTAAATATATAAGTTTGTAAATAAAAAAAGATTCTAAATGTCATATGTAAACATTTTACATATAAAAAGTAATAATAAAGTAAACTATGTCTGATAACAATTACTTTATTCTCATCAGCTAATTACCATGTAACACTTTTATTGCCGTTCTCGTAATTAACATAGTTTGTTTAAGGCAGAAATAGCATGGTAGTTCTGCCACTTTAAATTACTATTCTATCATTATCTTAACATATTAATACAGATTTTTTTTAAAAAGTTAAATTTATTAATTCAAATAAAAAAATCTGAAGAAGTTAGAATCTTTCAAACAATCACAAAAAGGATAGTCTTCAAAGCATTAACAATTTTAGTTCTTTAGAATCCGATTTCCACAGATCTTGCAAAATTAGTTATTGGATTGATTTTTTAAATTTAATTATATATTTCTAATTACATTTGTATAATAGTTATTTAGTAATTATTTAAACAAAAACAATACCTATATATACTTTAGTTTTATTTGTGTATGTTTTATTTTTAAAAATAAAAGTTAATAAATTTGACTGCAATGCTAACAAAGAAAATTTTGCTATAAAATGATCATTCCTCTGTAAGACTGATATCATTACTAACAAAAATTAATGTTTGAATTTGTTGAGATATTCTAAAAAATATAAAGCAGTACTAAAATTTTAAAGTAGAATGTGATATATTTACCAGGTGCCAATATTTATTCACCTGTGTTTCAAAATAAATGTAAAATCAAAAAAAGATTTAGCTGATTTTCTGAAGAATGTTTTCCTTCAGATCATTGAATGACATTTCATTTCCTTTATTCTTATTATAACTTTTTTTTTCAATATCTGAAAAGTTCAAATATAATTTTATAGAATATTTTGTATTTGATAAATTAAATTAGAAAGAAGTCAAGTCCAATTTATTGAGTTTTAATATAAAATAAAAATTTTATAAAGAAATTAACTTTCTGCCATTGTGACAAATTTAATTGTTCTCCCTGGTAAAAGTTTTGTCACACTTCAACATTTGTTATCAAAATATAATAAATTGGATTTGATTTGCTTTTACAAATTAAATAAATTATAAAAATTCATAGTTGAACTATTGAAAAAATAAATTTGTAATAAAAACAAAAATATATTTACCATTAGGAGAAGCAGATTAAATTTACAAAACCAACAAAATCTTTTTATTACAGTTGTTTTTAAAATCTGAACAAATTATATCAATATCTGATAAATCTGTCAAATTATTTTTTAATATATTAATTTTTTAAAATATTTTATATGATATTGCAATGTATTCTAACAGATTCTTAGTGATAATGTACATGTTAACAATCAGCTTGTAAATGCATTTTATAATTTTTATTGTTAACATTATGCCGGAAATTATTGTTTACTTATAAAAATTATATATATATTGTAACGATATATAAATATGTCGTTACATTAATTTAAAATAAAAACTTAAAAGCTCGCAAATAAAAGTAAAAAACTAAACACTAAAATTAAAATGTTTGTTAAACGTATATACATTCACACAGATGCCAAACTTTAAAAATATTTTTTTTAAAAAAACAAATAAATAAGTATTTGAATGTACTTTTTTATAAAAAAAAGTACAAGATTTAAAAATAAAAACAGGTATTAATTAATTCTTGTAATCTGTAAATGGAAATGATTGTTTATAAATTGTTTGAAAAGCAAGCTAGCCTTGGGCTCTTGTAAAATTAAAATGATCTGATGAAAAATAGATAAGAAAATAAAGAGAAATTAGCTTGACCAATGGAAGCACTAAGCCTTGGCTCGGACCCTAATGAAAGTGATGGATTAGTGACGTTTTGTTGATTGAATCCATGTGGATAATATAAAAAGGGAAATACAGTTTTTTCTGACAGTTCGAGCATTTTGTGTTTGAGAAATGTGGTAGGATGCACATACCACACTCTCTATTTAAAAAAAAAAATGAAAGACTGTGATACCTTGAACCAGCTATTGCCATCTCCAGAACATTATCTTCCAATGGAGGCATCGTGGAAATTAAAAGCAGAAACCTGGACTCTTCTACCGTAAGCTATATTGACATAAACTCTAAATTTAAAAATAATTAAGAACTTTCGTTCAAGCTTATGAACTTCCATCTGACTTTTTTAAGTTTAAAATCAAATTAATAATGTTTAATTTTATATGTTTTCTGATTGATAAAAAATCATTTCCATTTTTTTTTCTTATTGTATAAATGATTTATTGTTTAAATTTTAAATGATGAAATTTAGGTTGGGTAGAGACATTGCATAGATTCATTAGCGGTTGATTATGTTGAAGTTTTCACATTTGATTAGAATATATAGGTCAATGATGTTAATGCGAGCATCTTACAATGAATGTCATGGGGCCTTGGGTATTCCCTTTTGCAATTGACATTATCGATGATTTTGTATTTTGATCAATTGTGTTTAATTTGGATGTTTTTGACCGTGGAATCTGTGCATCTGATCTATACTCAACATTTTAAAAACAAATTTATAAAAATAATCTGTGCGAACATATTTAAATGTTAAATTTAAGTCGGGCATGAATGGCTATATAGTTTGTAAAGTTATATTAAGGGAGGGTAATCTTAGGTTATTCATTTCGTAGTTGAATTGGTTCAATGGATTGGATATATTTGTGTAATTGTAGATATGGTATGAGATCCGCTATGGGCAGGATTATATATATATATATGCCACACACCTTCTGTTTGCCTATGGATGGGTTTGTAAAATGGCAAAGGACCGCAGTCCATTCCTATGGAGTTTTATGTTTATTGTTCTACTTGCCAACAGATGTGACATCCCTGTTGGTGGAGAGACAATGTCTTTTCTAATTCTACTTACTGATCAGATGTACATTCCTGACAGTATAGTATTTTGTGTTGTCGTATTTTCATGCTACATTGAATACATAAATGTATCAGATGGATTGGCGCCGGTTTGATTGCGAAATTTGTTGCCTAAGGTTAAATCAGGGAAGAATATTTTCTTTTCAAATGCAGATCTATGTAGTCTATTCATACTCGACTATCTAAATAAAATATTAAACTCATTGAAACTTAGTTAAATGTAAAATTAAAAGTTAATATAAAATCTAAAATGTTGAATTTATTTCTCAAAATTTAAATGTTATTTTATATGTGCATAAATAAATATTTTTATGTGTAAATTTCTGGCAGTGGCTTTTATTTATTTATATTTAAGATATAAATTAAGATATAGATTTTTATCTCTGCGTCTTCACTGAGCTAGTGACTTGGGCTAATGATCTGAATATTTAAATAAGGTGGAATCTTAACAGCATGTATCTGCCTACTCTATAAATTTTTCTAGGTTTAAATGCCTAGATGGCGCCTTGTAGAGCAGATATCGTAGTTTGCAGTTAGATTCAATCTTCACTTTGCATTGCGATCATTATAATATATATATAATTGTAATCTTGTATACTTTTGATTTTTAATAATTATTACACAGTAATTGTGCAAAAATAATTGTAAATCAACAAACTGAAAAGAAATCAAGGTTTTAGTCATTCAAAATATTTTTTCAAAGAAATCTTACAATGCATGTAAAATACCAAATAACAAAGACAGACTATCAATGCAGGGTTTTAAAATGTTTAAAGTTACTGCATTTTTAATTATCCTGATATCTTTAGTTTATTTTGAATTAAAATGTAAGAATAAAATATATGTGAACTTTGTGGTTTTAAAAAATAGCAAAGAATTACAATAACTGACAGTAGAAGCTCAATATAAGCTTTTTGAAAGAAAAAAAAGGAAAGTGAAAAGTTGAGCATTGACAAAAACTGCCACCATGTTTAACAACAGAAAATGTTATAATTTGAAAAAGTTAAAATCTTTATTGAATTAACCTCTTTTTTGCTGATTATTTTATTGGCCAAGTGAGGTAAAAGTCTAAACTTTTAATTGGTCAATTCACAAACTCAAGTGTCAATTCACAACTCAAGCATCAAAATATATTCATCTTTTAATGTTATATTCACTTTAGTATCATTTGTAAAAAGTATATTAATAATTTGACAGGTTATGAAAGTGAACAAAAGTTTTTTCAAAAATAAATTTTTATTTATAATTATAAAAATATTCGATAGTGGCAAATCTAAAATGAATGTTACTCACCAACCAAAAAGTTTTGCTGATGTTTGTGATTTCTTTCCTAATTTTACATTGCAGATAAGTAAATAATTTTTGCTAAAGTCTTAACTATTTTTCTAAAATAATTTTATTTTTAGCATATTTTATCAAAATAATTTATAATTGTCAAAAAATACTTTTAAAATGGTCTAAAACATTCGTTTATCATTTTCAAAATGAAACAAAAGAAATTGTTGCAATAAAAGTTATTGACAACCATTTTCTTTGTTGTCAAAATGTAACAGCCAATCAGAATCAAGAATGGGTGGTGCTCTTCTTTTGTTAGACCTTCAATGTCAGTTTTATTGATTTTTTACTTGTAAAATAATTCAAGAGAGGGCAGTATCTTACAAAACTTTTTTTAACCTTTAAAAATAATGCAAAATCTTAATGGTAGTATTAAAAATGCCTGATTTAGAGCAACTGGAAGCCATCATGTTTTTAGCCATAACTTGCAAAAGGTTGGTTAATTCTATTTCTTAAATGTAAACAAATATTTATAGTATTTAAAACTATAAAATTGTGTTCTAAAGCTTAAAATTGTGTTTATATCTATTACATTATTACAAAAATTCAGTATTATGGTGTTTGACAGAGTAATTGTAATAATAATACTTTTCTTTTATCATTATTTCAAATTTCTTAACTTGTATTTTTAAAAATGAAACATTACAAAACAAAAAATCTAAATGTAAACATGGTTATATTTTTAATAATTATAATATAAATGCTTTATAAAAATAATTATAAATGTTACAATAAACTAAGAAATTATACAAACTTTTTTGCTCATTATTAATAACAATCAATGAGGAGTTCATAAGTTTGTTTATATACTCAAAATAAAATAAAAATCTATCAACCAGCAACATTCTAGGTTTTTGTCATCTTATCTATACTTTTTCTCTGTGGATCATTCCAATGACCACTGATGTCTTTATTTTTTTAACTAATAAATCTATATTTACTTCATTTCCAATCTTTACCATCAATAAATGTAAAATAGTCAAATAGCACTAATGATAGCTTCAAAATGATTTTACACACTAATCCATGATGCAGGATTATCATGATTATTGAATCCATAATTTTTATAATACAAATATTAAATAACTTTATCAAGCTAATGCACACTATTTTTAAGCTCAGTATATCACAAATAAAATTGTAAAAGATTATTTTAAATGTATCATTTAATAAGTAACATACAAAGTTAAAGATACTATTTTATTCTCAATTTTGATGCTTTTTAATTTTTAAAATAAACATATAATTTATATAAATAAACTTACTTTTTAACTATGCTCTTAATATGGATTTAAATCAAGAAGCATATTTTTTATGTAATATATGCTACATTTGATTAGAAAATTCCAATTGAATTTCTTGCATTTGACATTATTCATCTGAAATGACAAAAATTTTATATATACATGTATTTTCAAATTTTTTTAAACTTGTATCGGCTTATCCATCATTTCAAACTTTACAATACTACAACCATTCACATTTAGCATTGTTTTTGGATGAGTGAATAATAATTTCTCAATTATTTCAATATTGATTGTTATAAAGTAACATTAATAACAATGTTTTAGTATATTTATTTGTTTCTTTATTTTTTAAAAAACCTTCAAAATACTGTATACAAACATTTTTGTCAATATATTTTTATCATTCTTGTCTTGTTTTATATGTGCATTCAGAAAAAAATTATTTAAAAAAAGAAAATCTACTTTTGTTCAATAATCACTTTAACTTTCAATTCTTATAAACTATGTTAGTGTGCAATAATATTCACTTACTTTGGTACTTGCATATAATTTCTTCACTCTCTTTGCTGGGAGCTTGCCATATGTTTCTTATTAATAATCCATTTGCAGGGTCATCATGCTTTAAACCCCATATGGGCAACTCTCTCCTTTTTTATTGGCCTATCACTAATCTATTTCAGTGATGTCTGTCTGGTGCTTGGTGGAAATAAACATGGTGCATTCTACTAACTCATATTAATTAATTTTTTCAATGTCAACTCCACTTGTTACATTTTTGAATAGAACCTAGTGAGTGATACATTAAATATGACTCCATGTTTGATTTTTTTTGCAATTAAAGCTTTTTTATGTATATCATACAATTAATTTATAGTTTATATTATCTTTATTTAAGTTTTCTATTGATTAAAATTTCAAAATAATTTTTTAATATTTTAGAATTATGAAAATAAATATAAAAAAGAAATTCTTACTAATAACAAAAACACATGTTCATTGATTGCTTATCTATTGAAAAAGTTAGAACCATGAAATATTAGATATTAGAATTTTATGTTATTAAAAATCCTATATTTACAATTACTTATCACTAAAGAAATAAAAAAAATTCTAAAAGTTAGTAAATTATTTACTGTTATTGAAATATTTTAACTACCATCTTTGCAAAAGCAATTTTTTTAAAGCCATTAATGGTAGCTTCCACTTTTTCATAATGTACTTTCTAAGAATGATTTTTTTTAAAAAATAAAATGTTTTCAAAGACAATCCTTTACTGGTGATACAGTTTTTGGTTTGATATCTTTTACAAAAATATTGTGTCATAATCATTAACAATTACTAAAAATCACATTTTTGTCTTATTTAGCCCTAGGTAAAACAATCTAGAGCATCAGCCAATCAAACATTTAATTCTAAGCTATCTCCTTTATTGCTTTGTCACAAAAATAGAAGGTGCTGTCAATCACATACAATAGTCTGCATACATCCATAATATGCTGATATCTCTCAGACTTAATATTTTGAAATAGTTAAGCTGACATCATATGACATGTGCAAAACATACCAAAGTTTTCTCTCATCATTATCTCTTTCTGACTTTTGAAATGGTGCATAAGCATTTGTATTGGTGCTATGCTTTGTTTAGTGCCTGCATTTATATCATGTTCTGTTTAATATCTGTAGTGTAAAAATTGTTTTGTTTGACAATTCTGAATAGATTTTTGAAATTTGGGACGATGTCAGGGATTATGTCAAAAAAATAGTCATCAATTTCAAGACAACTAGATGGGGAGGGGGCTATTTTATCTGAATAAGGAGTTGCCTGTATGCTTGCTGTGCAATGAATCTGTTAACAAAGAATACAACTTGAAGACATTTTATTTTTAGATATGTTGATCACCAAAAAATTGATGGACATCTACAAAAAATAAAATATAGAAGTTGAAAAAGAGTTTGGATACCCAATAGCAAATATTTAACAAGCAAAGAATGCAGCACTGTAACATTGTCAAAGCCATCTTTGTGCTAAGTGAAAAATTGCTAAGCATTCTAAATCATGTGGTAAAGGAGAATTTATCAAAGAATGACTACTGGATATTGCAAGTATAATATGTCCTGGAAAAAAAGGTGTCGAGAATATTAGTTTGTTGAAATTTACTGTTATCCAACAGATAAAAATCATGGCCAATGATATACAAAAAAGTTTAAAAAAGAAGATTACTAGATTAAAAGCATTTTCAATTGCTTTGGATAATAGCACTGATACCTCTGATACAGCACAACTAAAAATATTTATTTGGGGAGTTGATGTGGATTTAATATCACAGAAAAATTATTGGTGCTTCAGCCACTACAAGGGACAACTACCACTGCAAATATATTTGAAGAAGTCAAAATAATCTTCAAGAGATTTGGGCTTAAATGAAGTTCATTACTGGTATATGCACTTATGGAATCACTGCAATGGTTGGTGCATGGAAGGGATTTATTAGAATAGTTCAATAAGCAATAGAACTACAGATCCATTTGAAAATTTTAACAAATTTTTACTGCATTATCCACCAACAAAATCTGTGTGCAAAAATCAAATTCACAAATGTATAGAAGTTGTAATAGCCAGTATTAACTTTATTAAGTCACATGTACTTAATCACTACCAATTTAAGGAATGTTTGGCAGGACTATTTTTAGATTATGAAAATGTGACTTATTATTGTGAGGAGAGGTGGCTGAGTAAAGATAAAAATATTAAAACAATTTTATGATGTGAGACAAGACCTTTCAGATTTTATGGACATAAAAAGAAATGCAATTAACTAAGTAAGAGATGTTGAGTGGGTGTGGGATTTAGCACTGGGTACTTAAATGAACTGAATCTTAAATTTTATAAACAAGACTAATTATTTCATGAACTGCATGGGCATGTCAAAGCTTTTTGTAACAAACTAAGATTGCTGGAAAGTCAGATAAGAGCTAAAAATTGTTATTATCTTCATACTCTAGAAACTTCTAAAAATATCCCTTATAAATATGGAGATGAATTGAAGGCACCAGTAGAGCAATTTGATACAAGGTTTGTTGATTTCTCAAAAAAAAGACTCCACATTCACTATATTTATTCAATCAATGGATGCTGATGTAAATAATGTGTCAGAAAACTTACACATGAAACTTATTGAGATTCAGGCAGATTTAGTACTAAAATCACAATTTAATAACATGACAGATTTTTATAAACTTTATTTAGTCAAAGAAAAATATAGAAATTTACATATCTTTCGAACAAAAATTATTTATCTTTTTAAGTTTTTTCAAGAATGAAATACAATAAATCAAAAATTCAGATATGAATAATGAATGAAAAGCTTGAAAATTCTATGTGATTATTCTTAAATAATATTAACATCAATACTTGTAGTCTCATTGAGATGCAAGAGCAATTTTCACATTAGATTGTTATGTCATTATTATAAAATTTACATAGAGTTTTATACCAAAGTATATTTCCATTTATTCACTATTAACTTGGTTCTTGACTCAGAGACAGAATGATAATTTGGGACCCAAACTAGTAAATGATTCCCATAATTGTTTTAAACAATATAGCTGTTTTTAAGATCATTATCATATTAAATATTTCATACATTTTTTTAAGATGATTATAAGATCGCAATAAATTACACAAAACTCCTAATGATTATAATTAAATAAAATTTAATATAACTGTAATAAACAAAATAAAAAACATGATGAATGAATACTCAGTTTGAACATGTTTTGAGATTATACGACCATTATATATGTTTGTACATAAAGTTTCATATCATGTTCCTTAGCACACACTTTCATACTGGCAATATTTTGTAATTTTAAAAATACTTCACAGTGTCTTTTTCTGTCACTGATAGATTCCAAATTTTAATCATATTTGTAAAAGATTAAAAAAAATAATTAACCATCAGCTTGAATAAAATGTTATAGTAATCATAAAAATATCATGACAATGTTTGCAATGTGTTATACATCATCATCATTATCATCATCATCATCATAATAATAATAATAATAATTTATTAAAGGTTGTGAATGGCATTTATAAAAAAATATTATTTTTTAATGTTAATATACAAACTTTAAACTTAACAAGTAACACATGTTCCATAAAATAATTTTGAGAAAAACAAACAAAAAAATATTTTCTACTCCTGGAAATGGATAATTAATCAAAAATATTCAGCAAGCTTCCGGTGAAGAGAGTGAAGGAATTATATATAAGTATCATTATTTTAAAGCAACATTTGATCCAAAAAATAAAATTAAAATTAATAAATTTTAACGTGATTTTATTAAATTATAGTAAAAAGAAGATACAAGTTACGTTATTATTTATATTACCTAGTTGTTGTTTTTTTTAAAAAAGTCCTTTACCTGCAAAATATTACACCTCTAATTTTGATAAAGATTTTGTCACGTATATATATATATATTACAACAAAGAATCAATAAATGCAATCATTGAATATAACATTATAATATTGGTTAATCCATTTTAATGTAATTTTATATAAAATATTCGAAAACCAGGCACTCTTTACAAACCTGGGAGCTTAATTGTAAGTATAGAGAATTTGAACTCAGACTTTCAAGCACCCTTCAACTATCCACACTATCTCATACAACTAATACACATGACCACACACATGTAGAAAAGATTAATAATCACCAATATACGTATTTCATGCTAAACCAGCACTCATCAGTTGGTCCAGATTATCATCTCTCATATATATATATATATATAGGTCCAGATTATCATCTCTCATATATATATATATATAATCAAGGCTCAGTTTATATTAAGATAGCAAATCTTCATACTTTAATGGGCAGGCTTCAATCCACTGCAACCTCCAACTTTTCAGCCATCCATATCAGTTGTATGAGATAGTGTGGATAGTTGAAGGGTCTTTAAAGTCTGAGTTCAAATCCTCTATACTTGTAATTTTATATTTAACAAAATATTACTGAATAATAGAAAATGCATAAAATTAAATATTAGTTTAAGGTGGTTATTTATAATATATAAATTAAACTTCGTTTCATGTTTATTTTTATTTGCTGTATAATTAATATTGAAATAAAAAAAAATAAGGTGAGAAAAAAATGTATATTTTATTTCAAAAAGTACTTAACCGATAAGACTACTATTAAATTTCGATTATCTATTGTAAATATTAGATAAAATAAATAATTGTTGGGTTAATTAAAAAAAAAAAATGAAGTATTTACATACGCTAACAACTTAGGAAAAAACGATTCAAATTGTATTGTAATAATAACTTATTTATCGCCCGTTGAATTAATTTTTTTTTTTTTTAATAAATCGCTCAATATCCGTCATAAAATAAATGTTAATGCAATGAAGTGTAACTTTTTGTAAATTTTAACATTTACTGTTTTATATTGTAACATTAGTTAAAATACAAAATCAGTAGGCAAATAATATTTTAAAAAAATGTAAATTGAGAATGAAGCATATTATTTGAAGAATTTTATTTTTTTTAATAAAACATTGCACATATAATGAATTGATTGATGTTATATATAAAGATGAAGTAGGTAGTTATAAAAATATTTTTAATATATTGCAAAAATTATATAACAAAAAAAAAAATAAAAGGCAAAGGGACATACTGTTATATTTTTCAAAGATGGACATTATAAAAACCTGGTATTATCTTTTAAAACTACAAATCAAAATAAAGATTAAAAATCAATGATGTATGTTTTTTAAACCTTAAAGAATATATAAAATCTTATCTGCCACTTTGTATATTTGTTTGAAATTTTAGATAAATTAAAATATTTTGATATTCTTTCAGTTGAAGAATGAATTAGGATATTGAGGTGTAAGATTACTTTTGCATTTAACAAATTAACACTAAATATTTTGTCGTAATACCATAACTGCTACGATTATTATTCTATGACTATTGGTAAAACTTTAAAAATGTTAAAAATAATTTTATTAGTGTGGTGTTTTTTTTTTAATTTGTTGGTTGTACCTGCTATTCAATTAATTATTGTGAAGGCATACCCTTTATTTGGGTAATATGTAAAGATTGTTTTAAAAAGTATTTTATTGAGAAGAGATTTTATTTACCTTATAAAAATACTCATACATAAAAATATTAATTGTTTTATTTGCTAATAATAGCTGAGTATATAATTAGGAAAAGAATTGAAGTCTTTTTTAAAAATAATGTTTATTTTAATCAATGTTAAAAGGCAGTACACTACATATCAAATAATCTGATTAAATGACAGGATATTACTATCTATAAAGACATTTGTCCTTCAGAGTTTGATTTATATAATCGCAGCAATCTCATTTTCATATTTTTATTTGATTCTTTTTTTTTCATTTTACAGTTAAAAGGATCATACTCCTTTAGGAGTAACTACTAATAAGTAATAAATAAATTTTATTCGTAGTTAATACTTTATAATATTATAAAATAAGAACAGACTCTTATATAAATCATAATATATTATATTCTAGACCAACAATCATAAATACATAGCATGCATATACATAACTTATTTTTTTACCTTTATTAAATTATTTTCATAGGAGTGATAAAAATTTCACTGGATAAAAATTGATACTAAAAACGTTTGCCCTTTTGTTATATTTTTTAATGCAAATAAATATCTTTGCAATGCAAAAAATAAGTTCCCTTAGAATTTAATTAATTGTTCAAATAAATTTAGTTATATAATGAAGCATTTATCATTAGTAAAGATTAAACACAATCTTAAGGAATATATTTTATATTAATGATCAAAAATTAAGAATATATTTTAAATATATGGAACAAGAAAAGTATACAATGTTTTTATTCAAAGGATATAAAATATTTTTAATAAGTAGACACAGTACAAGTTATAATTGGTATAGAGAACGCTATTATGGTTGCCAATATAAAAGCTTAATTTGGAAGTTGCGGAGGGGGGAGGAATAATTTATTACAAATAATTTTTATTACAGATAGTTTTATTCTTAGTATTGTGTTTGGCTGAATTGCGGATTGACCCAAACCAACAGTAATATCAAAAAAAATATGAACACTCACAAAGTTAATATGTATAATTTTTAAAACAAATATACATACATGTTATACCATTAATAAATATAATTTTACATATTACTTAGTCAATAATAAGCTGGTCATATCCAAATGATTGAACTCATTTCCAGCTGCATATATTAGCTTGCCTTGTGAGTTTTTGTCAAAACCCTTGCAGCCATACTGGACAGCTTGTCTCAAGTTGGCCATAGTCATAGCAGCTTCCACTCCTATGATAAACTTATCTCACTGCTTAGATGTATTGGTAATGACTATAATAGAAACTTCTTCACAGTTGAAAGTGGTTTCAATTGTTAGCACATTCAGTCATTCAGGTTAAGCAGATATTATCTTTCTCTGACTTGCCTCCAACAAGGCTGACTATTTATTGCCAGATCCCCTATCTTATTGGCAGCAGTAATATTCAGAAAGAATCATGGTCTATTGGGCCATACTAACCAATGGTAGGATTATATACACATGTTTACACATTGGCCTTACTTATGTTTTACTATTCAGCTCTGTTTATATATTGATTATTCACATGTTTACACATTGGTTAACAGTAATGAGTGCTCAATCTGATTAAATAAAGAAGAAATAAAGGCAAGGTCAGATATGACATTTCCCCCCTGGCTAAATTTAGCCCTGAAAAACATAACCATCAAGATGAGTTGGATGACATGTTGTCCATTTTGTTGGTTTCTCATGTTTATTTCTGTTTTGTCTTGATCATCATCTGGATCTGTCTTCAATTTGGTGGTCATCATTTTTACTTGATATACTTGTTTCTGTGTGATTCGATCTTAGTTGGTTTAGTTGGTGATGATGTTGATATCAATCTGCTATTTGAACTACTACAGTGTAGAGTCCTTTCAGTTGTGTAACCATGGCTGGTATTTATTTTGTGGATCCATAGTACATTCTACATAGCACCTGAGTGCATATTCATACCATTATCCCATTCTTTTTGTATTTATTTGGAATCAAGTTTCAAGGCTGACATGTTAATTCACAGATGTCTATTGATTAGCAGTTTGCCTTTCCATGAGCTAGTGCAGTTCACATGGCATATAAACCAGGGCCCTTCAGGTTTAGGCCACTGAAGTGTTCTGTTCTTTGTTGGCATGTTTTGAGTCATTTTTTCTTAATGTTAAACCACTAAACATCACATGATCACTATCTCTTAAGGTTGTGACCTGGTTCACTTTTGTCACTGCAAAGCCTGAGTAATTGAACCAGTCATGGCCTAATAAATTATTATGATTAACTGATGCTACTACCAGTGGTAGGTATATAGTCTTATTAGGGATAGTAATTTTAATTGTTCTTTGGCCCAACAGTTTTATTTTATAGCCCTGATAGTCTGTGATAGACTTGCTGCTAGAGTGCAGCTTATATTCTTTATTTTTATTAATGATAGCCCAAGTCTTTTTTGAAACAATGGACACTGCAGATCCTGTGTCCAGTTCCATTGTAACTGGTGTATCATTAATTATAATACTATGTGTAAATCCAGACTAATCATCTTTAATTTGATTTATACAGGCAACTTATTTTTCTTATAATTGCCTTTGCTGTTTTTTGGAATGGATTTTTCCATTCTCATATTGATTATCTGTCTTTTTAATTTTAAACACACAGCCATTGCATGCCTGACCCACTTGCAAATCATACATGCCATATAGTGGTGTGGGCATTCTGTATGTATATGCATTTGTTCATTGCACCTATAACAATGCATTACATTATTTGATGCTGAATTATCTGAGTTGACTGAACATCGGACTTACCCAATGTTATGCTTGATTTTTGCACATCACACTTAGTAATTTCTTTTAATGGGTCTGCCTGACTAGATATATATTCTGCTATTTATGCTTGTGCCACAGCTGTTTCAAAATCTAAATCCAGCCTCATCAGCATTTTAAGCCTTAAATGTGATAATTTATTCTGCAAATAAAACAACCACAAAGTGCATCATTCAGAAAACCTTGTAATTCACACTTTAATGCCAATGTTCAGATTCTTGTTGCAAACTCTCTGGCTTTCCTCTTTCTTTTTGAAATACATAGATTGAAATAATATCTCTGCATTACTATCAAAGATTTTGGAAAAAAATAATCTGTGAGAAATTGTTAAATTAATATCCTTTGTTGGTGATATCCTGATAGTCTTCAGAGACCTACAAAATATTCATCTCATTCTCTATATTCTGAACAAATTTTAAACTGTAACAGGATCTACAATACAAGTTTCTAAGTCATACACATGGCAGATAGCTACAGATTACAATCTAACTTTATTCTTCACAGGTTGACAATCATCTATTTTTGGAATTCCAATTAACTTATCCAAGACATAATTAAGCAATCATTTAAATTATCTGATCATAAACAAGTTCAATACAAAAATAAAAACCTTCTGCCTAAAATTGCTTTACTCTAAAGTAAAAATTCATATTATTAATGATATTTTGGGTGGTGTACACACTTATTATAGTTTATTGATACATCTTTTAAGGAGTACTATTAAAAATATCATGACTACAATAAAACCATATATCTGGAGATCAACATCACATCTATTAATTACAAGTACAACTACAGTTAATCCATTCATCAAAGTCATTCTTCCACCTATAATATTGCTTGCTCAACTTTCATATGCAAGTCATTTTTATACTTATCATTTATTGAGTGTGCAGATGTGTTATACAATTTGAACATCAAATCTTAATTCATGTTTCATTTAAAGATCTGAAAAAAATATATCCTGATAGATATCTATGATCAACCATCCCAATTGCCAAAACATTAATCAGATTCCAAAATATGTATGTTCATCAATCATGGCTAAACTTTTTAACTTAACTTATTAGTCAACACAAATTCCTACAAAAACTTTTCCCATTAACCATTTTAAATTAAATTTGGATCCCACATGTATCCAGAAAATAGGACACACATTTTTAAACATGTCCATACTTCTCATCTTTAAGAGATTAATGTAAAATAATTGCATTAACCCTAGTAATTATTCACTCTATTAGAACCACATGGCTTCCTCATTGTTCTGTAATTTTCAGCAACAAAAAATAAAATGTTCTAACAAAAATAATAAAGAATGGAATAAAATATATTTATATGCCCTAGAATATACATACAAAAATAGTATTAGAAAAATGTGGCAACCCAATATTTTTCTTAAATATTAGCTTAACAGGCTGTCATTCTATCGTAATTATAATCGCACGCAAGATGTTATAAAATAAATGCTTATTCATGTATATGATTTCGTTTCATTTAGAGTGGCGTTTAGTAAATTCTAGAAAAAAAAAAATTTCATTGGCGTCATTCACACAGACATTATATATAGTAATTTAAAGTGACTATTATGTAGTCACGCCTTCGTTACAACTACTTTAGATTTGCTCATATATAAACATTTGAGTCGTAAGAGTAAGAGGATTCCTTTTTACTCTTATACAAATACTATATCATGTGGTTGTTCGAAAGTATTCATTTATTAATAACATTCTCACAGCGTCTGTGCAATTAGCTTAACAGGCTGTCATTCTATCGTAATTAAATAGTATTAGAAAAATTTGGCAAACTAATATTTTTCTTAGTTATTTGTTATTTTAAAATGATATAAATTATACTTTAAAACTGAATTTATCAGTCTTCAGATACTAGTCATAATAACTATATTTTATAAGCTGTGCATTGTATGTCATATAAAAAAATCCCCTTTAAACATCTGTTAATACTACTTGTACATAATTTGTAATTAATAAAGTTTATTTTACAAAAAAAATATTTATATTTAAAACATTAAATTTTATTTAATAAATGATAGGAAAAAAAGGTATAATGGGTAATTACAATATTTGGTTTGTAACCATTTAATGAGACTAAAACTATTTTTTTCATATTCTTAAGTAGAAAAGGCCAAAATTCTAAACCTAATTATTCATGTAGAAAAACTAATACTCTATTTTTTCTTACATCCATTATTAATGAAGACAGATTGTAATATATAATAATTCTTGAAATGTTACGAAAATAATCCTTTTCTCTATTTTGTTGTAATATCTTATATAATTACAATTTATCCAATACACTTTTAACACTTTTTAGCAAAAGCCTTTTATTATACATATATACATACACCTTATATTTTGACTGTCCTGCAATCTTTTTCAAAGCGATGATATAATGAACAAAATAAAATAAAATAGATAACTATATAAAGAATACCATAAAAATGTAACAATAAAAAACTAAAAACAACATAAAATATATAACAATACATAATAAAACTGAAATAAATATAATCAAACTCAAACAAAATAATCCAATTAATATAAAATAAAATATACAATATAAATAGAAAATGAATATAAATTATACATGTGTATTCCTAACTGTATACATACTGTAATGGAAAACATATACATATAAAGAGAAAACCACCCTGATTGTTGGGCAGCAATTGTAAGAGAAAACTATCTTAAATTGTAATGTATCTCAGGTCTTGGCTTATTTTATCAAAGTACCATATTGGAAAGACAATTATAATGAAAAGGGGCATATCATTTTATTTATGATCTTAAATAAATTTATTGGAGCTTAGTTAATCATAGTACCACATTGTGTAGCCAATTGTAATGCAAAACAACCACTAACCAATTAATCAATTGAGCTCACACATTGTAATGGTAGACCTTCCAGCCATTAATCAATTAAGTCACACATTGCAAGGCATTAATTCTAATGGAAATTATACATACAAAAAAAATAAACTAGCCCAATCATTTGATGGTTTAATCATTGATTACAATCACAACATCATCTATCTGACTAGCTATACATGAAATATGCCTGGATACCAAAAAGCAATAATAAGAAACACTAAATAATTTACTCTCAAGGTTAACTTGATCAGTGATTTAATTCACCAAAATACAAATTGAAAACAAAGGGGATTTTATTGAATACAACCTAATTTTGAAGATGGAGATTATGTGTGAAACAACATAATGATTAGTGATAGCTTAGATAAATAATTATAAAATTGAATATTAGCAACATAAAAATTATCATTTAAGTAATTCTAAGCCTCAAGCATTACCTACTGATCTTTGTACCGAAAAGAGAAAAATAAAGAAAGAATGAAATTTCAAATAAATCACAGTCATTTTATATAAAACAAATGATATATACTTTATTCTAATTGTGGCTTATTTTCTTTTTAAATGACAATTATATTAAACACATGTTTACTTTTTAAGTTTTAATTTTAATTCAATACTATTTATATAACAATATTTGCTAGTAATAGGCATTGATTGATGTTTGTATTTACATGACATCTACTATTTAACACACAGAAAGATGCAATGATTGAGAAATAATGAAAATCATAATAGCTTCTTAAAGTAATAGTTCAGAATTATTGATACATTCCTCAAAGTTAGATGACTTAACTTAGAAAAAAAATTATAAGAATTCTTTTCCTATTGTGTTGGATATTTACATGCTTCATTTTTTTACTAAAACTATACTCCTCTTTTGGACTACAAGTACGAACTCTTTAAATTTATTATTTGTAATAGGGCTTCTATTATGGACCCAAAATTCAATATCTTCCTTTATATCCTCATTAATTCTGAGACTTCAATAAATAATTATCTTGGACTATATAACCCTTAGTATATGAAACTTTTATGAATAAAAATATAATAATGACTCCTATCACATATATGAAGAAATATGCATATATAACACAAGCATAAAATGTTTACAGCATGATCTAATTTTTTAAACATATCTAATGATGAAACTGTGAATTAAATTCTGAAGAGAAATATTAAATAATAATAAAATTGTGAACACAAATATAATACATTAAGTGTATATTTATGAATTATTCCTATGAGAACAAACAATAATTTAATTTCCAGCCTACATTATGTAAGACATATATGTATATCATGTGTGTACAATGAATTTAAATTAAAATAACAACAAGTGTTTTAATGATAAATAATATCTAATATATAATCATTTGTTAATAAATTGAAATTTGAAACCAGTTTATATAAAGTATAAGGTATAAGAATTAAAGGACAACAGAAATATTTTAATAAGTGACCTTTAGCATTTTTACTATTAATATTGATAAATTAAAGATTTAAAACAATTTAGTTATATTATGTACAAATATATATTGCATGTGAATCAAAATAAATAGAAAATTTTAATACTCAATGAAACTTAATATGTTTTAATTATATTGATTGATTAAAACTTAAAATTAGTTTACATATATATAAACAGTTAAATTTAAAATCAATCATACAAAAAAAAATGACCAAATTAATTACAATTTAATCTTCTTTGTTTTTTCTTCATTTTAAAGTTCAATAACTATTTAATGCATCTTCGTCTGTTCCAGCATGGGTTAAGATAACATGTAAAATAATTTAAAATGACAAATGCATGAATTCATGAGCCTTTTTTTTTAAACGATTGACTCATAGTATTTTTTTATCTAGGTTAGGTTATAATGGATCAGTTAAAATGACAAACCAATTTTGAATATTTAGCTAATATTTATATTGGCTTGCTATATATGAATAGTCATTTGTTTTCTACTCCAAATGCCTGCTTGTCAATAATTTGCTTATTTTCCAATAGATGTAAACTATGAAGTAGGGTAAGATAGAGGGGTTTAAATGCCTGGACCACAATTTATCATTTAACCTGCCATTTCTAATGATATATCGAGTCCAATAAATATTGTAGTTATGCAAAGAAAATTATATAGGCGACAGCGGCAAAGTTTTGCTTTCCATTTTTAATGGCAATTGTCAATCCTTGTTGCCATAGTATTTTTTATGTATAATGGTTAGCTCAGTGTTTTATGTGCTGCAGATATCAATATCTTTATTAGAATAATCATCAATTTTTAAATATTAAAATTAAAAAAAAAGTACTACACAATAATTTCAAAAACAAAAATACAATGTAAACACATTTAGTAATTTTATATGCCAATATTTTACTCATTGATATTACAAAAAGATTAGTACTTTAAATACAAACCAATATCTTGGTAAAATCTATATACATATATAAATGCAAATACCAAAAAAATTGAAATAAATAACAAAAACAACAACAACAACAACAACACGCGCGCGCACACACACACACACACATATATAAATTCCCATATCAAAATCGAATTAAAGATTTTTTAAAAAACAATAATGACACTTTGATGAAAGAGTGGGTCTTTCCAATCTTTACAATATATATTCAAAAACAGCTATTAATCTAAATATATTATTTATTTTTATTATTTTTTAATAATCTCCTAATTACTTATATTCCTTATAAAACATAAACTTTATTTTTATTACCTCCACCTCAACAATATATTTAATAATTTTACATTTTTGTAATTGTCAATTCAGCAGTACTTCATTTATTTATATTCTTTTTAATTTTTATATCATATATCTATTATTTTCCTTAGTCATTCTTCTGTTAAAAATAATGTTTTATATATATATATATATTGTAAATATCGATAAGTCTATCTATATTTTAAAAATTGTCATTTGTTATTAAAAAAAAAAATCTCTTTGAGTTGATGTTTACATATGAAGTATTATTATTGTTTATGTTTATTAGGTATAGTTATTGTTTGAAGTTATTATTTTATTTATATGTTGATGGTACATCGTTATGAATATTTAATTATTATAAATAAATAAAGACATATAAATTGTTGATTATATAAAAAAATATTTTATTTGCAGTGATTATTAAAAAAAATGCAATATTATTATTTATGTATATATATATTTTTAAAGCTGTCAAATAAATTTTCAATTTAATATTTTTTATATATATGCTTGATATTTTTTTTTTTTTTAATGTTAATTGTTTAAAATAAAACATGTGTAATAATGGTTTTAAAAACAGCATTTGCTAGCACGTGGAACAACAGCAACAACAATAAAAGAAGCCATTATTATTATTGTTATTAAGATAGTGATAAAACAAACAAGAGGATAAAATTTTGTTGTACTTTATTTCTTTGAAATTACCATTCTTCAGAATATTGGAATAAGAGATATTTTTATGGTAAATACATAAATTATGGCCTGCTAATTGGGATATATATCGCAGCCAAGAGGCTGCACCATTACTTTCATTTATTCCAAGGCAATTTAAAATGAAACAACTAAGAAAATTTCAATATATGTATTTCATCGCGTCTGGAGCCGAAATTTGATATAGCTATCTGGAATCTATAATGGTCAATCTAATAATAATCTGGAGATAACTAAAATTAATATATTGGATTCAACATTTCAATTTATTTATTTATTTTTCAAGGAAAGAAATTTTAGAAGGATAAAAATATACATATATCCAAGAATTGACAATTTTCTCTAACGTAATAGTTTCTTCACCTTCGATAGAATGCATTCTAATAGTAAACGGATAAAGAAATAACCCATGGAATAAATTGACTTTTGAAGGAAAACTAACTAAGTGAACTTTGAAAAGGTAGTTAATAATTTTATATGTATGAATGATATATAAATATATTTTTGAGATCGATATTTTTGTTTACTTTTATTTTTCATTATAAAAATATAACGTGTTATAAATATTTAATTCAAGCATCTTGTTTTCTAACAGCAATAAATGTTTAACAGGTTTCAAAATTAATACTTAAGTAATTTAAAATCTTAAAGTATGGCTTATAGGTTTGGTTGTATATGAATTGTTATATATATTTTAATAAGTAAATTTATATTCGTAAATTTTTTTTTATTATAAAATTTTTATCCTTAATTTATTTATTTTCATTTTTTTTTTTTAAACTTCGTATAATAATTCTTATGCATGCCAAAACAATAATTATATGTATTTGCTGTGTGTAATATTTTTTTTTATTATTTTAAATATCTGAAAAGTATAAGTATGGATTTGTATTTATATTCATATCTACTTGTTAAGCATAGATATGTCTTTATATATTTAATATATATACTTATTGCAAGTATATATGTATGTTTATTATTTGGGTTTGTATTTAAAACATTGATATTACCTAAAATTAAACCTTAATATATAATAATAAAGGATGTACTATTTGTTTTATAAGTAACGTCTTTGTAATTTATTTGAAAGAGCGTAATATATTATTCTTATTTTTCTTTTAATGCTAGAGTCATTACGAAATTAATTGAATTCACAATTTATTTATATATAACCGGGATAATTTTGTCTTTCTTCAATTTAAATGGAATGCAGCAAGTACGTTCCATTACATTTGGCGCCCAACATGGGGCTCGAAATAAGCTAATTAGGGCTTGAAATACCCCACATACCTGAGAGATGTGTAGTATATATATTTATGTGAGATATATAGTTTAAAGAAAGAGAAGCATTTTTGTGTGTTTAATTTTTTTTTATATAAATGGAAATATTTTGGCCTTATGTTTAGATGGTGATTGTTACTGTTATTGTATTTTTTTAATGATGAAAGATAAATATAGTCATGAAGCAGTTTAATTTCAATTTAAAAATTATATTGATGGTGTTAAATTATAGCATAATAATTTTGTCCATATTTGGAAAGTTTATGTTGTAGAAAATCTATAATTTTGAAGGTTGGATTGGATATTTGATTGTTGGAGTTTGGTTGGTTCTGTTGCAAGTATTGATGTTGGATGGGGAATTTTTGTCATTATCTTGAGGATGTGATGCATTCATGTCACTTGTGATTGATTGATATCATTTACTGCTCCAACCCAAATTTTGATGTTTATTATTATTTATCATGAAGCAGTTAACAGTAGTCCTGCCATGATTTTACCTCTAAAACTCCAGAGAGAGTAAGGTATAATTATTTTTGATATATGTATAATATTTGCCTCTAAGTCTCCCAAAGATGAGCAAGGAAATATTTTATAAATAATAGCCCCTAAGACTTGGATGTAAGGAGGGCAGTGTAATAGTGTTTTCAGAAAATTATTATGGGTTGTAATAGCTTAAATAGAATGAAATGTGATAGTCATCTAAGTGTTCATGAAACATTGTATGCTTTAGGAGTAATGATTGAATTCTTTTATCTATATCAAGGTTGTGAAGTGCTAATCAATCTTTTGGCTGTCAGTATCTGTCGGATCTTTAGAGGAATAGATAAGTATATAACTTAAATATATAACACCAAATTTAAGGGCCTGGTTAATTGACTATTCTTGGTGTCAAATAATCTATTACATTGATTATCAATTAGGGTTTGAAAACAAGTATATTAATGTTATATTTTCTATTATAAGTGACTTTTAAACATGAAGTTCAATTAGTGAATGTTTGTTGATAATAAATTGCATTAGTACAATTTTAGTAAAATAGTGTTTCGGGCACAAAAGTAAATAATTAGTGAAGTTAATTTTTTTTTTTGTATATAAAATGTTATTAAGTTTTAAGGTCCAGAAAATTTATAAGCATCAATTTAAGCATTTTATATTTAACTACCATTATTTTGAATGAGAAAGTAGTCTCACTATATTATTGAATTGGTGGTTTTCAAGGCATGTGAACATTTAGTTGTATTTTAAATATTTCAAGGTTATATTGAATTTGATATGAAATTTCCACATTTTAATATTGTATAAGTGTAGAATATTTATTATCGTTAAATATAAATAAATGTTATTTAGTGATATCAGTTGTTACTCTCTACATATATATATATTTTGAGGAATTTATTATTGTTATAGTGATAGATGAGATTTTTTTTTTTAAGCCAAGAAGTTCATGAGTTCAAATAACTGAAATTTAGATTGTCGGATAGCTATTATGTATTATAAAATTAAAAGGCTTATACTTTGCTTGGTTGAATAATTGCTTGTTGGAATAATGATTGGAGATGGTGAGCCCTTGATCTGTGATAATTACTATATAGAAATATATATATATCTTATATTTTTTTTATGAGTATATAATATTGTAGTTCTAATAATAATGGACAACAGTAGTGAAATGTCAGTTAGTGGTGATTTTGATTTAAGAGAATTTATGGAAAATTTTAGAGCAGAATTAAAAGATCTTAGAGCTGAGTTAAATACTAAATATGATAAACTAGAGTCTAACTTAAAAACAAATTCTGATGAACTTTCCCAGAAACTAGAATCTAGATTAAAAACAAATTCTGATGATCTTAGAGCTGAGATGAAAACGAATTCTGATGAACTTTCCCAGAAACTAGAATCTAGATTAAAAACAAATTCTGATGAACTTTCCCAGAAATTAGAGACTAGTTTAAAAAATAACTCTGATGAACTAAAAGAGGAACTTAGAACTGAGATGAAAGTCAATTCTAATAAATTTCATAAGGAAATAAAAGATGAATTAAAGGCTCTGGTAGATAATAGTGTTAGTAGAGTAGAAGTAAAATTTGATGAAAAGATGGAAAAATATAGAGAAGAGACAATGGTTGAAGCTAATTCTTTAAAAGCAAAATTTGAGGAAATAAATAATGAAATGAGGGAAGAAAATCAAGGAATTATAGCCAGATTAGAAGTAGTTGAAAGAAAGACTATAAAGAAACCTAAAATTTTTGATGAATACTATAGTGAGATAAAAGAATTGATGAATCTGTAGAAATAAAATTAAATTCTTTAGGTAAAAATATCTAAAGTTATAATATATATATATATATATATATATATATATATATATATATATATATATATATATATATATATATATATATATATATATATATATATATATATATATATATAAACTATAACCTATAAATTGTAATCTTTTAACTTACCCAGTTTACTTTAATCTTTTAAAAATAAAAATAAAATATTTTTTATATGATGTGATGCACTGTGACTTCTCTTTATACAGAGTCAGGAATCTCTCAGATGCTATGCACGGAGAAACCTGTTAGCCATTTTATCTTTCATTTCCATTCCCCACTCCATGTTTTCCCATATTCTTTTCTTTTCCTGCTCCATCCCATTTCCACAGCATAATCTTTGTCAACTCCATGGTCTTTATATCTAAATCCCCCTTATCTTTTTGAAAACCCAGCATAAAAATCAATAACCCACTTTCTGTAAAAATCAGGGGGTCTACAGCACTCATGGTTCCCAAGTGGTCACTTATCCAAATGGTACCTGAGTCTAACATTGCTTAACTGTGATGATCAGACAAGAACAAGTGTGTTCAATGTAGAATGACAGTAGGTTTTAAATTATCTTACACCCTAGCTTCCTCTATTACATATTATTTAAACTAAATATATCTATAACTGCTATAATATTATATATATATATATATATATATATATATATATATATATATATATATAGATAGATAGATAGATAGATAGATAGATAGATAGATAGATAGATAGATAGATAGATAGATAGATAGATAGATAGATAGATAGATAGATAGATAGATAGATAGATAGATAGATAGATAGATAGATAGATAGATAGATAGATAGATAGATAGATAGATAGATATTATTAATCAATATCTGTATTCCAATTATAGTAAAATATATATAATTATTCAAAACAATACAATAATTAATACAGTAAAAATATTTTAAAAAATAAATATCTACCACAATTTAATAGAAGTACTTTCAACTATCTATGTAGTCATTATCAACTAGATTCAAATTGTATTATAAAAAACCGTTTCAAATGTAAACAAAAAGTAATACATCATACATCAATTTTCCCACAAGTTATTAATTTTTATATTGGCAGCCTGTCTATTTATCAAATGTTGCTTTTCACTTTTTATTAACATAGCTTCTTTAATTTTGCTTTTATTATTATTTCTTTCAATACATAAAATCTTAACTTTATTAAAATCAAAACAATAATTACATGTTACATTATGATATTTGTTTTTTAAAATATTTTTTACTGTATTAATTATTGTATTGTTTTGAATAATTATATATATATATAATTTATATACACTTTAACTTTTATTACTATATAATTTTCTTATAAATTTATATTATATTGCTTTATATATAAATAATATACTAAGTTTTCCCCAAAATGTAATATCTATAAATATATCCATGTTTATACTTCTATGTAACCTAACCACTTTTACAACCCATAATTCATTTATAAATAATTTTCTCTTTACATATATATATATATATATATATATATATATATATATATATATATATATATATATATATATATATATATATATATATATATATATATATATATATATATATATATATATATATATATATATATATATATATCTTATTTAAGAACTATATCTATGCCAATCTCATCCTAATCCCAGAATCCATATTAAATTTTAGTTTTATCTTTCTTGTTACTAGTGCTTATTTTTTTTCCTTTCCTTGATATTGTCTGTATGTAACATCATTTTTATTGAACTTTGTGTAAATTTGTGCCCTGTTTCTTTCATATGTATATATATTGGTGATTTATTATCTGATATATGTTATTTTAATCTTGTTTTTATAGAATTGTTCTTTTCTCTCACATATTTGTTATCTCAACATTGTTTGCATTTTATCACATATACTCCATTAATTATTTCTTTATTATCTTTATTATATCCTATGTATTTGTTATCTTGTGAAGTTAGAAGAAACGGTGAAGAAATAATTGATTTAAAAAGTGAACATATACTCTTATTATAAAGGCACACATATTGGAAATACAAGTGGAATAGGATTCATTATAAATAAAAAGTGGAAGAACAATATTGTGGACATTGATGGTGTATCGGACAGAGTTACAAGATTAGTTATACAACTTAATAGCAGATACCAAATGCAGATAATTCAGGTTTATGCCCCAACAAGTTCTCATAGTGATGAAGTAGTAGAAGATTTTTATATGGATGTACAAAAGGCTTTTGATCAGAGTAAACAACATTTTAAAATTGTTATGGGAGACTTTAATGCTAGAATTGGTAGACAAATGAAAGATGAAATTGCTGTAGGTAATTATGGTAATAGAAATGAGAGAGGACATAGACTTGTGGAGTTTTCAGAAGAAGAAAAACTTTATATTATGAATTCATTTTTGAGAAAAATGTTGAAAGGAAATGGACATGGAAGCATCCAAATGAAGGTACAGCAGAATTGGATTATATTTTGACTAACAAGAAATACATATTTCAAGATTGTAATGTTCTTAATAAATTTAACACAGGAAGTGATCATCGATTAGTAAGGTGTAAGTTACGTGTTAATGTAAAACTAGAGAGACAAAAATTATTGAGAAAAACAATATTTACAGTTGATATTCCTAATCTTCAGAAACATTCTAATGAATTTAAATTAGAACTTACAAATAGGTTTCAAGTGTTAGGAGATTTTGAACATGATTCAGATTTGAATGAAATTAATATGAATATAACTGATACACTTTTAAAAACTGCAACAAAGATAGCTGGTAAAAAGAAGCAGCAATTGACTAATAAAATTTCTACTGAGACTAGAGAATTTATGAAGAAAAGAAGGAATATGAAGATATACAAAAATGATGTATTAAAAAGAATTGAATATCTCGAATTTTGTAAAATGGTACGGAAAAGAGTTGAAAATGATATAAGAAAGTATAACTGTGAAATAGCAAGGAAAGCTGTAGAAGAAAATAAAAGTCTCAAGAATGTTAAACAACATTTTGGTATTGGTAGGAAATTTATATCTGCAATAAGAAAAAAAGATGGAATTATTACTAAAAAGAGAGATGACATCATGAAATTGGTAGAAGATTTTTATCAAGAATTATATAGTAATAAAGAACAAGTACCTCCTATATCTATTACATCTTCCGAATTGCCCAGAATTTTAAATGAAGAAGTGAGACATGCAATTAAATGTATGAAGAAAGGAAAGGCTCCAGGAAATGATGGAATTATAATTGATATATTAAAAGAAGCAGGTGAAGAAATAGAAACAATTTTAGCAAAGTTATATACCAAATGTCTAAATGATAAAAATGTACCGGAAGATTGGAAGAATGCAGTAATAATATTAATATTTAAAAAAGGTGATAAAGAAGATATTAGAAATTACAGACCTATCAGCCTTTTATCAGTTTTATATAAAATTTTTACCAAGATAATTACAACTCGTCTACAGAGAACTTTGGATTTCCACCAACCAAGAGAACAAGCTGAATTTAAAAGTGGTTTTAGTACAATAGATCATATCCAGGTATTGAGAGAATTCATAGAAAGGACAAATGAATATGAGTTGTTATTATGTTTTGGATTTGTAGATTATGAAAAGGCATTTGATTCTATACACATTTCTTCAGTGATTAAAGCATTGGATCATCAAGGTATAGATCCAGGATATTGTCATATTTTAAAGAACATTTATAAAAATGCAACAGCAACAATTAGATTACATAATGATACTGGAAAAATCAACATTGAGAAAGGTGTAAGGCAAGGTGACTCCATATCTCCAAAACTTTTTACAGCAGTGCTGCAAGAAGTATTTTGTGGATTAAAATGGGAAACTAAAGGAATGAAAGTAAATGGAGAGTATTTAAGTCATTTAGATTTTGCAGATGATGTAGTTGTTTTTGCAAATAATGCTTCAGAGCTGCAGGAAATGTTGCAGGAGTTAGCAGATGAAAGTAGAAAAGTAGGACTAAAGATAAATGTTAAAAAGACTAAAGTAATGTTTAATCGATTTGCTCAAAATATGAAAATAAAGATTGATTATGAAGAATTAGAAGAAGTTCACAGTTACAAATACCTAGGTCAGATTATTAATACAGATGGAAACATAATGGAGGAAATTAATCATAGAATTAAACTTGGTTGGAGTGCTTTTGGTAGAAATAACTTGATACTAAAAGGAAATATATCTATGTGTTTGAAAAGAGTGGTTTTTAACAAATGTGTTTTACCAGTTCTTACTTATGGATCTGAGACTTGGATGCTTAATAGAAGAGCAATACAGAGACTTCAGACCACTCAAAGGAGTATGGAGAGATGTATGTTGGGAGTAACAAGAAGAGATCGAAAACGCAATGTATGGGTAAGACAACAAACAGGTGTTACTGACCTTATTGAAAAAAATTAAAAAATTGAAATGGAGTTGGGCTGGACATATTGCTAGAAGAAATGATAATAGATGGACAATTGAAATTTTAAACTGGATTCCAAGAGTTTGTAAAAGACCCAGAAAGAGCCCACCTGTGAGATGGATGGATGAAATAAGAAAATGTGCAGGGATGTTGTGGAAAAGAGAAGCTGAAGATTGGAGAAGATGGGTTAAACTTGAAGAGACCTTCATCCTGCAGTGGATTGATAATGGTTGATGATGATGATGATTTGTTATCCATTAAATTTAATAGGTTTTCTTTTTTTTTATTAACTATTTTGTAGTAATTATTCTTTTTCATTATAATATTATTTGTTTTTATTCTTATATATCTATTTTCACCTTTCTTTTTCCTTCACTCTTTTCATTTTTATTTATCTTATATTCTATTTTTTCAATATTTCTTTTAATTATATATACAGGAAAATCACTCTTTTTTAACTAATTGATTATTAAATCTTTTGGTTTAATATAGCCTTCTTTTTTTGTGTGCACTAAGTCTCTAAGAGATGACTCAATTGGAATACATAAAGTTGGAATTAGATTAATTAGTAAAATCGCATGTTAAAAAAATTCAGGAAGAAATGAAATTTATGAAGGGTTATATATATATATATTTTGCATGAAACAAAAGTTTATAAATCTTTATGAATAAACAATATTGTCAGTAAGACAGTAACTATATGTTATGTAATAACATTTACCAAAAAGAGATAAAATTAAACAAAAGAATATACATCAATTTGGCAGGCAGCTAAATTGATGTTTTTTTAATAATGTAGATTAATTATTTGTGATTTTATTATTCATATAATTATTTTTTAAAATGAATAATCGTATTGATTTTTAAATCAATGAGCAATATAGATCTAAACACACTTACAATTTTAATAGAACGGGTTTTTTCACTGCAGATATGCCTTTGCATGTTTGAATAATAGTACCCATATAACAACGTTATCTGATTGTTGGATATTAAGAATAACAGAGATTGTAGAAGCGCAGATGTTCATATTTTTGCTAAAACAAAGAAAAAACAAAATACTTGTCAATGATTTAAGAAAATAAAATAAATTTCTAAAATTAAACAGTATTCACTATTGGTAAAAAATGCTACATTCTTATAAATCCTGATACTATAATTAACTTTTCCATTACGTAATTTTCAATTAACACTCTATGATGGAAACGTTATTTTAAGTAAGATTGTAGATGACAAATTGAATAAAATCCTTGTTTAAATGACAGCGATAAAATATACTTAAAAAATTCTCTTATGAATAACTTAATGTCTCAGTATAAAGAAAAGTTACTATACAATTTGCTAAATATTTGAAATTTCTTCTAGTAAATTTTAAATAGTAAAATTAATTTGAATTTAGTGTTTAATTTTATATTTTTTCTCCATTATTTGTTTTAAGATTTGTTATACTCTTTTGCTTTAAGAATAAATCAATAATTGAATGCTCATTTCTTATAAATGACTATTTTTTTTAGCGTAATCTGAACCATTATGTCAATCTTTTGTTTATTTGTTATATATAGATCTGTATGTGTGTTTCTTTTAATTAAACTCCATAAATTATATTATTAAAATATATTATTTAATAATTTTATGTTTAGAAATGTCTTAATTACCTATGTAACCAAGGTAATAAACAATCAACACAAACACGAAGCCGTACAAACAAGAACTACTGTCAAGAATTGGATAAGCTTAGTGACAACAAGAATGACAGAAACTCATCCGAGTATTTTCTTTTTAAATCACATTTTTTATCTTTAACTTTATATAACCAGTGATCACGAAGCGGCTTATAGCTTTTAAAAATTATTAAAATACATAAAATAAAATAGCAATCAAAATTAAAATAACAGAAGAATATCATATATATATATATATATATATATATATATTGTAACTGTCAGGTTAGGCCAGAGTTTACAACAGAGACCATTTTTGATTCCTAATACATGTTCAATGCATAAGAGCACCATAATTGATTTTTATCGATTGACTAGTGTCCTGCAGATTCTAATCCAAATTTCTCTTAAATTTTTATTTTATAACAATCAATATCTCACAATTCAAATTTAGCTAATCAAGGAACTGTATAGTCACAATTGCATTTTTACAATGTATAGTACATTTAAATGTAATCATTTACCCATTATCATAATCATATATTTTTTATCACTATCACATACATATCCTCTTCATCACATATATATTACTATCATCAATTTCCTGCTTATAATCATTTTCACATATCTAGCCTCATTATGTAAATATACTGTCATCATATTTATATCATCTATATCTTTATCGTCATTTGTATATTTTCAACATCTATATCACTATTATTGTTTTATTCTCATTATGTAGCTACATTATCATCATATATTATATTACCATCTACCTTTACCATCACATAAATATATTCTCGATATGTATTATGCACATATATAAACCTGCTTAGATGGTTTAATGGAAGAACAAAAAACTAGTAGGATTTAAACTGAAGAAAAATTTTAACAAACTGAAAAATAAAAATGCATACAAATAATCATTGTTAATACATATAGATATTTCTATTACAGGTCAACATGTAATGTACTTTATCAGAAATTTTAATAACAATAACTTTTTGTAACATTGGATTATTGTTTAATAGCGTTATGTGGATTGCAATAACTTCACTTGAAACTGCTCTATTATGAAAGTGTTGCATATATATGTATTTTAAGAAAACAAATTATTTAAAAATTTCTATTTGTTATATATTGTTATATAATTTCCTGATAAAGTAAAAGAGAACAAGTGTAATAAGAAAGCAGAAATAAGAAAAAGAGCACATTTTTATTAAGCATTGGGGATTTGGACTGTTAGCAGCAAAGAGTAAATATATATATAGAAGAGTACTGTTTTGACAGACATTTTTTTCAATGAATTTTATCACCATAAATCCGAGTAAACCTAGAAACAATTACAGACCACACAGGTTTTATTAATAATTTGAATAAACTATAAGACATATGTTATAATTTATAATAGATAAATGTACATAAGTATTAATTGTTATTCAATTGAATTCCATTATATAAAGTTACTTATGTGTATGACGATTATTTGGTAAAATATTTGTTGTTATTTAGTATCAATATACAACACATGATTAAAGTGTTAAAATTGCCTACAAAATAGTTTATCTATTCTAGTAGAACAAATTGTTTGATGTTATTTTCACTTATTATAATCTATCATTAAACAAAAGAAAGTCCAAGATGTGGTATAATGGCTTCTACGAATTTATTGAATAAAGAATATAAGTGTAAAAATTTATTTCTATAAAGGAAATCCTTAAAATCTCTAGATATCTGGTTATATAACTTAACAAAGTTAAGATAAAATAACAAGCATAGAAAAAAATCATTCTATAAGTGAACAATCATTTGAGATTGCAAAGCTAACATTGAATTAATAAAAAGCATAATTTATACATGAGAGATTCTGAAGTTAATTTTGAACTAATTAAAACATTGGCTAAAATCAATCTAGTAAAACTGATTATTTATCAAAATATGGTCACCAAAGTTTGAACAGTTTTATGTAAATAAAAAGGTAAAAGTGTTACTAAATTTTTTTTTTTTAATATTCTATTGTGTGTTATGATAAATAAAATTATAAAGAATTCATTTTATTTTAATTAAATAATTTTATTTCATGGATAGGATGGGTCTTCTTTGTATGATAAAAAATATTTAGATATTTTAAAAAACAAATTATCTTACTTGCAAATATAGATATATTAAAATTGCACAGATTGATACTTATAATGGATAAATAATTACTCATTTATTATAAATATGATTTTCTGATTTATTGAATAAATATTTGAGAAAACAAAATACATATAATGCAAAAATATATATTTGATTTCTTTATTTTTTTTGTGTGAGTCCATTAATAACAATATTATTACTATTATCATCATCATCATTATTTGCAAATTCTGATTCAATAAATAAAAATGCTAACAAAGAGCTGATTTAACATTAAAACCTAACTGAAAAATATGCATTACTGCATAATCCAGGCTTCTATAGTTATATTACTTTGCATATGATATTTATTGCAGAACTTATAATATAAAAGCTTTGGCAAAAAGAGAAATGTAATTTCATTTTGTATGTGATAAAATGCTTTATTTTTTGATTTTCACAAAAGACATAGATTATGTAGAACCAGGGCTTTGATAAATGATAGGTCATGTGTCATTGCAATGCACTCAGGTTAGTTCTGTTCATAAAACCAGGAGAACCCAAATTTATCTTGCACAAAGAAACTTCATACCCATGCAGTGGGCCTGCAATCTCACTTTTATAGCCTTGTAATTAAAAGAAAAATCTGATCAAATTAAAAATTTGTGAAATATGATTCCATTATGATAAAAGTGAAAATGGCATTTTACTGAAAAAATGTTGAGATAAAAATAAGTATAAATTGAACAAAATAAAGCTCATGAAAATGAGAGAATGTTCAGAGAAATGATCAAATATAGAGAAGATTGTTCACCTAAAACTTTTTATACTTAATATTTGTAAATTGGATAGTATCTAAAATGTAGACAAAATTATTGTTCAAATCAAAATAAAATTACAGAACTACTGAATTCATAATAATTATGAACATACTCCAATGAACATCTTAATTGAAATGTTAAATTAATAACTACTTTTAAAGCATGAAATTATTATTATTTTTTCCAGATATACATTTTAACTTCACATTAAAGTTAAAAATTATCTAACTAAAATAGATTAATACATGATATCTGAATCAACACTAGATACAAAAAACATAGAGATACTATCATATATAAAAATTAAAGAAAGTAAAATTACTATCATTTAATTTCCATATACATTAAGCTATGCACATTTAATATTTATATTCATAAATAAAATTTAAATAGTTCAATGCAAACAAATTACTTCTTCATAATAACTCTACAAAAAATTGTTGAAAAGATAATTTTTACCATTAAATATTTTAGCATAAATACTTACAGAATAGCAATCTATCTATCTATTTGGCTGTACCCAACTTTCTATCTATCTATCTATCTATCTATCTATCTATCTATCTATCTATCTATCTATCTATCTATCTATCTATCTATCTATCTATCTATCTATCTATCTATCTATCTATCTGTCTGTCTGTCTGTCTGTCTGTCTGTCTGTCTGTCTACCTACCTACCTACCTACCTCCTACCCATCTATCTATCTATCTATCTATCTATCTATCTATCTATCTATCTATCTATCTATCTATCTATCTATCTATCTATCTATCTATCTATCTATCTATCTATCTATCTATCTATCTATCTATCTATCTATCTATCTATCTATCTATCTATCTATCTATCTATCTATCTATCTATCTATCTATCTATCTATCTAATTGTTTGTTTAGCCATATCTTTATCTACCTGCTATTTAGATATCTATCTATTTACGTACCTATCTGTTTCTCTAGCTACTTACATATCTAGCTATTTACTCAACTACTTAACTATCTATTTATCTTTTATATAAGCACAAATTTTTTTATTTATTTATAAAAGTATTTTTTTTAAAATATGCTTAAAGTTATTTTTTTTATGTATTTTCATGAGTTTTATTTGATGTATAAGATATGCGTTTTAAAATTTAATCAATCGTAAACAAAATTTATAGCAATAAACAAAACGTCTTTCGAAACAATCAATAACAATCTTCCTTTTGATTCTATTTCCATTAAATTCATCGATTGATTTTTTTTTTTTGCATCATTTTATCTTTTTCTTTATATATATTTAAGAAAGAAAAACCATCACCAAACAGCTGCTGATTATCTTCCTAAATAGTGTTGATTCCTCCGGTAGTTTTCAGCACTTGAATAAGGATGCTGGAGAAACCCTTGTTTTAAAGAGGGTTATTAAAGATTATTTTCTTTTTACATACACATATATAATTAGTAATAAGGAAATCTAAAATTTCATATAATAACTTAATAATAATAAAGTCCATGTTGAAAGCGTATTTTCGATACACGTCACTTCTGGTCTAGACTTCTAACTTTTATATGCATTTTTGTTTTGAGTCTTTGTCACTCTTTAGATATATATGTATGTCAAATAGAAACATAAAAAGGAGAGAAATACCCAAAGTTGTAAATAATGTTATTGTATTTTATAGCGATTGATTTGAATACATGTTTATTATACTTAATTTTGTTATAACCTTTTTTTTTTTTTCGCAGAACAATTCTACTAAGGAAAAAAGGAAAACATTAAAGCCGTCGGTGAGGAGAACAAGTGGACAAAATAAAAGCTTTTAACTTGTTTGAACAATCTTAAGAGTGTTTCAATTATCCTTTATTTTAAATTGCCTGTTTAGTTTATATATAATTTTATTTGTTTATTTGTAATAAAAAAAATTGTTTTCAAAAATAATGCATATTAAAGCTATTATAACAATATTTTTTTAACATAATTCGTAATATATAGATATAAAAGAGCAGTTTTTTAAAAATAAATGAAGATGCCGGAAGTCGCTTCTTGTCAAGCTTTTTAATAAAAAAAAACATATTCATGTATCATTTAAATAAAATTTAAAGCAGCTTTTCGAATGCTACGAAGGAAATAAAAAATGAAACAAAATTTATTATAATTTTTTTTATTTTAGGCATGTCAAACCTACAGTTAAATAAACAAATACGAATATACAACTGATAACTAAATGTAAATGAAATTGTAAAACTTTATATAACTGAATAAAAGTTTACAATGATTTCCAAAGTTTTGTCCAATTCTCTTCTGACAAATCATCTGAGTAAGACAATTGTATTTTGAAGGACCGAAAAGGTCAAAGGTAGTCCGACGAGTTTAATGAACAAAAGGGCCAAAACTGTTTTGATTTTCAATGAAGTTCTTATTGGAGCAATAATTTAGATTCATTTACGAAAACCTACATTTACATTCATTTGAAGAAATGGGATAGAATTCAGAGCATATATCAAATGCAATATTTTTTCAGGTTATATCTTTTCTAGAATGTATTTGTGAAATCCACAAATCATTTGTCTTTCATTTAGTTGTAGTCTGATTGTCATATTTCGAATTTTTTATCTCTCCAAATGTCAACTGCATATAAATATCTTCAGGCCAATATTTTTGGTCAAGTATGCAAGCCCAAAGTGCAAACTCAACATCTTTGCTATTTAGCATCCTTTTTTTTCAATTTACTCTATCAACGTGGTATAAAATGTTTTCAAGTCAATAGGTGGATCATTTTTTGAAAATTTTGCATGAAATGAAATTCCACAAAAATGCAGATCATGTACAGCAGCTACTGCACATTTATAAAAAGGTCCAAAATTCTGTTTTCTTTCTTCAAAAACTTGAACTAATGCATTTCTTTTTCAATTTGCAATGTAAAGGTTCACATTGCGATCTTGTAAGTCCAAACTTAGTTCTGACAATTCTTGGAGAGCATCACACATCCATGCCAGATCCAATAAAAAGACTGTAGATGTTATTTTTTCTTTAAGCCATTGTAAGTACATTTATCATTTTTATCTCTTGTAGGATCATTCATTGCTTCTTCAAAATAATGCACAAGAGATTCAAAATTATTCTACATAACCAAAACTGAATGAAAACCAGATACCACCTATCTAATACTTAAAACTTCCAATTTTTAGCAGCTCCATGTCTAGTCATTCTGCACATTTATAACTTTATTATTTTTCTGTGACACATGGTATAAAACATAAATTTTATCAATAAATGATTTGAATTTATTGATTCCTGAAATTTTCTTTACAACATCACTTATTGATAATTCTAAACTATAATTAGCACAATGCCAAGCTATAATGAAAGAAAATTTTTGTGTCAGCCATTCTTTCAATCCACTTTTATATCCTAACATAGTGCAGTTGCATGCTACCAAAATTAAATATTTTTTTAAAGTAATCTTCTGTCATCCCATAAAATTCAAGACCCTGGAGTAAGGATTTGAATATTTCTTTTGCCATTATGTTTCCAAGTTTAATCAAGTCTAAAAATAAATTAATTGATCAAATAATTTCAATACTTTCAATACAGCATCAAAGAAACACAATAAGGATGTTTTTTGTTTTTTTTTTTGCTTATGGTAGTTGATTCATCAATTATCAATGGAACTATATTTTTGATTGAACAATTTCTTTAAATACATTTTTTCTTATTTCTTCACTTATATGATATTAATGCATGCTTTTGCTGAATGAAAAATACAACCCATTTCAATTCCATTCAGTTCTTACAGATCAATTTCACTTTTAAAAATAGAGAATGATTGATTTCCTTTGATATTTTATATGCATTATGAAAATTTTTTGCTGATATTACTTTTTCACAAGATAATAATTAAAAAAAATGTTTTTAATTTTCTGTTTTTGGCTTCAAAAATAATTTTTAACATTGCTTTGTGTGCAGCAAATTCTCTATGATTGAAAACTTTTTTTTGAAGTGAGCTCAATTGAAACTTCCTATCTTTACCAGAATAGGTGATTTCATTGTTGGCCCATTCTTTGGAAATGTTCATCCCCATTGTCGCTTCAGTTTCTGCAAGGTGTGTAGCCAAGTTTTATTTTGCATTCATTTTTTAAGCAAAAAAAATTTTTTTTGATCCAAAGACCAGCAGTCTGGCCAATTAGTTTGAGTTTGGCATTGCACCTCAAGATCAACTTGAAATGATTCAGGAACATCAACTTGCACTAATATTTCCATATTTTCTGTCATTATTTTGGACATTTTATTAGTGAGACTGATGGTCGAGAAGTAACTAGAAACTTGGGATAAAATTTTACACTAAAAATAAAATAAAAATAACAATGTCAAATTTATGCAAAAATAAAGAAGTTAAATATTCCATATATTATCAATCACTATGCAGGTTCATTCAATCATAAACATTAGATGTTACTGACTGCACTTGGGTTGCTGTAATCAGTCATTGACCACAAGTGACAAACAGGGACATGGACAGGTCCACTTCTTACTAAATGAGAGCACTAATTTTGAATTCATCCAGAATTTATCTGATTCATAAAACACCAGATTTTTTTATTTGTTCGAATTACATAAATATGGATTGTAATTATATACGTTTGATACTGTTTCATCTAATTATGTTTGAAACATAAAAAAATACACTAAAAATGCTGGAACTCCATTCCACTGTCTTACACGACAAAAAAAGCCTCTTAAAAAAGAATATGAACAATTTGATATTTGCAGTGTTGTTTTAACATTACATTAATATTTTTTAGTTATAAACTCTGTATACTTAAAAAATAAAAATAAATGGCCAATGCAATAATCTGACAGTTTGGTTTCTGAATATTCCCATATTAGTGATTGTTTTTTTTTTTACAATTCACCAAACTTCTATTTCCATTATAAGGCTCTTAAAACATTCAAATCGCTTTATTACACGAGAATAAGAAATTCAAACACTGGAGTACCAGCATTGAAATCAATCCAAGGATCCCTCATTCCTGAGTCTGACACTATCATTGTGCTACACCACATACAGCTATAATTCTTTTGGGTCTTTACTGTGATGTATTATGCCGAAATCTTAAACAAACGTTAAATATAAATAATAATTGCAACACAGATAGATGTTCCATACAAATACATTCTTAATATTTATTTTATATAAAAATAATGAATAAATAAATATTTACTCATTAGTTTTATTTTCTTTTTTATTTTCCGAATCTATATTTCTAAACTTAAAATATGGCAATTATACCAAATTGTTTGAAAATAAATATTTCTGCTTCGGTTACGGTTATAAAATGTCTTAATTTGTCATAAAGTGAAGATTATAAAATTTTATTTTTTTGAAAAAAGAGATAAATGACGAAATGAAAAGTTGGCACCATTATTAATTAGACTTATTAATATATGGGTATTTTCTTAAATTTATTTTTCTTTAATTTTACTTTGCATATGTATATATTAAAATACTGTGTTTATAATTTTTAATATATGAAGAAGACTCAAAATAACTGGAATTTTTCTCTGTGTGACCTAATTTACAGATTAATGCAAAAGTGTCCATGCAAAAGGTATGTAACAGCAGAAGCATGTATAACAACAGGTGCACATACCAGAGAACAATTCCGGTTATTTTTCCTCCCTCATATATTCAAATTATAAACAGTCATGGTGACATATAGCAATTTTTTTGTAAAGTGTGCTTCACATACTTGGCAAATTTTTGCATTGGAAGAAAAGTTGAAATAATGTGAAATTCTGTTTTCTTTTAGAGAAAATGATAAGAAAATCTGTGCTGGGAAAATATAAGTTTATGAATGATTTAATAAAATCAAATTCACCATGTCCAAAAAAGCATGGTGAGTGAAATCCAATAACAAAGAATGCTGATATTTTTTTTTTCTTGATACAAATGGAATTTTTGTCTCAAAATTAGTTCTTAATGGTCGGACATTTTATCTATAAATTCTGAAACATTTGCATGATGCAGTAAAATGTAAATGTTCCATTTTGTGGCAAAGTTAGGAGTACAAGCTTTGCCATGACAATGTCTCTGCATGTAGTCTTAAGTAGGAAACAATTTTTAATTAAATTCAACATGACTCAACATAACTCAGCTTATCTATCAGTCATATTCACTCAATATCTAACCATGCGACTTTTTTCTCTTGAATGAAAAAATACCTCATTTTTTTTTGCTGACTTAGAAATGATCTATAAGAGCTGCAAGTATTAAAAGTCTTCACTTTATAAAGGTTTCTGGATTACTTTAAAAAGTGAAAAACACATTTAGATAGGTGTATTGTATTAAATGCATAATGCTTTGAAGAAGATTAAATTTTTAACACTTAAATATAAATAAACAATTTTTTATCATAAAATTCTGATTATTTTGGGGTCTCCACTCCTATGTGTTAAAATGTTAATCAAATAACATTTTTATATAAATTGTAACTAATTCTAAAATAATAATGTATGCAATTTATAAATGTTTAAAGAGCTCATTTATTATGAATGATAAAAATTGCCAAATTATATAAAGTTGAATTAACACTTCTGAGGTTTTTTTTGGACAACATTTAATGGGTGCTGTATTAAATTTCCAACTTTTTATTTGAACTTTTCTTTTCTTCTTCATTCTACAGAATTTTTTAAATATTTGTTAGAAATATATGTTTAAAAATGAAAATTATTTTACAAATATTTTTTTCAACTTTGCAAATATAAAATTTTTTTTAGTGACATATGTCTAAGATTAATAAAAATTAATAACTTGTTTTTTATTAGATGATTACTGCATCACCATTAAAAATATGAAATTAATTAAATTAAATTTGTTCTAATTCAATTTTTAAACCCAATGTGTTATTGTTCAATTTACTTAAAGCTAATAAAATTCCACTTAAAATTAAAAATTATGATTATAATTTTTAAAAAATGTCAAAAACACAACTGCTGCAATTAATATAAATGTGTTACTTTTCAGACAATTTCAATTTACAAATGTATATTATTGATTTTTGTAGACTTTTCTTTTTTTAAAAGTAGATAGTTTCAAAAAATATTTAAATTTCATCACATTATTTTTCTAAAAAATAAATATTACACAAATATTTTGTGAAAGAAATCATAAATATCTGAACAAACTATGAAAAATATACATTTTCATTTTCAAAATCAGTATAGCAGAATGAATACTCTTAAAACCTCTTATAAGAGCTCTCATGTGGAGAGAGTGAAAAAAGTATATCAACCACCATTGATTTTAAGTGATAGTTGGCTCATTTGTAGAATATTTATCAGTGAAATACTAACATCCAGAACTTGTTTTTAACTTAATAAATGAATATTATTTTAATTCCAGTTTGCAAAACTGTCAAATGAATATTAACGATAGCTGCAAAAGAATGAATTAAAGCTGAACCAACTACAATGTCATTAGTGATGCTGTAATCTTACATTTAGTACTACTGAAGTGTTAAGACTATTCTACCTATAATAAACAAGTTAAAATAGACTTCTGCAAAATATTAAAACTTTCTATATTAAAGATAATAATCTTGACCTTTATTTAAAATGAAATATTTTTTGTGTTTTTATTAAATACTTTTATTGATTTTGGAAATTTTTTGATTATTTGTTAATTTTGATCTTTTCAAACTAGAATAAAATTTTAAAATCAAGATTTAATATATTTAAATTCAATAGAATTGTTTGAATAATGATATATAATAGAGTTATATTACCTTAATCCATTTGAAATACTTATTTTTTAGTAGATCAACTAATTTGATAGATATGGAACAGAGTGAGGAAAAATATGAAAAATATTCAATAATTTCACATTTATTATTTTAGAATTTTCATTTGTTTTAAATAATGGTCATGAGAGGGCCATTTAAATTTCTTTTCCTTTCAATTTAATAACATTTTTTACACCATTTTAGAATCTTTATATATATATATATATATATATATATATATATATATAAAGATTCTAAAATAGTATTATATATATATATATATATATATATATAATACTACAAATCAATGTCTGTATTTCTTCAAAATAATATACATAAACTCTTAAATAAATATTAAAAAATACAGTAATTAAAATTTGTTAAAAAAAAACAAAAAATTTAGGAGCATTTTCAACTATCCTTGTAGTCTTTGTCAACTAATACTTTGAAAGGTCAACTTTCCCATACTATGATCTTAACATTTGCTGCCTGCCTATTGATTAAGTCTTGCTTGTATTTATATATTAACATAGCTTCCTTGATTTTTCTTTCACTAATATTTCTTTCAGTTTGCAATATTTTTATGTTATTATAATTAAAATCAAAACCATGTACATGATTTAACAAATTTTAATTACTGAATTTTCTAATATTTACTCATAAGTTTACACACACACACACACACACATATATATATATATATATATATATATTGAAACAGAAACTCTGTTTCACATGTGTATGTATTCTATGAGCTATTTTATCCCCCCTCCCTAAAAAAATAGGCAGATGTATATGAAAGAAATTGATCTAATATTTTTTTAAAAAAATAAAGCAAAAAGCTTATAAATTTAAAAGAAAATCATTATTTTCTATAATTGAGAAAAAAAAGATAAACCTTCATTATTGATTTATAATTTTAAATTATGATATAAATATGTCTCTAAGTATTTACTTAATGCTGGCATTTATTAAAAATAGTACATTTTAATTTTTGAAATGATGTTGTATAAAATATAATATTCACTTGAGGCAAAGTTATCAAATTGAAAAACATGGCTCAATCCTTACGATTCCTTATCTGTCCCACTAAAAGTAATGTCCAATTCTTAAGAAGAGAAGAGCACTCGGGCTTAAATGAAAGCTGTGTAACAAATCAGATATAGTGGGGAGTGCTGCAGAATCAATCCAGAGATCAGGGTATTAATAGTTGAGTTTAAATTTCAGAGCAGATTTTTTTAAAAAGATTTTAAAAGCAGTTAAAAAGCAAGAAAAGTGAAAGAGTTAAAATATTAAATTTTTTTATCTAAGTGTTGCTTAATTGTTTAGTTGACCAGTGATTTTAGTAATCTTGGAATATAATATTTACAACCACATTGCTAATGATGAAAAAAGAAAGTATTAATAAGGAAATCATAAGAATGGAAGGCTAATCATATTAGTTTCTTCTCTTTGTCCACAGCCATGAAACTCCAAGGTTCACCTGAGTGAACATAAAAAGTAAATAATGCCATTCAGCTTAAATAAAACAACCCATTTTTGAATGCAGTAGTAATCTGAAGTGAAGGAACATACTGTATAAAATGAAGGTAACAATTTCATGAAATATTCAATACTTATATGTGCTTATAAAAAAACGTCTGTCTTAAATTAAATTATGAATAATTATAGCTATGTGAAAATGCATTTTATTAGTGATAAATTAGGAATACATAAATGTCTTAAATATCTATAATCAAAAGGCATTTTTAATAAGGTAAATCATAAATGATTAACTTCTTATATGCAGATACATCTGAATTAAAATAAAATAAAAATGAATATTTATAACTTTATATTACTGATATACAAATAAGTATACCTGGAGGAATTAGAAATGCTGAACTATTACATATAACTATAAGTAACTAAATTATAATAACATGTTTATAACCCAGATAAAATTAGAAAATATACAAAATGAATGTGTTTATACAAAATGAACATATTTAGTAAATTTATACTATATTATGAATAAATTCAAACATTTAAATATGAATTAGTACATCAATAAAAGTTAATGGTTATATATGTATAATGAACCAAATATTTAAATAAGTTGAAAGATTAAGAAAATCTTTTTTTTTTTTAATTTTATTTATTATTTGAAAACTCTGAGAAAATGAATATAAACACGGAATTAAAACATGTTATATATATATATTCCAAACAACGGTAAACAATTTATAATACAATATAAATAAAAACTCAATAAAAACTCATAAAGAAATATTTTCGATTATATTCATAATCATTTTCAACTCAACTTTCAAAATGGAATCATCTATTACCAACCGGAAACACATGTCGATTTAAATATCCCACAATTCATTAATCCTAACATTTGCTGACTGCCTGTTTATTATCGTATTTTTATACCTACTAATAAAAACTGCCTCTTTAATTTTTCTTTTTTCATTATCTTTCTCTTGGCCTAAAATTTTTATTTTATTTATATCAAAATTAAACTTAAAATTACAATTTCTATCATGATCATAAAAAACAGATTCAGTATATAACTTGACTTCATTACTATTATCATTACATATCTGTACATTTTTCAAAACTCTTTTATATAACAATTTATGTTCTTTAATTCTTTTCTCTATAATACATCTAGATTCCCCTACATATGATAAGTTATACCCACAAAAAATTCTATAAATTATATTACGTTATTTTTTTCTAACTTATCTTTTGAATTATTAACCATTCTATTTAAATTACCTGATCCATAAAAAGAAACATTGTATATACCATTATAAACTTTTTTTCATAAATTTTACTTGATTATTATTATAAAAGGCAAAGAAATCCACTTCTTACTCTTAATTTCTTCATCACCAGTATTTCTATTAATTTTCTTACTAAATTGACAAACCACTTGATAAATTTCTTTTATATTATAACCTACACTTAATAATTTACTTACATAATTTCCAATATTTTTCTTTTTATCACATGTATATTTACACAAAATATTATTTTTATACAAAAAAGACCTAAAACTAGCCATTTTATAATTATGTGGCACTTTAGATAAATAGGAAATATACCCTCTAGTTTCAATAGGTTTAATAAACAATTTATAGTCAATCATATTATTGTTCCTTGAAATTATCAAATCTAAATATTTAATACTGTTATTATATTCTTTCTCCAAAGTCCAGATAAGACCTTTTAATTTTTTTGTATAGAAATAATATTTTGTGTAAATATGCATGTGATAAAAAGAAAAATATTGAAAATTATGTAAGTGAATTATTAAGTATAGGTTATAATATAAAAGAAATTTATCAAGTGGTTTGTCAATTTAGTAAGAAAATTAATAGAAATATTGGTGATGAAGAAATTAAGAGTAAGAAGTGGATTTCTTTGCCATTTTATAATAATAATCAAGTAAAATTTATGAAAAAAGTTTATAATGGTATATACAATGTTTCTTTTTATGGATCAGGTAATTTAAATAGAATGGTTAATAATTCAAAAGATAAGTTAGCAAAAAATAACGTGAGTAATATAATTTATAGAATTTTTTGTGGGTGTAACTTATCATATGTAGGGGAATCTAGATGTATTATAGAGAAAAGAATTAAAGAACATAAATTGTTATACAAAAGAGTTTTGAAAAATGTACAGATATGTAATGATAATAGTAATGAACTCAAGTTATATACTGAATCTGTTTTTTATGATCATAATAGAAATTGTAATTTTAAGTTTAATTTTGATATAAATAAAATAAAAATTTTCGGCCAAGAGAGAGAATGAAAAAAGAAAAATTAAGGAGGCAGCTTTTATTAGTAGGTATAAAAATACAATAATAAACAGACAGTCAGCAAATGTTAGGATTAATGAATTGTGGGATTTTTAAATCGACATGTGTTTCCAGTTGGTAATAGATGATTCCATTTTGAAAGTTGAGTTGAAAATGATTATGAATATAATCGAAAATATTTCTTTATGAGTTTTTATTGAGTTTTTATTTATATTGTATTATAAATTGTTTACCGTTGTTTGGAATATATTTAAGTTTCATTATTGTATTATTGACATTAGCAGACATTTATTTTGTTTTATATATATATGTTAAAACAAATATTTGCATGGATTAAATATATAAAATACATATTTTGCGGGTTCATCCATGTTAAAAACTTTTAATATTAATATACTGACGTTTCGACTTGGTCACACAAGCCATCCACAGAGTTATAAAAGGTAGAAAGACGGTTGTAGAGGCACTACAATCACTGATTTGAATAAAATTTTAAAATTCCACCAATAGCAAAAAATGTTAAATTTAGGAATGTTTTTTAAAAAAATCTTTCCAAATAGGAGGAAGTTTACATGTATCATCTCGCTTATTGATGCAATCTGGCCTTTTAAGTATGTCAATGGCTTCTCTAATTTTGCATTGGTAGAGATTATCACATCTGGATATGATTCTGGTACTAGCAAAATCAATTTTATGACCTGAATCTATAGTATGGAGTGAGAGTGCTGATGATGATGAGTGTTGTTTAACTGCATTAGCATGCTCATCTCTCCTAACACTGATGCGGTGATTACTCATACCTATGTAAGAAGCTTTACAATTTTTACATGAGATTTGATAGACACCATGAGATTCAAGAGGGATTGAATTTTTAGGCTTGGTTATTATATTGCTGATCTTTTGATGAGCAGAAAATGCTGTATCTATATTATAGCATTTTAATATACGTCCGATACTGTCTGTAGTTCCTTTTACATATGGAACACAAATCCTAATAGCTGATTTATCATCTTTTTGCTTCCTATTTTGTCTATTTTGGGCTTGAAATAAGGCTTTTTTTATAAATTTGTAATTATAACTATTTGCTAATAAAACACTATTAATATGATTTATTTCTTCTTTCAGATGCGTCTCATCTGAAAGGTTAATTGCTCTATTTAAAAGAGTTTTGGCTACAGAAACTATCTGAGTTGGGTGATGATGAGAATGGAAATGCAAATATCTGTCTGTGTGTGTATCCTTTCTGTAAATAGAAAAAGATAAATTATTTGGTGTTCTGGTGACTAGAACATCAAGAAACGGGAGTTTTCCATCAGACTCTGTCTCCATTGTAAATTTAATATGTGGATGCATATTATTTAAATGTAAAAAAAATAACTAATTTATTTTTTCCATGTTGCCATATGACAAAAGTATCATCTATGTATCTGAGCCAAATGAGAGGTTTTAAAGATGACATAGATGACACTTTTGTCATATGGCAACATGGAAAAAATAAATTAGATAATTTTTTCTTACATTTAAATAATATGCATCCTCATATTAAATTTACAATGGAGACAGAGTCTGATGGAAAACTCCATTTTCTTGATGTTCTAGTCACCAGAACACCAAAGAGTTTATCTTTTTTTTATTTACAGAAAGGATACACACACAGACAGATATTTGCATTTCCATTCTCATCATCACCCAACTCAGATAGTTTCTGTAGCCAAAACTCTTTTAAATAGAGCAATTAACCTTTCAGATGAGACACATCTGAAAGAAGAAATAAATCATATTAATAGTGTTTTATTAGCAAATAGTTATAATTACAAATTTATAAAAAAAAAAGCCTTATTTCAAGCCCAAAATAGACAAAATAGGAAACAAAAAGATGATAAATCAGCTATTAGTATTTGTGTTCCATATGTAAAAGGAACTATAGACAGTATCGGACGTATATTAAAATGCTATAATATAGATACACCATTTTCTGCTCCTCAAAAGATCAGCAATATAATAACCAAGCCTAAGGATTCAATCCCTCTTGAATCTCATGTAAAAATTGTAAAGCTTCTTACATAGGTATGAGTAATCGTCGCATCAGTGTTAGGAGAGATGAGCATGCTAATGCAGTTAAACAACACTCATCATCATCAGCACTCTCACTCCATACTATAGATTCAGGTCATAAAATTGATTTTCTAGTACCAGGATCATATCCAGATGTGATAATCTCTACCAATGCAAAATTAGAGAAGCCATTGAGATACTTAAAAGGCCAGATTGTATCAATAAGCGAGATGATACATGTAAACTTCCTCCTATTTGGAAAGATTTTTTTAAAAAACATTCCTAAATTTAACATTTTTTGCTATTGGTGAAATTTTAACATTTTATTCAAATCAGTGATTGTAGCGCCTCTACAACTGTCTTTCTACCTTTTATAACTCTGTAGATGGCTTGTGTGACCAAGTCAAAATGCCAGTATATTAATATTAAAACTTTTTAACATGGATGAACCCACAAAATATGTATTATATATATATATATACAAACAAGTTGAGCAGTAAGAATACCAAAACAATGTGTCACGGTTAAATGTACAATGATATACATAGAGTTATTGATGCATATAGGTTATATATATATATATATATATATATATATATATATATATATATATATATATATATATCATATGAAATTGGAAATACCAAATAAATCCATTTTCAAGATGAATTGATATCTGGACAGATGGAAATACTTACACATATTTTACTTGAATAACCAATGGATATAAATGTGAATTAATGACAAATCTGGATAAGAATATGTGAATACCAAATAAATCCATTTGCAAAATGAATTGATATCTGGACAGATGGGAATACATACACTTATATTTCACCTGAATAACCAATGGATATAAATGTGCTTATATCGGCTGATTCAAACCCTGAAATGGATAACCAATGAACTTAGGATAAATGTGCTTATGTAATGGATTCAAACCTGGATTTGGATAACAATTAATAGAAATATATTTGTTATGCTTTGACTAACTTAAAATTAACTGGAATAATAAAATGCTATTGTCTGTAAAGAATATCTCCATACTGAAGCAGTCGGATCTGAGTTCGATCCTAGCTTCATGTTATTTACCCTAATACTAACCTTAAATTTCCGATGCAATGGGGCTTTATACGTTCAATCCACGCTAATTTCCATAATGAATAACTTGTTTCAAATACGTAGTAAAATTAATTAGTTTAGTTTAAATTGGATCAATTCTCTAAATAAATTCATGATAAAATGTTCATGAATTTACATATATTAAATTGCCTGGATTGTGAGTATATATGTTTGTAAATATTAAATATATATAATTGTTCGAAAGTTTCATTGCGTCGGGAATACTTGTTTTTTTTTTACTTTTAAATAATTTGTAAAGTTGTGCGATTAAAAGCTACATTCCTTCCAAAGGCTTTCAAATTCTCAAAAACAACAGTAAAGTTTTATTAATAAAAAAAAGATAAGAATTCAATTTTTAATTAAAACCATTTCAGACTTTAAGAATTCATTTTCTAATTAGGAAAGGAATTCACAAATTAGTTTGAAAGCTTATCGAAGGAATGTTTCTGAAAACAACTAATTAAAAAAAAAAGAGATTGAGAATAAAATGAGTGCTAGCCTTAAGGCATCTGGACAATATATATAGCCCTGAAAAGTCAGGAAAGAAAAAGCTAGCTTTGTTGTAGAGTAGTGCAGTGAACTCTTGTGCATATAAAAATTGTATTTCATCATGATAGAGGGCTAGAAAATCAGGGATCTGGCTACGGTTCCTAAAGTCCCTAGAAATCTTCAATGGAGCTGCTGAATCTTTTCCGGACCGATCATTCTGCTAAAATTATGGAGGCTACTAAAATGCTGTTCCAATAATCAATCAATGGTGCCTACGTTTTCAACAACTTGGAGGAGTAACTTAAGGACAAGCACGGAAGGGTAATATATTTCTATAATGAACGTTAAACTTTCTGGCCAGTTCGAACTTTATTTTATACTCCTTCTTTTTAAGAGCTCTTTTATTCTTTAATGTAAATCTTTGTAACACCTTTTATTCATGCTACTGTAAATTTATCTCGTAATTCTTTAAATCTCTAGTCTTTAAACTTTTTCTTTTCTTACCTGGCGGTTCGTTTAATATATATATGTTAGTGTGCTTTATTAATGTCGTATTTAAAAATTATATGCCAATAATCTTTCGACTCGATGAGCCCTTTGATTCCATTTGCCTCACGCAAATAATATAACATTAATTTCCAATAGTAATTCTCGTCCATTAGAGCTAAATTTATAAGTTCTATTAGTCATCGAGTCAAAGGAAAATATTACATGTTTACTATTTTTTTTCTTACCTTTAGCTATTAATAAATGTTTAGCCTATGTCCCCAGCTCCTATCTACGTTATAAGTATACATATATGTATTCAAATAATGTTAAAATATTGATTTCTTGTTCTACTAATATATATTTATTCGAATATAACCTTAAATGTTTTTATTGCAAAAAGGGTCGATAAAGGGTTAAATGTATTTTAATTCCACTTTTGTTATTTTATATTAATATTCAGGAAGGGCACGGTATTAGGGCATAACTAATATAGTTTATAAATGTTTTAAAATAGTTGGATAAAAGCTCGTTTGACTTTAATTAATTGGTCAAGTCATCACGTAGAGCATTCTACATGGGTTCTATTTTTCAACGATGACTATCAAGTCATCATCATCAAATGTTGCTGACGTAGGGCCATCTTCCGCTCCATTAGGCTGGTCGGTGATCATATTCTCTTATTTAAATTTCTCGAGGAAGAAAGTACTTCCTTTCCGATTCATTAGTCAAAGGGCGTAAGACTTGCCAAATGCAAGCTGCCATAGGACTTCGATCATCGACTAGCGATCATCTTTCAATTTTACTCTCTGCCTTGTAATTCGTCAGTACCATTGCATCTTGTTCCGGTAAAACTTGCTCCGTGCTCGTAATTCGTGATGAAGTGATTTAAATTAAAGTCGAACCAATTTTCAAATATATTTAGTTTAAATCAGTTTTCAAATCAAGATTAAAGTTATGCCTTAAAATACGTTTTGCTCTTCATGAATAGATTTCCGAATGTGAAAATAAATCTCACATTCCACCGTAATAAAATTAGAACAATCATTTCCGTTCTTAATGAATATCTTTATCTGCCTTTATATTTCTCGTTGGGGGCATAGACATAGAATCCCATGTTGTGTAATTCTTGTTGGCATATGATAAGGACCGCCACTCTTATTATATTTATAAATTATTTAAAGACTAGAGGTAACTAATGCAATCTATATTTTATTGAACAAAACAAATTATTATTATTATTAAATATTTCTAACATACTTGGTTTCTTAGTTCATCATTCTTTATATAATTATTTAAATGTTCATACCCGCTATCTGTGTTGGCAACCCGAACATACATATGATTTGATTTAAAAAGTATTCAAAGTAATTAATTGTTAGATATTCGTGTCAGTGCAAGGGTCTCTAGTCCTCACCAACCGTTGAACTAGTTCTTGGTGCATAGCACTGTGCCGTCGATTTCTGCTATCTGAGCCGTTGAGTTGGGTTTGAATTCGGTTTTGGTTAAGCTGAGTTTGAATCCGATTTGACATTGGGGGTGGTGGTTTTTGACCGGTACAATACATGAGTTAATTCAAGCCACATTACATGTGACAACTACCTAAAGACTACAAATCAGTATTAAGTGAAACTCTGTATTAAATAGAATGCCATCAGTTATCTTTATTATTATCTTTGTTGTCTTCATATATTGTACTCCTCTATGTGAATTAACTAAATAACTAAAGATGTAAATTGTTAAAGAACTATTGAAAGGATTTTATTATACAACAAATTATATTCTTTAAGTGCTATTATTGGAAGTATACTAAAGAAGCACAATGGACTGTAAATGAAATATTTGTTTGAATTAAATGAAACTCTGAATTAAATAGAATGCTATCAGTTATCTTCTTTATTATCTCTGTTGTCTTCATATATTGTACTCCTCTCTGTGAATTAACTAAATAACTAAAGGTGTAAATTGTTAAAGAACTATTGAAAGATGGACTTTATTATACAACAAATTACATTCTTTAAGTGCTATTATTGGAAGTATACCAAAGAAAGATAATGGACCGTAAATGAAATATTTGTTTGAATTAAGTGTAACTCTGAATTAAATAGAATGCTATCAGTTATCTTCATTATTATCTCTGTTGTCTTCATGTATTGCACTCTTCTCTGTGAATTAATTAAATAACTAAAGATGTAAATTGTAAAGAACATGTATTCTTTAATTCATATTGTACTATTATCGGATGTATACCAAGAGACACAATGGACCATAAATGAATAAAATAATTAAATTTATGCACGTAAATGCACATTTATACTTGACTGAATTATGAATAGTCCACAAACCAGGAATTGCTTACATTACATATTTACCTACCTAAAAGAGATATACAGTATAGAACAAATAGTTACAAATATTCATGCAGTAATGGTAGATGTCTACTTGATAAAAGACCCTTTGAATTATTTACCCAAGATAAATTAAAATGAATATTCACATGGCTATGAATGAACTTTATTGGAAGTACTTGCAAATGAATTATTGATAAATAAAATGCTTTTAAACTTCTCATGGTTTAACTGAAAATGAATCTTCACATGGATATGAAAAAAACTTTATTGGAAGGACCTACAAATGAATTGTTGTTAAATAAAATTGTTGTTACTTAAAATTAGTTTTAGTTATCCAGTTGTTCATGTGTCATTACTTATCATTCATTGCACTTGTTCAAGAGAATCTCATGCCTCCTGAACTATGTCTGGCATAACTAGACCTAGGTAAGTCAGGTTGTAGTGAGATGGAACTCTAGTGGTGCTGTTTGGAAAACCAAACACAGAAATTTCTAGATGCTTCCAGTTCCCATGGTCCTACATCTTCTGGTGAGCAGGAAATATTGTTGTAAGGGGGGATAACATCTGCATTGGGGAATGAAAATTGATAGTTCCTTCCTGCAACATGCTCATCAGGAAATTGTTACAACCGAGGTAATAAAGGGGTTGTACGGGGTCTGATTACAATATCATATTTAGTATATGTACATAATTATATATAAATACAAGGAACTAAATCATTTATGTTGCTTTTGCAAATTAAACATAAATCCTAGATGTGATATAGAATAAATTATCTTTATAATATGAAAATAGCTGCAATATAATAATATAATCATAACAGTAGAACTTCCGGTGAGTAATGGCGTCCGCCTGTTTGCTTTCGTTTCTTCTCTGAAGTTGTCCAGGTTGGTAATTGTTGTGCATTTTTAATATGACGAAGAAGTCATCAAAAAAGAACAAGGTGATAAATAAAGGTTTGAAAGGTGATGAAACTATAATATCTAAAGATGGAGGTAATACATGTGAGAATTCTGTCGCCGTTAGTAATAACGTTACGACCGAAGTAAAAAGTATTGAGCTACGCAATAAAAAAAAGAAAACTGGATAAAGAAAATAATATTAGTGCATTCAAGGAAAAAAACCAGGACACAAAGAAAGAGGATTTATGTTTACATGTGGGGGAAAATGCAGATAAACAGGATATGAGTTATCTAGATTTTAGTGATAATACGCTTGCGGATAACATTTCTTGTCAACCCCCATCAAGGGCCTTCATTCGCTTAAACTCTTACTGGAAAAGGATATTTACTAGTTGTATGTCAGCATGTACGTCCATTTTTAGTTTAATTATGCAATCTAATGAGTCCAGCGGTGAACATGTCCTTGATAAACCTGATATAAACGAATACCTTAAGGTTCTTGATCAAAATAGTTTATTAAATACCAATAAACATACAGCTTTCTTTGCTGCAAGGGGTTTTGTTTCTATTGAGTATTTTACCACCGATCAAAAAGAAAAAGCAGAGGCAACGTTAAAAAAAATTCAAAATAAGAAAATATATTACGTCTCGAAAGAACCGAACCCCCTAGTTTACGAAAAAGTTTTGCATACTCCGCCTAATTTTGATGTTGAGTTTTTTAAGTCGGAAATAGCGTCGTATGCCGAAGTTAATAAAATGGAAAGATTATTAACACCCGGAACTGCATTTCAAATCCCCTCATATTCATGGTCAATTGTGTTGAAAATGAACAAGGGCATTTCAAGGGAACAGATCCCACATAAAATTTTTAAAGATCATATGCCAATCTCCATTATTATTAAAGGTAGGCCACCCGTTTGTTTTAGATGTAATCGTATTGGTCACATTGCAGCTCTGTGTGATGCTGGGCCATGTGTCAAATGTAATAAATTCAATCATCTAAATCACTACTGTAACATAGCTCCATTAAAATCTTGGGCTAATGTTGTAAATAATAGTCCTGATGAAGAACTTATATACAAGCAGGAAATTATTGATGATCTCGAACTAGATAATGCTGCACCTGCTCAAATACAGAAGCAGTGCCTAGTTGATGAAAGCTCAGCAATTATGGAAAATGAAGAAACATACATTGAGGTAAATGATATAGAGAAAACGGAAAACAACATAATTAATAAGGATAATAATAAGCATGTTGACATAACTGATATAGAGAAAACTGAAGTAAAGGAAAAAAAATAAGCAAATAGAACATTTTCTGTCAAATGTCCCTGGAAGGCACCCATCTATAACTGAGTCAGAACTTGAAACAGAGAAACTAAACCAAAATGAAATGGAACTGGAAATAGTAAATCTATACCATAATGAGACTGGTGTTAATATGAATGATTGTGGTCATGAAAGTGGCTATAGTAGTATAAGGCAATGAAATTTTTGGATCCGCACTATGTATAAGTCATTAAATATAGTCACCATTAATGTTAGAGGCATCAACAGCCATGACAAGGTACTAAAGCTTACTGATTATCTTGCTTCACAAAAATTTGATATTGCTATTCTAACAGAAACAAAGATAAATGTAAACACACCTGAACAGTTTATTGATCAAATTAAACGGAAAGGTCTATTATTGTACAAGCAGAACATTAGACCGGCACAAGGTGTTGCCATTCTAATTAATATAAAGTCTAAAATTTATAAGGTGCAGATCATAAGTATGCAGATCAATCACATAGTAATCTCTTTTCAAATGCAAGAACAGATGCACTATGTTGTAGCAATTTATTCGACAAATAGAGGAAGGGAGGTGCCCAAAATTATTAAAGAGATGCAGTTCCACTTGACTCTGCATCCAGGAATAGTAATAATTGGTGGGGATTTTAATGTCATGTTTCAGGACATTCCAGTTCAGCTAAAAAATAAGTTGCAGGATATTGATGTGCTGCCATGTCAAAGTAAATATGGAGCAAATGCCTTTACCTTTTTTAATAGTCGTTACTCATCACTGATTGATTTGTTTTTCATTTTGAGATCTAAGATAAAAGATGTTGAAATTGATACTTCAATTGTTGCTTTCTCTGATCACCTGCATGTAAAGTTGGTGGTAAGGCTCTATGATGGGGATCCAGAATGTAGCTACCAGTTTAGCATAAAAAAATATTAGTAATTCATTCAATTTGACCTGTGATCAGAGATCGAATTTAATTGTAGCTTCTTGTTACTTCACTAAGCAAACAGCCTTGTCTCCATGTGTGGCTTGGATTAGATTGAAAAAACTTATATCTGATGTCTGTTCTTCTGGAATGGAACTGGATTTGTCTCAAAACCAAATGAAATCCCGCTTAAATGACATTGCTAAAACCTTGCATTCTTTAACTACTCTATCTAATAATCACTCATTGATCAACTCCCTGCAGGAAGAATATAATGACATCTATGAAAAAATGCAGGAAGAAATATATGCTATAAGATTGCAAAAGATACTCCTTAATATTGCCTGCATCATAAAACCAACATTGAACTATGCCAAGGTGTACGTGCCTCAGTCTAGAGGTATCACATGTGTCAAAACTGAGAATGGAGAGGTTTTGTCAGGGCTGCATGTGGATCAGCACATATATAAAAATCTGCAAAACACTATGGGAAATGATGAAAGGAATTCAGACCATTGGCCAAGGATGATGGTGGCCAAGGATCAGCAGTATATCTCACACCTGGATATTAGTGAGGAAATAACTAGACTATCAAATCACACAGTTACTGCTCATGATTCTATACCTGCCAGAATTTATAATTCAATATCTTACTTGATAATTGAAGTGCTTGCAAAATATTACAATAAGTTGTGTGCACAACCAATAGATTGGCCAATGATTAATAACAGAATAATTTTTTGTATAAAAAAGAATAGGAATATACACATCCCATATGTAAATGACCTGAGAAATATTACTATCGAGGACATTGACTCAAAAATATTTGCTAGAATTATATTGAAGAAATTGTATAATAGAATAAAAAATAGAATTTCAGTGGCTCATTACGCTATTAAAGGTAAGAGAGCAACTGATGCAATTATGAAGATCCAGGATGCAATCAGATATGCCAGGTGTAATAAGTTAACTCAATTCTTTGCAATGCAGATAGACTTTAAATCTGCATTTGATGTGATTGATTGGTCATTTCTGTCTAGTTCATTGGCACCACTTGTGGAGGGTGAGGAGAATCTAATTACAGCAATCAACAATTATGTGACCAACGGGAGAATAGCGCTTAAGAACTTTGCAAGGCATTCTAATTTCTTTGTTCCATCAAGGGGGATCCCACAGGGGTCTCCTCTGGCAGCCCTCCTCTTTGCCGTTTATCTGGATCCAATAATTAGGGAAATAGAAGCCTCAACCAATGGGATTTTCTTACCTCAGCTTGGTGCCTTTGTTCATGTCACTGCCTTTGTCGATGATGTTATTATTATATTCGAGAATGTGGCCAGTGTGCATAGAATCTTTAACATCTTAAATAAATTTCAGATCTCTACAGGCTCATGTATTCAATCTTCCAAGTCAGCTGCATGGCAATTGGCCACTGCCAAGAGAATCCCATGTGACTTCTTGGGCATGCCTTCCTCCTTTCTAGGGTTGCCTCTCTATCTGTCTAAAACTAAAATGAGTGCCCATTTGAACAAACTGGTTGTAAAAATCATTGAAACTAAAATAAATGCCTTTTCCCCATTTAAATTGTATGAAACAACCAGGGCAAAGGTTTTTAACGCTATTGCTGTTGGTGTGCTCTCTTACTATGGACCATGGATGAAAATCTTTAATGCCACTAGTCTTAAGATCATTCAATTGGCAAAAAGATATATTTGGGGTAAGAAGTATAGCCTGATACCTACTAAAATAATGCAGCTACCGATTGGAGAAGGGGGTCTCAATTTAATTGACCCTAAGTCATTGGTGAGCTTCATTAAGGCAAGAGCTTATTTAAGGATCATTGACGATAATTCACTCAGGCCACTAACACAGAATATTAATATAGATTCTAACCTGGGGTCGGACGGAGTATCTTATTTTGATGATATGATGATTGCATACAGGAATATCCAGGATGATCTAAACTTAGAGACCTTAGATAATTTAAAATATAAAGACTAAAAAATAGAGAGCTTTCTAATGAAAACTCCTGGCTCAATGCCTCATTAAAAAAAATTCTAAAAAATTTCCAATCTATTTGTATATCACAGTCTGTTATGAAATTTATTTTCAGATTGATAAATGGAATTTTGCCAACCACCACTTTTTTAAACCAAAGGCTGAAAATGGGCCTGGATGATCTATGCAAATGCTGTAACAGATCTGACGAGACCTTTCTTCACCTGATGGAGGAATGTACAGCCTTTAGTGATTTGAGATCTATGATCTTTCATAAGCCTATTGTGAATCTAAGACTCTTATTTAAAGAAAACATTGTTTTTTTCAAGCCTCATAATGCCATAGTTATTGTGCATGTAATGAGAGCAATATGGATATCTAGGTGTGCTCTGATCTTTGATAACAAGAAGATATATTGGAAAAAAAAATGGAAAAAGAATGGGATGACATGTTTTATAAAGGTTTGAAATTTTGGCCAAGAAAAACGTTTTTATTGGTATGGGGTGGTTATGTTCCTACAAGGTGTGAAATGTGGAGCTGAATGCTCTTACAGAACACTGATTAAATGAAAGGTGGAGATAATGTAATTTACTGGATACATTTGAACTTAATTTATTTTTTAAAGTAATGATTGTTACGATGTATGTACTGAATCAAATGTAAATATAGTTTTTTTAAATAAAAAAAAAAAATAATAATCATAACATATAAAAACTTTTTCTGGCAATTTTTAATTTTTTGCCATTTTCACTTTGACTTGTTTAACTACAAAAAAAAAACAATAACCTATATTGCATACATAGAAACATCTACTGGCTCTATATAAAATTAATACAAGCCTATAATTTATGCTTAAATATCTTTATAATAATATATATTATATAACCCTCCATTCGTTTTTCATTATCCAATTATTAATTAAATTAATTGACATTTATTAATGTTCATACAATTATTTCTGTTATAATTAATGTAATTAGTTTCATATATTTTCAATCTATTAATTTCTTTAATATAATTTAATGGGCTTATATTCTTAACACAATCTATTCTATGTCCATATTTTAAGTAGTAAACATATAATGCAGATCTGTCATCTTTCCTATTAATAGCATTATTATATTCTTTAGCCATTTCTTCTAATTGATTCACTGTATGTCGATAATAAATCATATTGCAAACCCCACAAATAATTTTATATACTATACCTTTTTATATTTTATATAATCTTTTATTTTATAATTCCTTACTAATATATCAAGATTTTTACTATTTGACCATCCTATTTTAATATTTTTATCGATATAATTTTTATTTTTATTTTTTAAAAATGTATGATAAATTTTAGAAACATATGAAAGTTTTACCATTTTATATTGTCTGATTCACTATTATTACCTAAATTATATTGTTTATAATTAAAGAATATATTTCTAATACTTCTAGGGTTATATCCATAACTACTATACAATTTTATAAATTGCTTTTTTTTTGTAAAATAGCTCTCTTTCTATCCATGTTATATTTGTCATTTTTAATTTAAAAATTTTTAATAACTGCCATATTTTGCATCCATGTCTGTTGTGAATCCATAAAAATATTTTTTCTTAATTTATGTTCTTTAATGAAGTGTTTTAATATAATTATATTATCATCATCTAATTCTATCTCTATATCTAAATACTTTATTTTAACATCAATTTTTATGATTGTAAATTTTATATTATTAAGTTTCTTATAAGTCTTCTCTATAACTCTTTTATTCCCAATTATTAATATATCATTAACATACATAAAGTAATGTATTATAACTTGATTTTCTATTCTATTATTGACTTAGTTCACTTATAAAATGTTATCAAACTATATTAATATTTTGAAATATTTAAAATCTTGTGTTAAATAAATAAACGTATATCTAAAATTTTGAGTTATAAATTGTTAATACTGTCTTTGTATTGACATATCTTATTGTCACTAATTAAGGATCATTTCCTGTGATGGATTTATTAATTACATTTTACAATCTAAAAATACAAATTTTTGTTAATCAAAATGCTATATCTTCATTTTGATAATGCTTACATATACATATTTGCTTTTCCCTTCTTCCGCAATTCCCACATGCATTTTTTCAATTTTTTTGTTTCCATATTCAAATTAACTTACAACACTATATCATTTAATGGTTTTCCAATTTTGGCATTAAAATTGTTTTTGATTCAAAAAGGCTTTGTTGAACTATAAGATTACAAACAGCACTTAGTACCATATACATAGGATAGAGTAGGAGGAGATTATGGGGTTTTAAGCAAACAACAAAGATATATATAGTTTAACTAATATATATTTATCTTTTATGTACCATGCTAGAGGAAATAAATTGACAATTTTGAAAGCAATTTTGCATTATTTTCTGACCTCATCATAGGATCTACAGCTTACTATATTCATCATTATATTAATGTTTTTTACTAACAATTTTAAAATGTTGAGTTTCATCAAATATATTCTCTATATTTAAATGAAAATCTTTTCTTTTTCAGAATATGAACTTGTTAGACTATAAACCTGAATTATCTATGTTTGGATTTTTTATTAAGTTGAATAACTAATACTATATACTATACAAGATCTACACAATATTGTTCTTACATTTTTATTTATAATAATTCCCACTCCACTTGTGCTTTCAGTACATATGTGTTTTTAAATAAAGCAGATGTCCAATTTTTAAATCAATTGATTTCTTTTCCTTGTTTTTTTCTACCTTCGCAATGTCTGACAATATTTCACTTAATTTGATATTTTTTACAATTTTTGAAATATTCTTTGCTTGAATGCAATTTACAACGTGCAATCAGCTAAACAAAAAATCAGTAGCAAATGCTAGTATATGTCTGTCTATTCTAACCTGGCTACTTTTAGCAGTCTCTGTCTTCAGTAGTCAATTGCTATTTTGGTAGACAACTTTCAAGCTCTGACATATTACAGTCATAATTTACTCTTATCTGTCATGATTGTAAATATAAAAAGTAATGAGTTATTTACATACATATTCACATATATATCCTGCCTTCAAAAATATCCAGTTGTTGTTTAAATTTCAAAGAAGGATCTCGATTTTAAACACAGAAGCAAATATTAGCAAATCATTGCACTATTTCAAATATGTTGGTAAATGTATAAAAATTATAAGCATTAAGTCTTTTTTTCCTAAGTATTAAAAAAAAAAACCAAGATTATAAATAAATTACAATTGTTCTGTTTTTGTTAATTTATATTCCTCAAAATCAAAATAGTTTAATTAATTTTTTTTAAATAACTCTACAAGTAAAAACATATTAGAATTAACTTTTATAATCACATTTTTTAAAATAAAAAATATCTTTAATTAAATAAAAATAGTCCTCTTCTTCGTTGCATTAAAAGCTTACAGTTTAGTCAAAATTTATAAATAAATGAAATAAAATATTTATAAAATAAAGACTTTTTTATATTTAATTTTAAATAATCGACTATGTATATATTCTGAACAATTATAAAGATATTTGTAAAATATTGTAATCTGGGCCAACTTATTGGTGCTGGTTTAGTATAAAATGTATATATCAGGGATCATACATATTTTTACATTTTTTAGTCATATGTTCATAATTACAGCCCTCCATAAACATGCTAAAAGTGGATAGAACCCGATTCTTAATTTGCTTGAAAGTGTTATAGTAAAAATTACATTACAGAAATATTATTAAGTTGCTAATATTTAGTCCAATAAATGATTAACAAAAATTATTAATATAGTATTCTTTTATTACAGGGATTTTTTAGCCTGGGAAATGGATAAATCTTTACTTTCCATAAATTTATACATATGTGTATTAAAAATTTAGATTAAAATCCCATTTACTAAACTCTTTCTTATCCAATTTTATATAACTTATAAAATTTAAAAATAATGTTAAAATTCAGCCTTTTCTTTAAAAATTCTCATTATTAGTCATGAATCAAAAATATTATGAAAGATTTTTCTTTCCTATGCTTCAACCATTTTCTTTTTTATATGTCTAAATAGCAGCTTAAATATTAGTAAAAACACATTACTATATGTTCTTTTCATTTTACATTCATTAACTTTATTTTAAAGAATGTAATAGAATTTTTGTCTTAATCTTTATGTTATTTGTATGATGCATTAATATTAATGTTTTTGATGTAAAAAAAAAAAAATGAAAGTTTTAAAATAAAATGATTAACTATATTTTTAAATATATATATATATTCGATATTTTACTTTATATATATCGTAACATAATTCATTATATATATAATATTAGAATAGAAGTATAATTTAATATACTTGGAACTTAGATGTAAATGTAGAGAATTTGAACACAGACTTTTACGTACCCTTAAGCTATAAAGTCGATAGCTCAATGATGCTTGAAATTCTGTGAAAATCCTCTACAATTGTATATATATATATATATATATACACACACATAAATATAAAATTTAAAAAAATGCTTTGATTAATTTATATACTCGGTAGTAGGGGTTGCAGTGATGATGGCGATGGTAATAAAGACAATATAATTTTTTATTGCTTTTTATATGCAAAGCCACATGCATTTATACCTGTAAATATTAATTCCAAAATTATAAAAGTAATTTAACATTATATCAAAGTGTTATAAAATAAATATATCTTCAAGCAAGTTTAGTTAAAATATAAAATGAAAGTTTGAAAAAAAAATTATCGAACAAAAAAAAAACTCGATCACCTTATTACAAATAACAAAGAATTGTAATGAATGACATATTTACAAGTCATTATAATAAGATATGAATAAATAAATTAATATGAAAAGACATTTGAATCTTCTATTATAAAAAATAATAGGAACAATAACGGCTTCCAGCTAATTTTTTTTTAAAACAAAAAACCTGCAGATTCAGATAATAAAGACGATAATAATAATAATAACATATAATTTAATTCTTTTAATAATAGTTGAAATCTGAATCTACGACAAGATTGTAATATAAAATTGCAGGCCAACAAACTACTAAATAGTATATATAAAAGACATATTTTGCGGGTTCATTCCTGTTAAAATATTTTAAATATCGATATACTGACGTTTCGACTTGGTCACACAAGTCATTCACTGGGTCATCAAAGGTAGAAAAACGCTGTTTTTAATTTTAATTTTTCATGCTTAGAAAAAATAAATGATTTATTAACTTATTAATAAACACTTATTATCTTTAAATAGTACCTATTATTCATAAATAAATCAAAATTGAATTAGGAAGTTATTTCATCATTTGATTCATATGAAGGTTTATGAATTATCTCATACTTGGAATTTTAGAACAATTTTTTTCTGAAATATAAGACTATAAAAATTAATAAATAAAATATCATTAACATTTTGAGAGGAGATCTATTTTTGATCTATTAAAAAATATACACAAATCCAGTAAAAATCAGTTATTTCTTTTAAAAACTTGACTAGAGTGAAATATGTTTATATTTATAAATCAAAGTTTTTTATATATAATATACAAATAACAAACATACTATTATTAATTTGTAAAATAGAGAATATAATTTACAAAACAGTTAGTAACCAAACACATTTCCAGTACTGAACATCAGTCTCTTGCAATTAAATATAATGCTTAATTAATTTCTAAATTTCTAGAGCATAATCAATTAAAATCAACAATGTACCAATTCTTTTAACTTTTTTTTCTATCATTTAATTGTACACATAAATGACTAAGTTTCAGAGGAAAAAATTATGAGAAAACAATTTTTTAACAAAAATAATACAGATTGAAGGTGAGAATAATATTTGATTGTTTTATAATAAATAGCTGAACAATTCAAATAGATTGTTAAAAAATGCAAAAGTTAAATCAGATTATAAAATTAAATTTAGAATTTTATTAAATATAGACAACATAATTTTTTAGACATTTATTACACAATCAAAACATAATACATCTGATTATCTTAAATAACATATTTAATGGTATAAAAGATTAACATCTGATCTTCAATATAATTCTTTATTTTTTGTGATAGAAAAAATTTGATCACAAAATATTTTTCTCAGAAAATTGCAATATATGCAATGCATCAAATGATATTTTTTCCTTTTTTTCAGTAGCAACATCTGAAGACAAGGGAAGAATAACACCACTTAAATTGTAATTCTATACTAGAATGCAAGTTATTTATAACAGCTAAATATTTTTAAAAAAATATAAATGTTAGAATTTTTTTAAAACCATTTAATAAATCATTTAGATGATGGGCTAGTCTGATAATTAAATTTATGTAATTGATTTTTATTAGTAGATGAGTCTGGTATATTGCCCTGAAGTGTGTTTGATTGATATTAGACTTCAATTTTACATAGGCATTTTGTTAAATTTTGTAGTTTTATATGGTAAAAAATATTATTGTAAGTTTATAAATAGTAAATACATTATCCTTTTACATTAAAATACCCATATACACATGTATATAACTTAAACGTTATATTATAAAATTTTAATAGCAAAACTATACTTATATTTTAATCATTCATATATCATCATCATCATCAACCATTATCAATCCACTACAGGATGAAGGTCTCTCCAAGTTTAATCCATCTTCTCCGATCTTTAGCTTCTCTTCTCCACAACACCCCTGCACATTTTCTTATTTCATCCATCCATCTCACACATGGTCTCTTTCTGGGTCTTTTACAATCTCTTGGAATCCAGTTTGAAATTTCAATTGTCCATCTATTATCATCTCTTCTAACAATATGTCCAGCCCAACTCCATTTCAATCTTTTAATTTTTTCAATAAGGTCAGTAACACCTGTTTGTTGTCTTACCCATACATTGCGTTTTCGATCTCTACTTGTTACTCCCAACATACATCTCTCCATACTCCTTTGAGTGGTTTGAAGTCTCTGTATTGCTCTTCTATTAAGTGTCCAAGTCTCAGATCCATAAGTAAGAACTGGTAAAACACATTTGTTAAAAACCATCCTTTTCAAACACATAGGCATATTTCCTTTTAGTATCAAGTCATTTCTACCAAAAGCACTTCAACCAAGTTTAATTCTATGACTAATTTCCTCCATTATGTTTCCATCTGTATTAATAATCTGACCAAGTTATTTGTAACTGTTAACTTCTTTTAATTCTTTATAATCAATCTTTATTTTCATATTTTGAGCAAATCAATTAAACATTACTTTAGTCTTTTTAACATTTATCTTTAGTTGTACTTTTCTACTTTCATCTGCTAACTCCTGCAACATTTCCTGCAGCTCTGAAGCATTATTTGCAAAAACAACTACATCATCTGCGAAATCTAAATGACTTAAATACTCTCCATTTACTTTCACTCCTTTAGTTTCCCATTTTAATCCACAAAATACTTCTTGCAGCACTGCTGTAAAAAGGTTTGGAGATATGGGGTCACCTTGTCTTACATCTTTCTCAATGTTGATTTTTCCAGTATCATTATGTAATCTAATTGTTGCTGTTGCATTTTTATAAATATTCTTTAAAATATGACTATATCCTGGATCTATACCTTGATGATCCAATGCTTTAATCACTGAATAAATGTGTATAGAATCAAATGCCTTTTCATAATCTACAAATCCAAAACATAATGACAACTCATATTCATTTGTCCTTTCTATGACTTCTCTCAATACCTGGATATGATCTATTGTACTAAAACCACCTTTAAATCCAGCTTGTTCTCTTGGTTGGTGGAAATCCAAAGTTCTTTGTAGACGAGTTGTAATTACCTTGGTAAAAATTTTATATAAAACTGGTAAAAGGCTGATAGGTCTGTAATTTCTAATATTTTCTTTATCACCTTTTTTAAATATTAATATTATTACTGCATTCTTCCAATCTTCCGGTACATCTTTATCATTTAGACATTTGGTATATAACTTTGCTAAAATTGTTTCTATTTCTTCACCTGCTTCTTTTAATATATCAATTATAATTCCATCATTTCCTGGAGCCTTTCCTTTCTTCATACATTTAATTGCATGTCTCACTTCATCATTTAGAATTCTGGGCAATTTGGAAGATGTAATAGATATAGGAGGTACTTGTTCTTTATTACTATATAATTCTTGATAAAAATCTTCTACCAATTTCATGATGTCATCTCTCTTTTTAGTAATAATTCCATTTTTTTTTCTTATTGCAGATATAAATTTCCTACCAATACCAAAATGTTGTTTAACATTCTTGAGTCTTTTACTTTCTTCTACAGCTTTCCTTGCTATTTCACAGTTATACTTTTTTATATCATTTTCAACTCTTTTCCATACCATTTTACAAAATTTGAGATATTCAATTCTTTTTAATACATCATTTTTGTATATCTTCATATTCCTTCTTTTCTTCATAAATTCTCTAGTCTCAGTAGAAATTTTATTAGTCAATTGCTGCTTTTTTCTACCAGCTATCTTTGTTGCAGTTTTTAAAAGTGTATCAGTTGTTTTCATATTAATTTCATTCAAATCTGAATCATGTTCAAAATCTCCTAACACTTGAAACCTATTTGTAAGTTCTAATTTAAATTCATTATAATGTTTCTGAAGATTAGGAATATCAACTGTAAATATTGTTTTTCTTAATAATTTTTGTCTCTCTAGTTTTACATTAACACGTAACTTACACCTTACTAATCGATGATCACTTCCTGTGTTAAATTTATTAAGAACATTACAATCTTGAAATATGTATTTTCTGTAAGACAAAATATAATCCAATTCTGCTGTACCTTCATTTGGATGTTTCCATGTCCATTTCCTTTTAACATTTTTTTCAAAAAATGAATTCATAATATAAAGTTTTTCTTTTTCTGCAAACTCCACAAGTTTATGTCCTCTCTCATTTCTATTACCATAACCAAAATTACCTACAGCAATTTCAGCTTTCATTTGTCTACCTATTCTATCATTAAAGTCTCCCATAACAATTTTAAAATGTTGTTTACTCTGATCAAAAGCCTTTTGTACATCCATATAAAAATCTTCTACTAATGAAGTTTAAATAAACCTCTTTAAACATGAAATAAGCATGTCACTGTAATGCAGACTAATAAATAGCCAATTATAACATTACAAATTGCAATACTTTTAAATTGCTCATGTGTTAGTTAGAAATAATAAATAAAATAGTGCTTAATGCTAAATGTATAATGATGTAATTAGATTCCAACCAGTAACCACCTAAACATTCACACTAAAGATAATAGTCAATATTTCTCACTGCTGTCAAGGCAACCTTCTCACCTTTTAATAGCAAGAATGGAAATTCATTCTTACTAATGGTCCATTGAATATATATGGACACTTAAAGATTGCAACTTAACTACAGAGTATGAAATATTGATGCAATAAAGTTTAAACAAACCTCTTTAAACATGAAATAAACATGTCACTGTAATGCAGACTAATAAATAGTCAATTATAACACTACAAACTGCAATACTTTTGCCTAATATATATATATAAATATATATATATATATATATATATATATATATATATATATATATATATATATATATATATATATATATCCAACTTCAATTTATAATGAGGTAACTTATGAAAAGAGATGTCAACATCATTCAAGAGGAATGCTTATGAAACAATGAAGTTTACTAATTTTCCACTGATGATTGATGACCAGAAAATAAAAAAAACTTTATTCTTAAGAAACATTATTATTCAAATTATGGAAAATGAATAGGACAATACTATAAACTTTCAACACATCATATTATCTTTGTGTTTCAACATCCATAAATATGTAATTTTAATTCCTTTGTTTTTAAAATCTACTTACATTGAAATGATCCATTTTGGAAAATCATTACTTGAATAGAAATCGGAAAGATCATTGGGTTAAATATTTTTTTTTTATTTAATAAAATTTAGTTCTTCCTTACAAACTAATTTGACCAGGTTAATAAGTAAAATTAATATAAAAGTAACATTTTATTTTTCTTCATATTAAATTCATTCACTTATGACAAGACAGAATTTTTGTTTATTACTAACTTAATTAATTTATTAATATTTGTTTGTTTATTATTCAGTATAAACGATTAATATCCTTGGATAAAAAGTCTTTTCTTTTAACAATAGGGATCATATATAGATGACAGATCTTTTAGAAATGAAATCTCAAAAAGATTGGATATTACAAGTTTTCATTTATACTGTTTAATTTAAATTTAGTTAGTGTTATCATAATCTTTAAAATTATAAAATTTTATTTTTTGTTTTACGATATATTAAATATTGTTTGTGTTATAATATACATCTACTATGGGATATGGGAAGATATCATTTAAAAATTTATATACTAATATAGTAGAAATGTATGTGAAGCACTAATAATAATAATATTTTGTTATATAAAGATACATTTAAATTATTGTCAGTTAATAAATATTGTTAATTTTTTTTATTTAAAAAAGTTTCTGATTTATTTAAATTATTTATTTTATTTTCATAATAAAATAAGATTGAATACACATACCCATATATACATCATCCTGACTTAACATCATGATAACTTGGTTGAAAGTAATTTTAAGAATTTAATGAACTTATATAAAAGTATTATTATTGCAACAGGATATTGATGGATCCCTGAAAAGGGTTATGTGCAAACTTCACCCTGAGTTTGAATACTGAGAATAACAGAATAATCAAGACGGTGAAGATTGAATGAACTGGTCTAAGTTGTATCTGTGTTAAATATTTAATATTAAATTATCTTATTTGAAATAGATTAAATCCTGGATTAAACTTTTATCACATCATTAATGACATCTTATATGAAAACCATAAGTCTGACTATAATTAGATGCATTCACCCTCATTCCTTAAGGGAATACAGCCCATTACAATATATATATATATATATATATATATGATTGGATATAATTTATATACTTTGAGTTTTATATGTAAATTATAAGGGATATAAACACCGACATTCAGCTTCCTTCAGCTATCTACTCTATCATATACAGCTGATACACATGATCATACTCATATGAAAAAAATGATTACCAATATATGTATTTTGTGCTGAATCTGCAACCATCAGTTGGTCCAAAATTGTCATCAACCACACATTTATATATAATCAATGCTTTATTTCTATCAAGATAGCAAATATTAAAACATTAATGGACATACTTCAATCTACTTCATTCTCCAACTATTCAGCCATCCATACAATTAAAAATCTGATTACAGAATGCCCAAATATCTTGTTGGTGCCAATATTATAAACAAAGCTAAGCAAAACTCCATATAGTAGTATTGGAGATGTGATCATGTGATGTTTGATGCCAATATTTTTGGCACTTCTATGTTGAATTTAATTTACTCTGACCCTTCACATGCAAAACCTCATCCATTTAAATATACAGCAGAGGTATGGAGCAGAATACAGCCTGAATCTACAATATTTGATTGAATACAAGCATAATTTATATGCTTGGAGTTTTAGATGAAATTATAGGGCATTTGAACACAGACTTTCAAGCTTCATTCAGCCATCCACTCTATCACATACAACAGATATACATGAGAACACACATGCAAAAAAGTTGAATGATCAAATACATATTTCATGCTGAACCAAACATCGTCAGTTGGTGCAGATCATTATTTTCCATATATAATCAGTGCTCAGTTCATTTTAAGATACCAATTCTTCAAACTTTCAATAGTATGGTTAGCTGAAAAGTTAATAGGTGGAATAGATTGAAGCCTGTCCATTAAAATGTGAAGATTTTCTATTTCCATATAAACTGAGCATATATATATATATATATATATATATATATATATATATATATATATATATATATATATATATATATATATATATATATATATATATATATATATGAATGAGAGATAATGATTTGGACCAACTGATAAGTGTTGGTACAACTTCGAATATGTATATTGGAGATCATTTGTCTTTTTTACATGTGTGTAATCAGGTGTAATTATTAGTTGTATGAGATAGAGCAGTTAGCTGAAAAAAGCTTGAAAGTCTGTGTTCAAATCCCTTATAATTTACATTTAAAATTCCAAGTATATAAATTATACTTGTATACAATCAAATATTACATATTCAGCCTGTATTCTGCTCATCCCTCTTCAGTATATTTAAATGGATAAGGTTCTATATATAAGGGGTCAAAGTGACTTAAAGAAATCATGAGCATGACAATAATATTGGCATCAAGAAGAGATTTGGGTCTTCCGTCATTATATTTTCAATGGTTTGGTTGGCTGAAGAATTGGAGGTGGAGTAGATAGAAGCCTGTCCATTAAAGTTTGAAGATTTTCTATCTTAATATAAACTGAGCACTGATTATATGTGTGTGTGGGGGATGACGATCCGGACCAACTGATGAATGCTGGTTCAGCACGAAATATGTATATTTGAGATCATGTATCTGTTTCATATGTATGTGGTCATATGTATCGGTTATATGAGACAGACCGGGTAGCTGAAGGAAGCTTAAAAATCCGGGTTCAAATCTCTTATAATTTATACTCTTATTTTTGTAAAACACATTTTAAAAACAAAAATTACATCACTAATAGCAGATTTTTTAAAAAAATAATTTATTTTAAAAAGACAATTTAAAAAATTTGTTATAGTTTGGCACAAGCAGTTTGCACTCGGTAAACTAAAATCGCTTTTGTTAAAACGGTAAAATAAATATTTTAACCCTAAATGTATTCTTCTTTTAAAAACATAAAATTCAAATATTTAATATTTCATTCTATTAATTTTTTTGAATAGATAAATTATACCCAGTGATACTAAGTGCGATTATTATAGATAAAAACTCTGTTTACAAATTTACAAACATCAAATATTAACTTATATTGGTTTACATTTGTAATAAATACTATTGATATTATCAAGATATGATATAAAGAAAATATGAAGTGCTCAAATATGGAAAAATATTAATGAAAGATTTACTAAATTCCATTCAAAATAGAAAGGCAGAGTTTGCTGCTGAACAGGTTAAAACAATGTTGAACTTGGAGAACGAAAAAAAAAACGTTTTTCACATTTTTTTTTATATATATAAAAAAAACCTCCATTCTTTCTCTTTTATTTTTTTTTTACAGTTAAAGTAAAAAAAAAAAAATACAACTTTTATAATATTTATAAAAAGATTTTTTTTAAAAAGCTACATGATTAAATGAAAGTGTATATTATTATATATATTTCTCAATCTGAGTTTTATCAGATAAATTAATTTATATTTTTGATAATAATAAGTAATATTTGGCAACGAAACTGGAATGTTACATTATAAATATATATAAAATAATAAAATAAATATGAAGATAAAGAAATTAAAAGTTTAAATGAAGTTTTTTTTTTTTTAATTAAAAAATGTCAAACATTCTATAGGGCACTTTTGTGCTACAATCATAGCTAGAAAACAATCTTTTCTCATACATTTAATTCATAGATGATCTCTTTTTATTTCTTTTTTCATCTCTTAGCATCCAATTCATAACTTTAATTGTTCATTTATTGTCACATATTTATTGGTATTTGTAGTCCATTTCCATTTCATACTCTTAATTTTCTCAATTACATCTATGATATTTGCTTTTTTTATTTTTATATTTCTCCTTATTACTTTCAACATACATCTTTTTGTTCTTTGCTAATCTGAAGTCTCTTTGTTATTTTTTTATTTATATATCAAAATCAAAGAATCATAATGAAATACTAGTAAAATATATTTATTAAAAGAAACCTATTTCAAGTATATAGACATATTTACTTTTAATATTAAGTTATGTTTCTCTAAAGAATATTATGCAAGTTTAATTCTATGATTAGTTTTATATATTTTCATATGAATTAGTAATCTTCCAAAAAATTATAAATGTTAACTTTATTTAATTGAGTACTATCATTCACTATTTTCTTAGTTTCTCAAAAGCCATTGAATATTTAGTCTTTTTTAGCATTTAGTTTCAGTTCTTCTTGATGGGTATTACCTGATACTTCTTAAATATTTCCTGAAACTCTGAAACATTATTGTAAAAATGACTTCATTACATTCACAATCTAGATGACTAAATAATTTTGATTTACTTTTATTTTTATAGCTTCTCACTTTAAATCAAAAATATTATTATAAAAAAGAAGCAAAAGTTTTGGAGAAAAATAATCAGCCTGTGTTTTTTTTATATATGTTAATTATTTATTGTAAAATAAACAAATTAATTCTAAAATTATTAATAATTGAAATTACAAAATTATTTTATCCTCATAACAGTAATGGCAATATTATCTTAGTCTAATACACTGATTTTATATGATCAACTCAACTTTTGAGTGATATCTGTATCATTAATATTAGTTGTTACATACTAAAATCACCCCATGCAATTATTAGTATATTTACATGTTGTGACCTAAAATTTAAATGTCAAGTGTACTTTTTTTTTTTTTTCAAAACTTAAAGGTTTTTAAGTTAGTTATTGTTTTTGGTTAGACAGTAAAACAGAGACTAATTTAGATGTCAGAGGATGTATGTATTGGGTATATATATATATATATATATATATATATATATATATATATATATATATATATATATATATATATATATATATATATATATATATATATATATATATATATATATATATAATTTAAAAATGCATCATTTTGTGAAATCTGATTAAAGTTGTAAATTGTATGACATGGCAGAACCTGAAAAAGATCAGATGCATTTTAAAGTATTCATTGAGATTTGGATTTGAAATTTATTTTGTAATTATCAAATTAGGAATATTTTTCATGGACTGATAAAATTATATATATATATATTATAATGAGATTAAAGTATAATAGAAAACTGCAAAATGAAAAGCTTAAATAAAATATTATTTTTTTTAAAAAAAAAACAATTTTAAAATAATTTGTAATGACAAAAAAAAAAAGTAAATTCTTTAAATGAATTACTTTATGTTTGTAAGTAAACCAAAAAAAAAGTTAGTTTTTTTGTTTTATTAAAAAGTTACAAAATGACCTCCCCTTAAATCCATACCACCTTAGGAGCAAAGTTGGAGAAATAGGACTATAAACTAACTGTTGGAAGCTTTTGTATGCAGTTTTATTTATTATAAAATTATATATTTAACAAGAATTTAGAGAATGTAAAAATTCGAAAAAATATATAAAATATTAATATAAATATGAAATATAATAAAATATCAATCTTTAACAAAATGAACACAAAATGGCAAGATACATTATTTTATTTTTAAATAAGTGTCCAACCTCTCAAGAAAAATCGAATAAAACAGAAATTGGGAGTCTATTAGAAAAAAGAATTAAAAATATTTCATTAGACGTTACAATGACAAATATCTGGCAGTATGGATTTATTTTTAGGCTAAGTTTAAGGAACAAGATGTGTGTAATCTGCTATGATGTTTGACCTAATAATGCAATGAAATCCTCAAAAATGTTACATTTGAAGAAATCCTTGGAATATTTTGAGTATAGAAAAAAAGAATTTTTGTTTTACAGAACAAAAATATTTAAATAAACTTTATAAAAAATCTCTATTAAAATGTTCCTATTTAGTAGCATTTCAGATTGATAAGGCCAAATAACATTTATTGCCAGAAAACTTTAATAAAATCAATTTTATTATATGTTTGTTCAGAAATGTTTGGATCATCAGGTGCTGATAAAATCAGATCAATACATTTTTCTTATAATACAACTGGAAGGTGAGTTGCTATATTGTCAGAAAATGTAGGACACCAGCTAATAAACATAATTAAGGAATCAAAAATATTTTCAATTCAAAGTAATGAATCATCTGATATTAATCTGTTATGTTACATATATTGACTTTATTTCTGAAGTCATAAAAAATTGTGTTATGTAAAACTACACAACAAGCATTAAAATTTGTTTAATGTGTTCAATTCTTATAGTAACAAACATGATTTAGAATGGAAAAGTTGTGTAGATTTATATATTTGTGGAGTAAATAGTATGGTGAGCAACTATTGTGGTGTAGCTAAAATAAATTCAAGAAGCAGCATGCCTGATTTATTAACTACACATTACATAATGCAATGGTAGCATTTAGAAACTAAACATTTTTATTTCCATATTTGATTGAAGTCTTAACTGAATCTATAAAAATCATAAATCTTGCAAAAACATGATGTAAATTCCAGAGTATTGGTACTACTTTGTCAAGAAATTGGAGCTGAAGATGAAGGATTATCACTTCATATTGAAATAAGATGGCTCTCTTGAGATAAAATGCTATACAGGCTAATTGAATTAGACATATTTTTGGATGAAAAAAAAATCTTCATTTGCAAATTATTTTCATGAAATTGAATTGGTTACAAAACTAACATATTATATTTTTTTATTTTAATGATTTAAATTTATGTCTACAAGAAAGTGAGAAGAATGTAGTCCATTTATGTAATAAAATGGACTGACTTAAATTATAAAGAAAATTTAATTTTGGCTGGGTAGAGTAAAAAAGAACAATAGTGATCTGTTTGTTACTTATTATAATTTTATTAATAAGCACCAAGTATGTGGATAAATTGTAGTTAAAAAAATATCTGTCACCATATATAATTATTGTATGATGGTTTTTGAAAAATATTTTTTATCAAAATGAACTTGGGCAAAATGAATTTATGGATTACAAATACTTTCAGAGATCTTAAAAATAACACCACAATATTTAAATAATCAAGAATATGAATGTCTCTTGAAAATGAATTCAGATGTGGCATTAGAGTCAAAGTTTTCCACAATAAATTTAAATAAATCTTGGATCAAAATGAAAAATAAGTACTAAGTCTGCATGAAAAAGTAATGAAAATGCTGGTCCCCTTCACAACAACATATTTATGAGGGAGGGGATTTTCAGCAATGTGCACTATAAATACAAACTAAGATACTGTATTTCCATAGTTACATCTCTTCACCTCACTTTGACCAATTCGATGCCAAATCATGAATTACTAATTGAAAGTGAACAATAACCACATTAAAATTTTAAATTGAAAATCATTTTCTTTTATTACTACCATCTTGATGACAATTTCTTGTCTTTTAAATTTTGTAATTGTTTTGTGTTCAATATTTTTTACAACAATTATTATGTGATTATATTACAGTAATTATTATATGGCCTATAATTCTTGAATCGAATAAAGTGATTATCTGTGATTTTTATAAAATATTTGTTAATTATTCTTAATTAACATTATCTTTATAATAAATATATAGATTGTGATTTCTATGGGTAATCAATATTTCTTGTAATCATGATTGTGTGATTTGTATTTTTGTGATGTTATTGTATAAATAATAATATGACTACATACTTGAATAGTTTTTTATATTAATTAGATCATTATATCAATGACAAGTAAATAAAAAAAGCAGCATGTATTTCAGGAATCCAATAATATATATATATATATATATATATGCGTGTGTGTGTGTGTGTGTGTGTGTACATGTGTGTGTAATGCCATAGATAAAGAAAAATTAGGGTCATTTATTTTAATTATGTTACTGATCCATGGAAATTTTTCTGAAATTTAAGCAGTCCATAGATAGAAAGCAGTTGAGAAACATTGGATCAGATGATCATATATTAACAAGCATTTCCAGTTCAAGGTTGATAAAGGCCATCTATTCTGTCAGTACTTGGAGATTTCTTAAAACATTTTTTAAAAGACATGTAATCAGTATTTTATTAGACCAATTACATTCTTAGAGTCTAATAAATGAAAGCAATGTCCAGTCTTTAATTTAAATCAGAATAAAATATTTTTCTATTTTGGATACAGTATGAGAAAGGGTATTAATTATCTATAAATAAATGTGTATAATTAATCAATTAATTAAACACTACATAATTATGGAATAATGTTCAAGTTATTTTACTTATGATCTCCATAGACCTTTTTCCTACAAAGGAGGCATTAGTTAAATCACTTCTAGATTTGCATTCAAGCTTAAAATTCTATTTAACATTGCATGTTTTAAGTGTATTTGAAATAGAAATTAAATCGCTATATTTGTTGTTTCCTGTCCTGCCATATTTCATTGACAAAACATGTGTCCAGCAAAAAATTAACTGATTTTTGCATCATATATTTAAATTGATTAATAAAAATTCTAACTGGTTCACTGAAAATGGTTATATTGTTAATGACTTGATTATCAGATTGGCAGAATAATAGAATGAATATAGAACTTTATAAGGACATGGCAAGAAGTTAAACAACTGACAAAATGATTTAAAATGATTAATGTATTAAACTGCAGATGTGATGCAGACATTCATTGACTAAAGGCACTTTAGATTTTTTGATGTACTGAAAGTAACATATGGATCTAAAAGTAATATCATAATGTTATTAAATCCACAACTCATTCTTATACATGACAAACATGTTATTTTTAATAGATTGTTTTTTAAATAATGATGCAAAATTGAGATGATGACTTTTAATGAGATATCAACTTTGTCTTTTCACTTAAACTTAGATAAAGATATCCAAATTCCATAACTTTTTTGTAATGTTAAAAATAAAAAGTCTGCAGATCCTGATGAGATATTTGTAGAAGGTGTAATATGTGGTGAAGATATGATAGCTTCAACAATATTAAATCTTTTTAAAAGTTATTACAGTCTGGTCTTAAGAATATTTCTATTGTTTTAATTTTTATCTATTAGAAGAGTGCAGTGATTAGAATTCTTATCAACTACAGCACAACATTCTTCAAGGATTGTATTGAATATATATTTTCATTCATATATGAATAGTTACCAGATGACTAATTGTACTTGTAGAGAATCAAGAATTACTATAGGCATGCTTTTAGTTGTCAGACAAATATATCATGCACAATGTTCAATCAAATAGGCTTATGTCATTGTTTGAAATGTATTGATTGTCTACAAAGTTTATACATAATATAAACTTCCACATGACAAAATGAGAAGAATAATTATTACAGGTGGAATATCTGCAGCATTTGAAATAAAAACTAGTGTTAAACACGAATGTGCACTAGATTCAATCTTGTTTTATATTTTCATAAGAGTGATCTTTGGAACTGTTCACAGGAATAAAAATGTGATATAGATTTGATAATGGAATATTTTACTTTGAATTTCTTAAAAGCAAATACAAGATATACACATTCTTGAGATCTGGATTTATAATATGCTTATGATTATGTTATCCCTTCCAATTTATGAGGTAATATTTACAAAATATATTTAATGTTTTGAATACAAAATATAAATACTTTCATTTTGTAATTAATATTTCAAATATTCCAGTCCTTTATTATAGTCAGTGATGAAAAAAAATATTCAGCTAGTTTAGGTGGCTATTAATTTAAGAATATAAGCCAATTTAAATATTTTTGAACTATGCAAGCAGACAAGTTTTTTGATGTTAAAATACAATATAGAATCCAATGTACTTTTAAAAAAGTTAAAAGATAGAGTATTTTATCTCAGTTATTTGACTACAACAAGTAAATTAATTGTAATTTATCTAATTTATTATGAGACTTCAATCTCCTAGCAATATAACATAAAGGCATTAAAAACATTTATTTAAAATTTTTCTATAAGTTTGTAAAAACATAATTACTATATTATAACTCTAATCAAGTTGTTTTTTAGCTTCCTAGATATAAAACTCATGAGACTATTATTGTAAAATTACATTCATTAGAATGGATATCCAAATTGAAAGAATGACAAAAGATGTTCTAAAAATCGTTTTTGCAGAAGAGAGATCTCATTTATGAGTAAAGATTATTTAAAAGATAGTCTAAAGAAGCATAATATTGATTGTTGTGCTGAAAAGATATCACTGAAGATGAAATACAATGAACAGTTATAGATAGACATGATGTTCAATTCTTACAAAAAAAATTTCCGCAGAAAAAGTTAAAAGGTAGTATAGCAAACTATCAAATAAAGAAAATAAAGTACTAATATATAATATATGTAGATGTGTTTATGGTTTATAGACTGTTGTGTACTTTTTCATTATTTTTTCTTTTTTGAAGTTTGAATGATAAATACATAAGCATTGATGGATCTGATGGAATATTTTTTGCTTCTACTTACCTTACCCATTGTATGTGTTTGATTATCTACCTAGTACACATTGAAATTTATTTTAGGTTTTAATTAGTATTAGAATTTGACTTTTATAGCCAGTCAATAATCGCACCAGTTAACATTTTAATATTGGTTGTATTTATAAATTTATTTAATGCACATATATAGAAAGTAGGTTGAATTAAAGAAGGGTTCCCCTCTTTTCTTCCAATGTGTAAGCTTGTCGTTAAGACATGTAGAGATCCCTACCTTCACATTTTTAACTGCACATGCTTTAGGCTTATTGCCTTAGTAAATATTGGTTGTAAATACATATCTATATTTTTGCTTTTCTAGAAAGCAAAATAGAAACAAGTATTGATCAAATCTTTACTATTAGAAAATTGCAAACTCAGTTGAATGTCTTCTTCATCACTAATTCTAAAATAGGAGACTGGTGGAAATGCTTTGCCTTGCAGTGGGCTATATTTTAAAAATATTTTATCTCATATTTTGTCTATATTAATAATGCATTTTGTCATTTAAATTGTTCTGAATTTATAATAAAAGTATATAATTAATTTTGAGTAAATGTTAATAATAAGAATTAAGATTTTTTTTAAATTTTCTTTTTCAGTGATTGGCATGCGTTGGATTATGTGTTTCTCAAAAATCAATCTGGATTAAGTATTTTATTCAAAATCCTATCCTAATATGTATTTATCAATCATATTCTTAATAAAATAATTTTTTAAAGTATAAAAAAATTATCCTGGTAGTTGTAAAACAAAACTTTTTATAAATATCCAATTTTTAATTTAACTCATAAATATTTACACTGACTAAATAAATAAATAATTATCAAGGAATTATAGCATAAAGAAAAACATTTTACCAATACTATTATAGTTGGAAGTCTAGATAAAGTAAATTCTTTGCAAAAACTGAATTAAAACATACATTTTAGACATTATGCATAGAAAATAGTGATGATGATATGACATTGAATGTATTAGAGAAACAATAAAATTTTTTAGGATAAAATTAAATAACATTAATAATATTAAACATTTAAAAAAAAATATAATGCCATATAATGGAGAAAGAATTAATAAAATAATATAGTTAATCTGAGTAATACAATATTGCATATGGTGTACCATTCTGATGCAAAAATAATAATAATTCTAAAGATAGAATTGATAATTATTTAAAATTATTGGCCTTTGTAAGACATTATATATTGGTGAATCTCAATTTTTAATGAAAACAAGATTTAAGAAACATGAAAGAATTAACAAATTGTTTGAATTTGGGTAAAATAAAAATATTGTCCAAAGAGAATAATAATAAGAAAATGAAAATAAAATAAACTATTTTTTATTAATAGAGGAAATAGTTTACTAAATAATCAAGATGCTAATATATATTTGTGAAGCATGGACAATAATGTAAGGTATTGTGAGAGTTGAATATGTTTTTATCTTTGTAAGTAGTGATTGTGATTACATGGCGATAACTGAAAGTACTTCTGGAATTCAATTTTTATTTAATACTAAAATTTAAAATGTATTGTGATTTACCTATTTATTTATTTCATATATTAGTTATATGTATATACACATTGTAATATTAGTTTATCAAGCCTCATTCAAACACATAAATAAATTGATACCCAATTGCCCTTGCAATGCATTGAAATAATATCAGATATCTTGTTACTTATAATATTTCAACTCAGAACTGGGATATTATCAGTTGACTCTGAGATTATAATATCAATAACTTATAGATATAATATCAATCATCTCTATGTATAAATTTTATATATTATTATGTCAAAGTATAAGAAGAGCATGATTATATCTCAAGAGTTATCTGATGAATTTAATTTTCATGATAAAATACTATGGTAGACAGAATTTGATTTTATCTATGCATTGATTGATATAGGTAACTAGTTTAATTGATTTACGTATTCAGGTACTTTCTGAATCCACAACTTTGCTAGATTTAGGCATATATTACGCATATTTATGTGTTTTTATTAATTATATTCTCCACATAAAAATATATATTGCAAATTCTGTAGTCTGATTATGTAGTATAGTAATAATGTATGGACCTAGAACATCTAGGTATTTGGGTTTGAGTCGAGACCAGATATAAAACTTGAAAATGATTTTATAGAAATAAACTTTGTGCTGCAGATTGCTCTTAAATAAATTTGCTTCATATTTGATCAGTATATTATAAGTTTATTTTTAATGATGATAAGAAAAAAAAAGGAAGGGTAGAAGGTTTTAAAAAAAAAGGAAAATTAAATTACGCTCTTATTTTGTTTGTTTCAGTTTTATCATAAAATAATCTGCAGTTGATGTTTTTTTTTTTTTTAATATTACATACTTAAAAAAATTTAATCTTATGTAAAGTCATAAATAATTTGTTTAAAATTAAAAAAGCATAATATATTTATTCAAACGGGAGGAAATATTGAATAAAAGAGAATTTCACAAGGAAATTATTCATGCATCAAAAGTATTCCGTTTATTATTAACAAAATTTATTTTAAACATGGCCTTCTTTTTAACTCTTAAAATAATTATTGAACAAAATCATTAAAATATCTAGAAAAACGTCACGAGTTCTTTTTTTTTTTTTTATTTAGCCGTTGGAATGAAATAAAATTTATTTTATATATATTTTAAATACATATCCAATATATATATAGAATGATTTTCAATTTACTTGTATCAAAATTACATAAAAAATCTTAATGCGATCAAATAATCTTAAAAAAAAAAAAAGAATATATAAAAACAGAGTTTTATTTCTCTCTATCCCTACCCACGCATATAATATGATGATAAATTTGAAAAAAAAAATACTGAACATCTATATCAGAATAACACTATTTATTTATTAAATGTCCACCTTCCTTTGTGCAATATAATTTCACGAGTGATAGTATTTTGTTATATATATTATGTGCGAGTGTGCGTTAAAAGCTATATAGTTTTGTCTAGTCTTTTCTTCATATTCTGATTAATAAAGAAGACTCACTAACTATTGCTAGCGATGCTGGTAAAAAAGAAGACTACTGATTACAATTAGATAATTTAGTTGTTGGCTATTGTACCCAATAAAATTTTATAGCTAAAACAATCAGCAAAATCACTCATTTCTTAAGGCATTAAACTAAATAAAAAAAATACTAATTGGGTTTTAGGAAAAAAACAAAAAAATAATTTAAATTCAGAATAATAGCTTCCAATTCTAGAAAAATTAATTTAATCTATGAATTAAAAGGCACAATAACCTCCAATTAAAACATTACTAATTAAAAATCTTTTAAATGATTGGCTACCTCAGTAAAAAATAATTGAGAAACTTATAAAACCAAGTATCTATTTAAATTGCAAAATTTTTTTGTCTTTGTTTTAAAATTGTTGTTTTCTATTACTGGTTCCTAAGACTATGGTCAAAGAGAAGTCAAATAATGGAAACATCCACCTTCTAAATAGAGAAAGCAAGTACAGGAAAAATGTAAAGATTACTATGGCTCTCATTACTATTTTTTGCAAGCCTTCAGTTAAAATAAATCATTTGAAAATGTTAGGAATACTTTGATATTATTTCTGCTATGACTTATTACTCTGGTGACATTTTCTTTTGGTAATATTTATTCAAAATTTATGATTCATAATGCCATGGCAACCAAAGCCTGGACAAATAATCCATGTTAACTTTTTACATATATACATGTCACCAATTTGTAAAATGTACTGACCTGCAAGATTTTATGCAATCACTGTGACTTTTTTCATACAAAATATCACATCATTTGTAAGTAATACTATTTTTATTTTAAATTGAAAAATACATTTAGAGGTTATCATCATCAACCATTACCAATCCACTGCAGAATGAAGATCTCTTCAAATTCAATCCATCTTCTCTGATCTTTAGCTTCTCTTCTCCACATCACCTCTGCAACTTTTTTATTTCATCCATCTCACACATGGTCTCTTTATGGGGTTTAGTAAAGCAAAAAGAAACTTTGTTTACTTTAAACACAAAGTCTTATAAGGATTTAAACTTAGAAAACTATTTCAATAAGTGTAAAAATACAGAAAAATAGTATTTTTATTGACATTCAGCAAATAATAATTAATCTTTTTCAGTGAGTTGTATATGTTCAATTTATATTTTTTTATGGATTTTTAGTTTGATAAAAAAATGGAAATTAAAAGATTATATGTATGAAAGCAGAGATAAATTTATATTTTGATGTTGCAAGCAAACTATTAATCCCTACTAATTGCCAATCTTCTTGAGGTTAAATAAGTTTTCTCCATTAACCAATAATAGTTCTCTAATAACCCCTATCAAAGGAACTATTACAGCTTTAAAGAAAAACAAGCTTGTTTAACCTCAGGAGAATTGCCAATTATTTATAACTGATATTTTCTTGGCAATATGAAAAGATAAATTTATCAAACTAAAAACCTATGAAAAATATAAATTTAACATAAAATATTTCTGAAGAAGATTAATTATTATTTGAAAGATGTCAAAGAATATGGTATTTTTCTGTGTTTACATGCTTATAAGAAATTGGATTTAAATTGAAAGATGCCCTTTTTATTTCAATAAACTCCAACAAAAGATCTTTTTTTTTTTCAAAAATAAAACTTTATTAGCTAAAACGATACATGAATAAAAGTGTCTATATAAACTTGAGTTTTGACTTAAATACTGATGCTAGACATTATTATCTCTTTATACAAGTAAAGCTGAGGGATTGACACTGGTTCAGGATTCAGGATGTAATCTATTGGGTGCCAGAAGTTGATCTCTTTTACAAAAATTTGTCAAAATTATGATAAAGGTGTCTCTGACATTATTATCTGAGCACCTGAAGATGTGCTTGTACCTGGTGAGCCAGAGTGCAAATGTAAGGAATATGGAGGTTCTGATGGTGAAAAAACTCCTGCCTTGATAGCATTTTGGATACAGAGGGAATATCTGTGGTCAAAGAACACCTGTTGGCAGATGTAGGATCTAAGTGAGCTGAAATAAGGACAGGAATACAAAAGATGAGTAATAGACTTGCCTGCAGTTGAGCACAGCTGACATAGCATATTGAGCTTGATGAGTCCTCTTCTTATAACCAAGAAGTGATTTGTAGGCAGGGAGTCAAAACAAAAGATCTTTTATAGGATAATAAAAAACTTGTTTAACCACAAAAAGATTATCAATTATTAGGAATTGATAGTTTACTGGCAACATCAAAAATTATAGTAACATCTGTTTACATCAATATACACTCTTGATTTTCATTTTTATCAAACTAAAAATCTATGAAAAATGTAAATTAAACATATACAATTCTATGGAGAAGATTATATATTTTCAGGATGTCAAGATTTTATGCTTCTGTATTCTCATACCAATATAAATAGTTTTCTAGGATTAAATCCTTATTAGAACTTGGGACAGAAGTGCAAAAGGCCCCCTTTTATTTCAATAAATTCTAACAAAAAAGCTATTATAGGTTAATGGAAAAAACTTGTTTAGCATTAGAAGGATTGTCAGTTAGTAATTATATATATATATATATATATATATATATAATTACTAACTGACAATTCCGATATAGACTATATATACATATATATATATATATATATATTGTGCCCTTTTGTATGGGTCTCCATAAATTGTTGTATCAATCTATTAAAAAAAATTTAAATTTAAGATATATTTAGCTACATGATGTTAATTTTATTTATGACAATCTTTTAAAAAGTGTAATTAAAGTAATCTATGAATATTTGATATGTGAAAATTGTGCTGATGTTTGAGAGAGACGTTTCAATGGGGATGATAATAGTATATGGTTGGGAAAACTGGCCATAATTAATACTGCATTAATAAATTTAATAAATGAATGTTTAAAGCTAAAGGTTTTAAAAAGACAAGTTAAAATTAAATGCATATATTTATTGTTGATAAAGATTAATATTTAATAAGTAAATATAAATATTTTAATTATTAGTAGTACATAATAGAAGATTAATATTTGATTTTAATAATATCGAAGTATTATTTTAAAAGTTGTTAGAAGATATTATTTATTTTAAAAATATTTATTTTTAAAAATGAAATTGTTAGTTTATTTTTAGATTATTACAAGCGTTTGTAGCTGTGTTGTAAAACAGATGTTAGTTAGACGCATACACACATGCTTGTGAGTTTTTTAGTAAAGTTGCAAAACTATTTTAAAATTTCTGTTATAAAATTTATAAATATTATAGTGGCTATCATGAGATAAAAATAAAAATAATTAATGTGAAATATTAAATCTGATTTTTAAAATACTGCTTTAAAAAAAAAACATAACGAATAAAAATAGACTTAGTTTGTTTATAAAATAATTTTATAAAAGTTAAAAGTGAAATTAAGTAAGAAAGTATATTTTAAAAAAATGTTTAATGGATTTAAATAAACGATAAAGATTAATTTAAGAATTTAATAATGTGATAAATAATAAATATTAAATAAGTCATTATTTATTTTAAATTCTGTCTTGTTGGTAAAATATGTAAATAAGCTAGCAAGTTGATTGTTTAATTTACCAATCAAGTGGGGAGTTTATTCGGGTATAAAACCAAGGTTCAATTGTTCGGAGGGGGATTGTGATTGTAATTTTTAAAGTAAAGTGTGCTATTAAAGATAGCTAAGAAAAATTATAGACGCTCTCATAATCGTTTTAAAATTATAAGAGAGTAGTTTTTTTTAAATAATTTATAAAAGTTTACCGACAAATATGCAGTGCTAATTTTAATTATAATTTCCTATTGATCGTCTCGATCGAAGCTCAATTTGCTATCAAATAGTCATGAAAACATCGAATAAGGATAAAATGTATTGGAGACTTTATACTAAAAATTTAACAAACGCTGGATTAACTAGGAGAGTTACTAGATGCATAAAAGTAATATGTTGGACCTTATATAAATTTAAAAGCTGATGGTAATTAATTTTTATAAAACAGATATTTAAAAGAATGAGAAATACTTCTTTATGAAGAAAGTATTTGTAAATTATAAATTTAAGTATATATCTTGGTAAAGATATGATATTTAACAGTAATTGTATAAATATTTGCCTTGTTAAGTCTTTATAGTTTAAAAGACTAAATTCTGACAATTTTAAAAGGCAAATAAATTGGAAATTTAATGGGTAAAGAAATATAAAAAAATTATTATATTAGTAAAGTCTGAACGCTGGTCGTCCAGAAGAATCTAAAATTAATCTTACCTAGATATTTATTAAGGAATGCGCAAATAAAATATACGTGGATATCCAAGTCAATTTAAAATAATTAAATAAGAACTTTATAAACTATTGACTAATACTAAAAATAATAACTTTTGAAATAATAATATTTTTTCCTTAAAAAGAAATAAATCCGGATCTCATATAAACTATTTTAATTATTATTTTATTCTTATGGTGGAACTGACTTTGACTTTTAATTTTATTTTTAAAAAAAAAGAACGTTTTCATTTGTTTCATAAAAACTTTTAAAAACACATGATGTACCGGAAAAGGAAGTAATGTTTGGTGAAAATTTGTGCCTAGGAAAAAGAACAATTATGGGTGAAAAGAAGACACCGTTGGATTTTATGTAATATGTTTTTTATTTATTAACTAACATAAATATTTAATTAATTATTGATTTATTAAAGATAGGAAAGGTACATTTACATTTTTTAAAAAAATAGCTAAATATTAATATAACATTTCATTGCATAAAGTTTATTTTTATAATTATACAACACGTAATATTTTAAAGAATAATTGTTGAGTGTAAATGTGAAATTATTTTGTAAAACTGTAATCCTGGAAGACATCGTGTGATGGACTGTACATTAAAGTATCATTTATGGTAAAAATTATAATAATAGTAATAATTTGATGTATTTTGCTATATTTTTTTTTTAGATCAACCAAATGTTATTTGATTGTTGAATGGATGAATAAATATTTAAAGAATATACATGCATAATATTAATAATAGCAGTTTTATTTTAATATGCATACTTTAAATTGATGATGTAAATTTAGTACAACATAATATGAGAACCTAGAAATAATTATATGATTCTTTCGTGAATAAATTTTAATGTTTCTGTTACAATATTAGGAATTAGATTTATTATATTATTGTAAGTTATTTATTTTTCTTTTCAAGTTAGTAAGAGGTATAAAAATCTATATTTTATTTTATTTTATTAGATAAGTTAAGTTAATTTTACATAGAAATTTATATTTTGATTGAAGGTTTATCGTATATAGATGATGAGGTATAAGAGAGTTTGGATAGTTATTATTTTTTTTAAAAAATTGGTCATCTATTTTTTTTGAAGTTAAATAAGGTTAAAATGACTTTTGTAGATAGAAGTTTATTAGGAAGGAATAGGAATAACAAGTAAAGAAAAGTAATGTTTAAAATAGAAAAGAATCATAGAATTTTATTTGATATAATACTTTATAAAAATTTGAAATTGTTGAATAATTTTAAATATTATTTTAAAAGAACATATACGTATTGCATATTTTGATAAGACATGTAGTATGACATTATATCGGAATGAAATAAATAGTTATAATATAATAATTGTTATTATATTACAAAGTTATATCAGTTTATACATTAATTAATATTTGAGTAATACTGATAGTAAATGTAATACATACTAATACATTATAATATAAATAGCAGTAAGACTTAAGTGAAGTAACATTTTAATTATTAAAGTCTGTTTATTTACATATATGCTACATGAATGATATTTCACATAAAACTTTTTCTTGTATTAACTGAGGACAAATGATGTTTATTAAAATTTAAAGTCATAAACTTAATTAAATGTTATTGATATAACATTTTAAGAAATGTATAAATTATCTATTTATGATTATGGAAATAGTAACAGTGTAAAATCTTGTATTATTATTTTTCTTATTTTTGTTTTATTTTCTTTGGTTTCCACTTTTAATGTAAATAGTGTAAATAAGTTATTTGTTAAAGTTGATGTAAATAAATTTGTTAAGTTGTTTTAAAAATGTGTCGAATTCATTATTTTACACCACAGCATTTGACAACAGATAATTTGAATGTACATAATATTTGCACAATATGAATTTATTATTTTATTACTTGAGAAAGAAACACAATATTTTCTTAATATAACTTATAGAAATTGATTGACATTAACATATAATATTACAATGGTCACAAAGTAATTATAATGCACAATATAAGAGTATAATATTATTTATTGCCACAAATTGTTAAATTATAAGATTTTGGTTTATTTTAAAATTAAGATACTATATGGAAATGAAAGACATGTATATGATTTACTTATTTTCTTAATGATTAATAATGTAATTTCCGATTTTTTCTTCACTATTGATAACTATGTAATATTAAATACGCTTAACGTTTATAGTGAAATTAAAGTTCAACGATTATATTAATATAATCGTTGAACTTTAATTTCACTATATACGTTAAGCGTATTTAATATTAATGATTAATAGTATAATAAAATAGATAAGATTAAGCTATACACTAAAGATTATTATTGTTAGTTATTGTTATTAGAATAAGTTAGGTGTATTTAGGTTTGATATTAAATCCCTTATCATTCCTATCTACACGAATTATTATTACTTTAAGATAATTAGAAGAACCTGAGATCGTTTAATTATATTTCCTTAACAAAAGATTGAGATTTATTTATCTATTATTATTAAAGATAGTTCATTTATAAAAGTCATAAGAGTGCTGTAGAGTTAGTAATGAGATAATAAAGAAGTAATAGTATTCTTATGCCATTGAGACAGTGTCTTGGAAAGACATTGGCTCAATGTAAATTCAATTACCAATTGTAACTTCACTTCACAGTCTCATGATTTTAGTAAATACTTATTTAATTAGTACATAATATTGAACTATATTAATTTTTTGATAAGTTTATAATAAATTTGATAAGATATAGTATTATAAAATATATTAAAGATAGCTATACATATTTTAACCGAGCATAATGATTTAATTGAGCTAGTCATATTTTAAATTATATCATATATCGAGAAGTGAGGGTACAATATATATAATCAAAGATTTTTATAAACTACAGATATAAATGTAATATTATTCAGATATATTCATGTATAATTTATTGAAAATAAATATATAAACCAATATTTTGAGCAGGCCACTGGTCATCAATTTGGTATCAAATATTATGAAATAATTGTAGAGGTGCTGTCAAAACTGATGTATAGCAGTAATGAATATTCTATTAATAGAAAAAAGAAATAATTCTGAGAAATTATTTATATTAAATGAGGTAAAATCTAAATAAAAGATAATTTGCATGTATCATCATGTTCGTTGATAAAATCTAGCCTTTTAAAGATCTCAATGGCTTCTCTGATCTGAGACTGTTAAAGAGTGTCACATCCAGATAGTAGACTCATATTAGAAAAATCACTACTATGACCTGTATCTATAGCATGGAAAGATAGTGCCAGTGATGATGAGTATTTTTAAATATATTAATACATTCATATCTTCTAACATTGATATGATGATTATTTATACTATATAGGAAGCTTTATAAATGGTACATGGAATTTCACAGACTCCATGTGCTTCAAAAAGATTGAATTTTTAGATTTGGTTATAATACTATTAATTTTTTGATGAGAGGTATTTATTGTCTTATATTATTATGTGATAGAATATGACCAATAGTGTCTGTTATTCTTTTTATATAAAGAATGCAGTCTTTTTCGGGGATTAAAAGATTACAAGAACTTGGGATAGAGGTGAAAGAGATTTTGCTTCAATAAACCACAGCAAAAGAGCTATTATAAGTTAATGATAGATCAGAGAAGCCATTGAGATATTTAAAAGACCAGATTGCATCAACAAATGTGATGATACATGCAATTATTATTTCTATTTTATATTAAAAAATATTCATTATTATTATACATGAGTGATTTCAGTGCTTCTACAATTATTTTATAATATTTGTTACCCAGTTGATGACCAGTGTCACTTAATCAAAACATTGGTTTATATATCTATTTCAATAAATTATACACATGGATGTACCTAAATAATATTTAATTTACATTATATATATATATAGGTTTTCTTTCTGACCATGTAATGCATCCACCTAAATAATATTTAATTTACATTATATATATATATAGGTTTTCTTTCTGACCATGTAATGCATCCACCTCCTGGTGCTTGCAAAAATACTCAAATGTATTGTTACTGGAACTGATAATAGTTTGCTTTCTGCTCTCCGACAATTTTTCTACTTATTTTTAAAAAGTTTATGATGGAAAATTATGTTTACAACATTTCCAATGGTATTTAACTCAATTTTTACATTAAAAATATATAAAACAAACAGTTTGAAAATGTGTCTCATTTTTGACTGAAAATGAGAAAAGTCAGTGCATAGCACTGAAATGGGGGGGGCCCTCCGATGGTTTCCCTTGTCAAGAGGACAGGTCAATACATGCTCAATTATAAAATTGAGGGTGTAGCACTGTAATTGGCAGAGGGATGGCCTCCAATGGTTTTGCCAGGCTGAAAGCATGGCCAACACATGCTCTAGTCTCAAAAAATCTATATTATGATTTCAAAAATGACCGACAATGCCAAACATTGTATTACTCTTGTAGCTGTTCTTCCACACATGTACCTTTTCATGTGACTTATGTAAAATGCTTTAATGATATACACTTTTGCAATTATTTTCACTATCAAAGATGTTAAGGAAAACATGATGGGCATACAATTATTAATATGTAATAGGACATCAGGGAATGTGCAAGATACTTAATTCCAATGCACATAAAAACACTTATGGCCTATTGAATTACATACACCCTCAAATCCTATGGCAACAATATATGAGGTATATGCTATTTCCATAGTGACAATGCTTAATAATGGCTAATATGAACAGAACTGTTCTAGAGGCTGTAAGTTGGGCCACGTAAATGGCATATTTCTGTGCTTTTGCAAGCAGCACTGCTATCAGGTGGATGCATTACACAGTCAGATAGAGTACCTATATATATCAGGTAGCAAGGTAGGTTCAGAGTATATATTAATTTAAATAAAAATATATGAATTAGAAGATAAATTTTTCAAATAAATATATCAATATTCACTCATATGGTCAAAGAAATTAATAAAGAAATGGGTAAAAAAACTGGTTATAAGGAATTTAACAATGAGAAATTCTAAAGACTCATTTATTTCAATAAAACAAACAAGTTTAAAAATGTTAAAATAAAACAATGCAATGTACATTTGTGAAGACAATTTAAATTTTAAAAAAAATCAATGATTAGGCCCAGGGTAGCTAGCTAGCTTTTGCAGATATACAAAGCTTGATTTTGAAAAGAGTGGTTTATTAATTCAAAATTGCAAACATGTATTATTAAAGACTTTGTATTAGGTAAGATAATAATATCCTTTCATTCTAATTATCAAGAAATATTGATGCCCCAAATGTGTCACAAATCAAGGACCTCACACAAACAAGTAATTATAATGAGCTTCTTTGTAAAAAAAATAATATTACTTTAAAATATACAAAAGTTTGATTAAACAAATAAAGCTTTAAATTGAAAAAAAGAGTTAATGAATAAACATTATACTAAGATTGTTACTAAAAAAATTACTATTCTGCATATAAATATAAGATATAAAAATATTATATTTTTTTAAAAATACATATAATTTTTTTTATTGACAATCCACCATTTTGCTTTTTTACATAGCAAAAAGAATATTTTCTGATTCACAATTCATTAAAGTAAATCATGAAGTAAAAAAAAAAAATCGCAATGAATACATTTTAAAATATAAAAAATAGCCCACATATATTTTTTAATTTATTATAATGTAATTGATTTTCTATAATGAACATTTTTTATTTTTGTAATAAAACTTTTTTTCAATACTGTTAATTTTTTTTAACATAAAACTTTGTGGAATTTATTTGTTTTATATAAATGTAAAGAAATTAAATAAAAATTTGATAAAAAATATAATATACAGCTGCTTGATGAACTTTTAATAATATAAATTTTTTTTTTTCTTTGCCAATACTTGCTTACTATGGTCCATGAATATATCTTTTTATGACTACAGTTATAAATCTCATGTCTATATCAAAATCATACACCTGGGGATCATCATCACATCATCTGTCTTATAACTCCTTTATTTGTCTATTTGTAAAATAGGTAATTTCATATGTTCTCATTTATTTATTTGCCATGTTACTACATCACTACCTTAGTTAGACCAATCCTAAACAAAACATTGCACGACCTATACCACAGCTTGAATTATCTCCATATGGAGGGAATTTTTTATTGAATATGTTATAGAGAATGCAGAACTATTAAACCATTATAATATCAAATCTTTAGTTGGTCGCTCATTCAGAATAGATGGTTCATTTTGCTAATTGCCAAGACTTGAACCAAATTCCAAATATATATCATAGTAAAATTTTTGTTTAACTTATTACTTGCTACAATTTCTACCCAAAAATTCCTTATTAACTGATTTGAATTAAATCAGAATCTCACATGTATCTTATGTAACAATCATCCAGAAGATACGAGACATATATTTTAATTCTGTCCATACTTCTCATCTTTATGGCACTTGGTATTTCACAAACTTACAATTAATCTTAAGAAATTACATGAAAAAAATATTAAAATCTTTCATTCTTAATATGTCATTGTAATTATTCATAATCTCAGAACCATGTGGCTTTCTTGCTGCTCTAATATTTTTGACATGAAAAATACATTTTTGAAAACATAATTTAAAATGGTATAAGAAATATTTATATGCTCTCAGATTTATACCTGGAAGAACTATGAGAAAAATTTGGAAGAATAATATTTTTCTAAATTGGATATTACTTTATATTTAATTCATTGTGTTATCAGTAACCAAAGAAAAGTTTATCCTTAGTTGTATTTTTATATAAAGCATATAAATTAAACATTCACCTATATAAAACTGAAGCATTTTTCATCTTCCCTCAAACATTAGTTGTAATGTTTTAGTGATAAATTATGTATCATGTGCCATATAAATTAATCTTTTCCTCCTATCTATAGGTTAATACTTGTATATAATTTGTCATTAGTAAAGTTTATTTTACGAAAAAAAGTTATCTTAATCCCAAATAAAGAAGCAGACAAAACATTTTAACTAACAAAATAAAAGTAGATAAAATTAATAAGATTCTCTTAATTAGTGATTATAGTTAGAAATATTTAAAAAAAGTAGAAAATATTAAAATTCTGAATACAAAAGAAAGAACAATATTTTGTTTAAATGGTGATATATAAAAGACGTTTTACGGGTTCATCCGTGTTAAAAAATTTTAATTATATATATATATATATTAAACTTTAAAATAAAAAAATAAAAATTAATTTAGAGTCGAATCTGAAACTAAAAAAATTGTAAAACTGAGCATATATTAAATGTTCCACAGTTATGAAATTTTTAAAATATTAACTTGGAGAGTATCAAAGCAAACAAATTATACATTCAAGTAATGAAAATAAAATATATATATATATAAATAATAAATATAAGTTGTCAAAGTTGAATAAAATACAGTAAGTTTCTAAAAATGGAAACAAAATTTTTGTATTCATAAAAAGTTACTTTTTAAAAAAAATCATTTTAGGGTTTAAAATAAATTCAGTAATAAGATGTTGATAAATAGATAATTAGTAATAATTATTCGATTAAAGTAAAGCATGAATGTAAGAACAAATAAAAACAAACAACAGTATGAAAGAAACTGGGGCTGAAAGTTATGGTAAGATATATTCTCATTAATCAATTTAATTCAAATTGTATTAAGCATATAATGACAGACTGTAATAATACAATTATAATACAGCTTGACAAACCAAGAATTAGTTTACAATTAATCTAAGAAATTATGAAAGTTCAAATGAAATATATCAATATCCAAAAATATCTTATTATACAACATGGGGATTTTAATCATGGCAGAATTTCTGTAATAATTATAATTATATTTTTTAATATAAAATAAATAATTACTCCTAATTATATTAGGAATTCTTTCAGTTACATCATATTTACATAAACCAATTTTTTTAAAAAAACATTATATCATTCAACATTTTTATTTTTGAAAACTATACAGATTATGATAAATCTGCATCCTTAAAGTACCTTTCTATTATATTCTGAAATCATTCCTTATAACAGTTAGTGTTAGAATTTCAAACAATAGTACAATAATTAATTATAAGAACAAGTTTTACATAAAATAAATAAATAAATGAATGCTAATGTAAAACTTTTTGTCCTTGCTATAATCTCAATAATTCTATTACATTTTAAAAAAATTTCATTAATGTGGGTCAAAAAAAGATTATTACTATTAAACCAGAAACATAAATCTTTTATTCTTTCTAGGAACAACAATATTATTAACAGATTAGTGGAAAAAATGGGTAATGTGTTATTAAAAAATAAGATCAATAAATGTTTTTTTCAATATTAATAATGATCTGTTTTTTACACCAAATTGCAAAGCTATTTGTAGATGAAAAGTAAGTAAAACATTAGATTAGAGTCAAAGTGCATGCCAAGAGCAAGTTATTAAAAAAAAGTAATTCTGACAATACATGGAAAGCTTTTGAATTATAAAAGCTATAATTTAGTGATAGTTATTTGCCTTAAAAAGATTGTAGGTTTTCACTACTAACTTGAATATAGATATAATGAGAAAATTTTAGAGGGTGGAAACTATCAAAGCCATTTGCTAAAAACACCAGAATCACCAGAAATGCACCAACTTTATATAACTTTTCCAGTTATAAAGTAATGGTCATTGGAAATCTATGAATGGCCAAGATTTTAATATTTTCTGCTCATAATGAAATGCTTTCTGATTGCCCACATTTATAAAGTTCACCTATAAAGCATATTACCAGAACTAAGAAAACAAAATTTAACATGAAAAAGTCAATGATCATCAATATATTTTTTAAAATTTTATTTTAAAAGAACTGAAGACAAACAGTATAAGGCAAATGGAGATTTTCAGATTGTGACTACGTGTTAAAAAGAATGTCTGTATTTCAGAAATAAAGGAATTATGAATAGATAGGAAATTAATATCTGCCTTAATTAAAGATTAATTTTTAAAATAATTAGCCCACATGCTTTTTCCAATATATATATATAAGTATTGCATTAAGTAATGTTTTAGATGACTATTTATTAGTCTGCATTATAGTGACATGTTTATTTCATGTTTAAAGAGGTTTATTTAAACTTCATTCTTGGATTTCCATTCTTGCTATTAAAAGGTGTGAAGGTTGCCTTGACAGCAGTTAGAAATATTGGTTGCTATATTTACTGTGAATGTTTAGGTGGTTACTGGTTGGAAACTAATTACATCATTATCCCAGATTAACTTTAGGCACTATTTCACTTATATATATATATATATATATATATATATATATATATATATATATATATATATATATATAAGTATATGTGTGTGTGTGTGTGTGTGTGTGTGTACACCCCATCATTAAATTGGGAATAAATTTTAAGATGTATAATTTTAAATATTATAAAGGCAAAAATATTTACTTTTTAAACTATGAAAAATCAGTCATTTGAGTTATCTTAGAATTTGCACTCAGTCTTAGTTAATTTAAAGTAATATAAATGCTAGAAATCTTGGATGAAATACTTATTTCCAAAGGTATATAATAGAGAATATAATAAAATATAAATTAATAATATTTGATAATAAGTAATCACATGACAATGTTTAAAATTATAGTAAAGTTTAAATCTAATCTTCTAAATAAAAATATGTTACATAGATAGATAATCATGTCTGTGTGCATCTAATATTATAAAGTAATGATTATTTCTGGTGAAATCTTAATTTATGTTCCAAAATAAATAATTAATATATATATATGTGTGTGTGTGTATTATGAATTTTATGATTAAAAGTTTATAAAAATAATCTCAGATTTAGTCTGTATAAAAATCAAATCAAAATGATTTAAATTGTAGTTTTATTAAGTTCATAAAAGGTATTGCTTTTTTATTACTAGTAAATACTTTAAACAGATATTTGTTTATAAAAATAGATAAATTACAGGCAACCCATTAAATATTCAAAATCAAAAAAGTGGAAAAATTAACCAATGAGGAAACACAATTGGGAATAAATTAACAGTCAATAGATGTTGTTTTTAAGAGAGAATAAAATTGGAGAGAAAATTAAAATATCAAAAAAATATTATAAATCAGTGAAAAAAGTAAGTTGATTTTTGTCTCTAAAAGTTTGTTTAAATTCTTTGAAAATGTATTTTTTTTTTTTTAAAAAAAAGTAATTGATTATGATCTACTTAAGAATTTAAAACTATATAACATTTTTGTTAAAATGCAGAAGTAAAAGAAAGTTAAGTCTCTACTGATAAACTCAATAATTTAATAGTTTTCAGAAAATATCTTGGAGTCATTATATGGAAAAAAATATTAGAAGAATGAAAGGAAACAGTTGTACATTTATGCTAAAGTGTTGTAAAGTAATATATAAACTCAAGGAAAACACCACTAGTACTATGTTAATATATAATTTAATTAATAAAACAAGATAAGATATTTATGTGTTATGGCTATCATAGTAGTGGTGTGAGATTAAATTGGAATCAATGAATGAATTAAAAAGAAAATGATACCTGACAGAGTTAAGTATACATTTTTAAAGATAATTACAACTAAATTAGTTATGAATAATAATGGAAATATTTGCATATAGAAAAGTGTATCTAGTATTAAAAGAGAACATATAAGTGTACCTGAATAAAAATTTCCATAGAATAAAATATACAAACAGATCATTATTAGTTTTAGTATAACTTTCATGTATAATAAAATTTTATGGTGAGTTATAGTAAATGAAGGGTTAAAAGTTAGAAGGATGTCTGGAAGTAATACAAGGCAAATGTAAAGGCAAAATTTTAAATGAAGATTATATTTATTTTTGTAATAAAATCATAGCAATCTTCTCAGAAAATAAAAGAATTATTTATCAAAATTGTAAATGAAAAATAAGATAGGTGTAAAAAATTAAATAATTACTGAAGACAATTAATAAAGAATAAATATGTATGGGAGAATAAAGAGTTGAATAAATTAATAGAATAAACATTAGTTTATTTGAGAACATAAAATGTATATTGAAGATAATGTCTGTCTATAGTCAAAGAGAGTGTGTAAAATGTTCTACCTTAAATGATAACATTGACAAGGGGTACATACAAAATAATGAAAATACTAAAGCATAATAGTGGACCAGTGAATATGGATATCATAATAAACATGAGAAGTATATGAATAAGATACAGTATGCAAGTTAAAGATAATCTTTGGTTGTCAAAAAAAAAACCCAAGAATTGGTCAGTGATCTGTTTGCATTGGAATTGTATAATTTTGTGATATTCTTATGAGAACAAAAGGAGCATAAGTGGGAGGGATGTCAATGTATTACTAGTCTGAAGCATTTTGAATGATTGGAACACTATTTAAAAATTTTTTTTTTAAGTTGAACTTATATTTTTTAAAATAAAAAAAAAAAACTTGTAACATAATATTTGTATATAGTTTAGTTTTTTACTTTAAAATAGTCATATCAATATGGAGGGATAAGTCAATAGATAAAGAAATTAATAATTAATTTGATTTATTTATCTATATAATTAATTGGTTAAAGTTTTAATTTTATTAAATATTGTTAGATAATTAAAATAAATGGATATCAACAATGAGCTAGTGAAATATACACATAATGGTAGATATATATTTGTACTATAGGAAGATGGGATATGTTTGTGTTCTAATATAATATTGACAATGATAAATGGTGATATTTAAAGTTTGATCTTATGTTTAACTATTAATGCTTTAATATAATTGTAATAGAGACATAACTAATTCTAGTTGTATTTTTATATTGGATTATTTTCATCATCTAATATGCATATTGAATGTCTTTAGAAAAAAAATTAACTTTATTTAAATATTTCAAATACATTCAAGTGTATTTTTGAATGTCTTTAGAAATATTTAAATAAAGTTAAATTTTTACTAACAGTTAAATGTATTTGAAATATTTAAATAAAGTTAAATTTTTCTAAAGACATTCAATACGCATATTAGATGATGGAAATAGTCCAATATAAAAATACAACTAGAACACCATCATCACAAACCTTCATAAAAACAGTAACTATTTTTAGTTTATAATTCTTTATAGGCTATTATTTATAAAAAAATGTATGAAACATGTACAAATTGGAAATAGGAAGTTAATATCTGAGTTGTTTAGATAAAATGATAAGGATTTCTTATTTTAGGATGCACAAAAGAGTGTTGCACTAACATTGAGCTTAGTATCATAAATTATAAATGGAAATTAGTTCTGGAGGAGATAGTTTGTCATATGTGAAAATGTATAGTATAAAAGTTTCATTTTTGGTATTTTGTTATAGAGTTTGATAATAAAGTCATAAAAAAATTGAGTGTGATCTCAGAAAATAAATTAATGATTTCATAAGTATTGTATTAATATCTTCTTAGTGCAAGGTAAAATGAAACATTAAATGATGAATATCATAAAATCTAAACACAGATAAATATGTAATATTTCATAATATTACAATGAGATCATTTTAGTTAAGAAATAAAATAATAATTCATATTTTAAATCTTATATTTTGCAGCATAATCTATAAGAAGTAATGAGTGTAAATCAAATCCATAAAAAGGGAATGATTATTTAATAAATACATATGATTTTGTTCTATAAGAAATAAAATTAAATATAACAACAACACCATCATATTGTATGAGAAGGGAGTTTTTTAATTTTAAATATCTAATTGTAATTAAGAGGATCAGAAATGTTCAAATCTTTATATATGTTACTGTATTATATTGTTATATAATGTTATTAATATTGTTATTTATTAAGTTACTTAGTAATTTAAAATATTTGTTAAAAGATCTTGTAAATAATATTCTTAAAATTAATGTTTAAAAGTTAAACTAAGTATTTAAAGTTGCATTTCCTTTATTTGCATCATCATCACTACACCATCTTTAAAGAGTCTTAATTGTAATACACTCATTAACAAAAGCATACAGTTTGAGATTTGGATGAGAAATTAATTCACTACAAGAAATTGTATAAAAATTATTTGGGAAACATTTCTTAAATGGGATCTTAAATTAATGTAAACTGTCTTGATCACATAAGTCATTGATAAAATATATTGCAATTTTATTAAAGTAAATTTATTCTTAGGAAATCAGAGTATAAATTAGTTATTATTTGGATTTATAAATTATGATTACGAGTTGAATAATAATTAGTTATTATTAAATATTAGAGAATATAAATATAAAGTAGGAGTATAATTTTAATTATAAATTAAGGTTATGGGTCTTTTATTAATTAAGACATTACCTATAGAATTAAGTAAATCCCTCTTGATCTCTTATAGATGGAATAAATAGTTAATTAAAAATCAATGATAATCCTAAGATCTCCTTAGTATAATAATATTATTATGGCTAATCTTAAGTATATTTCTATAAAAGTAATAATAATAAAAGATCAATATACAATAAAATGATAATATAACGTATTAATTAGGTTAACATAAGTTTAATAATTATAGATGTTTTATTATATTTATTTAAGTATTATTGTTAGTCATGGGAATATTTAGATACTTAATAAGGAGGAGTGTCTTATTGTTCTTATGCCATTGAACAAATACTTCGGTATTTGTTTAATGTTAAAGAGTATGTAATCTTCTCAATAGGGTAAGTGGGTCTCGTAATTTCCTAATATTAATTAAACATAATTTAGAAATAATTAAGAGTATCAAATTGTATCTAGAGAAGGTAATACTATAGCCTCATTTAGAGATTTATCATAGTTTCTAGTGGTCAGCATCCTATTGGCAGGATTATATATATATATATATATATATATATATATATATAAATCCTATTGGCAGGATTATATATATATATTCTTTCTCCTGAACTGAATATAATCAATTTAATAGACAACTACATAAATGAATTAAAAATTTATTTCCATCAAATCGACTTTCGTTCAAAATTGATGGAAATGAATTTTTAATTTAATTATGTAGTTGTCTATTAAATTGATTATATTCAGTTCAGAAGAAATTATATAAGAAAGGCAATGTAATGGTTTTAAAAGAAATACCATCAAGTGATATACATATACATTTAAGAGTCTGTGTTTTGTAGTAATTGTAGTTAGGAGCTAAAAAAACTGAATTTGAAAGCTCGTTAATGTTAATGTTAAAACAATTTAATATGAATGTTTATCCAATAAAAATGATGGAAATGTAAATGCTAAAATAGAATCACTAAATCAAGGCATGTTAATTTCCTAAAACAGAATGTTACAACAAGCTCCATTGGATGAAATAGCTACCATATGTATGAGACTTTTCAGAGCATTTCAACTCTGAATAAAGTATCAAATATCTTTATTACATTTTCTAAGCTAATTTGTGATCAGTTTTTACTCCAATTTGGCATTTTTACTATTTTTTAAATACTTTTTGTTTGCTATAAATCTCAGAAGTACTTTTAAAAATTAATCAGTATTGAAGTAAACAAAAAAAGGACCATTGTTAAAAGTATAAGCTGCAAAATGGTTTTATTTGGCAAAAAAAATGATTTTCAATTTGCACAGTTTATAATGTAACATTATGAGAAGTTAACTTTAAAGAGACAATTATTTGTGAAAATATTAAGGAATTATTTGAATACATTTTTTGATATTTCATTTAGTATAAATGACTTTTCTAAAAAGGATTTTTTTTCCAACAACATATAGTTCACTGAATTTAAACAAAAACCTAACATTATAAGGCATTATAAAATTTCAAGCATATATGGACTTTCATTAAACATTATCTTATAAGAAATTAGAGGTCCTGAAATCAACAATCTGTGAATTATTATTGGGATATATAAGTATACATTTTAATTTTGTGCTTTTAAAATTGAATTTTATTTTGTAATTGTACAGTATGAATAGCACTTCATTTTATATTATTTTATATTCACATACTTGATTTCTCATATATAAATGTTTGTTTTGGATGGTAACTTTAATATAACAATGGTCTTGGAACATATTAATAGTTCAATGTAAACTACACTGAAGAAAAGAAAAGACAAACGATATTCTGGAACCTAATTAATTTATTGTGAAGATTTAAATGAGATATTTCCTTTTGAATTTTTTTATAAATGCTATAAATTATTCATTTATTTATATATGATGTATATTGAATATAAGACTTAATTCTAGCTTTTATAAATGTATATATGAATATATTGTAACAGTAAAACTTATTGCAAGTAGAATTATTTTATTCTTTGTATCACAAAGCTGCATTGTTACGAAATTATTAAAGACAACTTAATAAAATAATATAATAAATTGATTTGTAAATCTTATAGTTCTCCATATGTGTGTGCACTAAATGTATTAGATGTATATACATATAGCATGTAATTATATTGATATTTTTTTTAAAAAAAAGTGATTTATATTTTTAATACATCCATGAAACATTAAATGCATTATATATAATTAAAAATAGTAAAATTATAACCCAGGAAGTGAAAGAGAGGAAGAAGAAAATAATTAATTTATTTAAGTTTTATATATGTAAATAAAATGCATAGTTTTTTTGTCAAGAAAAAAATTTACCACATATTATGATCTTTCAGATTTGCCTTATAGAAGAGCCTTAAAGAAACAAGTTGCATTTTTCTTATAGTAAATTTGAGGGTAAATCCAAATATTTTATTAAAAATTATAAAGCATTAAAACTAAACAGGCAATGTCATATTCCATGTGTTTTCTACCCTCATCTCTGGATAAGACTGCATAATTTCACGTATTTTGTTTCTATTTTTATTCTCTGATTTTAAGAAAAAAAATCTAAAATTTATTTTCATCAGTTTATTGTTTTAATTTTAGTCACAATTAGTTATTCTTAATTATTATAGCTAATGTTAAATATTTTCTTATAGGTAATAAGTAAAAATAGGCTTTCTGTAACTGCAAAATTAATGTGTGAGATATGTCATGAATATATATATATATATATATATATATATATTCATGACATATCTAACTGGTGAATAATATATATATATATATATATATATATATATTATTCACCAGTTAATTTGTTTCATCAGTGCTTAATACTTTTGTTCATGAAATAAATATTATCACGTATAATCTATATATGACTGTCTGAAATTTTTTTGTGCTTCTTTGCATATAGATAAAAGAATATATAATAAAACATAGTACAGTAGTTTCTCAGTAGGCTGACTAGTACTGGAATTCCTTGAAACACTAATTCATTATAATCATGTCAATGATAAAAATCAATCAACTGGATTATTGGCCTTTTTAGGATAATGTTTGATAACCTTCAGGCATTCATGCATATAAATCACAAATCACAAAAAGCTGACTTTTACTTTCATGTAAGTATAACTCAACTTATGTGAAACTAGTAGCAAATGGCTTTTATCCTCTCCATATTTACATTTTTTTATAACTTAATAATGTAATCTGAAATCAATCTATTTAAATCTATTTGAAGTCTACTAAAAATTGAAAGCAAATTAATAAACCATATTTATATACTAAAAAATAAACAGAAAATTATGTTGTGTGTTTAGATTTACATTAATTAAAATCAATTAGTTCAACATTTTATATCTCTAACTCAAATGGATTATAGAATTAATTACAATCAAAGTACATTATAAAGAAAAAGTGATCTGTTTTCAGAAACATTTCATATTTATTAAAACTAATCAGCATTAATTAAGAAAAAGTTTTTTTTTTACTTAATACAAGTAAAAATAGATAATAGAATTTTATAATTAATATCTATTACAAAATAAAAACAAGCTTGTTTTAGATTTTTTATTTCAAAATCACAATTAAATAAAACATTAAATAAACCTTTTTTATGTTTGATTTAAAATAATTTTAATAGTTTTAAATATCAAATTTATTATTTAACCATTAGTCTATTACTTCAGAATATATATTTTAAATAAAATATGTGCAATAAATCTTGTTTGTGTTTATTTATACTTTACCTTTCAAACTTTATACATATAAACACACACAATACTATGTTGTGTGCCATGAGACATTTCTGTTTACTATTACATATCTTAGGGAAAAAAGACAATTGAAACATATCTTCTAACATTTTATATGATACAAACAAATGATTAAAACAAAATCCATAATCAAACCATTTATTCCATTATTTCTAGAGAATTCACTGGCATCTGACAGCTAACCAAATGAATACCTTAGAATCCTGAGATTCAGCCTCTATAGTTTGACTAACTTCAGGCAGGCAATCATTCTAGTACATACATATGGACTATGAATCTCAGAAAAGCTTTTTTTATTTCCATATGAGTACATAATTAATTGATGTAAAACTAGTAGGATCTGCATCATCTCTATATCAGCATTTCCATTATAATTTAATGTAGTTTAACATTAATCTATTTAAACTCTTCTATTTAGGGTATACAAAAGAATCTGAAGACAGGGTAATTAAGAATTTTTCCATTCTGATAAATAAAAAAAAACAGGCAATAATTTAATGATACTGTTCTGTTTTTTGATTCACATTAATTAAAACCAATTAGTTATTTTTTTTAACTAAAATAAATTGTCAAATTAACTACAATGAAAGTACATTATATATAAAAAAAATCTGTTTCCAAAAATATTTTATATTTATCAAAACTAACCAGCTTTAATTAAGAAAAAATATTTTATTTAATCTAAGTAAAAGTAGATAATATAATTTTCTAATTAATATCTATCACAAAATGAATTATTTTAAATATTTTAAAATCAAAATCAGAATTAAAGAACTGTTTGATTTTAAATAATTTATAATACATATAAATATCAAATTAATATTTAAATATTAATCTGTTATTCCAATGTATATATATATTTGAAATAAAATATTTACAATATTTAAATATTAATCTGTTATTCCAATGTATATATATATTTGAAATAAAATATTTACAATAAATTTTGTTTATGGTCAGTTCTACGTTTCATTTCAAACTTTATACAAATATGCACAAACACACTATTTTATGTTGTGAAACGTAAGACATTTTAATACATAGGAGGCAATAAATAGAGATATAAATCTGCTTTTTCTTTTTAATTTTTTTCTAATAGATGATTCATTGTTTTTGAATATATGATCTCTTTTATGAGAAGTTTTATTTCCCTTTCACAAATGAATATAAATTTTACATTATTGCTTAAGAAAGGTACTTTATGAATTCATTTACATTTTGTAAAGATGCCAATTTTATGCTTAAAGAACGTTTTATCAAATGGAATATTATGCGATATTAATAGAAAAAAACTGTTTAAGTTTTCATCTTGTTTAAGTCATAAAAAATGAACTTATTAAATGACTTCAAGTAAGGCATTAATATCACATACATCTTTTGAGAACATTAGATTTACTAGAAAAATAACTGCAGCAAGATAGTTTTAAGTGATACATCTTATAATGTTTATATTTATTGCTTCTATTTTTGGTTTATTTATATTGTTCTATTTACATTTGGATAGCAGCATAAAATTGAAGTAATGTATGTTAATACATCAAATATCATATATCAACTGTATAGGAAATTTCTGTCAGAGTACAAATTTCTTATGGCAGAGCTGAATACAAATTTATAAAAAATATTATAATTTGAAATGCTATAATATTTTTAATGATAAGTTTAAAACACAAATATACATAGAGGAGATCTGTTTTTTATATTCATGTCCTGAATTTCAAATCTTGGGCAGATAAAATTTGTAAGTAACACTCACCAATAAAGATCCGGCCATTTTCAAATCTACACTAATTTGGAAATAGCTTTGGGTACCTTTTGGGCAAGCAGCCAATGTTCGTAGCCATTTATCTATTGGTTGGTAAATTGGTATCTGTCAAAAGACAAATTAGAAGTGTTAACTGCTAAAACATTCTTTATTTTTCAGGTGAAAAGCCTTGATGCATTTTTATATTTTTAGCAGACCTGTACTGGCTATATATAATTATTATTTTTAAAGTAATAATCTTCAAATTCACACACTATAAAAATTCCTTACAAGTCAGACTTTCTAGAAGCCATAGTATATATGTGTACATCAAAGTTTAATTTTTTTTCAGCACACAAACAAACAAAAAATCTTTATGTAAACTGTATCAGAAGGTGAGCAATTTTGAAAGTAATTATAATCATTATTATGGTGAAACATGAAGCTCAAAATTGCTCCCCAATAATGTGACAGTTCTTTTTTTAAAGGCAATAATGACTAGGTTTTAATGTAGACATATAATGTAATTTTACAAGATTAAAAATAGACTTGTTGAATTTTAAATTAAACAATGAAAAGAAAGAAAACAGGAAAAAATAAAATTATAATTTATTAGCAGGAATAATGATGCAATTCCAAAGTTAAATAAAGCGTCCAAATATTTCTTAATAAATGGATTGTTTTGAGTGTATATATACATAGAATAGGAACATTCTGTAAGTAAAATAGAGGAAATAATCAAATGATTTAAACTATTTATTTCATCATTAACCTGTTAACATAATAAATATAGAGGAAATTCTATATTAATATGTAATGTTAAACCATGTTGATGATGACCGTGGACCGCCCTGGATTCCCACCTTTTTATCTACTATATTATTTATAGATCTAAAGTTCATAAATCCAAGTTTGTTCATCAATCACCTAAAAAGTTGTGGATATTATTTTAATTATATTATGCAAATAATGAAATGTTTTAATGCACTATAAATATTTATTGCTCATATATAAATATATTACAAAATAAAAATATTGATCAAAAAAGATAAACATAGATTTTATATAAAACAGTTTGTTTAAACATATTATCAATAAAACATGAATAAATATATAAAAACTATTAGTAATAGAATTCGACATGGATTGCCAATTTTCCCAATGAATCAACTCTCTTCATTACTTATATTTTATGTGGCGAAAGACTGACTTTGAATATTATATATTGTTAATCCTGTCGTATGTATATTCCTTAAATGTATTTAATACCGGTATTACTTTTACTTGGAACATCCTTTTGGAATAACAACAAATAAAATTCCCCCCATTTACCATTGTTACTTTAAAAGAAAAAAAAAATATTATTGTAAACAAAATATTATTAAATAATATTTTAAGTTACCGTGAGGCGGGTGGGAGTGACATATTCATATGATTAAAAAATGTTAATTTATATATTTAAATATAATATTAAAAACAATTTAAATTTTATTCATTTTATTATAACTCACGATTAAAAAAAAATTTTAATTTCATCTACTGTTGATTATTTTTAATAAAGTAAATCAGCATTCACGTTAATATTGCTAAATTGTCAAAAATGTATTGATATGTTGAAGAGGAATAATAATACACTTAATATAATTGCATGCTACAATATAAATATATGTGAATATTATCACTTAATATTTCTTATAATTAATAGATAAGTTATTATTATCTATGATAAGAAAATGTTTATGACATGATCTATTACCATATGAATTATATGCTATTTGAATATTTATTAAAAGAGAAAATAAATATACTCCCCAACAGATTGGTTTTTTCCACTATATGGGATTAATTCATTTTACCTAATAAATACAAAGTAGAATTTTATATTTCTAATTAATACCTATACATTATGATGACTTTATTCTCCACACATAAAAAAATGTTTATCTATAAATAACAATATATGGGTTAGCCATGTTGCACTTGGTGTATTAACCAGTTAAATAAATAAACATCTACCTTATCGAACCTCTGCACAATTGAACATTGGAAAATAACAAAAAAATATAAGCAGTGTTTGCTTAGTACTCATCATGATATCTTAAATCGTTTGCATATGAAATAAATAATGTTTCTAATATTATAAATTACAAATACTATTATCATATACATACATGCGTATATGTGGATTAACATGTAAACTAATATATATATATATTATAAGATGCTAATTTATAAATAATTGCTTAATAAAATATAATAATTTATACCGAATATTATTAATTACAATACATTTATTTTGAATCTCTTATTTAGTTGAATAAAGTTTGTAATCAAAGGATAAACAAAATTAAAATCAAATTTATATCAGGTTGTGTTTCTTAATTTAAGCCGTTTACAATTTTAAAATAAATAAAATGGCTAAAGAAAACAATTCCTTTACAGTTTTAATCAAAATTTTGTTTCAATTATTATGATCTAAAATTGATCAAAAACTAAATTTATCAGCTCTGTTTTTTTTTTTGTTGTTGCTGTTGTTTTTCAAAATATTTCCTTATAACTTATTCAGTTAAACAAAACTATTATTAAACTAATAATAACAACAATAATACTAATAAATAAAAAATATTAAAAGTAGAAAGTAACCTAAAGAGTTATAATTAGCAGACAATTGTTTCCTTACATTTAAAATGTTAGTATTAGACAATACCAGTTTTATTTATACTAGAGTTTTTTTGAAAACTTGAAAATTATAGTTTCTCTGTGTATAATGTTCTTAAAATCCAACATCAATTATTAATTCTGTTTTTTTTTTTTTTGAAGATTGAAAAATTATCAGTTTCAGTTACCATAAATTATTGAAGCAAGTTCTTTGAATCTAGTGGACTTATATGTTTGTGACAGAAAGAACACTTGACTTTATCTTTTGATAATTGGAAAATTGATACTTTCAGTTTTCATTTTATTTTATAAAAATACAAATGATACTTGTAAATTTTAAATATTTTTATAATAAAGGAATTTATATAACCATAGTGAAATAATTTGTTCTTTGTTAAGTTTGAAATAGAGAGATAAAAATGTTGTTCTCTTATGATATTTAATCTCTATAATAATAAAAATCAATAATACTTTTTTCTCTCTGAAAAAGTTTATGAAACATAATATAAAATTTTATATTTCAAATATATAATTTTCATATTTATTTAATTTTTAAAAATATTAATTATTACATATGAAACTTAGATTAATAATAGTCATTTGTTATATACTATGTATTACTTTTTTTTTTTAAATTTGTGGAGATTTTTTGCATCCTATCACATCCTGTATTCCATTGATTTCCAAGAAATAAATTTTTTAGATCCTAAATTCTTTTTTTCTCTGAATTCTATGTCATTATTTCAACTCATCTCAAAATATAATAAGACATAACTGTGACTTTTTTAACATAAATTAACTATATTAGTAGTTACTATTTACAGGAAGTCATGAAGTATCAAATCATGCAAGAGAATTTTGAATAAAAGAGTGTGAAATCTATATACAATTCTTCAAATGACAGGCCACCAGACTGTGAATATTGTCTAGATATGGGATCACTGCAAGTCAAATAATAATGATAATAAGGCACAACTTATCTTTCAGGATTGAGCAAATGGTTATTAGCACTAACAAAAAGACTACTGATGAGGTTGTAGATTTTTTGAATGCTGTTGATATGAGTTACCACAATTATAGTGAGGAAGTTCCCTATAAAATGATAATGTTTCCACTGGAGGTATCAAGATTAATTATAAATCAAGATATCAACCTTATAAAAGTCAGCATAGAAATAGAAATAATTATGAAACTAAGAGAACTGGAGTAAAAGAGTGAGACCATTCCCAAGGAGTCAATCTGGATCATGATCAGAAGTTCCTATGAATCAATCACCACTTTTATATACCATTCAAGGTGCAAGTAAAACACCTACAAAAATGGAAAACAGATAGAAAGATGTGGACCCAGACAGAAAAGAAATAGAATTTCATGTCAGCATAAGACAATTAACAATATTCAAAATGAAAGAAAAACAGAAGTGAAATATAACAGGCTATCAATTCCATCTCCACTTAAGGCCTATTTTGGAAGATCTGAAAACTGATATTAAAAAAATGAAGGGTGGTTTGCTCCCTGGTGACTTTAGATTTAGTAAATAATTAATGATTTTGGATAAAAAATATAATGGTATTTTTTGATAAAGGAATATCTTCCATTTTAAAAATTTATTTGACAAAAATGTCAAGAAATAACTATGCAAATAAAAATAGATGGTATTGTGAGTAAAAAAGAGAAATGGAATATTTCACAATCCTTAGTGTTTCTTCTTGATGAGAGGCAATATGTAACAATTATATTGGCAATATCAAAGTTATATCATTATATTTTTTGGAAAATAACATATACCCATTTAGTTAACTTTTCCTTTGTTAAAAATAAGAGACTTCAAATTCATTATGGAGATGACTCCCCAAAAAATGTTATAAATATAGTTAAAGTTTGACATGCAAATGAAGTTGAAAAATATTAAAATAAGATAGAATTCTTTTTCACATTTTCCTACTTTTTGAAAGAGCAAGAAGAAAGCAAAATAAATTATTTATCAAGTAAAAGAAAAAATACACAAGAATTGAATATTTATAATTATTTTAATTTACTTAAAGTGATGGAAATATTCTTTGTACTACAGCTTGTATGGAAGATTATGTGCTAAGTTAAAGTAAATAGCTCATTGATTCCTAACCTAGGGTATTACTCAATCTATATTTTTATCAACTAGTTGAAAATTGTTATTGGAAAATGAAACTCTGCAAACGAATTGTCAGAAAAGAAATAAGGATAATAACACCTTGTGTAATTGCATTTAAGGTTTTACTTAACAATATTGAAAGGAAGAAAAATGTTTAAAGAAAGAAAAAAGTACTTTCAAGGTAGTGATAAGATATTCTAAAATCAGAACCTCTAATGCTTTGATATTGTTTTTTTCCTTTGTGAATATTCAAGACAAATAAATGAAAAGAATATTGAACCATTTAAAAAAACTAAAGAATAAAAACTGTTTTGGAACTTGACAACATTATTTTTTGTTATGAAGGAACTATAAAAATATAATATTTGAACTTGAATTATTTATAGCAAATCTGTATTGTAATTTCTAATAATAAAGTAAATGAAATTATTTTCAGGAGAGCTATCTAACAATAAATGATAATTCTTTTTTTATGTGAGAAATTATCACATAAAGTTATAAAAGGAGAGAAAGCATTTGAAATTTTATTGTAATCTCTGACATGAAAAGCACTCAAGAAAGAAAATTTCCCAAAGAAGATTCTAGTGATTTATTTTATTATCCATTTATTGACTTACTATTTTATGTTATCATTAATAAATTGTTTCCTTATTTACAAACTTCCTTAATTGTTATTTCATGCATTCACTAAAGCAAGGATAGAATAAAATATTTTTCATAAAACACACAAATTAATTATATTGTATTAGCATACTACTATAATATTTTATTTTATACATAACACGTGCTGATAAAATATATGTAATTAATGCCACACACAACCTATAGAAGAACCAATCTACTGTAGCTCTGAGAATATGCTCTCTGATGTGCACTGTTTGGAATATATGGTAGCAAAAGCAAATGATGTATACAGAATGAGGTTTAGCTAATCAACTATTAGTCTCATTTTATTTTACTTGTAAATGTTGTCACTTTTGCTTATATTTTTAGTCATAACAATATGTTATACTTGTGTATATAGTTCTGTCTCAGCAAAAAAAAATCACAATATATTTACAGAGGTAATATTTTAACAACAACAACTGTTGATTCAAAATACAATTTTTTTTATTGCAGAATCAGTGATTACAAAAATTTTATCAATTCCTTAACTATCAAGCAAGAATAAAAATCCATGATGTCCATAATTAAATCTGATATCACATAAAGTTTTGGCAATCAAACACTTCAGAAACAATTTGAATTTTTATGACAATTTTAACTAACATTAAATATTATCCTACTAATAATAATATATTTGAAAAACTTTTTATAACTAGTAAAGTTGCTATAATTTTTACTTACATTCAGACACACATTTTTAAGTTGTTGTTTTTTTTTACTTTATAACTCTAAACTTTCCTGAATTAACTATCTGCATAAAATATAAATTATCAATATTGAATACCAAAATGTAATTAATTTATGCATTTTTTTTCCTCTGGGGACTTCTTTATTATCATTTTTTAAATTTAAAACAAATATAGAGAAGAAAACACATTTCTTTCACAGACAATTATTAATATCAGCAAGAATAAAAAAACAAAAAAATGTTTTTAATAAAATTCGTAATGATAATTGATAGTAGATTAGTGAAATTTGTCATACAATTTCATAAGAGCTTCAAACTTAATAATTGGCATAATAGGTTTCAGATTACTTTTTCCCAGTCATAGAATCATTGAATTAATGCATGGGAAAATTTTCTAGAGATCTGATAAGTATTGTAATGGGAAGAAACTGTAATGTAGATGAGATAATTATTGTATAGAATTATTTCTTTAATTTGTGAATTTTAATCATTATTTTGATGGAAATAAACTTAAACAAAATAGTTTTTGGCAATTAATAAGTTTAACACTTTAAATATATAGATAAATATGCAAACTTTTTTTTTCTTCATACATATAAATAGATGAACTTTAAACAAAAAATAAAATATGTAGGTAATAATAATTTTTCAGCAATTCATTATGTCATTAACTTTTTTATCCTAAAGTTTATGCATAGAGCTATCAAAGTACTAAATTTTTAAAAAAGTAAGTCACTATTTTTGCTAATTTTTAATTTATTCTGAACTTTAATTATTAATTATACTTTAAATAGAGTGAAGTTTGAAAAGTTTATGATAAAGTTAATTAAAATCAGAAGTACATTAAATTTAACTTTTAAATAGAGATATTAAAAAATTAAGTATAAAACAACTAAATAACATTTTTTTCTTCAGCTTGTAGAAATTTCTAGCTATGATATTCTTAGCAATATATATTTAGATATGAATGTTTAAAAATACTTACATGGGTTATTTGATTTCTAACATGTTAAATACAATGATAATCCAAAGAGCTTCATGTCTTTTTATAACCTTTGATTGGGTCAAAAGATTTTAGAAACATGTGATAAACTTGGGATAAGAGAATTTTGTTAGCAGGAAAAATTATATAACAATATAGATTATTAAATGTCTATATAAAATAATTGAAAAAAAAATTAACATTTTTATTTTTTACTATTTTCACATATGATGTAGTGTGGAGGAAACATTAACTCTTTCATATTCAACATTTTTTGCATTATTCCTAAAAGCTGTTGGTTATAGTTCAAAATTTTATTTTTAGTATTAAACATTTACCCTATATTACAAAACAATAATTTTACTCGAATCATTAAAAATATAAGTTTACAAATAAAAAAATCCTCAAAAATATTATTTGAACTTTGCAAATATAGAAAATAGAATAAACTGAAATACATATTCAAAACAATAACTGTATGATTTTGTTTTTAGTAAAAAACTGCCACATTGCTTATAAAGAAAATGAATTAATAAACTATTTGTTGATTGAACTTCATTACTAAAACTAAAACAAATTATTGTTAGATCATCATGAAGCAATAAAATTCTATTCTAAAATTTAAAATTACATTAATAATTATTAAAATATAATATTCTATACTATGAATTTGGTGAAAAATATGTCTGGTCATAATTTTGTTTTTATTGTTCAACACCTTTCTTCATTTGACTTTTTAGAAACAAAACAAATTTGAATAAAATTTAAATATATTCATGTATATATTGGCTTTTAAATAAATACTCTACACATATTTTTAGAAATAATTCTGAATACTTAAATAAACTAATGAAAATATACATTTTTTCTTCTGTAAATTTAATAATTGGAATGACCTTGCAAGTACTCTCATAAAGATTCTTGAAGTTTGAAAATAAAGAATCTACCAATCAGCAGCATTATTGGTTCATTTGTACAAATTTCTCCATACAAAACTGATTTCTTCAGATTTTTTAAAAGTAATAAAACAATATATATATATTTTAATGTTAGGAATGTAAAACCAACAAAATAGTCCTATAGATAGCCACAAGAGAGTTGAGGATAGTTGAAAATGACCATAATGTCATCAGTAATTCATGCTAAACCTCAGTTCAGAGTCACATAATTAATTAAATATCAGTAAGATAAAGTCATAAACTTTTAAGTTATTCAGATTAATTAACTTTAAAGTTTTAGTTCTTGTCACCAAGTTAGTTTATCAAAAGTAGAATTTAAAATTTCACTTTAAATCATGCATGCACAATGTCTTGTTAAATATATTTTTGAATAATTTATTTTTATTGAAATTGCTAAATTAAAAATTATGCACACATTTTTTTTAAAAATCCGTTATTTGATATGTGTCCATACTAGTACGCATTTAAAATGTGTGTGTAAAAAATAAATTGTTATATTTTAAATCTAATAGGTGTGTCTAACTATATGTACGTTTACATATAATGAATTCATCTAAATTTACTTTGTTAGTTTTGATTTAGTTTCTTTTTAGCTACAGGTTCGATTTAATTATTTTCCAATTGATTAAAACACTAAGAATAAAGAATTGAATTTGAAAAATTATTTTCTTAGATAATTTTTTTTTAATATTTTAATTAGCACAATTATCAATTGTTACATTATATATATATATACACATAGGGAGATTAGAAGTAAAAATGAAATCGAAAATATATAATGTTATGATAATATTAAAAAAATTGTCTAGACTTTCAAAATCTATTGCAGAATAAAACATTAAAATCAATAGACTTATTTTATTTTTGAGAATAATTAATGTTTCCTTTTCATAAAAAATGAATTTTCTGAGTAATTTGAATAGTCTTAAAATTTTTACACAATTTTTCCAAAAAAAAAAAAAATTGAATATCGATTTTATACTAATTAATATTTAGTTAAACAATAGTTAATATAAAGATGAACGTTGAATGGTTTAGCTCAGGCAAACGTATAAATATGATTATAAATTATATATGTTTAATGCCTACGTAATGATGCATTAAAAAGAATTGAATATCTCGAATTTTGTAAAATGGTGCGGAAAAGAGTTGAAAATTACATAAGAAAGTATATCTGTGAACTAGCAAGGAAAGCTGTAGAAGAAAATGAAAGTCTTAAGAATGTAAAACAACATTTTTGTATTGATAGGAAATTTATATCTGCAATAAGAAAAAAAGATGGAATTATTACTAAAAAGAGAGATGACATCATGAAATTGGTAGAAGATTTTTATCAAGAATTATATAGTAATAAAGAACAAGTACGTCCTATATCTATTACATCTTCTGAATTGCCCAGAATTTTAAATGAAGAAGTGAGACATGCAATTAAATGTATGAAGAAAGGAAAGGCTCCAGGTAATGATGGAATTATAATTGATATATTAAAAGAAGCAGATGAAGAAATAGATTTTTTTTTAGCAAAGTTATATACCAAATGTCTAAATGATAAAGATGTACCAGATGATTGGAAGAATGCAGTGATAATATTAATATTTAAAAAAGGTGATAAAGAAGATATTAGAAATTACAGACCTATCAGCCTTTTATCAGTGTTATATAAAATTTTTACCAAGATAATTACAACTCGTCTACAGAGAACATTGGATTTCCACCAACCAAGAGAACAAGCTGGATTTAAAAGTGGTTTTAGTACAGTAGGTCATATCTAGGTATTGAGAGAAGTTATAGAAAGGACAAATAAATATGAGTTGTCATTATGTTTTAGATTTGTAGATTATGAAAAGGCATTTGATTCTATAAACATTTCTTCAATGATTAAAGCATTGGATCATCAAGCTATAGATCCAGGATATTGTCATATTTTAAGAAATATTTATAAAAATGCAACAGCAACAATTAGATTACATAATGACACTGGGAAAGTGAACATTGAGAAAGGTGTAAGACAACGTGACTCCATATCTCCAAAACTTTTTACAGCAGTGCTGCAAGAAGTATTTTGTGGATTAAAATGGAAAACTAAAGAAGTGAAAGTAAATGGAGATTATTTAAGTCATTTAGATTTCACAGATGATGTAGTTGTTTTTGCAAATAATGCTTCAGAGCTGCAGAAATGTTGCAGGAATTATCAGATGAAAGTAGGAAAGTAGGACTAGAGATAAATGATAAAAAGACTAAAGTAACATTTAATCGATTTGCTCAAAATATGAAAATAAAGGTTGATTATGACAAATTAGAAGAAGTTAACAGTTACAAATACCTTGGTAAGATTATTAATACAGATGAAAACATAATGGATAAAATTAATCATAAAATTAAACTTGGTTGGAGTGCTTTTGGTAGAAACAACTTGATACTAAAGGGAAATATGCCTATGTGTTTGAAAAGGAAGGATTTTAACAAATGTGTTTTACCAGTTCTTACTTATGGATCTGAGACTTGGACACTTAATAGAAGAGCAATGCAAAGACTTCAGACCACTCAAAAAAGTATGGAGAGATATATGTTGGGAGTAACAAGAAATGATCATAACCACAATGTATGGGTAAGAGAACAAACAGGTGTTACTGAACTCATTGAAAAAATTAAAAGATTGAAGTGGAGTTGGGCTGGATATATTGTTAGAAGAGATGATAATAGATGGACAATTGAAATTTTAAACTCGATTCCAAGAGATTGTAAAAGACCTTGAAAGAGACCACATGTGAGATGGATGGATGAAATAAGAAAGTGTGCAGGGGTGATGTGGAGAAGAGAAGCTAAAGATCGCAGAAGATGGATTAAACTTGGAGAGACCTTCATCATGCAGTGGATTGATAATGGTTGATAATGATGATGATGATGAATGCGTACGTGCGTTTATGTTTATATATATATATATATATAATGTTTTCTAAGGCAGTATGCAACTTCTTTATACAAAATGTTTCTTATATATGTAAATATAAGGATTTGAAGTCAGGATTTTTCAGTCTATTCGTTCTGCGCGAAATACACATATGGGTGATCATATATTTTTTTCGCATATGTGTGGTCATGTGCTGCGGTTGTTTGAGATGTAGTGGAGGATGAATAGAAATCCCTCTACTTATATATAATGTCTATAAATGGAACACCAATTCATTATTATTTTTAAAATGTAGTGCTTTTATTATTGTAAGTAAAAATCTATTTTGTTCAATTTAATTCAAAATAGAATCTATAATAATAATGTACATTAGTATTAAAAATAAGAATAATATTGTGTCAAATACTCTGTATTTTTTTGAAAGTTTGTGATGATGGTATTTTAATTGTAATTATATGCGTAGATTATTTTATATTATGTAATATTAAATGTCAAATGACTTCAGAGAAATTCAACGTTTCAAAACGTTCAACTGTTATTAACAGCATATACTTTTAATACTCGATCTAAAAGCGGCAACAATGTCTAATTTGTTTAAAAAAGTTTTATTCTGAAATAATTTATAAAATATATATTTTTTATAGTAATCAGTAAGAATATACGTCGAAAAACAAGCAAAAAAGTCACATTAATCTTATTATTTGTAATGGATTATATATATATATATATAATTTTTAAATAAGATCGCAGTCATTAATATTATTTATTCAAACATACAGCTCAGGCGTTAAAAAAACCATAAATCAATCTTACTAGATGATTCAAGTTTTACAAATATCACAATACCATTTACCATTGTTCTCTCTTTAATGAATTTGATGCAAATTGTAAAATCTCTTCAGCAGAATGCATATGCATAAACAAATTTATTATTTCTTTTCACATTAATACTCAATAATAAATCACTTTTAAAATCTAAAAATATTAATATTTATTTAATCTAAAAATATATATATATATTAAATACTAAATATATTTAACTAATATAGATTGACGACATGGCTAATTATATAATAAAATATTTTCTACGTATGACTATATATATATAATTGAATTTTAAGATGGCAAACGTTAATATTATTTATTAGAAAAATACAGCGCGTAACACTAGAAAAATGTAACAACTTTTATTACGTTTTTAATTGAACTAATATCATGCATGACTTAAAACAGTAATAGAGTGGCAGGACCTAGAGCTCAAAATCCATGGTTTACAGCTCAATTTTGTCATTTCTAATGTTCAAACCTCATATAAATTTTCATAAAGAACTCCGAACAACATTCCATTTGATTTTTTTAAAATTGAACTAATCTTATCAATGTTTGTAATTTGAATTGATATAATATTCGTTATGTAAATAACAAACAATTATAAACAACTTTAAGATATGCAAATACTTTGATCCATTTGATGATATTAGTTGATCAAAATGCAAAAATAGAAATTGTTTATATTTTCTCAATGTCTTAAATTAGAATGTTAACAAGTAACATTAATGACTGTAATCTTGTTAAAGAATTATATTACACTAAACACATATATAGAGAATGTAATTATACAAAAAAAATCATTGTTAATTATAATATTTTGTCTTAAATGTAAAGTTAATTTTAAATCTGGATTATCAGAATATTAATAATTTCAGATCTTAAAGTATGAAGTGATGTAATAATATTATATCTATAAGTGCAGTCTATTAATATGACTTTATTATATATATGAAGAGATACCCAAAAATGCAAAATTGTTCTCTGGAAGATGAGTGAATTGTAAAGTATGCTTTTGCTTCTAGTTGCCTCTCATGGAGATACCCTCCAACAATCTACTAACTACCATGATCAAGTAAAGTTGTGATGCTATATGGTAAATTTTTTGCTAAACATGTCTCACTTATTTGTCAATTTTGTGGTGGCTGAAAAGAACAAAGTAAAATTTTGTTTTCTGTTATGACAAAATGGCAGTGGAAACAGTTGAAATATTTGAAGCAATTTACAAGCAAGCTGCTCTGGGGAAAACACAAGTTTATAACTGGTTTAATGAACGAGTTCAAATTCATTTTGTCTTTAAAAAGTATAGCAAGTGAAGTTAAATATCAAGATGATGATGATTTTTGTTGTAAATGGCATTGTTCACTCAGTTCAAATGATCAGGGATTTTATCTATAAGTTTTAAAACATTTGCATGGTGTGATGAGATGAAAAATCTTGATTTCCAATAAAGTGAGAGTGGTAGCTTCACCAAAACAATGTGAAAGCACTCAGATTCTGGAATGTAAAACAATTTTTAACCAAAACCAACACTTATAACTTATTCATCCATTGTATATAACTGACCTCACTCTGTGTGACCATTTTTTATTCCCCTGAATTAAAGAATGACTGTTTTGAAAAGTGAAATATACATTTATACCAGTTCATTGCATTAATATTTTGAAGAAGATTCAATTCATAACATCTAAAAATAAATACACAATTTTTTATTGCAAAATTTTGTTTTGGGGGAATGTCTCCTCATACATCAATATATTTTTTATAAAAATATTAAATAGAAGTCATTAATTTCATACAAGAGTGGATACCATTTTCTTCCAAGGACTATTTCAATATTTGTAATATCCATGGCTCATATAAAACTATTGACCTAAAAATTAGCCTGAAACATTTGATCAAACATTTAACTAATTTACCACTAATCATTAGGTGTGCTCAAACTTTTCAGCTGACAGGCCACTTTCAACTTGACCTTTTAAAATGAGTGTCATAATTTTTGTGAATTAAAAATAAAATAACATCAGTATTATTAATGACTGCTTTATACTTAATGACAATTTTTACAATTTACCTTGTAACAATTGTTCATGACATATTTATATTGTCTAATTTCTATTTATGTTCTGTATATTGCTTACAATAACTCCCCTCATACACGCTTTAATGCAAATATTTTTAATGATTCTTTTATTTTCCTCTATCTTTTAAAATAACTGATTTTTTAATCACTCTGATGAAGACTGTAGGACAGTCAAAACTGTCAAAAAAATAAAGGAATCATGAAAAAAAATTTGCATTAAAGTGTATATGAGAGGAGTTATTGTGATATATATATATATATATATATATATATATATATATATATATATCACAATAACTCCTCTTTTCATTTCTTCATATATATATATATATATATATATATATATGAAGAAATGAAAAGAAAGTAAAAAGAGAAAAATAAGAATATACTTTTTATGTTCTGAACAGATTAATGTTTCAGTAGCTAGAATGAAGTTATTTATAAACACCCATTCAGAAAATAGTTTTGAAGTTTCTGCCTTTTTTTATAAGATATATCAGTCAGTTGATGAAGCTCATTTTCAAGTTTTCTATTTTAATATTTCTTTATTTTCCAAAAATTTTCTTGTAAACATAATGTTAATAAATAGTGTTCATTATTAAACTCTTTTGCATCAGTTATGACTAAAAATGAGACAGGCTTCACATCACTCTAATTCCATCATTTTTAACACTATGGGAAAGATTTTATGATCATTTGAAAAGTTATAAAAAGTTCCGTAAGATGCTGCCCTCTCTTGAATTATTTTACAAGTAAAAATAAATAAACTGACATTGAATGTCTAGCAAAGGAAGAGGGCAGTACTTCCTTGATGCTGATTGGCTGTTAACCATCAAGGTCAAAAGAAATCGCTTGTCAATAATGAAACCACAATTTCTTTTCTTTCATTTCGAAAGTGATAAACGAATGTTTTAGACCATTTTAAAAGTATTTTTTGACATATTATAAATTATTTTGATAAAATATGCTAAAAATAAAATTATTTTAAAAAAATAGTTAAGACTTTAGCAAAAATTATTTACTTTTCCACAACGTAAAATTGGGAAAGAAATCACTGATGTCAGCAAAACTTTTTAGTTGGTGAGTAACTTCATTTTAGATTTGCTGCTATCGAATATTTTTATAATTATAAATAAAAATTTATTTTTGAAAAAACTTTCGTTCACTTTTATAACCTGACAAATTATTAATATACTTTTTACAAATCAAACTAAATTGAATATAATATTAAAAGATGAATATATTTTGACAGTTGAGTTTGTGAATTGACCAATTAAAAGTTTAGACTTTTACCTCACTTGACCAAAAAAATAATAAGCAATAAATAGGTTAATTGAGATAGTTTCCAGGCATATTAGTTACATTGATTTACTATTTCTTCCTATTAAAGAAATATGCATTGATCCATTTTTATTAAAATATGCTATTTTCTGTGATTTAATCTTACTAAATGTAGGCATTGTAATAAAAATAAAAAAAGCAAAATCATAATAATAAAACAAAGTAAAATTCTAATTTTACTTTTTATGAATATACCATTAGTCTGTGAAAAATTACTATAAAACAAACAAAATGCTTTAGCATTATCAATTAAATCTATAGTCAGATAGACCACACAATATTGATAATTTGTTGGAATATTGCATCTCTGATAGAATGAACTAGAACTATTATAAAATTGGATTTAGTTGAAAAAGTAAATATTTTATTTCTTTTATTTCAGTATTAGAAGTATATACATGTTTAAATAGAAGTTTTATATAAAGTTATTTTATATACGTTTTTTGAAAATGTCTGGGTGCCATATTGAGATTTTTTGGGAGCTGGAGTTTGTTCCAGAACTAAAGGTTTTCCACTCCTGATCTAACAATTTATATGTTTTTATTTCTATCAAAATATCTATTTATATGTTTTTATTTCTATCAAAATATCTATTTATTATTATTATTCAATACCTTTTTAAAACTTTCATTTACATATATGAATACTATTTGTAAAGTCTTTTAAAATAATCCAGTAATAATATAACATTGCAGGGTATTATTTATCTTTGTAATGCTTCTTATCAATTATTTCTGACAAAAATTTTCACTGTGTTCATAGGGAAAACATGTAACAGATAATAGATTATATGTAGTTTCCATGACATTTTTCAGCCCATTTTAGAGTCCACCCAGAAAAATCATTTTCACCTCTGACATTTCTTAAGAACTTATATGGCACAGTTTTGAAAGCTTTTTACATTTTCCTTTGCTGTCCTTTAATTGACTTTTAAATGCCTCATCCTCTTGAAAATGTCTAATCTGGAGACCTATAATTTTTTTTTATTTCTCTGATTATCATTGAAAATAGTTGATAAGAACAAGAAAATGCATTACCATTACTACTGAGAGTCTTTATATATTGTTTCATAAATACCAGCTTAATATATAGCAATGAAAAGATGATTTTTATTTGGAATAACAAATAACTGATAAAATTACTTTCTTCTTGCTTAGTGTAAGTGATGATTGACGAGGCAAAACTCTCTGTAATGAATTAATCTCTTATGACTGTTTCATTCCTATAGATAAAATCTTTGGGGTAGTTTTGCTGTAATCTTATTACAATAAGGTTAATTTTAAAATCACATCACACATACCAGTCATGATTCTTTTATTGAACAAGTCTTAAAAGGTTATTTATGGTTGTTTGGCTTTAGTTTACATTATATTAGTTAGTGAAACTGAAGGAATGCATTTTCACTGTGCAAAAGTACTATCTTAAAACTGATTTTTAAAGAAATTTTAAATAAATGTCATTCATTGTGATTGTATTTGATTTCCAAAGCTATCATAACAGAATTAATATTGTCATAGAAAGTGAGATCATTTTCATCAGCATAAAACTGTACATTATCAGTGAAAGCAAATGACTGCCACATTTTCTGTAATGCAACTTTATTATCTCTACCTAAAAGTCAAAAGTTTTGCTTTATTCTTAGGCAATTCTGGATTCTTGATAAAATCAATGCATTGTCCCAGTGTTATTTTCTACCATTCCTCAAAAATATTAAGTACAAACTCTAGACCAATTGATCATGATCTTGCCAATTTGTTTATTTGTGGTTCATTTACTTCATTATGCATTTGGATATTTCTGAAATACTTTTTTACTGTGCAGTAAAGGCCACAACACAGAAATTATATTAGGTAGCTACTTGATGTTTTTATCTTCTTAATCATCTTTTTAACATTGGGTATCATGTAAAAATAATAATTTGTAATTTGCAAATGAAATAATTGGACTTTTTCCATGCAGTCACTACCTGATAGTTTTTTGTTTTGATCTTCTACTTTACAATCAAAGTATAAGTAACAGTTTTTTATGTGATTATTATTATATGTTTACTGAAGTCAAATATAACATTGCTACAAATGTAATGAAACTGCTTTGTGTTGCTTGCACATTTATGTTAACATATTTCAAGATGGTAAACATAAAGTAACACAAATAAAAGTGTCCTTAATGTATGCTTTAAATGCAAAAGAACAAAAATAACTCAGTGACTGAATAATAAATAAATAAATTCAACTTGCTTCTCAATCTGCACACTATCCCTTCTTATGAAACATGAACACATCTCATGCACTCAAGGTCAACCAACAGCATATGCATTCACCCAAGCAAGCAGATTTGTCTGATTTGAAAAAAAAAGGATTAAAAGTGATGTTTAGGATAAACACTTCATTTTAAAACTTGTGTGTCAGATAGAATATGAATAAAAAAAATATCACTGTAAACCACATATACAGTTGTGAAATAAAAAATATAAAAATTATCACAAATACTGACAGAAAAATTGTTTAATTTCCCAAACATATTGTAACTGAAAAATTGTAACAAATATGGAGAAATACTTTAATTCATCAAAATTTGTGTTTTCACAGTGGTTTTTTACTTTTGCCTTCTAATTTCCAAACAAGAATCAGTCTCATAGTTTCAATATCATTATTGAGTTTTGCAGCACAAAATTATATAAAACTGTGTGTCCATTAAAATTTTTTTAATATAATTTTTAAGCAACAGTGTAATCAATATAATTAGTTTTCTCCATTCTTAAAAATTGCAATAATGTGAAATGTTACAAATTGGCATTATTGATTAACACTATTGGTATTTTTTAAAAAAAAAATCCTTCATAAATAGCTATTAACATTATTTTTTCAATTTATTTAAGATTTAGAAGCAATTACAAGACTGATTAAATATTGTGTAATTGAATTAACCTGTATAAATCCTCTACATAAGTATACGATTTATTTTTCCGATATTTTTTTTTTTTTTATAGAAATTTTAACAAACATAAATTTGATAGATAATATTTAAAAATAATAAATATATAAAGTCATTGTAGTTTAAAAAGATTATTAAAAATGCCACTTTTAAATGTTTACATTAATTTTTTGTCAAGTTTAATAACGTTACATAATCAAGCTTTAATATAGATACAACACAATATATATATATAAATTAAATACTACCTCATTATACCTGTAATTATAAATAAAATAGAACAATCATATGACATTACAATACAAGTAAAATTAAAATTCTTCCGTGTTATTTGTTGAATTTCATTTAAAAAGATCTTGTATTTTTTTTTCTCATGTGTCAAAGCATCAACCGGGAAGCGAACCCGCTAACCAGGGACCAAACTATCGTTGTTGAATAACTTTAGTAAAAAGAAAAAAAAAGGCTGTATTGTAACGTTATATGATAGTTTTATTTTAAGACAATATATATATATTTGCATATTATCTGTTGAGTCTTACACTTCTAATGCATGTTTATTTAATTATATGTAATATTAAAATAAACAATAAATTTAACTAATATCTTTCGTATTTATTTTTTACTTAGTTTTTTTTATTTATTTTAGATCTTTAGTGCATATCACTGACGTCACAATGAAATTATAAATGGTAGCAATAAATATTGATTTAACTGTGCTCATTTCATTCTACATACTCTCATAGTTTATCAATATTATAATAGAATAAATAAATATTAAACGATATTGTAACGTAATTAATAAAGACTGAAATGACGACCTTTTAAAAAATATATTTTATTTCTTTAAGAAAGTGATTTTTTTATCTACATACTTACTTTCTCTTACGCTTCATATCGAATAACTTTTTTTTTCTTTAAATACTAAAAGTTAAGTATTTTGTTTATTTGGCTTTTGTACAGACAAATAATAACTAAAACAACATATACAACTGAGTAAGCTACACGTTTCTAAGAAAAGATGTAAAATATTTCTATATTTGAAAAGGTTGATAATAAACAGAATGTTTACGACAACATTTTTACTTTTTTTTTAAAAAAAAAAAATTAAAAATACATATTTATCTATATAAGTAAGTTTATAGTTAACATGAATTTTTAAGTAAAATAAAAATATAAATACTTGTTATATTCTTAAAAAATCAGAAACAATCTGCAACTCTAGATATATTGATAATATATTTATAAAATATTTTCTTTTTTGATTTCTATCTGCCTATTGTTTATATTGATTTTTAAATAAAAATAATAATTTAATGTAATTATTGGTACTTTATCTTTTATTTTCAATTTAAAAAATAATAAATAAAACTTTTTACACATATCGGTTCTTGGCATTGTGAACATTCTATCGATATAAATATAGTGAAATAAAAATAAACTTTTATTATTATGATTTTTTTCCGGTTATAAGAACGCAGATGTAGTACTTTATAATTATATGCTTAATTTATTAGAGGATCATGTGATATTCTACAAATCTAGAGATAACTTGTGCATTATAGTACCATTCAATTTATGGACCTGAACTTTTTTTTTATGTTATTCAGCTGATAATGAAGCATTTAACTTTTACTTAATATTTTACTACTATCCTAAATCTCTATATTTTAATATATATATTTTAGTTATACATATTTAAATATGTCATGGTTCAGACAGTTTATAAGTTTTCTTTCAGGTATCTGGCTCATAGCCAAAAATCTAACTATCCAATATTGCTCCTTAGATGAATTTCTAATAATTCTTGTACCAACATTCACTACTTAAAAATTGTAATGCATTTGTATCATGTCTTTTTTTTATTTTCCTTTTGGTGGTTTGTGGAGTACTCTTTTCCAAACCATAGGCTATTTGAATACTGAATATGTCTGCATGCATAATCTTTAAACCACATATAATTTTTTTTTAGTAAATAATATTATTTTAAAAAATGTAGAATCTTTTCAAAAGTATGCTTTAAGCAGATTTAGAAAATATATTCCTAAGAGCAAATTCTGGAAAAATTATAATAATATTAAAATTTAGCTTAAAAGCATATGCAAATTTTACTAACATTTGAAATTATAAATATTATAGACGAACCATTTATCAGTATAGCTATATGTGCAGTCTAAAATCAACCTATGATTAACTTCATATAAAAAATATACAGTTGAAAAGTTATCTGATTAATAATGTTGACAGAATATTTTATTTTATAATGACTTCTTAATTGACTTGGAATCTCTACAAATACATAAAGTTATAGACTTAGAGAATCATAATTTAATTAAATAAATAGATTATAATATATTAAGCTTAATATAATAAAGAATTTGATGAGATATTGACATTGTCATATCATAAAAATAAAATTAGGTTATACAGAAGTGCATATGATTTATTTGCTTTAATTGCATATATGGGCAATGCCATATTTTGAATTGAAAAAAAAAATGTTTTTTTAGCTCCCAGTTAATTCAGTGGAAAGCATGAGACTCTTTAAAAAAATGTTTTTTTTATTAAAACCTAATGTTTTGAAATTTAGACCCTGACACAGGTGATAAATATGCATTATTACTTGTTATGCATGTAATAACTAATATAAATATTATGGAAAAATATTTTAACTTGATATGTGCAAAAATGAAGATTCCAACACATACGTAAACATCAAATAGACCTATTTTTAAATCAGTGAGTTAACAATTACAAAATTATAAATAAATTATGAAATGTTTAAATTAAAAGATTTTCTCCATGTAGAAGCATAGGGTAAAAGACAGTATAAATTGAATGATTTTAAAATGTTGAAATAAATAAATATAATTGGAAAAAAAAGCAGTGATAAAATTTGTGGATAGACTCTGTATAAAATTAGCATCTGCAGACAATTAGTAAATTTCATTATAAAATTAAATTTATTTTAGTAATATAATTTTGTAAAGGTTTAACTTTGTAAAGCTAAAGGAATAAGAATTTTTTTGGTGTATATTTGTTTTTTATGTTATTGTTTTTTGGATTTGCTAATAACAATTGAATGGATAAAATGACAAGATAAATAATTCTGGTCAAATTTGCAAACAGATTGTGATCAACTTATGAAACATGATGCAATAAATTGCCATGTGAGCTAATATTTAATTATAAAAAAGACAAACATATTTTTAAGACATTTATCTTATAGTTCTCAGCACTTCATCTAGCTTTCAATAACTTTTCATTGGGATATCAATAAAGAAATCAGTTACTGCATATCAAATGAATAACCATTTACAATGCCAATCTTAGAGAAGTTTACATTTACCAGTGTCAGAATTAGAAAAGGTATTATTAAATCAGAAGCAGTCTACCTGTGACACACATAACAAATGTAACTGTGGAATTAAAATGTGAACCCCAGAGCTTGATTAACAAAAAATAGCCTAGATATTCATAAAGTATTATTATAATTAAGACCTATTTTTAACTACTACTTAGAAAATAAGTAACAAAAATTTAAATGTAATAAAATCATATTTAAAAAAAAGTTTCATATTTATTCTGTAAGTAGACATTTGACACTTATCTAAACTACAGATGATTAATCTAAAGCAAATCCATAATTGATTGCCTTTTGTAAGCTTTTCAGTTTAAAATTATTTTCATCATAAAAATGACAAAAAATTAAATAAGGTCACACTAAGTTATTCAAATTTAAAAAGTATTCTTATTTATTTACAAAATTAATTCCAAACATTAAAAGTCTGGTAAAAGTAAAACAAACTTTGAAGTCTCATTAAAATAAGCAATATTTAATTTTTTTAAAATTATAATACATTATTATACTACATAAAAAGATGATAAAAGTTATCTATCTATGGGATGGTATTTAACCAAAAAAAAAAAATGGAGTAGTAATGCAAAAATTATTTTGTGTTATAATGTTTATTATACTTACTCATGATATGATTTTGGTTGAATAGAATAAATCTATACATACTCAGTACATTCTACTTTCTTTTTAATAATATTTATAACTTATTTTATTCATTAAGTTAATGAAACAGGTTGCAAAGTAAGAGTGGATATATATATATATATATAATTCCTGTATGTATAGTAAGAGTGGATATATATATATATATAATTCCTGTATTATATGTAAGTAATTTACAATCATTTCTTATCTTGTAATGTCAATATATTATTTCTACTTGATTAATGACTTGTCAATAAAATTTTATTTTATGTACACTTAGTTAATAATATTTTTATTCATATTAAGAAGACTGTTTTTTATGAGGCTCCTCGTAGACATCTGACGTCACTCTAACTCAGCCGATTCTTATGCTAAAAAATTCGTTCGATACGTTTTGAAGAGGTTTTTAAAAGTTCTGTAAGATGGTGACCTCTTCCGACTTATTTTACAAGTAAAAAATAAAAAAAAACGCATTTAAACCTAAACAAAGAAAGAACATTATTTGTGATTGGTTCTTAGCAAGCTCTCAGCTGAAAAAGACATTCTGATTGGCTGGAAAGAACAAAGAAACCGCCTGATCAAAGAAAATAAAGAAAAACGCTGAGATTTTCATTTCGAATCCAATTTTAAGTATTATAAAATTATATTTATGGAAATTAAAAATTATTTTCAGAGAGAATAATAAAAAAACAAAATTATTTTCGAAAAATATTGAAGATTTTAGTAAAAATGTTGAAGATGTAGTAAAAAGAAATATTTACTTTTCTATAACGTAAAAGTCGATCTTTTTGTTTATATTATAGCTTTTATGTTGCCGAAATTGAATATTTTAGAATAAATAAATAGCAATTTATTTTTGAAAGAACTTTCGTTCTCTTCATAACCTGAAAAATTAATAATATACTTTTTATAAACGTATCTGAGTTGAATTTAATATTATAGGTGAATATGTTTTAACAATAGGCTTTGTCTTCAGTTTGTGAGTTGGCCAATTAAAAGATATGATTTTTACCTCATACAACCAATAATATAATTAGCGGTTAAAAGGTTAACATATCTGTAATAGAAATTCATTACTATGATTACGATTAGTTTAAAGAACCAACTGTAGCAGAAAACCTTGAAGTCGTAAATGGAAAAGGTTTTAACTTGTTTTAAGAATAAAAGCTATGTTTTACTAAATAAATTCTTTATAAAGATTTACTCTATGTTTACACAAAAAGTTTTAATTATATAAACATCACTATTGATGTAATTTCTAATTAAATATGCTTTCAGAATAAGATATATTGATCTGTTTAATGAGTTTCATTTAAACTTATTTGAATTAATAATTTCACTGTCTCTTAACTAAGAGATACAAGCATCACATAAATAAATATTTTCTTAGTAATCTAGATATTACAGCTCAATTCAATTCAACATAATATTGTAATCACATAAACCTCATGACAATATATTTTATAATCGATCTCTCCCACCATTGTGAATACTCATTCAAACACATATTTATAATTATAGTTCATGCCTAGACATATGAATATAAAACAAACTAAGTCTATGTATCTTAAGCATTGTTATATACTTGTTCAATTGAGATTGACAATAATACAATATTCATATTATTTTTTCATATGTCATCATATGGGCAGGAAGGCGAACCCACAACAACCGTCTGCAACCAACTGCTTGCTTGAAAGGTGGCTGCACTGACCTCTCGGCTATCAACGCTTGACTACAATATTCATATTTAGATATAAGTTTGCACAGGATTTATCCATATGACATTTTTATTCAACTGTTGTTGCAACCCTCAATTTGGAAATAATAATAAAAAATTTCTTATTAAGTATTAGTCCAGGTGGTGAAATTTTAGTCTTTATTATTTATGATTCTTCATGATTAGGAAATATTTGATAGTAAGTTTTATTTAATTCATTAAGTAAATTTAATTCTCAAAAATTTAAAGAATCATTGTTAACAGTTTAAATAACAACTCCACTTTCCGTATTAATGCCAATTTATTTTTGTGACAAAAGATGGACATTTTTAAAGCATAAGTAAATCAGTGATAATTAAAAGTTAATAAAGAATGTAATAGTATTTATAAACATGCTCTAGAGATCTTCAATAACTTATCTTTGAAAATTAAATTTACTTAATTAATTAAGTAATATATATTAAGGCTATAACTTTAAGACTATGCGCTTTATAAATTATTAATTACAACTTTAATTAATTAAATAAAATGTACTATCAAATATTTAGCAATCATAGATAATCATAATGATTTTAATTTAAACTAAAATTCACCACCCGAATAAGAAAGTAATATGTAAGTACCTTTTTTCCTTTTGTGTTAAAACATATTTCTTTACGTCATTGAAATATAAAGCAATCTAACTGCTAATTTAAAAAGTCTTTATTTAGTTTCCTCTCTCCTTAATTTTAATATTAATTAAAACAGGATATCTAGCTTTTCCTTAGAATTAATTATTTTAAAAATCACTTAGAACAAAAACTACTTTTTTTTATTCTAATGTATTTTTATTTTATTTTCTAAAATTAATATTTATAAAGTATAATAAAAAAATAAATCATTGCATAAAATTAAGACTATTACATAAAGACACTTTGATATTATTCCTCCTATAAAGTATTATTACTCCGGTGATGTATTATTCTAAGTTTGTGATATGTTTAAAGTAATGCTTCCAAAAAATGTGTGGATAGACTTGATCGATAAAATTTGTCTGCAGGAAGCATTATTTTAAAGATATCGCAAACTTAAAATAATATATCATCGGGAGTAATACGTCATACCACGTGAAGTATGAAAATTCAAATCTAAAAAAAAAAAAAATGAAGAAATATATTCGGTATGAAGAAAAGAAAAAAACACATTGTGATACTAAATAAGAACAGGTAGTTTTGATATTTTAATATGACACTTTTTGTGAATTTTTTATTATGACACTTCGTCTTATCAAAGCCTTCCTTCCCCCTCCTGGCATAATGCAGCACTTTGTGCCATTATAAGCACCCAGCACATATAATATCAAACTTCAAATCTAAAAAAAAAAAAAAAACATCTTATTTCCAATTATGGAGCGATATATTCATTATGGAAAAAGGAGGAATATAAAAAGTGACCCTGAACCTTTTTTAAATGGCGAGCTGTAACACAGTTTTACCTGAAAGCTTAAAGTTATATTTTAAAGATTTTTAAAAGAAAAAACATATATAAAGATTTAGCAAAAAAAAAAAAAAGAAGAAAGAAACACACACATATAAGGTTTTAGCTGTAAATGTATACGTGTATTTTTTAATTACATAATGAATGTATATTTTAAAATGTAAGACCGCATTACTTACAAATGGTGCGAAAATGTATTATATTGTAAAGAATAAAATAAGTCATTGTGGCAGATTAAATAATTTAATATCTTCTAAAATAAAAAGGGTCAGTATTTTTTTTTGAGATGGATTAGTCATGCCAGAATATTTAGTAACCATGGCATCATAAACGAAAACTTTGAATAAGTATTATCGAACACAAACGTCACTAGAGAAACACATCATAGCAAGAATAATACTAAAGCACCCAATATTTGCATGATTGACTTGAGAAATGTAGTGAGAGACCATTTTATAATTCTTTTAGAGCGTTTTATAGTTCAAAATAAGCATAAATACATTTACTTTATATGTTTGGGCCCCTTAAATATATAACTATGTAGTTATTTTTGCTAGCATATTTTTTTCTCATTTTGAGTAATGATGAAGATTCAGGTTATCTAGGATTAAATCAAGTTCACTTTCACGTTTTACTGCAATCATCAAAGAGAATTTTAATTAAATCACTTTTTGGAAGTCATGATTATTTATAGCATTCTATGGGTGGAAAATTGACTTTATCTCTTCATTTTATAAATTACTGGCACTTAGAATCTGTTTCATGTTTCTTCTCAGAAAATTCAGGGTGGTGAAACTTTTGCTGTATTCTTCTAGGTATAGTAACATAGAAAAGCAATAGAATGGTATACTAACTTTTCAAGCTTATTTATACTCTTTTACCAAGTTTTCTTGAAATTAGAATTTCATTATCTTTGGGGATTAACTTGTATTTGTGTTGATTAGTACAAATAAATATAAAAGCTTTTTTCTCTTTAAGCAATCATACCAAAGTCATTAAAAAAAATTTATAATTAATTTAGAATAATTATAGGATTTTAATTTAACTGAAAACATTTTTTCCCATTAATAATAAAATAGTTTATTTCTCTAAAATTTTGATCTAAGCAATTTATTTTTAGTTTATTCTCTTTTAATAATACTACCAGCAAAGAATTATTTTACCTTCATTTTTTTGCATAAAAATATTCTTAATTAATTCTCTAGATGGCATCCATTGGTTATCTGAGCCTTACATCATATCATTTCAAAACATTATATTATATACTTTTTATGGAATTTTTTTAATATCAGTGGAGTAAACACTTAAGGTAATCATTGTTTTTTTATATTGTTTTATTTGGAAAAATGAGCAAGATACTTAATTTACAAGAAGATAAAAGTGTTAAGTCTAAGACAGCTATGGCTTCTCATAGGAATATCAATGTTGAAGAGGAACCCAATATTTCTGAAAATATTTTGCACCAAATGAATAGCAAAGACACATTAACTGAATCAAAATGAAATAATGCTACTCAGGATATCATAAAAAATAAAAACAAATTTTAAAAAAGCATCAAAAGCCAAAAAGGAACGAAACCTGTTTCAAAGAAAATTAACGTTACACAATTGCAAAAGTTCACTACCATCGTACCAACTGTAACATCTGAAAATACTAAAAGAAATTCCAAAACTCTACAAAACAGGTCAATCCCAATTTTAACCAAACAAAATGATTCTACATGTCAAAATGTAGTTATAAAACGCCTGCCTCAAAAAGATGAGCCATGGAAAAAAAATAAAAGCCCAAAAACCGATGCTACTATAAAACACAGATGGGGCTAAACAGGAACCTGCTCATCAATGTAAAAATGTGCTCTACGATAAAAATAATAATATAAACCCAATTGCAAAGCAAATTTATGATAACACAAATATTGAAATAACTTCCAAACCTAAATCCAGTCTTCCTATCCCACTACAGCAAATTTCTGATAAAAATCTAAGCTCTAAATTGTTCCATGACAATTGTAAAAACAGCAATTTTACAGAAAATTCTAATATTCCATGTATTAAATGGGGTGAACAAAAAACATAGATATTGAATTTTCAAGCTTAATTTCTAGCTCAAATACTATAAGTACACATTGCATTACTTCGTCCACAGCTCATCAAACATATTCTTCCATTGTTCAGAGGCAAAATACAATAAACACTGTCAATTACCAAAAGTGACAAAGCTATGCTTCAGCACTGGGGAAAACTAATATTAATATACAAAGCTCTAACACAGATGAACAGTATGCTAAACATTTTATATCTGACTCTGATGATAAGGATAACTTAGTGTTACTACCAATGATCGACTTCCAAATATTAATAACAATTCTATAAATTTGGATAAGTACCAAGCCATTAATCAGGTGTTCGATTCTAGAATTCCTCCTATACTTTACAACTCGTTTTTGAATTATAACAATGATCTAACTTTAAGGACTAAGAACTACTGATGAGGATTGTAATTTATACACCGTCCCTATTGATGATTTATTTGAATTCTTAAAGAATCATCACCTAGAGGATTCCATTAAAAGAGTTTATCACCACCCTAACAAGAGATATTTCATCATTGAATTTCACAACTTAATGCAAAAAGAAATATTTAAAAGAAGCCAAATAGTTTTGAAACAAAGATACTTGGTAAAAATTGATATGAATAGACCAACAATGACTAAGAACTACTGATGAGGATTGTAATTTATACACCGTCCCTATTGATGATTTATTTGAACTCTTAAAGAATCATCACCTAGAGGATTCCATTAAAAGAGTTTATCATCACCCTAACAAGAGATATTTCATCATTGAATTTCACAACTTAATGCAAAAAGAAATATTTAAAAGAAGCCAAATAGTTTTGAAACAAAGATACTTGGTAAAAATTGATATGAATAGACCAACAATGGTATATGGTCTGGCCAGAAATTGTTATTTTAACTTTGCTGACATGGATCTACAAAGACTATTGGCTAAATATGGCACAATAACTCAATTCAGATATCTATCAGAAAAGAGAGCAGGCAGCTGCTTTCACACTAAAACTGAATACAGGTGTATCTCCACTCGATATCCCCTCCACCTTAGAACAAAACAAATGCCCCATTTATATTTCCATCAGGGGAGTCCAGCCTCAATACTTTCATTGCCGTGAGAGAACTCACCTTGCTAAGACATGTCCCAAAAAAATCTGTCAAAACTGTAACACAAGGAAAACTAAAACACACCAATGCTCCTCAACTATAACAAAAGTAAATCAACATCAACCACTAGTTGCTGGAGAAACTTATACTATGTCTTTTCAGACTGAAGAATTAAATACGACTCAAATGCAATTAAACCAACAACAAACATAATCTGAGGATTGAATGGAAATTCAGTATAATACTACTAATACAATGCATGAAATCTCTCAAACAATGCATCCACTGCCAGATAGCAATCTAAAAATTACTCAGGACAGTGATGAAAATATACCTCAGCTTAAAACTCCAACATTGAGTCATGCATCCACCAAGACCCAGTATATACACAAAAAGATATTCAACCAATAAATAATAGTATGAAAAGGAAGATAATTGACTCATCTGGCTCTCAGCCTGAAGAGACAAATAACATATCTATAGACTCAAATTCAGATCAAAATGTTGACCATCAATCAAGCAGCATACTTATTAATCTTAAAAGGAAAAATGACAAAAAAGATCAAAAACAGTCAGCTCCAAATCATATACAATTATACAACAGCCTCATGAAACAATAACAAGCAACTGTAATGATTTCTCATCCATAACAACTCGAAGTAAAATGCTTCAAACCTTAAATACAAGGCAATTCTCATTGCCTGAACTTCTGCAATCCTGGTCTAGTGCTTGAACTGAATTCTATTGAACAAATTACATTAGCAGATGAGTCTTTCTTGAGCATTGGTTCTTCTTTATATAATGCTGATTAAGATTGGTGGAGTCAATGTCAGGAGTCTCAACTCCATTGACTGTGCTCTGGCCATCAAGCGATGGTTAGATAGCATTAATTTACACATAGTGTGGCTCTCCGAGACCAAACTCCAACTCTGATCTAACTATAAAATATCTCAGGTACTAAACCAATATGGCATCTTCCAGTACTTTCCATATAACACAGCATCCTCTGGGGTAGCTTTTCTCATTAGTAAAAAAATAGCCTATGACAAATGTAGAACATTTTATCTAAGTAAAGAGCTTTTAATCTTAAACTTAACAATAGATAACACTCCATTAACAATCATTTATCTATATATCAACAATAATCCTAATGTTGTACTGTCAATCATCAATCAAATTAATGCTATACTAACCTCTTTTACATATCCAGTCATTTTAATTGGTGACTTCAATATGTGCTACCAAAACTTCAATTTCAAGTACCTGCATCTTTTAAACAGAGTATTCTTGTGTGGAGAAGGGTGCTTTCCACCCAACTCATTTTCCTTTTATACAATCCATAAGAGAATACTTATTGATTTACTATATTATATGCCAGATTTGCATTATGATCTGGAAGCTAATCTTCAGCTTGTGCCCTTTTCTGACCATTTGGTTTTGGTGATATTGCTTCACTTGGATCTCACAGCCCCACCACCTAATCAACACACTCAAACTATCAGATTGTTAAACAAAGCAGATTCATCTGAGGCCATCTTCTCAGAGGTCTACATTCTCTTCAACAAAATTCGAATACTCTCTCTTCCCCTGCTCCAAGCTTGGTCTACCTTTGTAGGAATCCTGAGCTCTATAATCAATACCTACACAAGAAAGACCAAGGGCCCCAACCAACTTCTTAGGGTGCTTGAAAATCTTGGTTGCAGGGTGTCAGAATTATCATCCACTAAAGCCAATATCACAGACATCATGGATCTTAAGAATCAATACCATTAAAAACAGAGGGTACTTGCAAAAAGAACAAAAATTTTCCTTGTGAACCAGCACAATTGGACCTGTAGCTACATTAGATGGGCTATTGGTGCCTCCAAATGGCCCCACATCATCCATGATGACAATAGATCACTGTGATTATGGAGGTTCTGCTATGCTAATGAAAATACATGAGTTTTTCAAGACCAAGTTACAGAGTGTTAATTTTAAAATAGGAGAACCTGGAGCAACACAACTGAAACTGAAGATCACGACATAACTGAAGCACTCATATTACAGAAATTACTTGCTTATTCAGAAAACACCCACCCAGGATTACATGGAATCCATCACTTTGTCCTTGTCCATCTAAGCTATTTTACTGTCCCTATCCTTTGGTGGCTTATTAACATACTAGCTGGGGACTTTCAGAGCATACCAGATCCAGATCTCTATCCCATAGCACTAGTTCCATTTATGAAAAAACACATTAATCCCTCCAGTCTCTCCAATATATGTCCAATTTCTATGGCTCCTTTACTTATTAAAACTATTGAGGCCATTATCAAAGATAAAATACAAGAACATTTATTTACACAAATTTCAGCTTCTCAATTTGAACGCAAGGGATCCTTGACCACTGTAGCAGTCTGACATTTCATGTTGCTTGTAGAACATGTCAGACAGCATAGGAAGGCTATGCTAATAGCAGTCCAATTGGATTTTTGCATCAGTTTTTTGACTCGGTTGTGCCATCTACCCTGCTACAAACCCTCAGTGATTATTCAGTCCCACAGGTGTATATAAGAATTATTGGTAATCTTATACACAATCGGTCAATTTTTACTTCCATTGATGGATGTCTGGCTCCTGGATTCAGACCCCATCTATCCATTCCACAAGGCTCATCACCCAGCGCCCTTTATTTTGTGACTTATATCGATCCATTACTAAAACAAATTGAATGAGGTTTACCTGGGATATTTGTGCTTGTGCTGAATCAAGAAGTTCACCACATCTCATATGTAGATGATGTCACTGTCTTCCTTCCCTCCAGCAGGCATATACCCCACTTAGAGCAGATCCTTGAAATGTATGCTTCCAATTTTAACCTTGTTATTAATTACTCAAAGTCATCAATATGGAAAATAAATAAGGGATCTATCATACTGTCTGTTTTCACTTCCAAGCCTCAAAATTTTTTAGGCTTTCCAATTTCTCTGTCCAAAACAGCTATGAAAAAACAAATACAGGAATCCATCCTAGATAAAACAAGACATATAGTTAAATCTCTATCTTCAGTCTCTTTATCGCTCCCAGGCAAAGTAAAACTCCTTAACACGCTGATATTTCCTAGAATAAACTATTTTCTACCAATAATAAAACCCACAAAAAATTTTCAATCCAAAATTAATTCTGTTTGCTCCAAATTATTCTAGAATGGCAGGGTTGTAGCTATCAGTATGGCTAAAATGCAAGGACCCACAGAACTAGGCAGTCTTGGATTACACTCTATATCTACATTTTATGTGCAGAAATCGATTGGTCTGCTGAGAGCAATTTGTCTGGACATACCATGTAACAACACTGACTTTTCAATTGATCCTACAGACACTCACCCACCTTCTAAAAGCAAATGGATTACTGATATTAGCTGTTATGTTAACTGCCTCATTACTATCTCAAAGCAAACCTTTCAAAATAGAAAATCATACTGGGAGGTGTAATGTATAAAATGATATATCCAAACCAACTGCTGTTACAGTCAGAATTAGATCTAAACACTAGACAAATCATCAAAAGGTCCAGAAATTGGATATTTGAGCCTAAATATATATATACTTCTTCATCAAGTTTAACCTCTCTGCCTTACCTACCAATCACTTTCTAGTGTGGAGAAGAGGCTTTACAAGAATTGAGCCTCTATAGAAATTATGGCAAACAGATAATGAAACTTTACATCATCTGTTCTATAACTGTCCTTTTCTTACTCAACTGCAATCCCTAATTTTAAGCAATGTGTCTTCTGATATAAGGGATGCCTTATCAATCAAGAGAGCCATCAAAAATGGCACTTACTCCATCATCAGACTTGCAATTTTCTTACTATTTTCACTTTGGCTCACAAGGTGTAAAATTCTTTTCACCAATATCAACCACAATATTTTTCAGATCTACGTGGAAATAATTACCAAGATTAGGGACAGAGACAAGTTACTATCACCTCATCTTTTGTTTACAGAGACCTGGTCTAATTTCACACTGTAAACAAGGGATGGTTCACCTGATGCTTGATCCAGAGTTCTCTCTGATTCAAGTCTATGTTTTCTAAATAATGGCAATCCTGTTGACATTTATATATCAATGTAAATAATAAGTTCATGTATAAAACATTATTTTAATAAAAAAAATTGCAATAATTAACATTTTAATCAATTTAAACAATCTTAATTTTAAAAATAGAGAAAAAAATTACTTTAGTTTTTTTTTCATTTAAACATTTAATACCAAAATCACACTTTTCTTTATTTTGCTGTAATATCCTATAAATACAATTTATCTAAACCACTTCAAACACTTTTTAGCAAAACTCTTTATTTGTACATATATACATACACCTATGTTTCGACTGAACTGCAATCTTCTTCAGAGCTATGAGATAATGAATAAAATAAAATAAAATACATAACTATATAATAATACCATAAAAATGTAAACAATAAAAATTTGGAGCAAATAGATACACATATGTATTTGAAATTATACATTTAAATTCAAGAATGACAATGGAACAAATAGAAAGTACTACGAATTTGTGAGATTATTTAAAAGGAAAAAAAAGAATAGAAGAAGTAAATTTAATGAATGCGTGATGGAATAGTATAATAAAATTATATTAAAATAATAATAATATAAAATACCTAAAAAATGTAATGATAATAATATAATACCTAAATTCATTAAAATGGAGAAATTAAGAAAAAAAAACTAAATAATAATGAAATATTTATAAAGAAGATGGAAAAGAATGTCTTAAAGAAGTACATTAGAAGTTTTATAAAAAGAAAAAAAAACATTTATATAAGAAAATAAATAATATAGAATTCATATTGAGGGATAAAATAACAAAAGATGAAGAAAATGAGAGAGCAAATGAGAGACATGTTAAAAATGTAAAATATTGGTGGAAAAACAAAAAATAAAACAGTGCATTATAACAGATGACAAAATGAAGAATATACAGAATCTTTCCAAGATAGACTTTACAAAAAAGGAAAAATATATATTGAATAAAGGAATTAAATGTGTCAATTGGAAATGACATTAAGAAGGATGTGATAGAAAAAGAAGCAACAATGGAAATATAGCACAATATTTTGTAGAAGAAAAATATGGAGTTCATTATTATGATGACAAAGATATTACAAAATTGATACATAATGAAAAGGAAATATTGTTTGATGAATTTAAAAAAGAAATAAATAATTTGATATATAAAATAAAAAATAATAAATTTGAAATAGAAGTACGGGGAATGTAAAGAAGAACAAAGAATTAATAGGGAAGGAAGAAGTGAAAGATGAAATCTAAGTATGAAAAGTCAGATAAAGGGAATAAATTAGTGATATTAGATAAAATGATTATTTAGAAAAAATAAAGGTTATGCTGAATGATAAGGGATTTGAAAAAGTTAAGCAGAATGACAGTGACTTAAAAAATAGAAAAATATATACATTAATTAAACATATTTATAAAGAGGTTTAATAAACAGGTCAACATTTAAGAAAATAAGGAGTAAAGAATGTAGAACAGCAAAAATATAAAAGGCTTCAAAAATTAACAAAAAATATATAACTAAGGTCAATTATTCATTGAAAGGGATCTTACTTGGACAAAGTTTCAAAATGGTTATCAAGTGAAATTTTTAAAAAATATGCTAAAGAGTATAAAAATTCCAACATTAAAAATAATAAAATTTTAATAGATGAAATTAATGACATATTTAAAAAATATGAATACAGAAATTTAACATTTATAAAAATGGACAGTATTTCTATGAAAACTAATTTAAATATAGGAAAAGCAATAAATTTAGCTATAGAAAAATATATTAAGGTTAAAAAAAATTACCTGTTCATATTTTGGTAGATTTAATGGAATTATCTTGTAGGAATGTAACTTTTGAATATAATAGGGAATTTTATGAGCAAAGAGAAGGATTGTTAATGGAAGGAGCTCTAAGTGCAATTTTAAGCAATATTTATATGAATGAGTTTGATAAAAATATAACAGAAAATAAAAATGCTCCTTTGTTTTTTAACAGATATGTAGATGATTATTTAATGATTTTTAATAAAAGTCAAAGACAAATAAGCTGGTTTATTAATGATATTAATAAAATGGAAAAAAATACAAAGTTTACAGTTGAGAAGGAAGAAAATAATGAAATTGCATATCTAGATATAATGTTTCAAAAGAAATTGATAGAAAAAAAATGGTGTATTCAGACAATATTTATAAGAAAAACATTATTGGTAAAAAAATAACAAGTTGGTTTTCCAACATTGATAGGAAATATAAAATTAGTTGTATATATTCAATAATATATAGGGCTACTTTGTATTGTTCAAGGAAAGAAGACTATATTAAACAAAAAGATTTAATAATCAATGAGTTTAAAATGAGTGACTTCCCTGTACATATAATTAAAAGAAGTATTGAAAAAATAGAGTATAAAATAAATAAAAATGAAAAGAGTGAAAGAAAAAAGAAAGTGAAAATAGATATATAGAAATAAAAACAAATAATAATATTATAGTAAATTTAACAAAATTATAAAGAAGATTAATACAAATTGCAAAAGAATAATTATTACTGCAAAAATATTTAATAAAAAAAGAGAAAATCTATTAAATTTAATAGATAACAAATACTTAGGATATAATAAAGATAATAAAGAAATAATTAATGGAGTATATGTGATAAAATGCAAATAATGTCTAGATAGTGGGATTGATAACACATATGTGAGAGAAACATATATATAAAGAATAAAATGACGTATGTCAGATAATAAATCACTAATATATATACACATGAAATAGACAGGACACAAATTTACAAAACTTCAATAAAAGTGAGGTTACATACAAAAAATATTAAAGAAAGAAAAATAAAAAAAGATATATTAATAAGAAAGATAAAACAAAAATTTAATAAAGATTCTGGGAGTAGGAAGAGATTGATATATAGTTATTAAATAAGATATATAAAGATAAATATATAAAAAAAAATTGTTTATAAGTGAATTGTGGGTTGTAAAAAATGGTTAAGTTAAATAGGAATATAAACATTGAAACAGTAAGATTCGTATTCGAATCTTAAGTTTCACCTTTTTCTGTCGTCTCTCACTGACCGGTCTATCCCGCCCAAATTTAAACTTTTTGATATCGAATTGTGTGTGTAACAATATTAAAAATGTATAAATATATGTAGAATTCAGCATAAACACGCACACATTTCGATCTCAAATTAAACGCAATAAATAGGGATAAAATAATATAATTTAGATTTCTTTTAGTTATATAATTTTGTATAATTTTAATCATTTATTTTGGATTATAAAGTTCGTATTTATTGCTTTGTTTAATTTTTAAAAAATTTTTTTCAATAAAACAAAAATAAAAAAAAAAAAAAAACCCCCTTTTTTAACCCCAAAAAACTTTTTTTTTTTTTCCAAAATACAAAAAAAAATAAAAAATTTTTTTCCCCCAAAAATAAAGAAACACCTAATTATTCTCCATTGGGATACCCCACCAGATGATAACTTTCCATTCCCCATAATAAATTCACCATAAAGATCTGCTGCCTAAAAAAAAAAAAATTTTGTTTTAAAAATAAAAAATATCTAAAAAAAAAAAAAATTCCCCCCCTGAAAATTTTTCTTCTAAAATAATAGAAGGAGGAGTTTTTAAAAAAACCCTGTGTTTTAAAAACTTTAAAATCCCAAAAAAATCTATACCCTTCTCCATATAATTTTTCAAAATTGAAAAATAAAAACCACCCATTTGTAAACTAAATTGATTTAATGTAATGTGTAAATTTCTCTACTAATCTAGCTTACCTCACTCTGTCTGGGGTGCGTATTTCTATAATCTACATTTTATCTGTAGTTATTCTTTAATTATTGCATGCTCATAATTGTCTCAAATTTCAAAGTTTAAATCTATGATCGCTTAAAACTATGAATGCGTGTCAAATTTTCATTAATATTTACTTTCTTTAATAACTTAACTTTCATATAAATCGACACGCATTCAATGCTTCATTTATTGTAATGCAGGGTCTACTAGTTCGCAAATGGCTGACGTATTAGTTGTAATAACTCCCAGTTTATATATATTTTGTATTTATTGAATCTAATGAATAATTCCAGAAATTACATTTCTTTGAGAGTCACCAACGTTCTTTAGTAAATGTTGATAATGTAGGGCCGAATTAGAAATCTATTTCAATCTCATCCTAATCGTTTGTACATTATACATGTGTTACGTTTTAGAGACGCTATGACCCATTCCGCCGTGAAATTTCCGGATTCTTCAGGGTTGAAATTAACCCCAGTCGTCCTACACAAGCGGGCATAATGGGTGCTCCCGTAGGACTTGACAATGTCATGCAGCCAGCCGGCAAAACTGCGACACGAACCGCTTGTCCCTGGTTATGCTTATGTGACACCTTACTTCGTCGGGCCGATGGCAGAGACCAGCCGATACTCTTATAAATCCATTCGCGGCATTGCAGTTTCAATATACTGCCACTCCATATCGCCTTTCTAAAGCGTACCACGCGTTCCTTTGCTCAATTCTATTATTCTATATATCACTCCGCCTCTGCATTATCTTCGTAATTCACTCTCAAATAAATGTTGCCCTTAGTCATAAAATAAATAGTTTAATTAAATAAATATATGTCCGCTGCTACTCTTAAATCTTAGTTTAGACTCTTGCATTGCAAAGGTATAAATTCCCCAAGGCATGCATTAGAAATACTTACTCGAGAATTTTAGGTAGCTAGATTACGCTTTCAAATAAATGTATTCCTTTTGTAAACATTACAGTATCGGAAATACCGCTACTGAAATCCTCAATATAAAATAATGTCTAAATAAATAAATGTACTCTTTAAAATATAATCATGTCGCAAATTCTGCTACTGAAGCTTTCAATCCCTAAAATATTATTAGTCAATGTTTTATTAAAATGTATTAATAAATAATTTTAAACTAAATATCTGCAGTTACGTTTCATTTGTTCGATACCCATTCTATATAATATTTCCTCGATTATGTAAATATGAATGTTTAATTAATATTAGTTTGATTATTGGCTAGCTCGAGAATAAAATCATGAATCTCTTGCATCTCCCTGACCACCGTGCCTAAGGAAATATTTACTAATGTCACATCAGATGCATTGTTTCATGGATTGTATTGTGGAACCGATAAACTATGTTCGAACTCAGTACCACGGGTGGCTTCGCTACTCGATGGTGCTGCTGTTCTGTATGGTGGTCGAATTCTGCACTATGTTTTCGAGTCACACGTTTTCCGACCGTTACAACATGGCTATATTTACAGATATAGCATATTAAAAATAAATAAAAAAACCAGCATAATATTTACATATAAAGCAGTATAATATAAATTTATGAGAATTATATAATAATATTAAAAGTTAAAGTGTATAAAATAATATATATATATAAATAAATAAAGAGTTGTAGGGAATATATATGGGTTAAATAATATATAATAGAAGGAGATATGATATAAGATAACTTTTTGAAAAAAAATAATTTTTTTATGAAATTAAATTAAACTGGATAAGTTCAAAGATTATAATGTTTATAGGTTTTATATATTAAAAAATAATAATAAATATAAAATATTATTTTTAACAGAAAGAATATTAGGTAATAACCATAAAATTTAAATTTAAAAAGAATAGAAATAATTAGGAGATTGTTAATAATAATAAAAATAGATAATATATTTAGATTAATAATTCTTCTTGAATATATATATGTATACGGTTAGGAGTACACATGTATAATTTATATTTATTTCTGTTTATCTTGTATATTTTATTTTATACTAACAGGATTATTTTATTTGGGTTTGTTTATTTCAGTTTTAGGTGCTTGTCTTATAGATAAAGACGCCATTCGATGGTGCCGTTTTCACGCTAAAACTATAAAATATGAACATTCCTGGGCCATTGATTTTAATCATTTTGATGTGTTTTTTTGTAATGCAAAAATAAAAACAAAACAAAATCATCTTTTTTAAATATTATATTTTATTAACATATACAAATTAAATGATAATAATACATGTAAAATAAAATAAACAAATTACAATTTGATTTGTGTTTTTTATTTTGCTTTATTAGAAAAATCAATTTTCTATTGCAGATTTTTTTTACTGGGGTTACGGCTTTATCGCTATTTTTACTTCATATAGAATGACAACAAAAAGTAAAAGTTGTTACGGTTAGGTTTAGGGTTAGTTTTAGGGTTAGGTTTAGGGTTAGTTTTAAGGATAGGTTTAGGGTTCATTTTAGGGTTAGTTTTAGGGTTAGATTTAGGATTAGTTTTAGGTTTAGGTTTAGTGTTCTGTTGTTTGTAATGCTAAAATAAAAACTATCAAAATCGTATTTTTGTAAATATTTTTTTTTAGTAACATCTATAAAATAAATGATAACAATAAACGTAAACTATATTCAACAAAGTATAACCATAGTCAGAGAAAAGAAAGAAACTAAAACTTTTTTAAACAACAACAAAAATGTCTTCTTTACTTATTAATCATGTTTATAATATATGCTTTTTATGAAATTTATAAAAAAAACAGTACAAAATTGTACTTTTCTTAGTGGATATTTTTGTGTTACCACTATTTTTTTACTTCAAAAATATACACATGGAAAAATCTTGTTTGTCTCGTGGAATGTTACGAACAGTGAACAGTACATTAGTTGAAGCGTTACCTAATTCCAACTCACTTTACACATATATCTTGTCAACATTTTCCCAATTAAAACTTCAATACAGTATGGTGTAAAAAGTCTTATAATTATTACTTTACAAAATCTTAACATTTCAATAATTTAAAATAATAAAAAATCCAATGAAAACAACATTTCCATCCAATTCAAAAAAACACACCCTCTCAACACACCATAACTAATAAGCATCACATGATCACCATCTCTTATACTAGCACATAATTGTTTATAAATAAGGCAAAACTCTCCATATAGTAGTGCCACCCTGTGCCAAACAGTGCCTTTTGGCACCCATTGATTATTCTGGTTGGCACAGGATGGCACTACTATATGAAGAGTTTTGCCTTATTTATAAAGCTGTAACTATTTTATAAACTGTGCAAATTTGGAAAATGTATTTGCTGTGATGCAACATACATGTTGTACTGCAACACAACATTGCAGCCTGCAATCTGTAGCACAACAAAAAAGTTGTATTTCAGAAAATGTGGGTTCTGAATGTGTCAGCTGTGGTAAATGGCATTTTTATGTGTTTTAGTCCCAAAATGGGGCTGTAGAGCGGTATCTTTAGCTATAAGACTAGTACCCAGTTTTATTAGTTTTTATTAGTTTTTTTTATAAATTTTAGTTTTTAATTTTTTAAATATTATTGTTTACATTTTTTATGGTATTATTATGTAGTTATGTATTTTATTTTATTTTGTTCATTATATCATAGTTCTGAAGAAGACTGCAGGACAGTCGAAATATAAGTGTATGTATATATGTACAAATAAAGAGTTTTGCTAAAAAGTGTTCCAAGTGGTTTGGATAAATTGTAAATATTTAATAACAAAAAATGAAAAGTATGTTTTATTTCTTTTAATATTGAAATATAATTTTGAATATGTTTTACCCTTTTATTTCTTAAAATTACCATGTATTAATTATTTTTAATGCACACATATACATATACAAAGATACTTATATCAGAATGCCATATCTTTTTTTAGTGAGGAAGAGGGGGTGTTTGTGATGGAGAATGTCGTGGTTGTGACTTCTTAATATGGCATTCTGCCATTGCAAACACCTTCCCCAACATTGGAGAAAGGTACAACATTCTGCTGTTGAAAACATGGGAAACAGTTTTAATATATAAGTACCTATATAAATATATGTTAAATATATTTATTAATGCTGTTAAACTACTATTTTTTAATTAATTTAAGTTTGCTTTGATTTTATACTGACAACTGTAATTATTCTAATCTTCAACTGGTATTCCTACCTATGTCTTGTGCCTTGACAAAGAAAACAATATTTCAATAATTTGAAATTTCCCAAGAGCTTTGAAACCTAACATCAAAAATGCAGTAATACTTAAAACTGATGATCTATGAAACTTTTACTATAAATTCTCATTAGTGAGATGTAAATTATGCTTTATTCATGGAATGATTCATTAGTAAATAAAGAGTTAATACCATTTTTATTTATTTGCAATATTAAACATCATAAATTGGAATCATTTGAAACATATAATATTTCTAGTAAAATAAAGCTATTTATACAGTGCATTTCAAATTTTGCATATTTAATTATTTATATTTTTAATTAAAATATTATGTGGTTAATTTGATTTGGCATATAATTGAAAGAAAAAAGAAAATTGAAGTGAACTGCAGAGGTTGTTAAAGAAGTTGCTAAAAGCAATATATCAGTACTTACATTTATAATAGCAGTTTCTATAGTGGCAATATTTTACCCAATTGTAAAGAAATAAATTTAGGACTTACAAAGTATAATTTCCATTTTGTTAGCTAGTTGTTACATAAATAAATATTACTATCTTGCTGCTACATTAATATTACTATATAAAATTATTTCAAATTTAGAAGACCATTGAATAGTATAATTTTAATTTATATTTCTAGCTATTCTTATTTTATCTCATATTTATCATTCAATCTTTTATTTTAAATATTTTATATATATTTCAAATTTTTTTCACAAATTCAGTTTTTCAAAAATCCAATGACATGTATTTTATTTAAAAAAGAAATTATATATATTTTTCTGAATACAAGTATTTTTCTTTTATAATCCTATTTGAAATATCAACACTATTACATTGCAATTATTTATATAGTTTCTTATTACAAATAATATGTTTTTTTCTGATTAAATTGCAAGAAATTATAAAAATGTTGTTCACTTTACATTTCTTTAAGAAAGTCAAATAAAACTTGATTTTTTCAATCTTTATAGTTGTTTAATGCTGTTGAAATAATCTCTTTTTATTTATGTTTTATATTTGCAATATATTTTTCCACATATGATCTATAGGATAGTTTTATAATTTTTAAAACATTTTATGGTATAAGAACACACACACACAATATATATATATATATATATTGTGTGTGTGTATATATAGATATATATATATATATATATATATATTATATAACATTGATCAATGCTACTTATATTTGTTTTTGAAATTCAAAATATTTTTATATACAGACTTTTGAATATATGTAATTAAATATTTTTAATTTTAATAACATTCCTAAATAAACAATGAATAAATATAGGTCATTGACAATATATATATATATATATATATATATTAATCTTGAATATTATATATTTATATATCAAATATTTATAAAGTAATCTTCAAATGTGTGTGTCATAATAATTCTTTACAATTCAGATTTTCTAGTCACATAACTAAACTTGTTAGTAAAATTTTTCCTATCAAGGTAATCTATGAATTAAGCAAAAAATGAATATACTTTTATATGATCTTTGAGTTCTTATTTATTAATTCTATTATTTCATAGGCTGAAATGTTTTACCAAAAGTGATTTTGTTTAACCAGCCAACATTTTCAGATAACAATGCATATATAAATTCTACTGTTTTAACAATATTAGAAATAAATAATAATACAATTTTGTACAACTGTAATCTAATAAGTTTACTCCTAATGTAGCATTTCAATTCTATGAAATATCAATGGCTGACCATCTATCCATACAAAAACATAAAGCTCAGATAAAAGAAACTTTAATTGTTGTTAGACTAATAGATTACACTGATATGTGAGGCATGATTAAAAAGTTTAAAAAATGTTTCTAGAAAGATTATTTTGGTAAACAATTATGACCATATGCATATTTAAAGACTACTATTTCATAAACGTTATTACAATTGAAATAGTATGTTCTGTATTTATGGTTAATTAATTTTCTTTGTGGAAAAAAATATTATTTAACATAACCAAGATTTTTTTAAAATAACAGTTAAAAAATAAAAAAGATTAGGAAAGGAAGAGTCTATTTTTAAAACAAAAAACACTAACACATTCCCAGAAATAATTTTTGAAATTCTTAACTTATTACAAATTATTAAGTTGAAAATTTTTTCTAATTATTTGTTTGAGATATTTTGTGAATATATTTGAAAAAAGAAAAAAAATTTTGTTAAATCCTGTATTAAAAAAAAAAAAATAGAATTAGGTATTATTATTAGGTAGTTTTCAGAGATTTTCAAATTTTTCTGTGTTTATAATTTATTTCATTCTTGAACTGAACATTTTTTTACTGTGTATATAATTAAATGATAAAAATTTAAAAGGAATTCTACACCTAAAATTTCAATCACTATATACTTGATTAAAATAGCCAATTTTCGTTTGAAGTTATTTCATTTAACAAATGTATTTGTCTAAAATACTTAGTCAAAAGTGAATTCACTTTTAATTTTTTATCTTAGTTTATATTAAGATCATAAACAGAACAATAATATTCTGTATGTTTGAATCTTAAAATATAACAACTTTATAAATATTCTTCCAATTAAATAAAGCTCTTCTATAAGTTTCTAGTAGAAGTTTATACAAGTTTTTATAGATTTAAATCACATATAGGCAACCTCCGGCCCCCGGGACAGATCCGGCCCTTTAAGACTTTTAATCCGGACCCCCCACTAATCTATTTCAGCCATGTTTGATTTTGATTGTCAAATTTTTGAATAGAGTCTAGCTAGAGTTATGTTTGATTTTTACTTTTTGTGCAATTAAATAATTATGTTGTTTAATAAATTTATATTTTATATCTTTATTTAAGTCTTTTAATGATTAAAATTTAAAAAACTAAAATTATTAATATTTTACAATAGTGCAAATAAATGTGAAAATGAAGTTTTTGGCAATAACAAAAAAGCATGTCTTAATTAGCTGCAAGGAACGTATTGAAGCTGGTATTTTTCTGCCAGCTCATATTCATAAGCACATATATATATTATTAAAATCGCGTATATATTATTTTATAATAAAACTATACTAAAAATAAATAATAAAACTTCATTTTTTTAAAAGGGAATTTTAAAAGTTTTGAAATCAATTAAATCGAGATTAAAAAAAAAAAAAGAAGGGGAAAAACAAAACATAAGATCTTGCAGGTTTTTTTTATTTTATAAAGGTTTGTCTTTTGTTTTATTTTTAATTATTATAAATTCTTAAAGATAGAAGGAGGAAGAAAGTACAATATAGAATTTTTCTGCAATTAGCTCTATTGTTGAAACTTTGAGAGTGGAGGTATTTTTGTGCTATCTATTACGCTCATCAGTTTGGAATGTTTCCTCAGGATTATAAGTAACATTGCAAAAAAAAAAAAAAAACTATAAATTATGGGATTGTCTTTTTTTTGAGATTAATTGGAATTTTTCTGAAGTTAGTGACTCGTCAAACCACGACCGACATAGGATGAAATACTTCTCCCACAGGACCATCACTGATCGATCAGGATAGCTATAAACTGTTACTAAGTGAACTTTGATTTCATTTTGCGTAATAGAAATAGATATATACTATTAAGTGTCTTAAATGTTTCAACAATAGACTGTGGGATTATTGCTGGGAATTTTATTATATTATGTTAAATTAGTTAAAACAAAGGTAGTGGTTTAAACTCATATATGTTTTATTTATATGCATTTTATTATAATTCATGTGTGAATCAGATTAGATTTTTCCTAATAATGTTAATTGCTCGATCTTGAAAGATCAATGAAAAGAATATTAATTAAATAATTTGCACTGTATTTTTTTTTTTTAAAATGATAATGTTTGCGTTTAATTTAAGCTTGTATTTGTTCTTTATATATATATATAAAAGATTCGAGTCAATTGGGAATGCTATAGGAAAAGAGAATATGTTTTTTTTTAATTGAAACTGAATATAATGAAATCTATTAAATGTCATATTTGAGTGTCCCTGCTTAATCTGGTTTAGTAATTTAATTCAGTGTACATTTGGCTGAAATAAATTCGCGTAAGATTACCTTTTAAAAATATATATTTGGTGATTGCCATATTTGCGTAATCTTTGAAAATTTACGAACCAAGTTAAAATGTTGTGGCACAGAATAAAATATTAAAAATTTATAACATTAAAAAAATAATACATTTATACTTAATTATCATCAAAGAAACAAAAAAATTTATAAAAGTTAATAAATTATATATTAAAAAATTATTCCCTATTGATTTTGCAAAAGCAATTTTTGTAAAGCCAGAAATGGCGATTTCTGCTTTTTCATATATTTTCTATGAGCAATCTTTATTAAAAGAAAATATTTTCAAAGACAATTCCCTATTAGTAATGTACTTTTTGGTTTAATAATAAATGCTTTACAAAAATATGTCATAATCATTAGCAATTACTGAAAATCACCTTTTTTTGTCTTATTTAGCTCCTCTCAGAATTAATATTTTGAATAGTTAAGCTGACATCATATGACACTGCAAAACACAACTTGTTTTCTCTCATCAAGATCTCTTTCTCATTTTGACTAACAGTGTGTGAACATGTTTCACTGTGTCATTTTGATAGTTGCATTGGGGTTGTGCCTTGTTCAGTGCAAGCATTTATATTGTTTTCTGTTCAGTATCTGCAGTGTTAAAAACAGCTTTGTTTGACAGTTCTGAATATATAGCTTTGAAATTTAGAACAATGTTAGGGAATAACTAAAAAAAAAGGAAGAAAAGTAGATACAGAGGATCATCAATTTTAAGATAGCTGAACAGATAAGTACTATTTTATTCTGAATAAAGGTTTGCCTATATGTTTTCTGTGCAGTGAATCCATATCAGTCGACAAAGAATACAACTTGAAGGAACACTTTACTTCAAAACATGCAGATCACCAAAAAATTGATGGACAACTATGAAAAGATGAAATAGAGAAATTGAAGAACTTGGATACCCAGCAGAAAATGTTCACCAGGTAATAAATGCAGCATGGAAGTATCGTGAATGCCAGCTTTGTGTTAAATAAAAAATTTGCTAAGCATTCTAAATCATTTGGTGAAGGAGAATTTATCAAAGAATGTCTGTTGAATGTTGCAAGTATAATATGTCCTGAAAAAAAAAGATTTTGAGAATATTAGTTTGTTGAAATGTACTGTTGTCCGGTGGATAGAAATCATGGCTGTTGATATTCAAAATGTTTAAAAGAGAAGATTGCTAGATTCAAAGCATTTTCAATTGCTTTGGATGACAGCACTGATGCCTCTAATACAGCACAACTAGCAATATTTATTCAGGGAGTTGACATGGATTTAATATCACAAAAGAATTTTACTTTGGCTCTAAAACAGACAATTACTGGTGAAGATATATTTGAAGAAGTCAAGACAGTCTTCAATATTTTTGGGCTTAAATGGAGTTCACTATCTGGCATATGCACTGATGGAGCTCCTGCAATGGTTGGTGCATGAAAGGGATTTATTGAAATAGTTCATGAAAAAGTAACAAAATTACAGATCCATCTGAAAAATTTAACAAATTTTCATTGCATTATTCACTAACAAAATATGTGTAAAATCAATTAAATTTATAAATGTTATGGAAGTTGTAGTAGCCAGTATTAACTTTATTAAGTCACATGTACTTAATCACTGCAATTTAAGGAATATTTGGCAGACTTATTTTCAGATTATGAAAATGTGTCTTATTGTGAAGTGAGGTGGTTGAGTAAAGGTAAAAAGTTAAAATGATTTATGATCTGAGACAGGACAGCAGATTTTATGAACATAAAAGGAAAAACAATTAACCAAGTAAGAGATGATGAGTGGGTGTTTGATTTAGCATTCCTTGTAGATGTCATTGGATACCTAAATTAAAATCTTAAATTGCAAAAACCAGGACAATTGATTCATGAACTGTATGGACATGTCAGTGCTTATTGTAATAAAATAAAATTGTTGGAAAGTCAGATAAGAGCTAAAAATTGTTACCATTTTCCTACTCTAGCAACTCATAAAATATCCCTTATAATTGTTATGAAAATGAACTGAAGACATTAATAGAGCAATTTGATACAAGGTTCACTGACTTCCAAAATAAAGACTCCATATTCACTATATTTTCTGATCCAATGGATACTGATATAAATAATGTGCCAGAAAATTTACAGATGGAACTTATTGAGGTTTAAGCAGATTTAGTGTTAAAATTACAGTTTAACAACATTGCTTTAATGAATTTTTATCAACATTTGTTGGAAGAAAAATATAGAAATGTAGTGCCTTTTCAAAAAGAATTTTGTCTTGTTGGCAGCACATATATGTGTGAAGTTTTTTTCTAGAATGAAATTTAATAAATCAAAAATTTGGACAAGAATAACTGACAAAACCTTGAAAATTCTATGTGATTGTTCTTAAGCAGTATTCCCATCAACATTGATAGTCTCATTGTTGAAGTATAAGACTAATCCTCGCATTAAATTGTTACATCATTATTATAAAATTTATGTAGCCCTTTATCATTCACTATTATATTGTACTATTTAATTATTTGGTCTGGCCCTTGACTCGAAGACAAAAAGATAATTTGGCCCCTGAACTAGGAAAGGTTGCCCATGTCTGATTTAAATGATAGAAGTATAACAGAATTTTCTGTATATTTTTCTAAATAAATTTTTAGTCAAGATGTAACGAAGCAAATTTCTATTATTTAATTATTTTTAAAACATTTAAAAAATAATAAGTATGGGATATAAAATATTACATTGACAACAAAGATTAATAAAAATAAAAGAATTAGGGGATCATTAAGCCAGAAAGTGCATTATAATGTTAATTTGAACAGGTTTTTAATGTTTGGTTTTATTTACTAGATACTCATTTTTGAACCAATATTGTATGATTCTCTGAATTGGGTTTAGGTAGCTACATAATATGAAATCTAAATCTGATTGCATTCTGACTAGAAATCAAACCTAGTTTTATGTTTAATAAATTATTTAATTTTGCAAATGAACATACAACAGTTATTCATAAATTAGTATGGTTCTTCAAATTTCAAGAAGAAAAATATATATAAACTACTCTAGACATAAGTTTTGCAATAGAACATGCTGATACAATTTTCCATTTTCAGAAAAAAATTTCTTCAAAAGAGTTAAAAGACAGCTTTGCAAATTTCAAATAATAATTCAACACTATGACTTATTATAGGTCTCCAATGCATTTCATTCTCTGCTCATAAAAGCAATCAACATTTCACTTTTTTAAAATATTTTTAGAATTGTGAAAAAAAAATCACTATAACATAAACCTGATTTATTCATTCTATAAAAACCATAATCAGGTTCATCATAAAATATCATCAAGGAAGTCTTGTATTGTATATTTATTTTGCATGTCCAATCCAACAAAGGTGTGATTTTACAGTAACCCTATAACATCACATCCAGAAATTTGAAAAAAAAAAACATATTGATTGTTTTTATAATATTGCCATTGAATTTTTAAAATTTTACACAACATGCTTGAAAGAAACTTTTCTAATGCTTTTATAGTGCATTGACAAGGTATCCACATTTTATTTCTATACAATAAATTAGTTAAAGTAGTAGTTCAATATACAGCTAATTTATTTATAATGTATTTTATCTTTAACTTTTTAAAAACTGCAGCAACATTGAAGTCTCTGAATATACCTTTCTGCATATGAAACTATCAAAACATGTCAAGCATTGTTAGCTGAGAGGTCAGCACAGCCACCTTGCAAACAAGCAGTTGGTTGCAGACTGTTGTTGCAAGTTTGCCTCCTGTCCAATGCTATGACATATGAAAAAAAAAACTATCAAAACATTTAAATAGCTTAGCATTTTCAAATGACAACATCCAAATTAGAAAGTTATGTTTTCTGTCTCTGGCAGATGATAGAGAAGTTTAATTATTAAATCCAAATGTTAAGATATTGCACTCATAATATGAATTACATTCCGTACATTGTCTATTGAATGGGCAAAAATAGCACATCATGAGCATATTATCAATCAAAAATGTAAAAAGATAAAGATCTTGAATCCATTTTTAATTGGTGCAAATTAAAAATTTTAATCAAATCTCTGTCACATCTTAATCCCTGCTTTATTAAGTCATCTATAAGCAGGTCTGAAGACTATTATCATAAATATTAAAAACAATATTTGAATAAGTATACTCATTTGTTTAATTTGTTTTCATTTCAAATGCCTCATATTTTCCACCTATAATAATAATGCATTCTCTCATTTGAGCATCTGTATAATATGCATAAACTTTGAAGCAAATAACACATTTCAAATGATGCCATAAACTTGTTAGATTGATTGAATTAAAGATCTTAAGAAAATCAAGAGAGTATGATATAAATAATTTTTTGTTCAGAACACTTGTTTTGCATTTACCTGGCAGCATAAACAAGATCTGTAGTGCTTCTTGATTCTCCAATCCCACAATGACTCTCTGGAAACTATTCTTCTATAACTGGAAGCAACATATTTAATAAAATGCCTGATCATAGTGGATAATAATAATATTTTATAAAAATTATTGTAATCTTGTCTATTTCATTTACTTTTAAAAACTGAAATAATGGAAGCAACCTTGATATCAGGTGGCATAATTTCATGATTTTATACATTTGTAAAAAAAATTCCAGTATATTTAATCCCAGCATGTTTTCAAACTTTGCATATTTCATCAGCTTCTACAGTCCTTTTATTCTTAAGATTATAAAAAGGTATTTTGAATTCATTAAGTTGAATATCTTTGTCCAATTTTAAATGAGTAAATAAAATGAGCAAAATAAGGAAGTGTGTTGGAATAATATGAAAAAGGGAGATTAGATATTGCAAAATATGGATTGTAATTGGAGCGACCTTTCTCTTGCCATGGATTGATCATAGTTGAAAATAAAGATGGTGTTATATATTGTAATGGGATGTCATAAGTGTCATTTTACCCTCATTTGATTATCCATTAGTTTAGCGTAATATGTGTAATGAAACAAGCATTTATAGAGATTGAACATGTGTATGGACAAATAAAAATAATTTAATCATCAAATACTAGATGCAGTGGAATAATATAAATTATTTCCATCAATATAATTAGGAAATTATATTAAAAGAGTAGAAAATTCATTTTATTTGCTTATTTCATGTACTCTCTAACATGCTCTTATTATTTCATAGAATTTGAACTCAGGAAGAATATACATGAGTTCTAGTTCAGGGGTATGATTATATCCTGCTTATATAACAATTATATGTTTGTATGATTTGTTGTAATATGATGAACTATGAAATAAATCATGAATCATGAATACAATTATAATAATTAATGTTTAATGAAAATGTGTAAATAACAAACTGTATTCATAATTCAATTTAGCATAATATAAATTACAAAAAAAGGTAAAATAAAATAAATATGATCATCCTTTATTCTCACATCTTTATTATATATTAAACTATCATTAATATACTATTATGATGGATGATCATTTGTTATCTGATTAAAATAATTCAATGGTATAACATAAAATAATTTTTTTCCTTCATTCAAATAGTGATTTATATTTTATAGTGAACTTTCCTATTTCCAGGATGTCATATCACATGGATATAAGTTATAAATATTATTCTTTATTTTTAAATCTATTCTTGATGATGTTAACATATGATAGAATAGATCACTTATACCAAAATATTAATCATTCATTCTGAATAACAAAACAAAAGTTTAACTAATATATTAATTAAAACAAACAAATTACACTTACAATATAACATTATAATTGTCATAATATGTATAACTAAAATGAGATAGAGTAATAAGTCTTACTCTTTTAGTCTGTAGATAGTCACAATGTTATTAATTTACCTTGAAAACTTTATCTTTACATTTTATTAATAAGAACTTTAATAACTTTAGATTAAAGTTGAATGATGCTTGCCCTATGATTAAAAAAAATAAAATAATAAAAAATATGTAAGAGAATCATATATATTTTGCCATTACAATTTAGTCATTAGCTAAATTTGTAGTAATGTGCATGAAAGAAAATGTGGAACAAAAATCATCATCACATTTTTATATAGTAAAGGAAGCTGTAGAGCACCCAAGTTTAAACCCTACAAGATTCAGTTCTAAAAGCTTAAGACAGAAAGAGAGTGGGGCAACAGTTATATTCTTTATTTGTTTGTGTGTTGATAAAAAACTCAAAAAGAGTAGTACACATATTTAGTTATTCAATATTTAATTTTTTTGTTAAAAAATAGAGTAATAACACATATATAGGAAGTGTGTGTGTAAACTATTTAATTATTATTGTATATTTCAAATATTAAACTCTCTTCAAAGCTAACCTGCATTTGCTAAATTCTAATGTTTTGTTCTGTTTCTATTTTATTATTATATGTTCCTATTCTGTTTATCTATGATTATAATTTGGGGTTTAAGAGTTATAGTTTGGGATTTGAAAGTAAAAATTTGATTTTAGATATTAAAATTATAATTTCTAAAAAACATTTAGATTATTGTAATAGGCCAACTTTATAAATGAGTTGAATAAGTGTGTGTGTACATTACATACATAAATGTACATTTTATTACATATTGAAAAAGAAAAGGAAGATCTGTTAAATTATATGTTTTTTTTAAACAATTTTGTTTTTATAAAAGTTGGTTTTCTGTTAAAAACTCAGACAGTTGTGACAGATACATGAGAAAAAAAAGGATTAAGACAATTTTTACTTCAAAACAGGATTAATCTGAATAATCGAGATAGTGTGATTTTTATATTTTTCTTTAACCAGCAGATAGAGAAAGTCACACTATCACTCTAATTGGGTGAGTTGACTCAAAAAATCAAGTATAAAACCTGTCTGGGAAAAATCAGAGGGAGAGAATTTTTTAAATATTGAAACTAAGAGACAAGCATTTGATTCATCAGATATCAATTTTAAAATCTTTTTTTTAATATAAAGTTTTTGAAGATTAAAATATAAGGATGTTGGGCTAGGAAAAATATATAGGTCATCTTGGGCTTTTCTGGCCCCCAGAGCTAGCACATCATATAGGGAAAAAAAGAATAATAAAAAAGTCTTGTCTGAAATTAAAATATTATACACCTGATGACTGAAAGAAATGCGATATTTTCAGTAAGAGAAAAGATTCACCTGCATTTGAAAGCTGAAGGAAAATGATTAATCGATTGATAAGTATTAAATCATCTAGTACAAATTGAATCATCTACTACAAATTGAATCCAGTGACTGAGTTTAAACCCAAGAAAAAGTATAAACCTGAAGACAACTGATATACTTCATCAATTAAAAGAATCATGCTTAACAGGAAGGGAAGAAAAGTTCCAGTGTCAATATGATTCCCATTAAAGCAAATAACCTCAGTAGAATCATCGCCATCAAATAATTATACACTTAAAGAGATGGTTCCAAAGAAACACGGAAATTGTTGCTGCCAAAATATAGACATTAAATAAGATAAATTTGAATCATTGGAAGTCACTACCAAAGAATAGAACTGGTAATATGAATTTTTTATATATATTTTCTTTATGATATCAGAGACTTAGTAAAACTTTAGCAATAAAGTTGTATATTTTCGTTTGTTATCTCAGAACTTTTAAAACAGCTAAGATCGATTGAAACCAAGAATTTCTTACTAGTGATAACCATAAGCTTCATTAATGATTTTATATGTACTAAAATTATGATTGTCTATTAACCTAAAGTTATGAAATGTTATTGATATGTAAAATATTATTATTTTTTTTTTTGTATTATTATTTTGGTTTTAAATAATCTTTTAGTTTTCATGGGGATAAACATGCACATACATAATAATACTTGTTGCATATATGTAATTGTGTGTGAATGTAAAATAAGAGGCAGTATTAAAATATTGGATTATTTGTGTTTTAAGTTAAAGTATAGCATTTCAGAGCTTAGAAGGGAGGGGGAGAAAAAGGTACTTTAAAACTTGTTTCTAACAAACTTGCTCTTTCCAATTTTACTAACATTTATTTTTAATCATTTTACTTTACAGGTTAGATTGTAAAAGTATGTGTGCAAAAGAGAAAAAAAGAGTGAATATTTTTTTTTATGAAATATTTTCTTGTGAATTGAAAACTTTAGCAAACTTAGTATCCAATTTGAAATACATTATATATATTTGACGGGAAAGGGAAGAATTTAAAATTAAAAGTTATGATTTTAAAACAGTCGATTATGATTATTGTTGTTATTGTTAATATCAATTTTCATGTAGATATAGAAATTTTTATGTATACGTTAGAAATGCAGTAATAAATGTTAATTTGTTTTATTAAACAGAGGTGTATATATTTCATTAAGAGTATTTTTTTTATTAGTTGTGATCATTCATCATCAAGGTGAATATTAGCTATTTAAGATTAAATTAGATATACTAAGATTAAGCAATAATTATGAATTTCTTTATAAAAACTAAATTTTATGATTAGGCTTAGTCTTAAAGCTGTGGTTGAAACCATTATCGTTATCATTGTCATTATCGTCATCATCATGTTTTACTTAATGAGATAGATAAATGTTTAAAGGCCCATAAATAAATAGTGATTTCATGGTATTTAGTTGACATTTGTGAATAATTGTAATAACCACCATTCCATCATCTATAACATGCAAGGATGAGTGAATTGCCATCCTGGATTAATGGTATAATCTGAGCTAGTAAAACTTATAAAGATATTGAAATGCATTTATTATGTTAAGATCTAAGAAATGATTTCTGTCTAATGAATTTTATATACTCCACTTTAGTTTAAAGATGTTTTATGTTTACCTAAATGTCATTGCATATAGTGATATGGATCTAAAAGCAAAATCCTCCATTTTTATTAGAAATAAAGTACCAAAAAGGGATTCAAACCCAGTACATGTGAGAGGGTTTTAAGATATAACTGTGTCTAGGTTCAGATAATCTAGTGGTGCCATGCTAGACCATATTCACTTGTTATTTATTTAAATATGCACTTGACATCAAACCAATAGATGAAAGTGGATAAAATCTACTGTCTGTATACCTGGGAAGATATTTTATTGAGTTACCAGTGTACTCACCCACTTGATGTTATTTCCTGAATTATAATAGTTTGTTCTTAATAATTGTTTATGGTTTTTACTTGTTTATTGATGATACAATGCCTGCCTAACTAGGATTTGAAATAGGCCAGACATCTTAAATGACTAGTCTCCAGGCATTATTGTTTTTAATTACTGATATTGTGATATCTTGAGAACTCTAATTATAGAAATATGTTTCATTTAATCCAATGATATTTTAATATATTTGTTCAATAACTTATAGCTACTATCCAGGTATAAAATGGTAATATTTATATTTGAATCTTTTCATAGTAAATTTATGTTACAATGGATCTATGATCACTGTTTAGTTTAGTTACAATATATATAATATTAATTTGTAATCGAGCCTAAAATTAATTTAGAAATGATTTAGATTGATGAATGGAATAACTTTCCACTTTAAGGATTCTTTCTTTCTCATTTTTCAATATGTACACATCCATCTTCGAATGCTGTTGTTTGAAGTATCCAAATTGTGACTTCATTCTATTTCCATCTAAGGATTTCCTAAGGTTTGTAGCAATTCATTTTTATTTGATGTTTATCATTGGCAGATGGATTTGATTTTAATTGAAGTTAGATTTGACATTACAAAAGTATAGTTAACATTCCATTTCCATGATGTTTCTTTCCCTCTAGTTGACCATTGTTAGATAGCCATGTTTGAATGTTATTCAAAATTGCTAATTCTATTGAAATTTGATAATGTGGTTTTATTTTATATGATTCTATAGATATAATGTAGTAATTGATTTCTTTTAATATTCAGTTTCACTAGGATTACCAGAAAATATTTTCTTGATGGTATTTGTAAAATGTACTTTTATGTAGGTAAAATCAATCCGTATTGATAAGCAAGGTTTCCTGTTTATTTTCTGAAATTGTTTTCCTCTTTGGAGATTTGATAATTTTTTGATTGTCATCGAATTGGTTCTGAATAATAGTTCAGAATTTATACTTTACTCCAAACTTTGTGACAAATGAGCATTGTATTTAAGACTCCCTTTTTAGTTTGGAGTGGAAGGAAAAAAAATTATCTTTTCTTTTAATTGTTCAATATATCTTATATACATTGAGTTCACTTTTTCTTGTCTCAATCACGATGCCATTTTATTATTTGTATATTCAATGAATGAATTACAGACAAAGATTAAAATTTAACAGTTTATTTTTTTCATTTAATAATTTTAAAGTTTATATGTATTTTTTTTACAAGGTGATTATTTACATGTGAATATAGTTAATAAGTCATTAAGTTATAATTTTAAATAACCAATTTGTACACGATTATTAATATATAAATTGTAATAATCATTAGTATATTTATCTGAAATGGATGGCGTCAAAGTTGTGAGTGGAGGAGTTTGACAATGGTAAATGAAAATGTAACAGTTTACTCTAGGTAAATACTTTGTATATAATAAAGATATATATGAGAGATAGTGACCTGAGCCAATTGATGTGTGCTGGTTCAGCACGAAATGCATCTTAGCGGTCATTTGTCTTTTATTATATCGTTATTTATATAAATTTAAAAAGAATGAGAAAGTATGGAGTTGTTTATTATAACTATAATATATAAATCAATAATAAAATTTATAATGATTTTGTTAACAGTAATATTCAGGATAGGCGGGTTTTGCATTTATATATATATATATATGTGTGTGTGTGTTTTGTGTGAGGCGTTTGACATACTCTCACACTATTTATTAATCAGAAGATTTTCAAAATTTGTAGATGTAAGTATTGACACTTTTAATGAAATTTTATGTGTATTTTTTTAATACTATTAGTAAATGACTTGATTTCACTTGGCTCTTCCATTTTTAAAATTAGTTACTTCTTTGGTTATCTAAGTATACTGAGAAAAATATTAAAATTTTCATATAAATCTGAGATGACTTTCTTAGATCTAACTATTATCTTGACAATCTGAGTTTCAAGTTCAAATAATTTTAGAATTTTTTCCAAGGAGAATGTGTGGATTTCTTTGTTTAGATAGAAAGTCCAAAGTTAAATAACTTATTAACGCAATTATTTCTCACTTAATGACTGCCCATCTATTAATAATTACAAATTACATCAAGAAAAAAAAAATCATAAACACTCTTAGACTGAAAATGACTAACCTAAAAAATATTACCTATTTTTCTATTTCTTTGTGAAATTATCTGAAGCCAATATTTAACTCGTTTATGTTTTAGGCAATATCGACATATACAATAACGCTTTCCCACTAATTTTGATCAATATGATAGGACTAATTTATACTACTTATTAATATAAGCAATTGTAAGAAGTAATTATCCATGATCAAGAGATTTTTATTTTTTGATTAAAGTACTTTTTGGCAAAAAGTATCAGAATATGATGTTTTACTAGTAGTTCACAAAACATATATGCTCACACGTATATGTATGTTCACATACATAAATACTTATAGTATATTTAATAACATTTAACAAAAGAGCGTAATAAAAAAATAATTTTAATAATACTGGTACATAGATATAATAATCAATTAAAATCATAAGTACAGTCATACTTTTATTTTTATTAATAAAGTTGAAAATAATGATGTAAACAAAGTTTTTCAGAAAGTTTTAATAGAGTTTAGCACAAAAATAAAGATTCATTCTAAATGTAAATTTGGTAATGTTATTTGTTTGGATTCACTTTTTAAAAAGGAAAAAAAATTAAATGTTTTGCAATATAATGCATTCTTTTAAGAGAATGATTAAAAAATTTTGATTTACATTTAATTTCCCAAAGAATCAATCACATTATTATGATTAAGTTAGCAAAGAATAATTAACCCAAGAAACAGTTATTTGTTTTTGAATATTAATTTTAATATGTAAATAATCAGTGACATTTTGATAATGTGATTACAATATTCTGCATTTGTTTAATATAGCTGATGTAATGCCACAAAAATCTATTTTTTTTTTCAAAACAATTAATTTTATTTGTACTGATATACATTGACTTTTTGTATATACGTGTGCGTGCCTGCATTATAACTTTAATAATTAACCATAATTTTCTATTTATCTTTATATATATATATATATAAGTTATTGTTATCGTAATACTACGATCGTATTTATATTTAAGAACTTAATGTAGCAATTTTACTTATTCTGGGCAGAATTATTTTAAATATTTGTAATTATTATTAAAATTAATACTTCTTTCTTCATTCAAATATTTTGAAATCTTTTTATATGAGCAGATAAACAATGTAAGAAAGAAAATATATAATATATTTAGATTTTAGTAATTCTTAATTCTAATAATCATTTATTTTTTATATTAATGACAATAGGATGTGTGTGTGCAATAATACTTTAAATAATAGAAAAATGCATTCAATTTTAATATAATTTATTTAAGATTATTTATTTTATTTATTTTAAAATTCTTCACCATTCAAAAACAAATGCTCAGGTATGTATTTTTTTATGAATTAAACAATATATTGCATGGTCATGAAATTTGAAGGTGAAACTATATGTTCTAAGAGTGCTATACTAATAGCCTATGTAAAACAAAGATTATAATTATACATTAAAATATTCAAAAATTGGCAACAACTACTGCTTAATTCTACTGATATTTCAGCTTTGTCTTCATCATCTTATTCTACAGATATTTATTTAAAAACTTTTATATATAAACAATCTAATTATCACAGCTAAGAACCTTTCAACTTCTCTGCCATTTTCCATATCACATAAAAAGAGCATCTTTGAATTGTTTATTTGAAAATAATCTACTTAATTATCCCAAGAAGAAATATTTAATAATCAACTGCTATAGAATTCATTAAGAATTTCCAAGAAACTGCTAATTCATTTTATCAGATTACTGTTTATAATAGTAAAGAACTCACATAAATATTAGACTAAAATAATTTTACCTTCATATCTAATTGTTAATATATCCTTTTTTACAATTTCCACTTTTTCCCATGTTTTTATGAACTGCCATGAGACTAGCCATTTTAGAGGTACCTACAAACTCTATTTAAAGTAGAATATCTATGCTAAATTTTTGTAATTTATTTATTTATTTTTACATTTGTTTTTTTATTAGGAAAATATATTTCAGAATTTTTTTATAATGAAAGTATACTCCAGGGGATACAAGTGTAAAAACCAGATATATTGGTTTATTTAATGATGTACTATTATATTGCATACATCACATTTACTTTGTGAGAAAGAATTAATAACCTTGTATGAATGAAATTTAAATTTAACAAAGATTGTACAGAGTTAATTTGTTAAATAACTTAGTTTTTATTTATACATAATATATTTTCAATGGTGAAGTAAATTTTGATAATGAGATATTAAGTTTTTTAGTTACTTATTGTGAGTATTTAGCATCGAAGTGTTACAATTTTTATATAGATGATGTTTTATATTTATAAGTAGTGGTTCTCCTTTATAGAGTATATTTTAAGAGGTGAAGCATTCCTTTTATTTCATAGTAGATAAATAAGTATATATAGTTAAAACCATTTAATAAATTGCACAGCATATGGAATTGAAACCATAGTATTCTTTTAGAAATGTGATATTTATAGAAATATTCTCAGGTTTAAATAGAATGAACTGCATTTAGTGAAGCTAAGTCTAAATTAGTTAAATCATCAACCCAAAAAATATATTCTTAATTTATTTAAAATTTTATTTAATGCCAAGCAATTTTATATTTAATAAAATTCAACTTAAGTTTCATAAAGGGTCAGATATAGTAAGAAAATATATTATAAAGGAATTTTTCTTATGTATATAAAAATATTTAACTTATTTTTAAAATGTTAAATACAAAAAGCTGAAGATAATAAACAGATAACCAGTCATATTTAAAAGTAATAACTCATTTATTATTTTTTTATTTTTTGTGTTATTTAATGTAAATAAAATGTTAATTCATTTATTAATTAAACTTGGTCTTTGTGTTTATTTTTTTATGAGATTATATTACTTATTTATTTGGGCCACATATTAAAAATATAAATTGCTGACATATATATTTACTTTTACTTTACCCTGAGATTTTGAATAAACATTTATTTAGAAGATTGACTAGAATGTATATTCAAACATTCTTAAATAAATTACTATTATATATTTTGTATACATTTGGAAAAATATTTATTAAAAATATAAAAAAATATAAACATAAATTTATTTACAATTTATTCTAGTGATATTTGGGTTTAGTTATCATTTATATTATTTATTTATTGAATGTAGTTTCGATTCAATAAATATCCTTTGTTTCTGAATTACATTTATAACAATGTTCTACATATTTAGATACTCTGTAGTTACCACAACTCATGAGACTAATATATTTTTGCATTTGAAACATTTGATTTTCTAACATGTAGGCTAGCTTGGTAACTTATTAGTAGCATAACTTCTCATATACCATTACAATATGTATAAATGTCCTCACTACAACATTATTAGAAAGCCTATGAATAATGTTTAGTCATTCATTGTTACATTTGTCAGGTGTATTTTCTCTAAAGAAGGATATTTAAAGGGTTGTTTTTATCTTTTACATATGTATATTAAAAAAAAAAAAAAATTAACTAAAGAATATACATATTATAAAAAGGCAATATTATCTAATTTTTCCATTTGAAACTTTCAGCCAAGAATTGACTTTCATCAGAAATTAAAACGATCCAAAGCACAAATTTATTTTTTAACTCATGATAATGTAAAATGTCTTATAAATATTGATTAGTTTAACTTTATATAATATTAAAATACAAGTATAAGGTGTATACTTAACCTAGATGTAATTAAAGAGGATTTATATATATATATCAAATATTCAAAGTTCTTTTATTTAAATCATTTTTATGATTAGATAGTAATTATAAAAAAAAACCAAATAAACATTTAACATCATAGGATATAAATAAGTGTTATGGATTCTTAATAAATTTCAAAGGTGTAGAAGTATATTAGTGAATTGGTAAATACACGTATAACAATTTTGTTTTAAGTAGCTAATTCATAATTAACTTCATTAGAAATACAATTATTGTTCTGATATGGAAATTCAAATTACATTTAATCAGGAAGTAAAATCAAAAAGGAAACTATATAACTATTTTCTGATTTATTATGAATTCATAATATTTGTAATACAGTTATGTAAATATATATATATATTTTTTACAGTTGTGCAACTTAATCTTATAAAATGCTTTTAAACAAAACAATTTTGGGTTTTTGATATATTCGATAAATAAATAATGAACTAAATTTTCGGTTTTTTTTTCTGTTAACCATTCAAAATTTATAAGATAATTTTTTATTTTCATACTTAAAAAAAGTACTTCAAACACTCTCTGCGATTTTGCTTCATTTATTGCATCTATCTGCTGATCGATTCATTTTATGTATGGAGAATATTCACTTGATATATTCATGAATCAGACATGAATAGTTTAACTTTCTTACAAGTAAACAATCAATATTCAACCTCACTACCTATTTGATATAGAATAAGTATTTTAATCTAGGAAATAAAATTTAAAAAAAGATCTAAAAATGTATCATCAATTGAAAGTTAACTAAATTATAGAGTTGTGGAGAAATGATGTTTTTTTTGTGTATATCTTTCAGTGTTCTGTTTAAGATGGTTGCATATTTTTTATTCATATAAATATATGCATATATATGTAAGCCATATGTAAATATAACCTGAGATATATGTAACAAAAAAGTTGGTAAATCATGCTATAAACAATCATATAAACTAAAAATAAATAACTAGTCAATGATATATATGCAAAGAAAAGAATGACCCTCCGGATATATATAATAATTACATATATAATAATTAATTTAAGTGATTTCAATCTTTAGTAAATTATTTATAGTATAGAAAGAGAGATACTTAGATTTACTAGTAAAAAAGACCTTTGTCAGGCTAATTTCACTTTTTAATAAGATTCTCTAGCAATCTCTGGCTAAGCATAATCTATTCAATTTAGAACATTTAAAATCTTACATAATATATATAGATAGATAGATAGATAGATAGATAGATAGATAGATAGATAGATAGATAGATAGATAGATAGATAGATAGATAGATAGATAGATAGATAGATAGATAGATAGATAGATAGATAGATAGAAATAGAAGAAGAAGAGAAGAGAGGGATAGATAGATAGATAGATAGTAGATAGATAGATGATAGTGTGTAGTATATAGATAGATAGATAGATAGATAGATAGATAGATAAATAGATAGATAGATAGATAGATAGATAGATAGATAGATAGACTAACATTCGAATGTGTTTATATATTTTTTAATATAAAGAACGTCTTTTTTTTTTTAAAAAAAATCTACTATTAAATTTTTCAGTGGGGTTTGGTAGCGTGGTAGAATGGTAGACTCTGGGGCTTGAATTCCAGAAAGCTCCCCTAATTCTGTCACTTCGGGTGTTTAAACTTTTTATGAACTCAAGAAAACAATTATACGATTATTTATTTATTTTTACTTTTAAATTGTTAAAAGTATTTAATAGTTTAACTTATTTGTATTAAGTAATTATTTTAGCTTAAGTAAAGTAATAAGGCAAATATATCGATGTTAGTTGTAAGTATATATATCTTGTTCTAACTTTTTTCTTTGCAATCTGTTTACTCATTTTTTTTTAAAAAAACTTTGAATATACAATATATTAAATAATTGAATTTAATGTAAAATAAGATACACTATACTTTTTTTATCTATTTCAAAAGAATAGATGATACATTAGTTTTCTTAAAATCAATATAGCATTATCTTTTATGACTTTTCATTTTAGTTCAACATATACTATAAAAAATAAAAATCCGTCAGTTAAAAGATCTGATCAAACTAAAGTTTACTTTTTCACTAAGGTTCAATTTAAAATGCTAAAAACTGCTCTAAGCTTATATTCAATATATAACATGTACATGCCGAAAGCTGACTTTAGCTATTATTTATTTTTTTATACTAGTATATAGAATATTGTATAGTTTATTCCAGAGTTTTTTTAATATATATATATAAAATAACAAGTTATTTAAAATATAAGAATGATTAAAAAAAAACAGTAATGATACAAAACGTATACACAAGTATTTTTCAATACTTGAATTGTAATTATTATCAACAGAATGGATTAATATGCATAAATTCAGTTATTAGTTTAAATAATCGAAAATATTTCTACATAAAATCATGTCATTACTGTTTTCTTTTTACCGCTATTATAAGCTAAAACTATTGTGTTTGTATATATATATAAATACAAATTTTATAGGAAGATCGTCAATGAAAAAAATATCAAAACATATCTCTATATGTATCACTAAGGCACAATAAAAAGTTGATTATATTAATTGGGGATAAAATAAATATACTATCATTGCAAAGTTATAATTCAATACAATATTTGTTTCCTTGATTTATGAGTATTAGCAGAAGGTTAAAATGTAGGTGAGTGTTAACTTCTTGAGTTAAGTTTCATTTTTCTGGAATTTCCATAGAAATAATTTTTAAAACAGTACTGCATTCTTTGGGATTCTTGACATCTCTTTCACTTCTTTAATAGCAATAAAGTATTCAATTGAAATGTAAGTTATACTTTCATTGAATGTAATAAAGTTATATGAATCTATTTAGAGAACTCCTCATTAATATAACCAACACATAATTCTGTGAACACATGAAAAAATATAAATTTTGCTTATTATGGACATATTTAAATGGCTATATAAAGTTATGATTATACTTTTAAAGGATGACTTAAAATCTAATAGATAACTTATGGTATTGCTTTGTAATATAGAATATCTAAATGTAAGCTAATAGCTTTCAAATGAAAATAATTATTTACACATAAATAATGTGTTTATTAAAATATATTAATATCTTAATTTATGTATTTCAAAATTGACTTTTTTTAAAGCAGGTATTAATAATAAAAAGACTAATGATTAATTAAAGTTTTAAACTTGGCTGTCAAAGAAAAAAATTATATATATATAATAAAACACAACACAGATTCTGTAACTTGCTTTTAAATTTGTATTAAAATGTTCACTAGAGGGAGCTTACCAATAGCCACAATCAATCTTTAATTTATAAATGCCAAAAGAGAAATAATTCAAAATTTTTATCGGAAAGTCCTCATTCCCAAACCAATTGATCTTAGCTCTTCACTGAGGTGAGCCATAAGCTCAAAACAATTGATCTGGGGATGAGAACTTTCTGATAGAAATCTTGAATTCTTTCTCTTTTGGCACTTATAAATTAAAGCTTGATTGAGGCTATTGGTAAGCTCCCTTTAGTGAACATATATATTATATATATATATATATATATATATATATATATATATATATATATATATATTGTAATGGAACATATTTAACATCCAATTTAAATAATAGAAATAAAGCATTTCTTACACATAAAGAAAGATTCCAACAATCTAAATGAATCCAATTGTTGAGAAAGCCTAATATAATAGATTGTATAATTTAAATGAAGAAAGATAAAATTATCCCAGTTATATTTAAATAAATTGTTTATATGCCCTTCTAACTAGCTATACATGAAATAAATCTAAAATCATACAGAGCAATGAGATCTATCATTATAATTTATTCTCAAGATTGATACTACTAACTAACAAAAGATACATATTAGAAACAAAGGGAATTCTATTGAATCCAATATACACATCCAATAAGTAAACTTATGTATATTTAAACATATCAATGAAAAATAATATGTGTAAGTGACCTAAAGACTAAATAATAAGTGAAATATGAAGTTATCCTCTATTAAATTGTGAATTCAATTAATTTCATAATAACTCTGGCACTAAAAAGAAAATAAGAATAAAATATTAATATTTTTCCAAATAAAATACAAAGGCATTACTTATAAAACAAATAGTACATCTTTTATTTCTATATTATGATTTGATTTTAGGTAATATCAGTGTTTTAAATAAATTTTAAATACAAACTCAAATACAAAAATATATATATACTTGCAATAAGTATATATATATATATATATATATATATATATATATATATATATATATATATATATATATATATATATATATATATATATATATATATATATATATAAATAGATAAAGACATATTTGTGCTCAACAAGTATGCATATACTTGCAATAAGTATATATATTAAATAGATAAAGACATATTTGTGCTCAACAAGTATGCATTATTATAAACACAAATCCATATTTATATTTTTCAAATATTCAAAATTAATATATATACATCAACTATATAAATTATTGTTTAGGTATGCATAAGAATTATTATATGAAGTTAAAAAAAAATAGATAAATAAATAATATTTTTTTTTATAATAAAATTTGCGAATATAAATTTTACTTATTAAAATATACATATATCAACCCATATGCAACCCAAACTTATACGCCATACTTTAAGATTTTAAATTACTTAAGTGTTAATTTTGACACTTGATAAACGTTTGCTTTTTTAAAAACAAAATGCTTTCCAATTAAAAATAAAAGTAAAAAAAAAATGAATATCGATCTCAAAAATATATATATCATTTATATTAATAAAATTATTTACTACCTTTTGTTTTAAAGTTTAACTTATTCATTTTTCTTTCAAAAGTCCACTTGTTTCATTGTTTTTTTTATTTCTTTACATTTGTTTAGTATTAGAATGCATTCTATCTAAAATTAAATTGAAGAAATACCACGTTAGAAAAAATTATCGGTTTCCAAATGCACATATATATTTCATTTCTCTTTTTAAATTTCTCTCCTTGAAAAAAAAATAATAATTGACATGTTGAATCCAATATACTGATTAATTTTAGTTACTTCAAGATTATTATTAGATTGACCATTATAGATTCCAGATAGCTATATCAAATTTAGACTTCAGACACGGTGAAATTCATGTGTTGAAATTTGCCTAGTTTTTTTTCTTTTTAACCTTTTAACCACTAATTATATTATTCGTTGTATGAGGTAAAAATCAAATCTTTTAATTGGCCAACTCACAAACTGAAGACAAAGCCTATTGTTAAAACATATTCGCCTATAATATTAAATTCAACTCAGATACGTTTATAAAAAGTATATTACTAATTTTTCAGGTTATGAAGAGAACGAAAGTTCTTTCAAAAATAAATTGCTATTTATTTATTCTAAAATATTCAATTTCGGCAACATAAAAGCTATAATATAAACAAAAAGGTCGACTTTTACATTATAGAAAAGTAAATATTTCTTTTTATTAGATCTTTAATATTTTTACTAAAATCTTCAATATTTTTCGAAAATAATTTTGTTTTTTTAGTATATTTTTTAAAAAACTAGTTTAATTTCTGAAATTATATTTTTTTAATACTTAAAATTGCATTCAAAATGAAAATCTCAGCGTTTTTCTTTATTTTTTTTGATCAGGTGGTTTCTTTGTTCTTTCCAGCCAGTCAGAATGTCTTTTTCGGCTGAGAGATCACTAACAACCAATTACAAACGATGTTCTTTCTTTGTTTAGGTTTAAATGCATTTTTTTTTTATTTTTTACTTGTAAAGTAATTCAGAAGAGGGCACCATCTTACAGAACTTTTAAAAACCTATTCAAAACCTATCAAACGAATTTTTTAGCATAAGAACTGGCAGAGTTAGAGTGACGTCAGATGTTGACGAGGAGCTTCATAAGAGGCAGGAAAAGGGTTAAACTGCCTTGGGATAAATGAAAGGAAATGGTGCAGCTCCCTGGCTGCAATATATATATATATATATATATATATATATTAGCCGATCATGGTTTATGTTTTTACCACAGTAATTTATCTTATTCAATTATTCTCAAGAATGGCAATTCCAAAAAAAACAAAATACAACTAATTTTATCCTTCAGTTTTTTTTAAACACTATCTTAGTAATAATGGCTTGTTGTTGCTGTTGTTCCAGTGCTAGCAAATGCTGTTTTGAAAACCATTGTTACATATGTTTTCTTTTAAACAATTAACATTCAAAAAAAAATATTAACCATATAAAAAAAATATTAAATCGAAAATTTATTTGACAACTTTAAAAATATATATATACATAAATAATAATATTGCATTTTTTAATAATCACTACAAATAAAATAATCTTTTTTTATAATCAACAATTTATATGTCTTTATTTATCTTTAATAATTAAATATTCACAGCGATGTACCATTAACTAATAAATAAAATAATATATCCAAACAACTATAACTAATAACCACAAATGATAATAATACTCCATATATATAAACATCAAATCAAAGAGATTTTTTTTAAAATAACAACAAATGATTTTTAAAATATAGATAGATTTATTGATAAGCTCATTATGTGTGCATGATTATGTTCACTCACAACTTGCATTAAAGTAAACATTTTAAAGCATAAAGGTTCTTAAAAAATTAATATTTTAGAACTAAATATTTTTAATTTAGATGAATTCATATATAACAAATTAATAAACATAAAAATCAATAATTTTAATTGTTATAATATAATGCGTATAAACAAATAAAGAATTGCGCTTAAATGATTTTAATATTTTATTTTATTCCCCATCTGGATAATAAGATGAAATATTGAAAGTGAGTAAATCTTTTGTAGATTCTACTATTTTATGCAATAACAGTAATTATTGTATAGTAGTATATTCCAGGAAAATTAAAGTAAATCTGCAAATTTGTTGACTCTAAATGGACAAAAATGATAAAAATGTTTTGTAATTTTCGGTTTTAAAAAAATACACACAAAAAATCTAAGTATGTTTTATCTTTAAAAATCCCGAGAATTATTTACAAAAATTATAAAATCAAAAAGAAATTTCAGCATTAAGGAATATTTGTTATCCATTATCACAATCTATTAATAGTTATTTACTTTAATCACAAATATATACTATTAGTTAATTTGACTTTGTGATTAATATTTTTCCATTATATATATATATATGTATATATTTATTAAACACAATTGTGTGAGTGCATATATATATGTGTGTGTGTGTGTGTGTGTGTGCAAGGTCACCAGATGCAGGTGTGCAGTTTGTGCAGTGCACACAGGCTTTTCATCATGTGGGCACGAAAACACAAAGATAGTTAATGAAATTTATATACAACTAAAAATGTTTACATTTTTTAATTATTTGATTATTAGAAATATTTTCCGAATATAAATCTTTTTATTTAAATATGAAAAAAAATTTTGGCAATTATCTGAGCCTTGAATTTCAAGCCTCAATCTTGAAATATACTACATATATACTTTTATATTACACTCGAACAAGCTAATGCCATTTTGTCACAATAATTTATATGTAAATGTTTATATTTTTGAATCACTTTAATCTTAGAAATACATTCTGATTGTAAATGTTTTTAAATTAAATATAAGAGAAATATTTCTTTACTTAAAGTTATTATTTTAGATTATACAAAATTAAACATACCAATGCTCTTTCATCATTATAATTAACAAAATTCATATTCAAATAAAAATATTTAGATTTCTCAATCATTTCTATTTAAATATTTTAATTTAAATAAAAAATAACATATTATTATCAATAATTTATTTAAAGTAAAACTTATTTTAACCTTTCCAAAATGTAGCCTAACACCCTTAAGTTTTTAGCATTTTCTGACATTTTCTTTGTCTCACAAATGAATGTAAAATATATGATAAAAGGTTTATTACTTATCAGAAAATAACAAATTTGATTTTATTTGATAAATATCTGTGTTTATTACTGAAATAAATTTTAAATGTTCACATTTTGTTTCTGTAAATATTAAAAAAATTATACCCTAATCAAAACAAAGAAGTTACACCTCTTATTTCTAAAAAGATTATTTTCATTTTATAAAATCAATGAAATATTTCTTAATTTTTATTATTTTTAAACATTTGAAATGTATAATTATTTATTTCTCTTATATCTAACAAATTATGCTTTAAATGTTTAATTTTTTTTGAATATTTATTGCAAAATTATGATATTTTCTTTACTTGTAAACAAAGTAGATTGCTTACATTACAGCTTGTCTTTTATTTTGCTTCAGGCCATATTTATGTTAGCTACTAATATAATTTTATATTTTTGAAAATAAAGTATTTCAAGTCAAAATAAGTTATTAAATAATTTATATGTCTTGATATCTAATAAATATAGTGTAAAATATTTTTAAAAAATATCTAAAACTGTAATAAATTTGCAAATAAACACATTTTTGCATCATTGAAAACTTCAATGTCATAAAATGCTGAACATTTTACAGCCTTATCAACAGACAATGGCTGATCATGTCAAGGTGGGGCTTATGTCTATTGTAAGAGTGGGAATTTTGAATTTCATCTTTTTTCAGTCAAGTTTTTTTATAATAAAATATGCTATTTTACATGCATTTTAACATATAATACTTATGAAAAAATTTACCAGGGGGTGAATTGGCCAAAAGACAAAATAATTTGTTCAGATTGATCGAAAGATTAAAAGTATTGCCTCATAATTATAGTAATTTTGTTTGTGGTGAAATTAAATTTGTCAATGATATTTTACAGAGTTTAAATGTTTTATTCAATTTAGAGTACTGGTAGAGTGGCCAACTCTCAATTGTGAGGTATTAGGATTGATTTCAATGCTGTATTGTGTAAAATATTTTTAATTATGTAATCTTTTTCTCTCTTTTTTATTATTCTGTATTAGTATTTTACACATTTCCTACATTTAGTAATAATATTATCTTTTTTATATGCCATATTATCTTTTTATACATTTTACTAAACAGCTTTTTTTTGGAAGCTTTCTTTAGCTAAAAACATGGAATTAATCTATAATACACACTATGGTCTAAATCTAAGGAAAACATAATGATTAAAAAATAATATTTATAAAAAATAGAATTGCACACCAATGTAGTTAGTTCTTAACAAATTTCATGATAATAACATTATTTAATGCAAATCTCTGCATGATTGCACTATTGTCAAAGTCTAAAAAATATATCTAGATGGAATCAATTATTTGATTTTTTAAATAGGTCAATATTAACTATAAATAAACAAAATAAAGTGCAATGTATTTTAATTGCTTCTAAAAATGTATTGAATAATCAATCTAAGAATGAAAATTTTTAATTTCCCCCCTTAAATAAATAATGGCCAAATTTCTAATTATTGAACAACATAATATATATATATATAATAAGACTTAAAAATAAATGAAGTAATTTATTATATAATAAGACTTAAAAATAAATGAAGTAATTTATTATTGAATGAATATAAGTGAAACTATTTTATTAACCCTCATGTATTCTGACAGATTTCTTTGTTCTCATTATATTTAAGCTTTCAACTTTCATTTTGATATTAAACCATTAGTATTTATCAGAATATAAACATTTAACCTCATTTGATAGATATTTTTGTTTAGAAATTAAATAAAAATTTAAAAAATCACATTTTATTTTTGGAACTATTGTAAAAATTAGATTTTAATTAAAACAAAATGTGGTCACATCATCAAATTTCAGATGGAGCTAATTCAATTTGCAAAATGAATGAAATATTCTTTGTTGGATGTTAATAATCTAAAAAAATTTTTTTAATAACTACTAAATCTATCAATTTATGCTTTAAAAGTTTACAATATTTTGTAATTTTTATGATATTGCTAAATATCACAACAATCTGCTGATTAATCTTATTTCTAGACAGTTGTGTTTCCTGTAACTGTAATATCTATAGTAACAATTTTCAGAAGAATATATTCTTTTATATTAAAAAAAAATAAAACATTTCTGTAAAAAATAAATATGTAATAATATTTATTTTTGATTTTTAATAATTGTAACACAATTATGATATAAATATAATCATAAACTTTCTAAAAAATCAAGTTTTTAGACCATTGTAATATTTTCTCAACCATCATAATATTTCCACAAAATATGCACACAAAGTTCAGGATAATCAAATATACAATGTCTATTTATCATTGCATAGTTTCAGTTAGTTTGAAATATTGATTATTCAAATTTTATGACATCTTTTGAATTTTTTTTTAAATTAAAATATTAGAAAATAAATATACATGAATTTTAAAGCTGTAAAAAAACTTTCGCAAAATTTTCAACAGAGGGTGAAAATGTGAATTTTTATTTTTAGAAATCTCAAATGAAGTTCAATCATCTTGCAATAAAACCTGGCTAATAGAAAATGTAAACAAATTTTGTGTGGGAAAGATTGAATTAAAAGTAACAAATGTATTTTTATAACAAAGAACTTTTTATCAAGAAGGTTTTAATGGGATGTAAGAGTTATATCAGCTGTGTTATTTTAAATTAACCTAGTTTAGTGGTGCTAATGAAATATAAAGTTATATAAAATATAATGTAAATATAAACATAACAAATTAGTTAGTAATAGTGGAATAACATGCATATAAAAAATTAAATAATAGGGTAAATATTTTTTATTCAAGGAATATGACATTCTTAGTGGAAAAGGTGAATATGCATGAGAGATTTTAAAACAAACAAGAATTAGTTTTAACTATTTTTAATGAAAGTTGATCTAAATATAGATAAAGAAATCTAAATCTTACATCAGCTTTTACAGCTATTATACTTCAGAAAAATAGAGGTCAGAAGCAAAACATACCTCTGACTGTAGATTATATTTTTATAGTATGTAAACTGGGTGTAAGATTACTTATATCATATCAGGATCAACCTGAGAAGGGTAGAGGAGCAGTGCAATGATTTCATGACAGTGTGTGTGATAGTGGGTAAGTTCTTTTAAATATGATAAAAACACTTAGATATTTATAAAAATTATATTATTTGCAGATATTTCCTATCTATACTAATAATTTCACAGGATTATCCAAAAAATAATATAAAAACTTTTGGAAGAAAAAATTAAAAATTTCAAATTTACTAAATAAATATTTTTGTTTTAAAATATTATTTAATTAATATTTCAGTGATTATTTTTTTAAACATTAGTTTTATTTTAGCATGCGTTTTAATCTCAAAGTTTATTTTATAGAAATAAGTAAATAAATAACATATAAGGTATTTACTAAACACGTTTAATGATTAAAGTCATATTTTCAAATTTTTCTTGCAAAAGTCTTGAAAAAAATTATTTTAATTTATAAAATTTTATTTCATAGAACGAGGTGGGAGGTGGCAGTAAAATTTATCTTGGACAAAGTGCTTTTTACCCATGCAGTAGTGCTGTGTGTGTGTTTATATAACATTAAAAATATATGGTATAGTGAAATATTATATAAATTTGTTTAATAAAATAGTCTGTCCAACCTCATGCTGCACAAAGAAAGTTAAATCTTGGAGCAACATTGTATTGGTTTGCAATTAAAAAGAATTTATTGTTTTTAACAAGTCTTTTTATATATTTATATGAATGCATATCCAGTATGAAATGTGCATCTTGAAGCGATTTCTTTTTTTTTTCAGATTTTATACGCGGAAGAATGAGACATTTAAATATTCTTAATATTGGTCAAACCTATTAATAAATAAATTTGTTCATAACGTTGATTCAAAGTATTAAAAATTATTTCAACTCACCTGAAATTAAACAATTAAATAATAATTAATAAATATTTTATTGAACCGGTTTTTATTCAATATTAGGATTTTTTAAAAATATAATTTTCCAATAAATCACTTGACCAATACCTCCACCAACACTTCCTCTAATGTTCATATTACATAACTATTTTATATAATCATATAAACTATTTACATATATATATATACTCTTTTTATATACATATATTGTAACCTCTCAATCTAGCTTTGTTTGGAAGAGACTTGGTAAATAAGTGGTTAATTGTGCTAAAACTAAAATCAGAGCGAGGGAAATTGAAAACGCACTTCCGGTTGCGTTTATCTGTAATCTAATTAGACTTTGCTATTAATATTTTTCCACTGTATATTTCGATAATAAATTTATATTTATTTATTTAAAACACACATTCACATGCTCATATACATATATTTGTATATAATATCAAAAAAATATAGTAGCATAAAATATGATATAAATTTGTTCAAGGCAATCTAATTCTGAGCCACACAAAATCAACAAATGACATTTGATTCTATAAGCATTTTTCTGTGATTAAAATATTGTATCATCAATATATTGACCAAGGAGTTTATCACAAGCTGAATATTTATTGAAATATGACAGCAACGATTATTTTATATAGTTATACTATGAACATTAACATTGAGAAGGATTATATGGCAGAATAATCCCATATCTCCAAATATATTTACAGCAGTTTTGCATGAAATACTTTGTGGATTAAAATAAAAAACTAAAGGAATAAAAGTAAAAGAGAATTATTTAAATCATCTAGATTTTGAAGATGTAATTGTTTTTGAAAATAATACTTGAGTCTGTCAGGTAATATTGCAAGAGATCAATAAGAAAGTAGGACATAAGATAAATACTAAAATGACTAAAATAATGTTCAATGGATTTTTTCAAAACAAAAAAATAAAGATTGATAATGATGATGAATTAAAAAAGTTAACAACTACAAATATCTTGGTCAGATTATTAATGGTATAAAAACAAAATGAGTGAAATTAATCATAGAATTAAATTTGGATTGAGTACTTTTGGTAAAAATAACTTAACAATAAAAGAAAAAATGCCTATGTGTTAAGATATCTCAACATATTAATCAAACTTCAAGAATAAAAAACTATTGTAATAACAATAAAAATAATAAATATAATGGTAATTAATTGTTATATACAGTCTTTCAATACACAAAAGTACTTTTGGTTAATTCATTAACCTATCTCAACTGCCATAAAATTAAAAAAAAAAAACATGGAAGCAAACGTCATCAACTCAAATCACATGAATCTGGAGTATTAATGTTAGCAGCTTATCTATTAATTATATCATTTTATTTCTATTTATTAAAATTGTCTCCTTGACTTTTCTTTTATTATGAGTTCTCTCTTCATGAAAATTTTCAATATCAAACTTAAATTTATATTTATATGTCAAGCAGAAAAGTAATGTTATGTATCAAATTTCTTGTGAATGTATCTTATCATATATATAGATGAACACAGGTATCATTTTGAAAAAAAAATTGAAGGAGCATGAATTGTTGTATAATCATGAGAAAAGTAAAAAATAATAATGATTTAATATCTGCTTCACTTTTTTTGGAACATGAAATAACTTGTAAATATAAATTTAAGTTTGATATTGAAAGTGTTAAAAGTCTTCATGAAGAGATAACCCATAATAAAAAAAAATAAAGGCGGCAATTTTAATAAATAGAAATAAAATGAATATAATTAATAAATAAGCTGCTAACATTAATATTCAGGATTCATGGAATTTGAGTTGATGATGTTTGCTTCCATTTTTTTTAATTTAATGGCAGTTGAGGTAGGTTAAGGAATTAACCAAAAGTACTCATAATTGAGATTGCACTTTACACAAAAAAGTGAAGTTTGTTTAAATCTTACAAAGTTAAATGGCTTAGCGCTTTCAGAGACCTTGAGTCTCCATAATCATAGCCTACTTCAAGGCCTCCGAAAGCACTAAGCCATATAACTTTGTAAGATTTAAACAAGCTTCACTTTTTTGCATAAAGCACAATCTCAATTAATTACTAATCAAAGGTGAAGTAAAAACTATTATTTTATTTCAAAAGTACTCTTGTGTATTGAAAGACTGTATATAATAATTAATTACCATTATATATATATATATATATATATATATATATATATATTTATATATCATATATATATATATATATATATATATGGAGGCTATGATTTCTAAATATATATTTATCTATTTAATTATATTCTTATATATGCGCACACATTGTAATTTGATTTGTGTCATATATACTACACTCTCAACATTGACGCCAACCACTTCCAATAAATGCATTAATAATTTTTACTAATCATTAACTAAACTAGAAATTATGCACACATATAAAATTTAAATCTATTAAAGATTAAATTATCTATTTTTAAGTAAGCATAAATATTTGGAATAACTTAACTTCATCTCTCTTTTTTATGAGTCCTATCTTTCTTATTTATAATTAAAACCATATTTTGCAATATTAATTTTTTTCATATGTCTTTATTCATATGTTTCAAAATGTGTGGTTGAATAAAAGCTTTAAGCATACATGTATATTGCAGTGTATGTTGGGTGTTTGCATTCATAGATAAATTTAAAAAAATATTTGACTTAAAACTAAGAAATATTATGTATAATTCTTACCTTAAAAGTAACATATTTTTAAGACCTTATAAGCAATTTCTATATCCACTAGGAAGAACTGACTTATCCCATTAAGAAATTTTATTTTATTTTAACAGACATATCAATATATTTGCTCCACTACATTTTATTTTATAATAAATGTTCATTTTACTTAAACATATTTTACTTATATACATATATAAATGAAAAAAGGGGCAGACATAAAAACATTTAATACCATAAACAAATGCAATAAAATTTAGATTTAATGAAACAATAATAATAAGTTACTAGTGTGAGCATGATTATTTTGTTTTTTTAATCTTTATTTTGACAATCACTTATTTAAAAAAAAGACATAGTATTTTATAAATAAAAAAAGAAAAGGGAAGAGAGGAAAAATTATGTTATTTTAAATGCATCAACTTTTCAATGTGCAATTGAATTACAAAATCTGGCTTGTTTAATTCAGAAATAGCATGGTAGTTTTGGGGATTTAGATAATTGTTTTACGATTATTGTAACTGATATTATCACAGGTTTTTTTTTTAAATATGCAGCTTCCATGAGCATGCTTTTTTGTTGATTTATTAATTAACTGAAAGGGTCAGAAATATTATGGATAGACAGCTAATATTTATTATATTTGCTCAATATTTAATCAGAAAAAAACACTCCTTCAAGGGATTTTTTCATTGCAGTCTCATTTTGATACAAAATTTTTGGAATAAAAAATTTTTTTTTTTGGTTTGTTTATTAACTGATTATTTTTGCACACTAATTATTTAAAACAAAAATAATATTCATATACAATTTTATTTTATTCATTTATACTTTATTTTTAAAAATAGAAGTTAATAAATTTGTCTTTAATAGATAGCAATGAAAATCATGAGAAGGTTTGACATTCTCATCATCTACCTGTTAGAATTATCATGATATTAGACTCAGTTCAAATATTGTGGTAATTATAAAGCAAATATCAGATTTAAAGCAGAATTTGATAGATTTATTATAAGTCCACATTTGTTTGTTCACATTTAAAAAAATTACAATTAAAAACGAATTTGTTTATTTTCTCAATATTGTTTACTTTCTCATGCTATGCCAATTATCTGCATTATCTGCATGTTAATGTCTAAGAAATCAAGACAATCATCAGCATTGCCAATTATCAGACATTAAAAAAAGAAATGGTCTATTTATTTAAATATATAAAAATATTTATTTATCTACTTAATTCTTTAATTATTATCATTTTTTTTTTAAAAATAAACATTTCTTTTTTAGTCTTCAAAGTGCAAATTGAAATCAGAATCATCATATCAAACCAAAGAATATTAATTACTGTTATAATAACTTTTTGATTACAAAAATTAACTTGCACTACACATTATATTTTAGAAATTAAGATTATTAATATATTATGATAGTCACTGTATTCATTTACAGTGAAATTAAACTATGTGTGTGTTATGATATATGTTTACATGAAAGTATCACTTGAGAAGTCAAATGTCTTTTAAATATATATTTGGCCAGCACTATTATTATTGTTTCTTGTTAATTTTTAAAATATTTACATTTTATTTTAGGATTTTTTTACTTTATTTATTTAATGTTTACTATATAAAAAAATAAAATATCCAGTCTTAAGAATACATGGCTTTATTTAATTGATTTAACTGTAGAAGCTTCCTCCTTATAGTCATTGTTGAAGTTAGATAGTAATTATTAAATATAGTTGCTAAAAATTTTGGCCACAAAAAGGGAATGGACTTGAGCCAAGGCATCAGAATTATACCCAAATGCCTTAAGGTATTTGTATTTATTTACATATACAGAAATGTTATTATATTTTATAGACCTATGACTAGGTAACATTATCAGAACTTCTCAAACATGCCTGATAATTTCTTGTATTAGAAAAGATGAAGATAAATCATATGCCAAATTTAAACAAATTTAATGCTTACACTCAACAATTTATGGTATTTTTATACATTGTATTTTGCTCTCTACATATGCCTATTATTTTGCATTTTACTATTTTTTAGGTTTTTAAGAATGAAATACCAATTTGACACAAATAAAATTGCTGCTAATCTTATACTATAATATAGTTTAACTTAATTTAATAGAAGAAACAAATCAGAGAGTTTATTATATTATTTATTTATTAAATCTAATATTCTGTCCTGATTTTGTGAATGAATATATTTATGTAATTTATTAAAATCTGTCCACATATTTTCTTAGTTAAGATAATAAAATATTTTTGCTTATCACTTTAAAATGATTTACTTTATGCCATACATGTACATTATTACTCTGAGACAGTACTCTGTTGTGGATGATGAGCGGAAGAGGAATCATATGGTTGTTATGGAGTATTCAGTTTAGCCTAGGCAACCAACTGTATTTATGATAGCATATATGGAATACAAACACCTTATAAAAATACATTTAGTGAATATATAGAAGATTTAATATGCTATTATTAAATGTTTATTTAATTTTATGTGTTATTTCTATAACTTTAATAATTATTATTTTGCACTAAATTTGAATTTGCAAATTGTTAATGTATTAAACTAAAATTAGATTTAAATATGGTCTTGATGAAATAAAAAGTACCTTTTACATACCATATTGTATTACACTGTTCATGTCTGTATGTATCTTTAACCTCTATTTTCACCATGGCTCTTCATATTGCAATATATACATATATATGCAAATACACATTCATAACGTAATGAGAAACCATTGTAAATTTAATTAACTATTACATTAACTCAGCATTGCTGCTATGATAAAATTAAGAGAAGTTAATTTATAAAAAATGTTTATCAATAAAAGCATATCAAACAGTACATGTGCATACTAACAGTACATGTGCATCCTATAATAAAATTGTTTGTAGATTCTTACTCCATATAGTTCTCTTATTTTTACTTTTATGAATATTTATATTAAAATTACACTAAATTTTATTTCTCTTCAATTTTGATAAAGCATCAATGAAACTATTTTTTTCATTTAAATTTCTCAGTTCTCTAAACAAAATGTTTTTTTAGAAATAAACATTATAACATTGTAAATAAATGTTATATTTTTTTAATTTTTAATAAAAAAAACAAATAATAAAACAAATAGTATTGATTTTTAAAAAAACAAAACAAAAACAAAAAGATAATTAGTTTGATGACCATAACTTATAATTCAATCACGTATATTTTTGCTAAATTTATTAAATAAATTTGCTATAATTAGAATATAAATTTGAAAATAAATAATGAAATAACTTTATATTTGTAACTGATCGTTGACTATTTGCAAAGGACATATTTACAAGACATTTCTTTATTGATATATAACTCTTGGAACCTATATAAGCTTTTTATATGTTTCTCATTATATTGTGCTGTTATTGAATAAGCAACTAAAGAAAATTACATTATAGTAATAATGTATGCATATATATATATATATATAGGTACTCATCTTATAGCTAAAGATGCTGCTCTATGGTGCGGTTTTCGTGCTAAAACACATAAAAATGCTGTTTCTGTGGCCGACATGTTCGAACCCGAGTTTTCTATAATACAACTTTTTTGTTGTGCTACAGAATGCAGGCTGCTATGTCACATCACAGTATAGCATGTATGTCGCATCACAGCAAATACATTTTCCGAATTTGCACAGCTTATAAAATAGTTATGGCGTGATGAGAGAATTCGTATTTGAATTGGATGGAAATGTTGTTTTCATTGGATTTTTTTTTATTTTAAAGTATTGAAATGTTCAGAATTTTAAAGTAATAATTCTAAGACTTTTTACAATGTACTCTGTTGAAGTTTTAATTGGGAAAATGTTAAATATCTATGTTTTTAGTAAGTTGCAATTAGGTAACACATCAAGTAACGTACTGTTTGTAACATTCCACGAGACAAAGAAGATTCAAAGAAGATTCTACCATGTGTATATTTTTTGAATTAAAAAAGAGCGGTACCAAAAAATATCCAGTAAGAAAAGTACAAATAAACACGATTTTTTGTAAATTTCATAAAAAGCAAATATTATAAACATGTTTAATAAATAAAGAAGACATTTATATGTGTTTGTTGTTGTTTAAAAAAGTTTGAGTTTTTTTCTTTTGTCTGAATACAGTTATGATTTTGAATTATTTTATTTTAGCATTACAAACAACAGAACACTAACCCTAAAACTAACACTAACCATAAACCTAACCCTAAAACTAACCCTAAAACCTAACCTAACAACTTTTTATTGTCATTCTATTTGAAGTAAAAAATAGCCGTAATATCTCTTTGTCTGTAAAAAAAAAAAAATCAAAATGAAGACTAAAAAATTTTACTTTTTATTATGATTATTATTTTTTAGTTAAACAACAACAACAACAACAAAAAGTTGTAACACAAGTAAAAAAATATCCGATAGAAAATTGATAAAAAAAAAAGCTGTAACACAAGTAAAAAAATATCCGATAAAAAATTGATAAAAAAAAGCCGTAACACAAGTAAAAAAATATCTGATAGAAAATAAGAAAGCCGTACAATTAAAAAAATATACGATAGAAAAAACACGAATCAAATTGTAATTTGTTGATTTTATTTTACATTTATTATTATCATTTAAATTGTATACATTAATAAAAAATAATATTTATAAAAGATGATTTTGTTTTGTTTTTATTTTCGCATTACAAAAAAGCACAGCAAAATTATTATAATCAACGGCCCGGGAATTGTCATATTTTATAGTTTTAGCATGAAAACGGCCCATCCAATGGCAACTTTATCTATAAGACAAGCACCAATATATATATATATATATATAATATTCAAATCAATATATATATCAAAATACAGCAAAATTCACATAAACTATATTATTTTAGAAGTACCTTTGATTATACATCTTGTAGCCTTTATCAACTATGTTACATAGTTGATAAAGACTACAAGATGTACAGTCGAAAGTACTTCTAAAATAATATAATTTATGTAAATTTTACTGTATTTTGATATATATATATTGATTTGAATATTACATATATTGTGGAACATATACAAACAACAAACATAACTTATATATATATATATATATATATATATATATGTGTGTGTGTGTGCAAGGTCGAAATAAAACAAATTAATGTAATATACACATGCATATTATATATAACTGCAAAGCATCATTAAACAAATAATTAGTACAGCTGATATTTAATATTGTAAATAAATATTAATGATCTATATTTTTATGCAGAAGTTGAATTTTTGCGTAAATAGTTTTGCTTACTAGCCCTCAGTATTTGAATTATAATAATTACAATAACATTTTATACATAAGAGTTTGATTATACTTCACTTTAATTAAAATAATTGGTGAGTGGCGCACTAGTACGCTGTTAAAGAGAAGTTTGAGCTTTAGAGTTGATTTATTAAGATAAGCACTTCTGAAAGCTTATTTGCTTTTCCGATCATTGCTGGGATAAAACTGTGATGTATTGTGATTATATATGCAGTATCAGAAATTTCAATTTGAGTGAAATTGTTCAATGTGAATTAGTGTTATAAAACCCACATTTAGAAAGGGGGAAGAATAAGTCTTTTTAGTTAGTAGCTTGAAGAGAGTTAGCTATAAAGTATACTTTAATTTTTTGCCACCATGATTTATCTTTCTGTATATACTAAATAGTTGCTGTGATTGTTTTGAATACATGTCTGTTTAATTAATGTTTGGTGATCTAAAAATACTGAACTTCGTTCTAGTTTGGTGGTTGCTTTCTTATAAGTGTATTAGTGTTAACATAAACGAGTGGCTAATGATGCATAAGATTCATCAAAATAAGTTGAATTACACATGGTGTGGAGAATTCAGTTTTATAAACAGCCCAAGGGGTGAGAACAGGTCTAACCTGACTTTCATGTTATTCAAAAGTCTATTGGAAAAAGAGGTGTGTGGTAGCCAAGGAGATGCATAGATAAAAATACTTTCTTGTAAGTTTTAGTGAGAAAGGAAATATGTCAGAGAAGAAATCATGGTCTATCATGGGAGGAGGTGGAATTCATGTTTTTTTTTAAAAAATGGCCTTATTTTGTTTTTATGAGGTTGTTGCTAAATCTGATGGAAATGAGATCTTTGGTGTATGTTTCTAGATTGGTTTTCCGGAAGGCTTGATTATGAAATAGAAAAGATGAAAATCCAGCAAACTTGTGAGATAGTGGTGTAGTGGATCTAGGGTTGATGAAGCTATGTACTTAAAATGATTTAATATGTATGGTGTAATTTAGGTGATGTGATTTCATTTGTATTATTAAGTGAAGATATTTAGTATATTGTGTAAAGTTGTCAGATTCTATGATTAATAATAGTACAAAATGATTTTGTAAGTTGGCTTTAATTTCTTGGATAACTGGTTCTACAACTGTAATAAAGACAACATTGATATATTTGTATAAATGACGTTTTGTAGTTCTTGCAGTACTGTAGTATAATTTGGGTTTTCAAAATAGTTTATAAATAGTCTGGAGACAATATCCCTCTGTTGAAGACCTATAGGCCAACCATCTATCATTTTATAGTATAAGCAATTAAATGTTTCTATTAATTTTGTTGTTTAGCTAAGAAAGAAATGTAATGATAAAGTCTGTATGTGGATGCGAATAGTTCACACTCTTCAGTTTTTTTTTTAAGGATGTTTATAGGTAAATATTTGTTGATGGAGATGTATAGTTCTGTTATGTCTAATAAGGTTGTTTTGTATAAAGGATCAATTTTAGCAGACATGATATTTGTGATAAAGTCAAATGAAGATCTTATTGTGTAAATGCCAACTCCCAGCTAATTGATGAGCCATTGGTTTATCCAAGAAATTAAAATCAACTTACAAGGTCATTTTGCATTACAATTAACCATAGAGCTGGAGAGCACAATACCTCAAATACCTTGACTTAATAATACAAAGGAAATCACTCCATTTTGATTACACCATACATATTAAACAACTTGAAATGTGTGGCTTCATGCATCCTAGATTTATCATATTACTATCTCACAAGTTTGCAGGATTATCATCATTTTTATTTTATAATCAAACATTGTATAAATACAAAACCTCCTGGAAGCACACATCAAAGATTCATTTCCATCAGATTTAGCAATAACCTCGCAAAAAAAACAAAATAAGGCACTTTTATCAAAACATCAACTTTACCTCCCCTTTAAATGTTAGTCCATGGTTTTTCCTCCTATATTTTCTCTCTCTCACTAAAACTTAATAAAAGTATTTTCATCTATGTACTACCTTGTTTATCACACCCTCTTTCTCCAGTAGAGTTTTAAATAACTTAAAAGACTGGCTAGAACCTGCTTTCACCTTCTGTGCTGTTTATAAATGTAATTCATTTTATTTAATGAATCTCATGCAAGCCATTCATTTATCTCAACTCTAGTACACCTACAAAAAATTAATTACTGAACCAGAATGCAGTTCAGTATTTTTGACCACCAAAAATTAAACAGACATGTATTGACGCCATCACAACAACTATTTAGTATATTGCAAAAGACAACTCATGGCAAAAAATTAGAGAAGCATAATTTAGAGCTAACTCCTTTCAAACTATTAACTGAAAAGCCTTATTTTTTTCTTTTACCAAAAATGGACTTTATAACACTAATTAACATTCACCAATTTCACTCAAATTTAATTTCTACTATCACATATATAATCACAATGCAATTCACCATATAACAGTTTTATCTCAACTATGAATATGAAAGCATAAGCTTGCAAAGCATTCAGCATATCTTAATACATCAACTCTAAAGTGCAAACTTCTCTTTAGCTGTATACTAGTGCATCACTCACCAAACACTTACTATTAGAATGGACTTTGAATTACTCATGAATCTTGGCCTCTCAGTTCAAATACTTTCACACCATCTAAAATTTTTGTCTACACTTCAAAATTAGCCTCAACTCATGTAGACTAAAACTTAATCCATCTATTTACCACTTTTCAGGAATTCAAAGACAGTTTGAAATGCAGTTAATAAAACAATAATAAAGCATCACATTAAAAAATTAAAAAAAAGCTTTACCAAATGGTGACTACCCATGGCATTTTCCAACACATTAGTCACAAGCTTATCTTTCTAGCATACAAACAAGACATATCTCTATAATCTCAATAAAATAAAAATTAAAAACCCATTTTTCAACCTTACTACCTTTAACACCTCACTATCAATTAAATGTGCTCTGGAATTAGGACCAAGATATGTAGGATACTTCTAGAAACAACCAATGATGGAAGTTATTACTGATGTAGAATCAGACATTCCACAAAACTTAGAAAAGAGCAACTGTATTTCAAAATTGGTAAAATACCTGCAATAAAAATCTCTTAAAGCAACTGCATCCAAATGGGACAATTATATTAATGTGTCTTGTCAATATCTTGTGAAGAATGACATAACCTGCATGAAGGAACATAAAGGCAGCAGATTTGCACAGATTAACAAATCTGAGCTCACTATAAAAATGAAGCAATAAATAAACAACCTAAACTTTACCCTTATTCTCACTTTTAATATAAAACACAAGGATAAATTCATAAACAAATTTTTATGCAAAAACATTGCTCCAAAGCATTCAACAAAAAATAATATTACAAAATATATCCTTTTATGGCCGTTCCTCTGTGCATATTTCTGAGTACCAAATTCCACAAGCCACCACCTCTGTAAGACTCTAGCTGGTTTTTTGAGGCTTCCACAATATCGAGTCAACATAAATGATAAACCAATGGCTCATCAATCAGCTGGGATTTGCCAACTACACAATAACATCTTCATTTGACTTTATCTCAAATATCAACTTTACTGAATCCATTATTTATACAAAATAGCCTTATTAAATTTAAGAGAACCATGTGGCTCCATCAATAAACTTTTACCTATAAACATCCTCAAAAAAGAACTAAACAGTGTGAACTATGCACAAGCACATATAGATTTTATCATTACAATTCTTTTTTGGCTAAACAACAATTTAATAGTGACATTTAATGGCATATGCTATAAAATGTTAGATGATTGGTGTATAAGTTTTCCATTGAGTGGTGTTATTTCCAGCCTATATATGAACTATTTTTGCAAACAAATCATACCACAATACTGCAAGAACTATTCAAAACTCATTTACACAAGATACACTCTAAAAACAATTATCCAATAAACCAAATCCAACATACAAACACATGCTGCATTATTATTAGAACCTGTTGGCTCTAAACAATGCATCAAATACCTTGACTTAATAAATATAAAAGAAATCATTCCACCTTGACTACACCACACATATTAAACAACTCAAAATTTATGTACCCTAGTTTCATTTAACTATAGCTTAAATGTTTGCAGGATTATCATCTTTTTTATTTTCTAATCAAATGTTAGTTTAAATATGAAGCCTCCCAGAAAATCAACCTAGAAGCATATACCAAAGTTCTTATCTCAATTGGATTTAGCAATAGCCTTAATGAAAAACAAAATAAGGCACTTTTACAGAAACATCAACTTCCCTTCTTACTCTGATGTTAGTCCATAGTTTCTCCTCTCAGTATTACTTTTCTCACTAAAACTTACAAGAAAGTATTTTCATCTATGTCCTGCCTTGCTTACTACACACACCTTCTTCCAATAGACTTTCAAATAACTTTAAAAATAGGCTAACAACTGCTCAAATCCCCTGCACTGTATATAAAATTTTATGCCCCTACACTGGGTGTTATTCATTATTATATTGATAAATCTTGGGCATCTAGTCATGTATTTATCTTAACACCAGTACACCTTCAAAAAATCAATTACTGAATCAGAGTGCAGTTCAGTATTTTTGACCACCAAAAATTAATTGGACATGGACAACTCATGGCAAAAAATTAGAGAAGCATACTTTATAGCTGACTTCCCACAAACAATTAACTGGAAAGACTCATTCTTCCATCTCTCCAAAAGTAGACTTTATTTACATTCAATAATTTCACTCAAATTTAAATTTCTACTCCCATATCTATAAACACAATACAATACCTCCAACTCATGACAGTTTTATCCAAGCTATGACTAGGAAAACATAATTTGTTAAAAGTGCTTAGCCTATCTTAATATATCAACTCCAATGTTCAAACTTATAATTTGGCTGTGTACTAGCATACCACTCACCAATTATTTTATAAATAAGTTTATTTTTTGGGATTTTATGTAGAATATTATTCCTGCTATCATGTATTTCTCTGATGATGTATTACTCTAAGTTTGTGATATGTTTAAAATAATGCCTTCAAGAAATGTACAGACTAACTTAATCCATAAAATTTGTCTGCAGTATTTTAAATATATCACAAACTTTGAATAATATGTCACCAGGAGTAATACATCATAGCACATGTAATATAAAACTTTAAATGTAAAAAAAAAAAAAATGAAGTCATATTTTTACAATAGTAAAACAGATAATTGTGTTTTGCTTCTTTATTATGGCATTATATGCCATGAAAGCCATCTTTCCCTCTCCTGGCATAGTACAGTGCTTTATGCCATCATAAAGCATGTGCATGGTGACCTGTAAGATGAAGTTATATCTTTATCTACAACTGGCAAACTGTAAATTTAATGTAATTTAATAAGTTTAGTATTATATTTCAAATATGTTTTTTTTATAAAAAAACACAAATATAAAAACTTTTACTTGTAAATATGTATAAACATTTAGAAAAAAAATTAAAAACACAAATATAACAAGTTTTACTTCTAATTGCATTTTTAAATTAAAGGAAAAAAGAGTATTACTTACAAATTATGTTAGTCACTGTGGTAACCTGACCAGTGTAATATGTATGAAAGTGATCTCTGTTCTGTATTCAATTTTGACTATATCACATTTATCTATCTCCCTAAAAATCCACCAAATATCTACTATTCTGGAAGTATTCTGCTGCCCTGGTTCTTATGTTTGCTAAAGACACTTTCATCAATTTCAACAATTTTATCTAGACCTCCAATTTCTTTGTTTCTCTGTACCTTACAACATCCATGTACTCACTTTGCATAGGTAGTTATTCCAATTGACAATGAGTTTGGCTACCATTTAAAGCTGACCTTTGAACTATCTGTTGGATGAAAATTGTTGCAACCAGCTATAGATGAATTGTAGTGCAGTCATGAACTTAATGTTTGAGCCTTCAAATGTGATAGCATAAAATCAGTAAAACTAAAAGTAACAATGATAACACAAAATCTTGCAGGTCAGCATATTTTACAACTTGGTGATATGTATATACATCAAAAGTTGACATGAATTAGTCATGGCAGGATTTTGGTTGGATGAAACATCACCAAAGAAATAAGTTGTTGCAGGAATAATACAAAATACTATATATATATATATATAGTGATATTATTGAGTTGGACAACTTTCATCAAATCTATATTAGAAGCTGTATAAATAAAACAAGCTCAAAAAAGGAGTTATTAAATATTTCAAAATAAAATTGAACATTATGGGAATAAAAAAAAGGAAAATATTTATCTGTATGTATAAGTTTAATTTAAATGTAAATAATTAAATAATTATAATAAAATGTTTATTTATAAAAAGATTGGCAAAATTTGTAAAACTATGCATATTCGTAATGCACTAAATTATAAAATAAAATTATATATTTTATAACCTTGATCAAATAATCTAATTAATTAAATTTTCTGATAAAGTTTAATTACTGTTAAATTTGGTCAGAATAATTATAATTAAATATAATTAAAAGAATTTAAAAAAACCTAAAATAAGCGTTTAAAAGAAAAATGTGTAGGCTTTCTATGAAGGTTTATCCGGCTTAACAAAAAGTTATAAAAGAAATCGAAAAAAGGAAAGCATATACATTTTATATGGAAAGCCCTGGATACATCTTGTTAGTGTTATGTGGAAAAATTCAATTCTAGCTGCAGAATCATTCTAGTACATTTCAGATCACTGTTATAGTGTTTCTTATTTACTGACAAGTAACTAGTTAGATAGATTGTCTAACTTATTTGAAGATAAAAACAAATATGAGTACCTAACTGCTTGTTACTGAGGTGTACAAGTCAGAACTGGAAATATAGCCTTTCCAACTTCAGAAAATTGCCAAGAAAAAAACTGAAGAACAGAAGAACTTGTGATATGCAATATTTTTCCTACAAAACTGTTTTTCTACTTGCCTGCCTTGAATCGCTTGTGTAATCAAGCAACAATTTAAGAAAAGTCTAGAAAACTCACCATAAAATCAACCATTGGAACATTGTAATAATTATGATCAGCAACAGTCCACTGGTGGTAAGCTTACTAACTTCTTTAAGCCAACTTGTAGTAAGAGTTTATTCATTTATACATATATATTGAATGCCTTATTAAAATGATAATATAATTTATATCTGCTAACAGTTGAAATTTTAAAATGTTTTTCCTTTTTCTTGAATGTATATTAGTTAGATCATTAATTAATTTTTAATTTTTTTTATTTTTCAATTTTTTTATATAATCTTCAGCAAATTTATTATTATATTTGTTTCTTTTTTATTTTTTATAAAATCAACTGATAATGACTAAATAAATTAATATTTTTTTAACATTTATTTGATAATTGAAGATCACTATCTCAGTAAACAAAGTATACATATTTATCCTCTATTCAGTTTAATCAATCATGTTTTGATCTAAGAAAAGTGGAATGTTGGGAAGTAAAATATTCATTTAGTGTCTTTCTTAAATGAAAGTGGTTTTTTTTAAATGCAGGCAATTAAGTTCAAAGCCTGTACATTTTAATAACATCCTTATGAACTAATGTTAAATAAAACTCTCTGAAATAGGATTTAGTATATGACAATCAGAAAATATAACCAGAGTGTTTTATATTAATATAAGGAAAAAAGATTTGGTTATCATCATCAAAATCTGACTTTAGTCAAATATTTAATCTTCAGTTTAATGATGAAATTCATGTTATGTAGAAATAATTTAAATCTGAGACAGAAGCATTATGAGTTCACTGGTGTATGTATAGCCATATGGAATAATCAATATAAGTAAACCATCATCTTCAGTAGGGATTCATTGTACAAAAATGACTGCCCCAAGTGTGGCTCAATAATATATATATATATATATATATATATATATATATATATATATATATATATATATATATATATATATATATATATATATATATATATAATAAAAAGGTGTGCCCTGAGAAAAATTATAAAATATCATAATTAATCAGGTCAAATTATTGTGCAGATGGGACAAGAAAATGTAAAGAGAGATGATGGCAATAATAGCAATGGGTATAGACCTAGCTTGGATTAATGAGGTACTTTGTGAGGATGAGACTGATGCACTATGTAATGAAAATAACAGTATTATAACAAAAAAATGTAAAAATATTTAGTAGCAAGATAATACAGTCAATATTAAAATAATATAGTCAATATTAAATAGATATACAATTACATAAATGAGGCAAGCAGAAAAAATGAAAAACAAAACAGAAAATGAAGCAAATGCACTAATAACAAAACATGAAACTCAAAAATGGATAATCTAAAAGTTGGTTTTAATCTGAAAATGCTATGAAAATGATGAAGTCGATGGTGAATTATCAAATGATACAGAGTCAGCAAGCAATGAAGAGAAGAATTACAAAACAGACAATGTTAAAATAAAATATAGAAAGTCAGCAAGTAATAGTGACAGCATTAAAAGAAATAAAGAAAAAATATATGTTAAAACCAAGCTATATTAGAAAACATTACCAAAACTGAAAAAATAAATGTAGTTAAACTGCAAAAAATATATAAAAAGGTCAAATAAAACAGAATGAAGTAGAAGTTAACCCTAATTGGGCTGAGACTAGGAAAATTGCAAGTCATTGCCTAGAGTAGTTGGTTAGAGAATTACCTTAAAATTCAATATTAAAAAATCTAAGTATCCAGGTTCGATTCCCATGCTAGTACTGTCACTGGGTATACCAGCAATACCTGAAGAAGAGAGGATAATAATATCCTCTTGAAATGTTGTGTATTTTCTAACCTGAATGCTATTATTAACAGTTGAATGTATTTACAATATTTAAATGAAGTTAAATTTTTTAAAGACATTCAATACTTATATTATTAGATGGTGGAAATAGTCCAATACGTAAATACAACTAAAATACTATCATCACAAATCTTCAGGAAAACACAGATATTAATAGTACAGCTACAAATGAATATAGCATAGCTACTGAAGCTGGGAATAGTGATGATAGAGATGTTGATATATTTGTTATGGATAATTATTTGAATAAGAATAATAATTTAGGAATAGTGATAAGCAAAAAACGGAAATTGATTTAAAATTTAATGAAGAAGAATTAAGGGGACACTACCCTGAGATAAATGATAATATAGAGATTGCAAATAATTATCTATATGAAAACAAAAATAAAAAAGTAAAGAAGATCAAAATGAATTGTGCTGTTAAATGTTTTAGAAATGGATGATGAAGGACAGATTAAGACAATTAAAGATAGAAGTGCTCTGTTTGGTAAGGCCTGCTAAAGAAAAAATATAAATAATATAAAGAAATAAAAATTATAAAATGGTTTGATCTATGAACATAAAATAACTTATTAGCAGGATAGGAGCACCATATCCCGGTATCAACACAGATATAGGAAACAAAGAGCTAAAGCTATGTAAATAAATAGATAATTAATAAAATGTTTATCTATAAAGAGACGGGCAAAATTCGTAAAACTTTGCATTTTCCTAATATGCTAAGTTTTAAAATAAAATTATATATTTTATAACCGTGATTAATAGTCTGATTAAAATTGGAATCTATTTAAAAAAAGATAGAAAATTAAAAAAATAACTAATTAAGTTTTCTGATAATGTTTAATTTTTTTTTTTTTCATGTGTCATAGCATCGGCCGGAAAGCGAACCCACTAACCCGGGACAACTGCTTGTAAGGCGGCTGTGCTAACCACTCGACCACCAACGCTTGACTGATAAGGTTTAATTATGATTGAATTTGATCAGAACTGTAATTAAGTTTATTTAAAACAATTAGGGGGGAGGGGTAAAACCAGTGTTTAAACATAAGTTTTGCCCTTGCTTGATAAAAAGCTATAAAAGTAAAAAAAGCTTACACATCTGTGGAAAGCACAGGATACATATCAGCATTATATAAACTGAAAAAAAAAAATCAATTCTAGCTGGAGAATTACTGTATCTTGTTTTAGATTACTGTTACAGTATTTAATAGTAACATGTAACCATTCAGCTAGAATAGTTAATTTATTTGAAAAAAAAAAAACAGATATAAATTGCAAAGTGCAATCAAAGTGTACCAGTCAGAACTCAGAACTTTAATGAAGCCATTCCAACTTCAGTAAATCACCAAGAAGAAATCCAAAAATAGAGACCCGTGTGAAATGTAATCTTTTGCCTATTGAACTATTTTTGTAGTGACCCATCCTTATATAGCCTCCATAATCAAGAAACAAGTTAAGAAAAATCTAGAAAACTCACCTTAATATTGACTGACAGACACTTTGCAAGAATTATGATCAGAACAATCCGTTGGTGGTAAGCTTACTAATTTTTTTTTTAGGCATCTGTGGTAAGAATTTATATATAAATACTAATGTATTTTGTATATGTTAACAATTAGCATTTTTAATTGTTTTTATTTTTGAATGTATATTATTTAATTTCATTAATAAATATTTTTAAGATATCATAAGGTAAGAGTAATATATAGAGTATATGAGCACAGATTTTCACATGATTCACCACTCTCCACTCTATCTCATAACACTGATACACTTGAACACATATATGTCGAAAAGATAAATAATCACCAATATATGTTTTCCATGCTAAAACAGAAGTCATCAGTTGGTCCAGACTATCATCTCTACACATATATGCAATAAGTGCTCAGATATGTATTAAGATAATAATCCTCATACTTTAATGGACAGGTTTCAATCCACTCCAACTCTTCAACTCCATCTAATTGAAAATCTGATGATGAAATGCTCAAAGGCCACTCTGAGGCCGAGATTCTCATATACCCATGTTGACCTAAAGTCAATCTGACCCCTCATGTACAGGACATAATCCATTTAATACATATACAAGGGATGGACATACATCTCTACTATGTAATAACTGAAATACAGACTTATTATAAACCTGCATCAATATACGTAATATATAGGGTATATGAGCGCAGACTTTCACACGACTCACCACTCTCCACTCTATCTCATAACACTGATACACTTTAACACATATATGGTGAAAAAATAAATAATCACCAATATTCGTATTTCCTGCTAAACCAAAAATCATCACTTGGTCCAGATTATCATCTCTACATATATATGTAATAAGTGCTCAGATATATATTAAGATAGCCATTTTTCATACATTAATGCTAAAGGTGTAAATTATTTACATGTGTATGTGTATACTTTTAATTAATCTTTATTTATTTTTTACTTTTTCAATTTTTTATTTAATGTTCAGTATCAGGTAATTATGTGTAATCTTTCTCTGAATAGTTACATCTTTTGGAACAAGATGAATTAAAATATTATGATTATCAGTATCATGATACTATTTTAATGAACAATTATTTGCAATGTTTTATTTTTGGTTCTGATTTCAGGCAAGAATTAAGGACTTAGTAATTAATTTTATGGTTTATTTTTAACATATATATAATAAAAAAATTGTTTTCTTATTTTCAAATTAAAATATTTATTTATTTTACTAAAATTTAGTTTGTTTAAGAATAATCAAATAACATTTCAGCATCCTAGGAGTGTAGAATGAGTACAATTTCATTTAATTGACTGAGAATTTTTTTTTTTTTACTTGGCGAAGAATTGTTCTGAACCATTGCTTTAATCGCATAGATTAATGAGGTCAGTATTGCCTACATTAAAATGCAAGAATAAATGACTACTCATTATTAATTTCTGCCTATTATATTGTGAAATAAGTGTGCATATATATAATCTAAACATTGTTTCTGCATATGATGGAATGTTTATAAGCAGAGTTTATTTTTGAATTATTCTATATAATAAATGTTATCTTGTTGTTAATAAAGTAAATTAATCCTTTATTCCATAAAAAAATAATAATAGGAACTTGCATTTCGTTTTCATATTACAAATTATTCAACAATTGGCTTCAGTTAGTGACACGCAAAACTTAAAAGGAAATGAGTAAACTATGTTTTTCTGACAGATTAATAGGAAATTTTAGCAAAGCGGTTTCTTAAGGATAATGAAAGTTAGATGTGTTCTCTATGAAACGTCAACGAACAAAATCGAAATCAATCGAGATAAAAGCTAATTTAAAAAAATGTTAAAGAATATGCATTGAATATGGATATATGAAAACAATACGACGAAAATAAATTTTCTACGTTGATAATTGATTTATTTATTAATATACATATATATATATATATATATTGCTATTTTAACTTGTTGTCTTTTTGTAAGAAGTTTAACAGGTATTGAAAAGTTTTAAAAGAATCATTAAATAAATTGTTCTAACTTTGTAGACAATTATTGCGGAGAAAAGTTATTTTAAAAGTCTATTAGAAATAAATTGGTAAAATATTCTTTAAATAATACAATGAAAGTCAAAGATCAACGCCCCCCCCCCCGCCCCATCTTCATAAATTATACATAAATATAAAATTAGTTTATTGATTATTTATTTATATTTTATTGTTATTTTATTTTTTAAACTGGTCCTATAAAACGTAAAATTATAAATCATAAATTATTTTAAGTCTACATTTAACTTGTAGCACAAATACAAATTAGTGCAAATCTCTATTTGTAAAGACAGATACAAAACCCTATCATATAGATTAGAGAGCATAATAAGTTATAATCATGAATGTTATATCCTATTTAAAAAATATACTTCCCAAAAATGTAAATACATCCTGACCACTGTAAATAAGAATCTTTATATGAGGAAATGCCATAGCAATTGCCTTCACCATGTTTCCAATATTTTGATTAACAATAAGCTAAGATAGTCTTTTTTTAAAAAAAAAATTCTTTATTTTAAAAGTGTCATTTTGTAAGATTATTTATGCCATAAGATAGGGACATTATCAAAGAACTAAAATTATTGTAAAATAAAATGATGAGATGTATCTCTCTTCCCTCATAAAAAAGTATTGTATGGATTCATTTATTATGTAATTAAAAATAAACTTAGAATAAATGTAGTAATGAATTGCTTTTAACTGAAAGAAAACTTTTTGGTTCCTTTTTAAAGCGTTAAGAAATGGAGTAGGACAAAGTCCTTATATTGACTCCATATGTTCTTGTCATCATTGCAACTGTTATAATATTTAATTATTCATATAGAATATGAATGTGGATGGTATCCTAAGTGTTTTAGCTTTTTATTCTGTATTTAAAATCAAAAACACTATGATCTTTCTTTTCAGTTGCCTGATAGCTCTACCTAAAATATCAGATGGATTTTTAAAAGCAGAATGAATGTGTGCGTGAATTCACAAATTGAGACAAAAAAAATTAAGCATAGCTTTTATTCTCATGAGACTTTAAATTCTCCAGTCATGGCAGCAGTGTGTGGCCAAAGGCAGGGAGTGCTAATAATATCCTGAGTGCAGACCCAGATTGCCATTTGATGATGTCCTTTTATTAAGGAACTTATAATAACAGATTAATTTTAATTGAAAAAAAAGATTGCAAAAATTGGAAAAAAAACCATCTAGTATTAAATAGAATATTATTGGACTTTCTGATATTAGAAGAAAAGGTGAAGAGAAAATTATTTTATAATGTGGATGTGTATTATACTACAATAACACAAACATTAGAAGAACAAGTCTAATAGGGTTCATAATAAATAAAAAGTAAAAGAACATCATGGTCGATTGTTGATGGTATAACAAATGCAGTGGGAAGATCAGTTATTTAACTTAATGATAGATATGAAATGCAGATATTCGCATTTATGTCCCAACAAGTTATCATAGTGAAGAAGAAATAGAAAATTTTTATGTGGATATAAGAAATACTTTTGATTACACTAAACAACATGATAAAATTATCATAAGAGGTATTACTGCTAGAATTGGTAAATAGTTAAAGGATAAAAGTGCTGTCGGTAAATTTGGTTATGAAGATAGAAATGAGGTAAGACGTGAACTTCTGGAATTTGCAGAAAAATAAAAACTTTAGATTATAAATTTTTTGAGAAAAATGCCAAATGGAAATTGATATGGAAACATTTGAATAAAGCTACAGTAGAATTGGATTATATTTTGACTAACAGAAAATATGTATTTCAAGATTGTAATGTTTTTAATAAATTGAAAACAGGAAGAGATCAGAGATAGTGAAAAATAAGAAACAAGGAAAATTAGAGAGACAAAAATATTAAGAAAAACAATATATTAATTAAAAAAATTAATTTAAATAAAATTTGATGGTGTATCAAATGGAGTGGAAAGAGTAGTTATTTAACTTAATGATAGATATGAAATTCAATTAATTTAAATCAAAACTTGTGAATTGTTTTCAAATATTCATAGATTTTTAACATGTTTCAAATTTGACAAAATCAGTAGGGACCAACTAATAAACTTTTAAAAACTGCCACAATGATAGATGGTACAAAAAGAAACAAACAGTAAAATTTTTACTGAGATAAAAACAGTTTGTGAGGAAAAGAAGGAATATGAAAATATATATAAATGATGCATTCAAAAGGATGGAATATATAAAATTTTGTAAAATAGTGTGGAAAAGAGTTGATAATGATATAAGAAAATATAATTATGAACTAGAAAAGAAAGTTATAGAGGCAAATAAAAATATAAAGAGTATAAAACAACATCCTGGTATTGATATGAAATTTATTTTTGCAATAAGAAAAAAAAATGGAATTATTTCCAAAAAGAGAGATAATATGATGAAATGTGTAGATGAGTTCTAACAAGTATTATAACAATAAAGGACAAAAAAAAATATTCTCTACAATGAAAATATCTGAATTGCCCAGGATTTTAAATGAAGTAGTAAAACATGCAAGTAAATCTGTGAAGAAGGTAAAGTTCAAGATAGTGATGGAATTATAATAAATATCTTAAAAAAGGAGGTGAAGAAATAGAAAAATTGTTGGTGAAGTTATATTTCAAATGTCTAAATGATAAAGATGCATGAGTTCCTTGGAAGAATACATTATTAATATTAATATTTTAAAAAGGCGATAAGGAAAATATTAGAAATTCCAGACATTCATCTTTCAGCATATCTATAAAATTGTTTTACCAAGATTTGGATTTTACATGATGGGTTTAAAAGTTATTTTACTACAACGAATCATATTTAAATATTGAGAGAAGCTACACAAAGTACCAATGAATGTGAATTGTTATTATGCTTTGGAATTGTAGAATATGAAAAAGTATTTGATTCTATAAGCATTTGTTCAGTGATTAAAGTTTTGGATCATTAAGATGTAGATCCAGAATATTGTCATATTTTGAAGAATATTTATAGAAATGCAATTGCAATAATTATATTACATAATAATATTAAAAAGATTAACATTGAGAAAGATGTACAAAAGGATAATTTCATATTTGCAAAATTTTTTACAGCAGTTTTGTAAGAAGTAACTATGGGAGTAAAAGTAAATGGAGGTTATTTAAGTCATCTAGATTTTGCAGATAATGTAAATGTTTTTGAAAGTAATGCTTCAGAGAAGCAAATATTGCAAGGGTTATCAATTGAAAATAAGAAAGTAGAGCTAAAGGTAAATGCTATAAAGTCTAATGTAAACTTCAATGGATTTACTCAAAAGAGGAAAATAAAGACTGATGATGATGAATTAGAAGAAATTAACAACTACATATATCTTGGTCAGATTATTCCTACTGATGGAAATATGATGGATAAAATTAATCATAGAATTAAATTTAAGTTGGTCTTTTTAATAGAAATAACAATATTAAAAGAAAATATGCCTATATGTTTGAAAAGGAAGGTTTTTAATAAATGTTTTTTACCAGTTTTTACTTATAGATAAGATTTGGGCCCTTAACAGAAGAATAATATAGAAACTTCAGATGTCTCAATAAAATATGGAGAGATAGGTGTTTGGAGTAACAAGACAAAATTAAAAACAAAATACATAGATGAGAAAGCAAAGAGGTGTTAGTGATATGATTGAAAGAATTAAGAAGTGAAAGAGAATATGATATTGTCATATTATTAGAAAAGTAATAAAAATTAGACAGTTGTAATCTTAAATTAGAGTATAAGAGATTATAAAAGGTATAAAAATGATCTACATGTGTAATGGATAGATGAAAGAAGGAAACAAGCTGTGGAAATGTGGAGAAGAGAAGCTAGAGATTGGATAAATTGGATTGAACACGAAGACACCATCATCCTTTAATGATTAAAAATGATGAAGATGGCTTAATTTTTATTGAGTCTGCTCATACTCTGCAGCAAGATTTCTGACTCACTAAAAGTGAAGAAGGTTTTCATTGCAAACATAAGCAATCACTGCAAAAAATACACATTTCATTCATCATATAATTGAAATAACATTTTACTACATATAAGAATAATGTGCACTAAATATAAATTAAAATATGTGTAAATTAATTAAAAACAATTTTTATTTAAATAGTTCTTATTTTTTATCGTAGTAATGATAGAAATTCTTATTTGTACCAGTTACTGATTATCATAAGTATTTTAAATAACATTTGCACAAAATTTAATCATTTATGTTATTAATGTTTTGCATGCTATCCATACCACAGTTTCATTTACCATGTAATTAAATGTATGGCTTAATCCAGTATAATAATTTGATGATAAAAAATGTAATTAAAAAAGACTTTGTGTGATTGTTATGGTGACAAACCATTTAACCTGTGATAAATTTATCATTTTTTTTCTTTAAAACATTAAAATTGCTTTATAATTTTTAAAATATCTCAAAAAATCCAAACATAGTGTTAGTAATGATGTATAAGTTATCAGCCTCATAAGGTGACATAATAAGAATGATATTGCTTTTTTTATTAACAATGGAATGAATACTCAATTTTTTTAGTGGATTTGATATTGTAGTCATGCCCATATAGATATTACACCAATCTAACCTCTCATATTATTGGACTGGTATGTATCCATATATATATATATATATATATATATATATATATACCATATCCATATATATATATATATATCTTTCTATATATATATATATCTATATATAAAAGAAAGAGGTGGGATGAACTTATAGATGTAACCTATTTCCAAGGCAATATGTAATTAGCTTATTCATTCAGTGTACTGAATGTTTCCTATATAAGTAAATTGAGGGATTTGAAGTCAAGGTTTTCACTCTATATTTTGAGTTTAAAAATCCTAAGTTCAAATTCTTTTATTTATGTATATAAGAAACATTCAGTGCACTGAATGAATAAGCTGATTACATATTGCCTTGGAAATAGATTACATCTATAAGCTCAACCAATCCCTTTAGAAATTGATATATAAAAATACATAATGGTCCAATAATATGAGTAATTAGACGGATGTAATGTCTATATGGGCATGATTACAACATCAAATTCACAGAAGTCTTTGAGCATTCCAGCATTGGTTTTTCAATGAACTGGATAGTTAAACAGTTGAAAGGATAAGAAAATTGAAGCCTATCCATTAAAGTTTAAGGAATTGCTGTCTTAATATAAACCAAGCACTGATTATATATATATATATATATGTGTGTGTGTGCGTGTGTGTGTGTAGGAGATTATGATCTCGCCCAACTGATGATTGCTGGTTCTGCACAAAATATGTATATTGTGAACCATCTATCTGTCAGTTGTTTCAAATGGATTACAGAACAAATATAGACTAAAAATCCTAAGTTCAAATCCATCTATTTTGTTTATATAAGAAAAATTCAGTATACTGAATGAATAGGCTAATTAATAAAGATTAATATATGAATTTTTCATTAAAGTTTATTAAGAACCTCTAAATATCTAAGACACTATAAATAAATTGTATTAAGAGAATAGAACTTCTTATTTATTTATTTATTTTTTTTTTTCTCCTACAAATTAAATCAGTAAAAAATATATATTTTCTCAATTCTATTTTTATTTTCTACTGTTGTGATTAGGATTTATATGAGTATTAAATATCCTTTTATTTTTATCCAAGTTTTTTTTTTTAACCTGTCTAAAATATATTTTTTTAATTTAAAATTGCATTTGATAAAAGATTGATGTAAAAAAATATTTTCATCATCTTCACGTTGAATGTAATATAAATAAATATTTTTCATAAGCGTCTAAACATTTTTTTTTAAATAACAAAAAAAGAACATTAAAATAAAATAATATAAACTTAATATATTCTCTTTTTTTAGAAAAAAATTGTAAAGATTATGTTAATTTCTGGAATTTTATTGATTATGTGGCACTATACACCCTCATATATAATATTAACAAAAACAAGTCATATATCACATGACCTATAAAGTTTGTATTTACCAATATATAATAAATAAAGAGCGTGCTAATAGCTCTAAACAAGTTTGTTTTATTATTATTTTTTTTTAATGATAAATGCCACAAAATAAAAGCATTTGAAATCTTTATCTAGGATTGTTTTTATTTATTACATATTGATAAATGCAAGCTATGTAGTCATGTGATATGACTTGTTTTCATTGGTTATTGAGGTTCGGCTATATTAAATTTCTAAGCCTATTAATATATGGGGTATGAGAATTTAGCTGAGGCCCATAGAGCTATTTCAGTTGGAAAGCTGAATTTGGAAACATGTAGATGTCTGAAAATTCCATATCTTTTTCTTAATAGTTAAGTAATAGAGAAATGTTTGGTTTGAGTTGGTATTTTGAATCTGGTCTCCTAACTTCTCACTGAAGAAAGCCATACCTTCAAACTGGTCTGGGAATGGAAACAATCCTAGATAAAGATTTCAAATGCTTTCTTTTGTGACATCTATCATGAATAGTAGTAGTAGTAGTAGTAGTAGTAGCAGTAGCAGCAGCAGTAGTAGTAGCAGTAGCAGTAGCAGTAATAATAATAATAATAATAATAATAATAATAATAACAATAATAATAATAATAATAATAATAATAATAATAATAATAATAATAATAATAATAATAATAATAATAATAATAATAATAATAATAATAATAATAATAATATTATTATTATTATTATTATTATTATTATTATTATTACTATTATTATTATTATTATTATTATTATTATTATTATTACCTACTAAATATTTTTTACATCATAGAAGAATATACAGGTCGGTTGATCCTTTCTGTGGCCTTTGTCATATGACTGAGGAGACTTTACAGCATATAATTTTTAACTGCAAGGCCATGGAGCAGACTAGATGCATTTTGCAGGGGAAATATAGAAAACAAAACACTACAATGATACAAATTACACCAACTTACAAAAGTAGGTCTGTACCAGCCATAAGGGCCTCAACATTTGTCTTATATGCACTTTGGTGCACTAGGTGTGCATTCGTATTGGGTAATAACCCCAGAAGGCATCCAGCCACATTTGAGAATAAGTTAATTAAAATTCAAGTTAGAGACAAACAGATCACTAGCCAGATATTTATGCAGCTACTTGGTTCCTGCTCAGACAAACAGCAAAGTTATAAGTAATGGACAATCCAGTATATTATACATAGACAAGAACTATATTTTAAGATTCATGTAAATTCAGAAAGAACTCTATCAAAATGACAATGTAAATGTAAAATTTGTAATCAACTTGTTGCAGTTAATTTACTATGTAACCACTAATGTTGTATTCTTTTGAGAATATAAAGGCCTTTTCAAACATAATAATAATAATAATAATAATAATAATAATAATAATAATAATAATAATAACAACAACAACAACAACAACAACAACAACAACAACAACAACAACAATAATAATAATAATAATAATAATAATAATAATAATAATAATAATAATAATAATAATAATAATAATAATAATAATAATAATAATAATAATAATAATAATAATAATAATAATAATAATAATAATAATAATAATAATAAAAAAAAGCTTGATTAGAGCTATTATCATTCTTTTTATTTATTTTATATATATATATCAAACATTAATCAATCATTTTAAATAATAAACATAGTTATAGTAAATAATATATACTACCACTTCAATATTTAACAATACAATAATAAGAAACTGAATCATTTTCTTATTAGGTCTTATTAATATTTAAAAAATAATTTGTTTAATAAATATCTTTTATAAATAATTTGGTTAATATTCATACTCTCTGATTTAAACATTTAAAACAATAAACCAATGAAAAGTATCTATTGTTGAATATTAAAGTGGAAATGTGTATTATTTACTTTAAAAACATTTACTATTTAAAAATAATTGTGTTTAACATTATATATTGAAGCAGTCGGATCTGAGTTCGATCCTAGCTTCATGTTATTTACCCTAATACTAACTTTAAATTTCCGATGCAGTGGGGCTTTATACGTTCAATCCATGCTAATTTCCATAATGAATAACTTGTTTCAAATACGTAGTAAAATTAATTAGTTTAGTTTAAATTGGATCAATTCTCTAAATAAATTCATGATAAAATGTTCATGAATTTACATATATTAAATTGCCTGGATTGTGTGTATATATGTTTGTAAATATTAAATATATATAATTGTTCGAAAGTTTCATTGCGTCGGGAATACTTGTTTTTTTACTTTTAAATAATTTGTAAAGTTTTGCGATTAAAAGCTACATTCCTTCCAAAGGCTTTCAAATTCTCAAAAACAACAGTAAAGTTTTATTAATAAAAAAAAAAGATAAGAATTCAATTTTTAATTAAAATCATTTCAGACTTAAGAATTCATTTTCTAATTAGGAAAGGAATTCAAAAATTAGTTTGAAAGCCTTATCGAAGGAATGTTTCTGAAAACAACTAATTATAAAAAAAAACAGATTGATAATAAAATGAGCGCTAGCCGGAGGCATCAGTGAACAGTAGATATATAGCCCTGAAAAGTAAAGAAAAGGAGACTAGTTTTTGGTTGTAGAGTAGTGCAGTGAACTCTGTGTGTATAAAAATTGTATTTCATCATGATAGAGGGCTAGAACATCAGGGATCTGGCTACGGTTCCTAAAGTCCCGAGGAATCTTCACTGGAGCTGCTGAACCGTTTTCCGGATCGATCATTCTGCTAAAATAATGAAAGCTACTAAAATACTACTCCAGTAGTTAGCCAATGATGCCTACGTTTCAACAACTTGGAGGAGTAACTTAAGGACAAGCACGGAATGGTAATATGAATGTTAAACTTTCTGGCCAGTTCGAACTTTATTTTATACTCCTTCTTTTTAAGAGCTCTTTTATTCTTTAATGTAAATCTTTGTAACACCTTTTAGTTATAAAATGCTACTGTAAATCTATCGCTTAATTCTTTAGATCTCTAGTCTTTAAACTTTTTCTTGTCTTACCTGGCGGTTCGTTTAATATATATATTTTAGTGTGCTTTATTAATGTCGTATTTAAAAATTATATGCCAATAATCTTTCGACTCGATGAGCCCTTTGATTCCATTTGCCTCACGCAAATAATATAACATTAATTTCAAATAGTAATTCTCGCCCATTAGAGCTAAATTTATAAGTTCTATTAGTCATCGAGTCAAAGGAAAATATTACATGTTTACTATTTTTTTTCTTACCTTTAGCTATTAATAAATTATTAGCTCAATGTTTCACCTATGTCCCCAGCTCTTCTAAGTTACAAGTGTTTATATACTCACGTAATGTTAAAATGTTATTTCTTGCTTCACTAATATTGATTTATTTATCCATATATATATATTTAAAATGTTTTGCAAAAAGGTCGATAAAGGGTTAAATGTATTTTAATTCCACTTTTGTTATTTTATATTAATATTCAGGAAGGGCACGATATTAGGGCATAATTAATATAGTTTATAAATGTTTTAAAATAGTTCGATAAAAGCTCGTTTGACTTTAATTAATTGGTCAAGTCATCACGTAGAGCATTCTACATGGGTTTTATTTTCAACGATGACTATCAAGTCATCATCATCAAATGTTGCTGACGTAGGGCCATCTTCCGCTCCGTTAGGCTGGTCGGTGATCATATTCTCTTATTTAAATTTCTCGAGGAAGAAAGTACTTCCTTTCCGATTCATTAGTCAAAGGGCGTAAGACTTGCCAAATGCAAGCCGCCATAGGACTTCGATCATCGACTAGCGATCATCTTTCAATTTTACTTTCTGCCTTGTAATTCGTCAGTACCATTGCATCTTTGTTCCGGTAAAACCCGCTCCGTGCTCGTAATTCGTGATGAAGTGATTTAAATTAAAGTCGAACCAATTCTCAAATATATTTAGTTTAAATCAGTTTTCAAATCAAGATTAAAGTTATGCCTTAAAATACGTTTTGCTCTTCATGAATAGATTTCCGAATGTGAAAATAAACCTCACATTCTACCGTAATAAAATTAGAACAATCATTTCCGTTCTTAATGAATACCTTTATCTGCCTTTATATTTCTCGTTGGGGGCATAGACATAGAATCCCATGTTGTGTAATTCTTGTTGGCATATGATAAGGACCGCCACTCTTATTATATTTATAAATTCTTTTAAAGACTAGAGCTAACTAATGCAATCTATATTTTATTGAACAAAACAAATTATTATTATTATTAAATATTTCTAACATACTTGGTTTCTTAGTTCATCATTCTTTTATAATTATTTAAATGTTCATACCCGCTATCTGTGTTGGCAACCCGAACATACATATGATTTGATTTAAAAAGTATTCAAAGTAATTAATTATTAGATATTCGTGTCAGTGCAAGGGTCTCTAGTCCTCACCAACCGTTGAACTAGTTCTTGGCGCATAGCACTGTGCCGTCGATTTCTGCTATCTGAGCTGTTGAGTTGGGTTTGAATTCAGTTTTGGTTAAGCTGAGTTTGAATCTGATTTGACGGTGGTGGTGGTGGTTTTTGACCGGTACATGGTTATGGTTTTGGCTGCCCAATCGTTGTGGCTCGACTTAATAAACCCCACACATGCCCTGGAGATTAGAATTGTGATTTTAGTTACTCAGTTAATTGAAATCCCAATAAAGTAAATGTTTCTGTAGAGTGATATTTTTTTAAAAAAAAAAAGTGTTATATATATACTGAAATGATTTAATAAATTAAAATATCATTTTCTAATTCTTTCTTATAAAAATGTTTTCAAGATTATTTTTTTAAATGTTCGTTCAGTAAAAGATTCGTTAGTTAAAACAATTATTCATATGTATATATATTATTTATACGTGTACTATATCAGTATATATATATATTATACATTTGTGTTATACGCGTTCGTGACAATAGGAAAAATATCATTAGCAAAGTAGTAAGAGTCCATAGATCAAAGCATAGGGGTAAAATAAATGAAATATTTTGTCTGTGTCAAAATTAATTTTGTTCATCTCAGCTGTTATAATATAAAATATCTAATATGATATCATATAAAAGTCTTAATTTCAAAGTATTGCTTGCTAGCATATATATTAAATGTTCGCTCCATATTTTTAGTAGTCTCAAAGTAGGCGAAGACCTTCAAACTGGGAATTATCTGTCAAGCGGTCCGATGCAGTGTGACATTACGCTTTAATGACAATAATTTCTAGAGTAACCTCAAAGCAGGTGAAGACCCTTTGTGTACACCAAGCAGCCAGATGCAGTTGGCAAAATGCTTAAATGGTTTGCACGCTTTCATGCTAGCAAGATTTAGAATAATATCTCCAATAAAAGTTCTTGTAATATTAATTTTGACTTTTTTTTTGGTGTTAAAGCCTCATGCTTAGTAAAAATGAAGTAGTGAACTCCTATATTTAAACTCAGGTCATGAACGCATTAGCTGTTATTAAATAATATTACTCATCATCAATTCAATTGTTTTATTAAAGGTTAAGTCTATCATATGTGGTTTGGGGGTCAATGGGTTATATCACATGCCCTATTGATCTCATTTTGCTCACTGGCACCCATATAAATAAATTTGTCAGCAAATTTGATTGTCAGCACAGTAGTGGGTCAATCGCCATAATAAAAAAAAACCAAGTGTGTTCAATACAGAATGAGTTGTTGTATCTGCTAATACATAAGATTGTATATCACTATATAGTTTTTTTTTCAGACATGGGAGAACACAACAGCTGAACAAAGGGAAAGTGAATAATGTTTTTTTTTATATATTTTTGAATACATGTCTCACTCAAACAGTTAAAATAAAGAGCTAACCAAGAAAACGTAGGTAAACTAAAAAAGGCAGAGTACATAGATTGGGGAAATAATATGAAGCAGCTAGTGAAGATTGGGACAATGGACCTGTAGTCAGAGACCTAGTTAAAATTACTGAAGAAAAAAAAATATTTTTAAGCATACAGAGAGTACTATAAGTTGATCTGCAGTGTTCATTATATTGATTGTTTATTACATTATTTTCATATTTTCAAAAATGAGAAAAGACACTTTACAAACGATCCTCAGAGAAATGAGAGAAGATCGAAAGGTACTGATGATGATGATGGAAAGGCTGGGAAGGATCGAGGAAGCATATGGCATCCAAGCCAACTCAAATCTAGAAAATGTAAAGCTTCAGCAAGAAATAAATCCCTCTGAAGACCCAAAAATAGAAAATGAAGATGATCAGGCCACACCAAAAGAAGTTGTGGACAGCAAGGAAAATAATAGTGGTGAGGATGAGTCCAGTTACGAAACAGTGGAAGAAGCGGATATAGATACAGGAAAAGAAAAAGATGTTCAGACCACTGGTCAAATGAAACTAAAAGTGGAAATGGGGCAGATGATGAGTCCTCAACTTAGTATGAAGAAGTTACAGACACCAATGCCTGGATCCTTGATACAGATTCAAATTTTCAAAGATGACCCAGGAGAGAACCCCATCGCTCATCGAGATAATATTAAAGAATTGTTGTTTGTGCATTCGGTTGCAGAAAAGGCCATAGAATTAATGACAGCAATAGACTATGGGAACTTGACGACAACCAGGGAAGACCGGGACTATGACCATTACAATGCCAGACAGTTAAAACAATATGTACCACCTGATCCAGGGAAACAGTAAGATAAACTGTAGAGACAGATATATATACAGAAGATCAACTGACATGACCATAGGAAAATGAGACTTGATAAACGGACCGATTTTTTTAAACTTATTATAAGCGGAATATTCAAAAAAGTTGATCATAGTGAGACATGTATAATTTTTGTAGCTTGGGCAGGTTATATTATTCATTCTCATGCTGTTCTCCCAGAGTCTATACACTTATGCAACTATATCCTGCGTAAGTAAAGTCATTTTTTTTTCATTGTTTTTTTTTGAAGTGAAAAGAAATGAAGCAGTCGGATCTGAGTTCGATCCTAGCTTCATGTTATTTACCCTAATACTAACTTTAAATTTCCGATGCAATGGGGCTTTATACGTTCAATCCACGCTAATTTCCATAATGAATAACTTGTTTCAAATACGTAGTAAAATTAATTAGTTTAGTTTAAATTGGATCAATTCTCTAAATAAATTCATGATAAAATGTTCATGAATTTACATATATTAAATTGCCTGGATTGTGCGTATATATGTTTGTAAATATTAAATATATATAATTGTTCGAAAGTTTCATTGCGTCGGGAATACTTGTTTTTTTTTACTTTTAAATAATTTGTAAAGTTTTGCGATTAAAAGCTACATTCCTTCCAAAGGCTTTCAAATTCTCAAAAACAACAGTAAAGTTTTATTAATAAAAAAAAAAGATAAGAATTCAATTTTTAATTAAAATCATTTCAGACTTAAGAATTCATTTTCTAATTAGGAAAGGAATTCAAAAATTAGTTTGAAAGCCTTATCGAATGAATGTTTCTGAAAACAACTAATTATAAAAAAAAAACAGATTGATAATAAAATGAGCGCTAGCCGGAGGCATCAGTGAACAGTAGATATATAGCCCTGAAAAGTAAAGAAAAGGAGACTAGTTTTTGGTTGTAGAGTAGTGCAGTGAACTCTGTGTGTATAAAAATTGTATTTCATCATGATAGAGGGCTAGAACATCAGGGATCTGGCTACGGTTCCTAAAGTCCCGAGGAATCTTCACTGGAGCTGCTGAACCGTTTTCCGGATCGATCATTCTGCTAAAATAATGAAAGCTACTAAAATACTACTCCAGTAGTTAGCCAATGATGCCTACGTTTCAACAACTTGGAGGAGTAACTTAAGGACAAGCATGGAATGGTAATATGAACGTTAAACTTTCTGGCCAGTTCGAACTTTATTTTATACTCCTTCTTTTTAAGAGCTCTTTTATTCTTTAATGTAAATCTTTGTAACACCTTTTAGTTATAAAATGCTACTGTAAATCTATCGCTTAATTCTTTAGATCTCTAGTCTTTAAACTTTTTCTTGTCTTACCTGGCGGTTCGTTTAATATATATATTTTAGTGTGCTTTATTAATGTCGTATTTAAAAATTATATGCCAATAATCTTTCGACTCGATGAGCCCTTTGATTCCATTTGCCTCACGCAAATAATATAACATTAATTTCAAATAGTAATTCTCGCCCATTAGAGCTAAATTTATAAGTTATATTAGTCATCGAGTCAAAGGAAAATATTACATGTTTACTATTTTTTTTCCTTACCTTTAGCTATTAATAAATTATTAGCTCAATGTTTCACCTATGTCCCCAGCTCCTATCTAAGTTACAAGTGTTTATATACTCACGTAATGTTAAAATGTTATTTCTTGCTTCACTAATATTGATTTATTTATCCATATATATATATTTAAAATGTTTTGCAAAAAGGTCGATAAAGGGTTAAATGTATTTTAATTCCACTTTTGTTATTTTATATTAATATTCAGGAAGGGCACGATATTAGGGCATAATTAATATAGTTTATAAATGTTTTAAAATAGTTCGATAAAAGCTCGTTTGACTTTAATTAATTGGTCAAGTCATCACGTAGAGCATTCTACATGGGTTTTATTTTCAACGATGACTATCAAGTCATCATCATCAAATGTTGCTGACGTAGGGCCATCTTCCGCTCCGTTAGGCTGGTCGGTGATCATATTCTCTTATTTAAATTTCTCGAGGAAGAAAGTACTTCCTTTCCGATTCATTAGTCAAAGGGCGTAAGACTTGCCAAATGCAAGCCGCCATAGGACTTCGATCATCGACTAGCGATCATCTTTCAATTTTACTTTCTGCCTTGTAATTCGTCAGTACCATTGCATCTTTGTTCCGGTAAAACCCGCTCTGTGCTCGTAATTCGTGATGAAGTGATTTAAATTAAAGTCGAACCAATTCTCAAATATATTTAGTTTAAATCAGTTTTCAAATCAAGATTAAAGTTATGCCTTAAAATACGTTTTGCTCTTCATGAATAGATTTCCGAATGTGAAAATAAACCTCACATTCTACCGTAATAAAATTAGAACAATCATTTCCGTTCTTAATGAATACCTTTATCTGCCTTTATATTTCTCGTTGGGGGCATAGACATAGAATCCCATGTTGTGTAATTCTTGTTGGCATATGATAAGGACCGCCACTCTTATTATATTTATAAATTCTTTTAAAGACTAGAGGTAACTAATGCAATCTATATTTTATTGAACAAAACAAATTATTATTATTATTAAATATTTCTAACATACTTGGTTTCTTAGTTCATCATTCTTTTATAATTATTTAAATGTTCATACCCGCTATCTGTGTTGGCAACCCGAACATACATATGATTTGATTTAAAAAGTATTCAAAGTAATTAATTATTAGATATTCATGTCAGTGCAAGGGTCTCTAGTCCTCACCAACCGTCGAACTAGTTCTTGGCGCATAGCACTGTGCCGTCGATTTCTGCTATCTGAGCTGTTGAGTTGGGTTTGAATTCAGTTTTGGTTAAGCTGAGTTTGAATCTGATTTGACGGTGGTGGTGGTGGTTTTCGACCGGTACAATATATATATATATATTGTGACCTTCTCTTATGATCATCAACTAATTTAGACTCATGTTTGGTGCTATAATCCACCTTTATGACCTGCCCTTTGAACACTGGAATCATATATATGAATCTGGCTACACATTTCATGGTGCCAAATCCACCCTTTGTAACCTATCATACTCTCATTATCAATACTATAAGCATAAAGAAACCAAAAGGTTAAACTAATGAAATGATTCATGTATTGAACAAAACTAGCATGAAACTATAGATCTAAAGAAGATTACAAAGTGATTAATAAAGATAATAACTTCTGGTCAAACCAGCCTTAAAATCCACACAAACAAAATGTGATGAGTTAAATTTGGTATTCAGCAAACAAATAAATAACTGATAATTATATCTCTGGAATGATTATGAAATTAAACTTATAAATGAAATGATAAGTAAATTATGATGCAGATGATTAAATGGATGCTGAAAAGAAGTAATAATTAAATAGTAGAATGAAATAAGTCTAAGAATGAAGAGAAAAGAATGAAGATGTATGAGAATAATGAATGATTAAGGTAATGATAGAAGAAGAGTTAATGAATAGTTAAGATGATAAAGAATAAAATTTAATGTATGATTAATTAATTATGATAATAAATTAATATCAAATGAGAATGAATAAATAAAGGAACATGAATAATGTTGATGATGAAGACTGAAATCCTAGATTATAAACTAATATTGCATTAAATGGTGAGAAAATAAGCTAAATAAAATTAGGGTTTCCAAGCTTGACACAACCAGAATATTTATCATGAAGTTAAAACAAGCTTTACTTTTTACAACCAAAGAAGTAATTTATATTTTAAAGTTTGGTTGACTTTTATAAAACAGTGAAAGTTATCTGCTTCACATCCAACTATAATAAATAACTACCTATCAAAGTTACTACAAATTCAAATTCTACCTTGAAACTTAACAACTAATTCTTCTCAGGGTTCAAACACTCAAAGATCATTCTCCAAACTATACTTGGGTCAGTGAGAGGGATTTTACCACTACCCGAATAGAATGCACAAAACAGCTCTCAATATAAACTCAAATTAACCACTATATTTAGCGGTTGCACATAAACTTTATGAACTCAATAACTCTTATAACTTTAATATTTAAGAAATAGGAATAACTTTTGAATAAATAAACACAATAACTTACCGAATTCCTTTTTTAGATAATGATAAACCATGTGATCAAGATCAGTGAATACTAGATCTGTGGGTTCAAATAAACTGATTAAACCAAGACTAAGTGTTTATCTTTTCGTATGTCACTTATAACATTATATACTCCAGGTCAATAATATTTAATTATTGTGTGAGGATGCATTAGATGTACTAATAAAATATAGGGCTTAACCAAATTATTAGGATATAACAACATATAGTTAATTGTACTATATTGGTTGATGATGATTTCAAAATATAATCTACTGATATGTCGATAGCAATAACAATCATAGGGTGTAGGATGATTAGCAATAAGACTACAGACAACTAAATAAATTCTTAACACAACAAGATTTATTTACAATATTTACAAATTTTAATTTAGAGACATTGTATGAAATAACACCAATACATTAATTTAAACTCAGGGATGGAAAGAATACCTGATATACCATTGACCATACTATTAGTCAATATGACTAACTTATACAATGATATTAAGTATCCCTTATTACTGTTTAGCCTATAAATAATAAGATAACAAAACCTTATTTAAGCTAAACTCACACTTAAGTTACCAAAAACAACAGTGTATTGAGGACTTTAGGGTATGCACAAATTTTAAATTTAAAATTCAAAACTTATAAAGTGGTGCATTATATCAAAGCCATTTCTTTTATCAGATCTGATAAGGGCAATTATATATTCTGTGCAATTAATAATTGATTAAAATTTGAGATGAATAGGTTTGGTATATTAAAGTAGGAACAGACATCAAAAGTCAAATACACACATGTCACTAAAACATTATCTATGTCCACAACCTAATCATTGAATAGTCAATCCCTTGGCAAATCACTACTTAATGAAGATAAATCCTCACTGCCTACATGCATCTCTTGCTCTTACATCTATAAGTTCTACAATTACAAGTAGGTTTTGGGTTTGGTCTATCTATAAACTGATGAAGATCCTACAACATTATAAAACCCTATTTCAATTAAGCAAACACTACAGATAGACAAGTGTTCCTTAATCTAACATCATTTTATCCTTGCTACATGATTTTGAAATACGAAACTTCACCACACCTGGTGGAAAACTAACTATCACCTCATGAGGGATTTAACAATAAAAGGGAGGCTCTATAAAACAACATGACAGTTGTATAATAATATGGCTAATTCTACTACCTCTCTATGGATATAAACATGTGGGCTTTGCCTCATCATGGAAAAACATAGAATTCAGACCATGGATATCCTCTTTTGGGATTAATTATGCTAATTACACATTAATTATTATACAGCCTTGACCATAATATCCTCTCATCGAATCAGCAAAAGGTGATTCTCCATCATCCCATGCTCAATATTATTACTAATATTATTTTATTTGATGCCATAATAGGTGGCATTTACTTATCAGCTAAAAACTGTCACAAATCATTCTCAATATTATAGCAAGGTAAAACAACACTAACAATAACAGTGGAGATATGCATATTCCATTTCACAATGAAAAACAATTAATGTATCAATAGACCAATCAAAATATATATGTCAAATGATCATTAATTATTTTAAAATGACAATTATACTTTTGTTCGAGAGAGCACAATACATTCAAGCAATAAAGATCAACCTGCATTTGTATTCAAAGTGGACAAGTTCATTCCTATGCAAAATTAGGAAACAAAAAGGTTTATATCAATTTTTTTATATAAGAAAGCAATTAGGGCTGTAGTATATCTTTGACAAAATATATGTTTGTTCACCTTTAATAAAATATTAAAATCTAATTTTAAAAAAATACAAGAAATAAATCTCTCTTTCTCTCTGATTAGATGAACAATATATATAATATCATGTTTTCCCTTAACTGGAAAAATAAAAATACATGTAATAGATGTATATATTTTACACATCTTTTTTTAACTCAATATATATTTTATACCATAATAAAACATATATATTTAAAAACAAAATTCTCAAATAACACATGATGTAAGTATTATAAACTAACATAGCAATAATAAAAAAATATAATAATATTTTCTTCCATTAAATTTTATCCTATTCGTCCAAGTTATTTCATCCTTGTGAGTTAAAATGATAAGAACTGATATTATGATGAGTAAGCACTCCCAAATAACATATATATACTTTATGATTATCCTATTTGATCCTAAATAAGACACTATTTAAGCACTTTTCCAAAAGCAATAAAATTATTTAATGGTTTATTTACCGATGTCAATATAGTGAAATTAAAATTCCAACATTTCAAGTGTAGCATAATTAAAATCAGTTTATCCACTTTTCTCTAGATAATTTTCCTTAATAACTTTATAGGTTATTATAATCTTCAAAACAAACTTTTTAAATACATTTATTGATTTATTCACTATTAATATAGTGAGACAAGATGTAAACATTTCAAGTGGAATATAACTAAAATTGGTTTATTTACATTTTAATCCAGATAATTTTCCTTGAAAATGACTTTAGAATTTTATTACAATTAACATATTTAACTTTTTTTTTTTTAAAAAAAATAATTTATTGATTTTGTTCTTTCCTCCTGCTGCAATATATGTAACAATCTTTAAACAATCTGGGCATTTTTAAACCATTTTTAAAAAAATATTATTTATATGCATTGCACTGTAAACTTTTAAAAGTAAATATTTATTTAATTACATTTCCATTGGTAAGGTAATAACCGTTTAGCAGTAGTAAAAAGAATTTATTCAAATCTAAATATGATTTCCTTAGCATTCTACTTAATCTATAACTTTCCATTTCTACAATTAAATAGGTTGGCATGATAGTTATCTAGCAGACGAGTTTTACTTCTTAATAAAAATAAACAATAAATTCATTCATTTCCTTTTACTTTATTAAAAGTTAGATGAGTTCAAACATGACTTTTTGATTTATTTACTATATATATCATAATACTTTTCTTCAAAATTATCTTGAATTATTTTTTTCTTGAGATTTTAATTTACAAGCACAATATTGTTCTGCTGGATAATAAGAGTGGCACGAAATACAAACAAACATTATCAGCTCTTTCTTTTAACTATAAATAATTTGTGCATCATTTTTAAAGAAGAGATTTTAAAAATATGAATAAAATAAAAGCAAAAGCTTACTTTTTCTTGAATTTTTCTGGGTTTGAAGCAATACTTATGGTAGTCAGTTATGATGCACAAGGTTTCTATCTCCATCCAGTATAACTTTTAAAAACCATCAATCGAAAAAGTGGTATTAAAATCATAGCAAGGTTTTTTTTAGATTTCTATTCAATCATTTTTAGATATCAATATATTATAATTCCATTCAAATAGATTCCAATATTTTCTGATTTATTCAGCTTTTTATTCCTTGTTTTATAAGAGTAAAATCAAAGTCTGTTGTTTCTAGTTCTCTGTTTCTTAATCCCCCCCCCCCTACAACTTTGTTTTAACATATATAGTTTTTATTACAAAGCATTGTGGTAAGAAATTGACCAATAACCTTAGTGAGAATATATTAATATTACACCCTTTACCTATGTTTTTAATAACTACTCATTATATTCAAAATCGTTTTGGATTCACTACAAAAAAAATATGCTTAAGGAATTGACAATAACCATTTGTTTTACAAGATTTAATAAATTTACTTTATTTGTTTATTTATTTTAATTGCTATTCAACAATAATAAAATAGTAATATATTTATCTCCCAATTAATAACAATATTTTTAAATTGTTATTTTATCCCTAGTTTCAAACCTACACTGGGTTTAAAATCTCATCTCCCCTCAAACAGATTTCCTAGTGCATCCAAAACAGTCTTTATTTTAAGGCCACTTTATTAAGATTTTAATGCTAAATATATTATTATTTAAAATTTTGGATTATTTAATACAGGGACCTAAATAAAAGGTCACTATATATATATATATATATATATATATATATATAGTGACCTTTTATTTAGCAAGATAATTACAACACATCTACAGAAAATATTGGATTACCACCAACCAAGAGAACAAGCTGGATTTAAAAGTAGTTTTAATACAGTAGATCATATCCAGGTATTGAGAGAATTATAGAAAGGACAAATGAATATGAGTTGCGATTATGCTTTGAATTTGTAGATTATGAAAAGGTATTTGATTCTATAAGCATTTCTTCAGTGATTAAAGCATTGGATCATTAAGGTATAGATTCAGAATATTGTTATATTTTAAAAAAAATATTTATAAAAATGCAACAGCAACAATTATATTACATAATGATACTAGGAAAGTCAACATTGAGATGGGTATAAGACAGGGTGACTCCATATCTCCAAAACTTTTTGCTATATGTGGGTAAAAGAACAAATAGGTGTTACTGACTTCATTGAAAAAAATAAAAGACTGAAGTGAAATGGGCTGGACATATTGCTAGGAAAGATAATAGATGGACAATTTAAATCTTAAACTGGATGCCAATTGATTGCAAAAGACCCAGAAAGAGACCATACGTGAGATGTATGGATGAAATAAAAAAATGTGCAGGAGTGATGTGGAGAAGAGAAGCTAAAGATTAGAGAAGATGTATTGAACTTGAAGACACTTTCATCCTGCAGTGGATTGATAATGTTTGATGATGATAATGATGCAATTCTACAATGCATATGATGGCATAAATTGACCATCCTTTTATAAATATGTTGGTATGACTAGTTATTTATGGATTAAATAATTTAATTCATGCAATAATTAAGTTTATGCACATATTTTTATATAGGATATAATACATTTTAAAATGTTTCTTAACATATATTAACTGATTATGAAAAGATATAAACTTGTTGCATAGACTAATGATCACAAGCAATTATTATTACCGTTTTAAGATTAATAAACCTATAATTTGAGGATACAATAAATTTATAAACTATTTAAATAACCTGATTACCACAAATACTTTCAAGCTGTAATGCAGGCAGGTAATTAAATGCCATATAAGCAAATGTAAGAGGCAACATCCTCATTATATTATTTATTGATAAAAGCTAGAAACACATTCTATTATATAAATTTACATCTATTGCATGCCATTGTAAAGTACTATGAATAAGAGTGACCAGCAATTACACAGATGATATCATCCAAGACGTACAAAAACAAAGGAATTGTTAAACAGTAGGAATGTCTATCTACCTCGCATTACTGCTCTAAATAAAATAATGAATGAATAAAATACATACGAACAAATTTTGTCTATAATCAAAACAGCCCAAAACAAAGACAATAAAAGATAATATTAATTTTTCGGTCTATGCAGCTTGCTTTTATATTTGAATGAAGTGGAAATGACTGATTTTAGAATAAGAATTATTTAAAAGCACGGTGAAAGATTTCGATAAAAAGCTAATTGCTTTTTATTAAAAAATACTCTTCTTTTAAATTTTTGCCATTTGAAATGAGGTCTGATAAAACAATAAAATAGCAACCTTTGGTCATATTAGTTTATAAACAGATTTACAAAATCAAATAATAAGTTATAAAATAATTTTCTTTATAATGAAGATAAATATATAATGTTAGTAATAGAATAATATATTTTAAAGGGTATATCCATTCCTTTTATTATAAAGAGTTTGAGCTCAGACTTCAGGTAGTAGTACATTGCTAATGAACTTCATTAAAGTATAGCTATGGTGGTGATAGGATTTATTCCTCTTGGTCTTAATTCAACAGACAGCATTAGAGAGTAGTTTATTTATTAATTATGGTGGTGTTCTCCACATAGCCGTAGGCACTCAAAGTTTAGGCATATAATGCTTATGTAGACCGGATATAATGCTCATAATATTTCTTCATTAGATGACAGCTTTCTTTTCTTGCTTCATGATGGATCTTTGCAATCTCCCGGCTGCCAAGAGTTTAACAATATTATGCTTTTCTATTTTATCATTGTATTTTTCAATATCTGGCATAATAAGTATTCTGAAACTGCAATCAGAAAGGTCAAAACAATAAAATCAAAGTCGTTCAGCAATAATCAATAATAGTTCACCAATCAAAGTATATTTTCACTAAGCAATCAATAATAATTCAAAATTTATTGAAGTATATTTTTCAGCAATAAGCAATATAAATATATTTTAGCATAATGATTTATAATCACTATTTGTAGTTCTCGAGTTAGCTTATCAGCAGAAATTGAATCCATTGTTTGTCATTTCAATCCATAGATCTACTGATTATAGTTAAAGTTTGAACTCCATTTTTGTCCTGCTTGATTAATCAAATCATACCATTTACAAACTTTTATTTTTGAAAATGATTAATAAAATAACAGCCAGTGTTTTAACTAAATTAAGTCAAATATTTATTTCTTTAATTAATTGATTTGTTCATAAGAATCTTAATTACTTTTTCTAAGAATATCATTTCCACTTTATAATTGTTAATAGAAAAAAAAAAACACCTTTTGTTTTATTATATTTTTAAAAATAAATTTATAATAAATCATACGTATACATTTATCTGTGCATATAAATTATATATATAATTTTTATTTATTGAAATTGTTAAAAAACATTTTATTTTTAAAAATTCATTCGAATTTTTAAATTACAGACATGAAGCATATATAAATATCGCTTCATATCAGTACAGTATACCAAAAAAAAAAAAGATTTTACTAAGTTAGTAAAATAATACACACATAAAATTAGAATACAAAAAATTAATAATATATTCAAACTTCCAGGCTGAGAACCAGTTGAGGTCTTGGTTATTAATATTTCCACAACTAACTGGTCCTGTCTGGTGATTTTTTCTTTCATTTTGCTACTCTAATCTGGTTTCATCTTATTAATATGTTCAGTCTTTATCCACTTCTGTAATATGAGATCTTTTTAAGAAGGCCTTAATGATTTCCTGATAAGTTATATTTTTACCTGGCTGGATAAAACTATACTTTATAATTTACTATCCATCAGGTTCATATATTTTATTACTGACATAGGCAATGCTATGGGAATGTATTTACAAAATTCTCTAATTTGGTCATCCCACATTCTTCAATCTTTACCTATCACACTGCTCAAGATTTCACTAAAGCTAAAAGATTTTACACTCTGTTTTTCTTTTGTTATGCAGATGTCAGTATTATGATAAAAGAAATTATAAACACAGCCAACAAAATCTGCACCCAGTCATTCTTTGTATGTCACAAACTTTCCTTTTACATATTAAAGTTGCTTATTCCTTTCTAAATCACGCTAAAAAACATTTTCATATTCCAAATACAGATAGTACTTATTCAGTTTTTCTTCTATTATTTCTTTAATCTGTGTTTCATATAATACTTGTTTTTTAATTATCTACACATTCACTTTCTATTTTTTCTTTATCCATAGTATCAATTATAAGTGGGCATTTTTGTGACTTCTAACTTATCAGTTTTATAGTCTTCTTCAATATCATTACCATTTTCTTTTACTACATTTATCTTCTGCTATTCTTTCTCTATATTTTTACTTAATTTTTTTTAATACTTCTACTGCATTCTGCATTTTACTTTCCCTATCTTTTAATTCCCGTTTCACTTCTCTTCATTTCTGAAGATTCTGCACTATCATTTCTTTTGCTTTGTTCCATTTATGGTTGACATTGTTACATTTCTTGCTGATTTTTTGTTTAACATTTCTATTAACTTCATCAGTATTTGTACTTTATCGACTTTCGGTCTCCATATTGAAATAAAAAAAGAACACAAAAAAATAAAATGTCTCTATTTTTTAAATGTAATTCAAAATTCTACTTTCAATCCTAATTCTTGATTATTACTTCTTTATCTTTGGTTACCTACATCACTCCACCAAGCTTTATTTCAGTACACACTGGTTTACACAAAAGTTCATTTTCTATTAATGTTATTCCCTTTGATGATATTGCCTACTTTAATTTTTTTTTCCATATGTCATAGCAAGGGAATCTAACTGCAAACAATAAACAAACTCAATGACTTCGATCAACTACATATATAAGGACATATATATCCATACACTGCTAAGTGTAAAGTTATCTCAGGGGAAGAGATGCATCACTCATAGAGCTGTAACAATCAACTGAATTTGACTCAAAACAGCATCTCTCCATTTATGCTGAAGACTCTACCAACTTGATGTGAAGATGAAAACATAACAACTCAAGGCATACTATAAAAAAGAGAAGTCCAGATCACCATTATGTATGTTCTAGAACATTCAAATCCCACCAATTGTATCATGAACTATAGAAATAAGGACACACTAATCCTTTTTAGAAATTTTTATATATGAACTTTAATTGATCTTAGATTGATATCATATAATTAATTTTATGTATCTATGTTTTTTTATTTCTTTTTTAATCATTAGTTGATGGGAATATAAATGATTGATATACTAAAAAGAAAAAAAATATTATTAATTTTAAATTAAAATAAAATATAGGGTCACCTTGATCATTACCAGGGAAAGGTAAGAATTTATAATTTCCCACATTAAATAGCAACACATGTATAGTTACACAGTTAATGTTGTTTGTTTATTGATACTAATCATTTTATTATTTGTTTGTTTTTCAGAATATATGATTAAAAATTTCTGGCATGAATGATCTTTTCTATCATTATAGAAAGGATAGATCCAAAATCACCATCACATTTTAATATGAATTAATCAATAAATATATTAGAGACAATAAATTATGATTTAATTAAAGTCAAAATTAACAAACAAGTATATAATATATATATAATAACAAGTTTTTAAACTTTTTTTTGTTAGTATCGATATTGAATGATTACTTTTTGAGTGGAAAAAAGAAATTGGATTAATAAATATTAGCTGCAATGATCAAAGAATAGTCATAGATATCAAAAAAATTAATTACTTTTGTTATAATCTCTTGTTGAATAAATTGTAATAAATGTGAATAAAATTGTTAAACATATGATTTCAAATTAAAGACTGTCGTTTGTGTTTTTCCTTATTCAGTTATCAATTTATCACATGTTTGCACAATAAAGATAGTAATTTGAATATCCTAGCATCTCACTGAGTAAGTTAGTAGCAGAAAACAGTCTGGGGTGGGAGATATTCTTCAAAGCTGGCTAAGAGTTTATTTGTGAGTTCTATATATAACATTTGTAATACAAGCTTGTTAAATTAGGTCATGTGATGTATGACTTGATTTTTTTTTAATATATATATATATATATTATAATGATTGGAGAGAAGGGGAGACTTAACATATCTTCACTACGAGGGCGCCACTAGGCTACTTAGAACCTAGAAAATTTATAAATTAGGCAGATATGTAATTTTTTTTTTTTTTTTTTAAAAATTTATTTTATAGATTTTGATTCCGATCATTAGCCCATTGTCACTAGCTCAGTGGAACAGCAGAAATTTATATTTTATATTAAATTCTGATCTAAAATATATATATATAAAAGAATAAAATAAGCGACTGCCAGAAATTAACACACAAACATTTATTTACGCACATATATATAAAATTTAGCGTTATTATTTTAGTATGTTTACATTTTAAAATTTAACTTACATTTTTAACTTTGATTTTAGATTTTAATTTACATTTTAATTTTTATAAGTTTGCACAGATGGATTTATAAAAGTTTGTTTTATAATGTTGAGTATAGATCGGCTACATAGATTACATGGTTAAAAACATTCCAAAATAAACATAAACGATCAAAATATAAAGTCATTGATGGAAATGCAGAGGGAAATTTATAAGAAACCCAATGGCCTTCATCATAAGATGCCGCATTGACACCAATAACTTAAAAGACATCTGAATAAATACATTTTAGATACTCACCATAGGGTATCATTATTTACCGAAGGTCTATATATTTTGATCAAATATAAAAACTAAAAACATAATTAATTGATAACGAATCCATGCAAGCGTCTATACCCAACTTAAATTTAATGCATTTAGAGTGTCGAGTATGAATAAACTACATAGATTACATTTGAAAAGAAAATATTTTATCCCTTATTTAACCTTAGGCCAAAAGTTCGCAGTTAAACCAATGTCAATCCATCTGATATATCAATGTATTCAATGTAATACGAATATGACAGCACAAATATAGGTTAAGAGAAGAAATTAACTCTCATCCAGATAGAAATACTACATCTATCTGACGAGAAGAGCAATAAAAAAAACTCCATAGGAAGGGACAGTGGTCCTTTTTGCCAACTTACAATCCCATCCATAGGCAACACGGGGTGTGTAGCATATACTAGTGATTCTTCCTGTAGCAAACCTCATACTACATCTACTAATTACACCAATATATCCAATCCATTGACCCAATTCAACCACGAAATGAATAACCTAAGATTACCCTCCCCTAATAAAACTTCACAAACCTATATAGCCATTCATGCCTGACTTAAATTTAACATTTATCTAATTTAGTTTAATGAAAAACAAAAATCATAAATAAAACTTAAGAGAACAAAAAATAAATAAATAAATAAATAAATGGAAATGATTTTACAAAATAAATACATCAAATAAAATTATAACTAATTTAGTCAGATAGGAAACTCTTCTATTTAAAATATTGAAAAGTTTAGCATTTAGTTAATTTTTATAAGTTCTTTTTGTTTAGAAATTAATTAATGTTTATTAGATTTCATAAAGTTTTTACGGTTTTAACAAGTCAGTAGTTTCTAATTTCTTACAGTTGCTTGCCATCTTTGAATGCAAATTCCCATGCCATCCTGAAGAGATTTGTATCCTGTTAGCCATTTTATTTATTCATCCAAAGGTCTTACTTTAGCTGGTCCTCAATGTAGAAAACGATTGGTCATTTCTCTTTCTTTTTTATTTTTTTAGCAGAACTGAAAGGATTGAAGAGTGCATCTTTTCAATCCCTTCTCCTTCAACTCCAGCTCTTTCTTCATTCACTTTTTATAGTAGACTTTCAGATCCAGTGGACATTACTTCACAATTATGGTGATAGTTTTTTCGCTGAGGTCCAATTCCATTGTTTTTCTCTCCTATCTGACCTTTGCTTATACATTTTAAATGCCCAAGGGCTAGTTTACATTTAACTAATTAAAACAATCATTTCCATTTTATGATTAATTAATATGTTTTCCAAACTTAAAGATATATTTTTATCTCTAAATCTTTTTAAGTTTTTGTTCAAAATTTAGTTTTAAAACTTTTTTAAATAAAGTTTTGTTTAATAATTTTTTAATTTCTCATCTGTGCGATTTTATATATATTAGAGTTTAGATGATTTTTTAATTTTCAATTTTTAATTCTTAAAAAAGAAGATTTTATTTGTGAACTTTTATTTTTTCATGTTTAATAATAAAAAAATAATGTAACGGCGGATGTTCCCATTACAATATATTTCAATTAACTATATTTTTGTATGAATATGGATAAAAGATATATCTTGAACTTTCTTATATTTTAGAAAGTACAAATGCTCTACATTTTTTGTAAATGTTATATAAACATATGTGTTTCTATTTAGTATCCAATAAGTGGAGATTGATGTGCAACTATCTATTTAAATATGAAGTTAATGCCAATTAAAAAAAAACTATTGCTTAAAACATAATATGAATATATGCAAATATTTTAAATGTTTGCTATGTATAATATATAAAGAGTCTGCTAATAGCTCTAAACAAGCTTATTTCTTTATTTTTTAATGATTGATATATATAATATAATATAAAATAAAAACGTTGGCCTATGGGTCTGCCTGTAGTTGCACAAGTTTGCAATTTTGTGCTATCTACATATGAGAGTGGTATTTTAAATATGTGCACTTTTGGAGATATTAAACTTTACAAAAGACATGTAGATGATGTTTTTGTTTGTGGAAATACTAATAGTATAAATTTGCTTGTAGAGGAATTAAATAAGTTGAATGGCTTGAAATAAACTATTGAAAAGGAACAGGACAAAAATATTAAATATTTGGATTTAATTATTACAATAGATAACAGTATATTAAATTATAAATTAATAATCAAGCCACTGCAAAAAAGCGGATATATAAATTGTAAATCAAAAGTACCAATTATGCATAAGATGGCAAATTTTTGATCATTTTGTTTTATAATAAAAAGTATGTCATTACCAAAATGATAAACTGAAAAATATTGAGATATTTGTCAAGGAATTGCTTAATGTTGGTTATTAAATAGAACAAATAAGCAATATTTTATGTCAATTTAAAAAAGTTATAATGGTTTAAAGGAAATAAAGATTAATAGTAAACAATGGATATCTATTCCATTTATTTCAAATCCACAAGTGAAATTTTTGAAGTGTATATATAAGATCATGTTTAATGTTTCATTCTGTATTCCAAACAATATTAATAAATTAGTCAACAATTCTAAGGATGTCATACCTGTCAAGCAAAAAAGTAATATCATATATCAAATTTTTTGTGATTGTATGCTATCATATATAGATAAATCTAGGTGCAGTATTGAGAAGAGATTGAAGGAGCATGAATTATTATATAAGCATGTAAAAAGTAACAATAATGGTGTCTCCTTCAGTTTTCTTTGATCATGAAAAAATGTGTTAATATAAATTTAAATTTAATTTTGAAAATGTGAAAATTCTTCATGAAGAGAGAAACCATAGTAAAAGAAAAATTAAGGAGGCAATTTTTACAAATAGGAATAAAATGCATTTAATAAATAGACAAGCTGCTAACATTAAAATACGAGATTTGTGGGATTTGAATTGATGACATTTGCTTCTGCTTTGTTTTTTAATTTAATTATCTGACCTGGTATAGATTTTATGCAGTAATAAATTAATCAATTTGACATTTTTAAATATTTTATAAGTTAAAAGCTTATTGTAATTATTTTGTTAGTAACAAATAATAATCATATTAAGATAAAAATTATATATACACCTGGGTCTCATTTTACGCGATAGATAGGTTCCTCAGAAAACACGCACAAACGAAATCGTGTAAAAATAGATGTAACTTACATTGAAAAGGGGGGGATGCGGTCTGTGATTTTTCAAAATTCGCATAAAAGTAAAGCACCAATATAAAATTACTTTAAAATTCACACAAAAAAAAAAAAAAATAAGGAAATAAAATATGACTAATAAAAAATTTCAAATTTAAAAAAAATTGATACAAGACAAACTTTTTTTAACTATAATATTTAATTTTATTCAAAATAATATATTTTCATGCATAATTTACAGTATGGTAATTTACATTTTTTTATACACTTTTTAATTATTATCGCTATTTGCCAAAACACATGTTCGTTTGCACTCTCATGTTGTGTTGATGTTTTTCTGTTGACAACGTAATTAGTAATTAATCTTTGAGACAATGATTTTATTAATTGTTTATGAACTTAGACTTATGATAATAAAAAGACATTTATTCACAACTTCTGGGAAAATTTTAATTAAAACTAACAACTAAAAATTAAATTCTTATTTTTGTCTTTAATTTTCAATTCCATTTAAAAATCAAATTTCACATCACATTATTTCAAGTCGTGTAAGTAATTTTTAAATTGTTAATTACAATTAAAAATCAGATTTTAATTGTCAAATTTAATTGTGCCCACTGCTATTACTGAGCTTTTAAAAATAAACTTGTGGACACTAAATGATTAATAATTGATTACATTCTTTTTTAAAAAGCAAAAACAGAATGTGATTTAAAATGCAAAATTAATACGCACAATGTTTGAACAAATTTACATTATAATCTTGTAAAATTTAATGTGTGTATACATAAAATGTGGAAATCATGATTTTAATTTCATTATTGCATAAAATCTTACTATTATAAAGCACTGAAAATATTGAAATTACTAAGTTGAAAGTCGAATTCCAATAATGTGCTATTACTTTCAATATAATGTAAGTGCGTGAAATTTATTATTTAAAGTAAAAGCGCAATATCGGAGATCAACTTCCGGTGAAACACGAATCGCGCAACTTCAAAATCGTGTTAAATAAGTCCACATAAAAAGAGACCCAGGTGTATACAAATTAATTTAATGATTGATAAAAGTACAAATATCATTATTATTGAAGATAAGTAAAGGTAATTGCAATTAGATTTTCATTTTATGTAAATCATTGTTAATTAAAGTAAATACTATATTGAGTCAGTATACAGCCACAAAGATTGTAATATTATTCAGTTATAGCATGGTAAAAGTAATATATTTTATTCTGTTACAAATTATAGTGATGTGATTTAATTATATTTATAGTTCCTTAGTGTGGATTGTAAATTTAGTTTAAATAGTAAATTTTAATATTAATATTTGATTATAATAAACACTAACAATCTTTTACATGCTTTGGCAGTTATAATCTAACGTTTTAATAACTTAGCTTTAATAAACTGAAAAGTAATTGGATGTGATTTGACAATAGGTAGAATAAGCATCAAATAGAAATCTATTATTTATTTTATGTATTGTTATTATTTGATATTGAAAATCTTCAGGTTATTTAATAAAATGATTTTATTTTATAATACATTAAGTTGGTGAAAATGTAAAGATATATTAGGTTGATTGATATTGTATTATTATTAAGTATTTAATTTTAGTATAATTGCATTAGTTAATAAGATTTTTTTAAAAAAAATTCGATTTATTAATAATAGATATATACAAATGTTTTCAGTGATAGTTATATATGTTTATATTGTTATAAGTTCTCCAAGAGTTTGTGTAAAATGAGATGAGATCTGATTTGTTTGTTTAGTCAGATCGTAGATCAGAGAAAAATTATTGTGTATTTAGGGCATTTTTTTATGTCCATACATTAATCAGATATTTGCATGTTTCTTTTACCTTTATATGTATTAATCATTAGGATTTTGTTGCTATTATTGGGATCATATCACAGAGTTAGCAGTACTTTTATTTTATTTAGTTGTAATTAAAAATCGGTTATTGAGTTATATATTTTGCTAGATATCATGATATTGTAAACTTGTAGGGCATATTAAGATTATTATTTTATCCATCCATAATTATTTTGTTTAAATATACATAGAAATAATGTTTGATATTTATTTGTATTATTATAAACAGTGTGTTGATTCATAAGGAATATTAATGTTTATCTGTCTAATTCTTTGTCATTATTTTTATTCTATTATAAGTGATTTATAGAATAAGCATAGATTGTTGTTTATAATATATTTGGTTTTACTGCTTTATCTTTATTCTATGGCAAATAATGCTTCTATTTTAGAATAGTTTGAAGTAATGCTTTATTTGTTTTCTATCTGTTCTAAATGCTGTTGAAATCTATGAGGTTACAACAAAGATTATTATTGTTTTACTGACTTAAGTGTTAGATTGTTATTCATTCATTGATATTCATTTTAGCTTTTTTTTTTCTTTCTGTTATAAATGATGCTACAATTTACAAGCATTAATAAATTAGAATTAGTCTTCTTTGGTTTATATTTTTATTCTCTTACAAATGATGATCAATAATTTTGTTATGACTTATGATATAGTATGACCTATAATTTTATTGTTATAAATGGCATTCAACTTCAGAATATATGTTTATTCCATTACAAATGATGACTGATGGTTAGGCTATATTTTCATTTACATCATATTAAAGTTTTAATTTCCCATGGTCATTATAGTTATTCAGCTAAAAATGACACCCAAATCTGTGAAGCATTAAAATAAAAACATACCCTCAGATTTCTTCTATTAAAAATGGTGTCGCAATTCATGGCCATTATCAAACCAGGGCCATTCTTTCATGGTTTCTATGTTTATTCTGCTACAATACATACAGATCTATCTCCCCATAACCATGCTCAAGTTCATTATTTAATCATAAAGTAAACTTTTAGGAAGTCTTACAGTGTTCATTCATTGAATATATCCAATCCATTAGAGAACTGATTTTACAATAATGGACTCAATAGTATCACATTCAGTAAGCTAAAAAACACATTGATTGACTTTATGATCTTCTGTTGTATTTCTAAAATGTTATAAGCATCCTTACATGAAACTTTTCTAATGCGTTTATACTGCATTAAGAGGATGTCTTAGTTTCACCTTCATACGATAAATTAAGTAAAATAACAGCTCTATATATAGTTAACTTAGCTACCGTAGTTATTTTATTGTGATGAAATGTTCTTTTAAAAACACATTGGAGTTTGTGTTATACATTAACATGTAAGTCCACTTTTCTATTTATAAAATTACCAAGCTATTTAAACTGGTTTACATTCTCAAGTTGATAACTATCCAAGTAAAAGTTATTAAGGATTTTTCTTCAGTCACGGATTAATAAAGAAATCAACATTTTTTGAACATTAAATAACAAACCAAAATCTTAATATGATGTATTCAATACATTAAGAACATTCTGTAAATCATCTTTTAAACTAGAAAATATAGCACAATAATTAGCATATTAAATCTAGAATTCAAAAAATTCTTGTTTTCACTTGTAGTCAATTCAAATTAAAAATTCCATTACCAAATCTGTATTGAATATATTATATTCACTAATAATGTAAATATTAACAATAGCAAGTATAAAAATTCGAATTTTTTATTACTATTATTTTTAATATTTGCTAATAATACTTGATAGTTATATATACGTATATATACCAAACTATTACGAATTTTTTACTCCATTTCATGAATTTTACAGTACTGGTATTTATTTTTAGTTGTAACCCAATACGTGCTTAGAAATTCCAGATATCTAATGACATTGTCAGCAAAATTTGCATTCTCCATACCCAGTTTATGGTTACATTATCTTTTTTCAGATAAAAGATGGAAGTACTGAATGAGGTGATTTTGATGTTATTACTTTATTAACATAAAAATTACTGCTTATATAAAGATTCCTAAGAATTACGCGATGCTTTTATATAAGTATCAACACAACAAATATTAGATGCATTTGCTCTTGATGTTTTTATGTGTTTATTTATTACTAATATTAAATATGAATGAAATAAATAACGTCAAAAATATGAGATGTTGGGACGTAACTTTAATTAATAGTTGACTTTATTTTGATTATTATAGATAATAAAACTTTAAATATTTTTTAAAAATTATCTACTAGTAGAAATTATTAATAAAATATCAAAAGATGCAACTCAGTATAATATATCTATATAATTCAACATCAATTAGGTTTTTACATTATTCAAGTCTTATAATTGTCTCTCTAATGAGTTTTATCGATTAGATCGTTATAAAAATTGCCTCAATTTTTTTCGGAACACGATTACAACTGATAGCAACGAATTTGTGAAATATATACTAAGGGAAAAAAAATAAAAACCGATCAATATTATGCAGCACTTTTTAAAATATAAATTTAATTATATATCCTTTACATGAATATAAAACCCATTCACACACACATAGCCACAAACTAAAAAAATATATTAGTAAATCAAATTTGCAAATACTAAAAATAATTACATTTTGCTTTCAATAGAACATATAAAAATAAAGCAATTTAATATTTTAGGCTTAGAAAAAGTTTTTAAATGTAATAATATTAAATAAATAAAAAACAATAACAGTTGCAGTTAGATTTTAATATTTTTAGATCTTATGATCCGAATAGACTTCCTTCAACATATAGTAAGAAATTGTAAAGATTTTTATTTATATTCCCTGTTAATAATTTTGTTAATTATTGTACCAACGCAAAAGTAAAAAAAAAAAAAAAACAACAAACACTCATACACTTATATAGATATTACTTCATCTAGAATACTATAATTACTCTTAACTCTTATTAAGAAATGTTCTTTCTCTTTAATGTAATTTATCTATAAACTTTTTGCGGTTTGAAATAAAATATATCTATTCCTTAAAAAATAATAAACTCAAATAATGCTCTAATTAATAATGAAACAATTATTAGTTTTCTTACGCTTTAGTTATAGGTGATTGTTCTAGATAGAGAATGTAAGTTTTGTAGCAAAGTCCAATATCGAAAATCCAGTATCAATAATGAAACAAATAATTAAACGTGGCTTTCCTAAAATGTTTAAACAACATATTTTTAAGCGCATTCTATTTTTTTTAAATAGTACTTATATCTGATGTTATTATAATAATATTGCTTAAAAATATTAAATTTATATTATTCATAATTAATTCTGAAAGTTTAATTCTTCCTGAAAAATTCAAAATAAAATTACTAAAATGCTGAATGTAAAATACGCAAAACACGCTAGATTATATATATATATATTAAAATCCTTACTAAACACAACACAGCAATGTTAAAAAAATTGGTTTAAATACTTTGCAGAAATGCTAAACACTATAAATGTTTCAAATTATCTTTTTTTACTTATAATTATAGCAAAGTGTAAATATTAAAAAAATCAATGGACAAACAATTAATTTCTAGCTTTTTGATCTCCTTTGAAGGAAAATTGATTTACACTATATGCATTTAACATTTATCGACTTTACTTACTACTAATACTTTGGAATATTTAAAAAAAGAGATAGAAAAAGACAAATAAGTGTCTGTGTGAAAGAGAAAGAAAAAGGGAAGATAATGAAGCTAAAATATAATAGAAATAAAAAAGAAAGAAAAAAGTAAAGAGAAAAGAGTAACAAAAAATAGAATGTAAAGACATACAAAGAAAAAAGTTTAAAGAAACGTTAGAAAAAAATATAAAAAGAAAAGGAGGAAAAAGAGAAGTAAAGAGAAAAAAAAGAGGAAATGAAGGACAGAAAATAAAAATGGGAATAGAAGCAATTAAAAAAAAGAGGGGTGAAAAACAATCAGAAGAATAGTGAAGAAAAACAATTAAAATCAAAATAAACAAGAAAGATCATAGAAAGAGAATGAGACAAGATAAAAATAGAGAAAAAAAAAAGAGAGATAAGTGTCACCAATACTGTTTTAGTAACTGTTTATTACTGCAAGATATATTTTTATTTTATTATAGTATTTTTTCCTAAAATAACAAGAAAAAAAATCTAAATATTAATTTTGAGTATTAGTAAAAAATATATAATTTAACTTGTTATTATTTTAATTAATTAGTATTCTCGTTAATGGTCATTGAATTTAATTTTATTTGAAGCAGTTGATAATTTGGATTGAGATATATTTAGATAAATCAGTTATAAATTACCAAATAAGTTTGGGCTTGGATCTTTAAATTGAAAATTAAAACAAATTTATGAATGATGTATATATGAAATAATAATAATAATAACAGTTTGCCATTATAAAACTAAATATTTATTTACAGATTTAAAAAAAATCCAATACAAACTATAGGACTTTTGCTGAGAAACTAGTATAATGCCAATATAAATAAAAAATTATAGATTTCAAATAAATAAAATATTTATTCTCTGAAAATAAAATAGATTGCAGAATGTTTTAGACTTTTTATGGTAAAAGACATATGCAGTTTTTACTACTTTTTAAAATAAGTTATTATTTCATAATTATATAATTTATATACAAAATAGGAGCATTAGTCAAAATTATATAAACAGTTTACCTTAATTCCATTATAATTATTAATTTTTTTGTGTTTATTTAATTATATGCAAAGTATCTTACATTTTTAATAAAATCAGCTATCATGTTGAATGTTATCAACAAGATAACTGGAATTAATACATATTCCTCAAGACTCATTATACTTATTTTTTAATGTATTTATTAATTATAATATGTATTTATAATTTTATTTTAATGGACATATCTTGACTTTAAACTGTGATTCTGAAATATTCTTATTAATAAAATTTAAGTGGATCTTTAGAATAAATGTTTTTTTTTCTAAAATTCAAATAGTTTTGAAACCAAAATCTCATTTCCGAGATCTTCTAGTATTCCATTACAATCTGCAGTCTCTCTTAATATTACAAAGAGTTCTTAAAATAATAAAACTAGATATCTATGCCAAATTTAAATGAGTTGTTAGGGTGAATATACTATTAAAAAGCAATCATCTGAATTCTTGTATTTTTAACAAAAAGATTCCCTCCTCATGTTTAAATTATCATCATTATTGTATATGAAAATATAGGATTTTGATATTGTAGATCCATATATTACTTTTATCACGTAAAAACTATCTAAAATGATCATAATCATGCAAAAATAAATACCTGTAACTTTTTTGAAGTTTAACGCATTAGTTATTTTGAGCCTTTATGTCAATCATAAAACTGCTATCTTAAAATCTCCGGATTGTTTATGAAAATCATGTTGTTTTTATTATTTAGTCAAAAAGAGAATATTATTTTTTTTTACAAAAATCTTTTATTATTGTCATTGAATCAATTAATTTTTTTTATTTTAGTCTATACATGAAAAATTTAAATAAAAAGAATGTTTTGATATAAAGTTATAATAATTAAAAAAGCAAGTCATATATAATGTGACATTACTTTTAATGAGCTTGTAGTTACAAAAATGCACATAGAGAGCGTACCAATAGCTCAAACAAGCTCGTAATTAGCAAGTGCGGTTATGAGAAATATTTAAAATCTCTATCCAGAACACTCTTATCTCCAGACCATGGTTTCAGGCTTATGGCCCACGTCAGTGGAGAGCTAGAATATTCGGACACTAGACCTAAAATATCAACTCAAAAAACCAGCACTTATTTCAAACGTATATTTAAGAAGAAACTCTGAATTTTTCGGACATGAAAATGTCTTTAAATCCAGCTATCTAACTTAAATAGCTATATGGGACTGAAGTAAATTCAGATCTACCATATTCTAATAGGCTCAGCATAGCCAAAGCCTTAAAGGTAAAATTATAATAATTAAAAAAGCAAGTCATATATAATGTGACATTACTTTTAATGAGCTTGTAGTTACAAAAATGCACATAGAGAGCGTACCAATAGCTCAAACAAGATCGTAATTAGCAAGTGCGGTTATGAGGAATATTTAAAATCTCTATCCAGAACACTCTTATCTCCAGACCATGGTTTCGGGCTTATGGTCCACGTCAGTGGAGAGCTAGAATATTCGGACACTAGACCTAAAATATCAACTCAAAAAACCAGCACTTATTTCAAACGTATATTTAAGCCAGAAACTCATGAATTTCTCGGACATGAAAGTGTCTCTAAATCCAGAGATCTATTAAATATTTCTCATAATCGCACTTGCTAATTACAAGCTTCAGATCTGAGCATATTCTAATAGGCTCAGCTATATGCCAAAGCCTTAAAGGTAAAATTATAATAATTAAAAAAAGCAATGTCACATATATATGTGACATTACTTTTTTAATTAGCTTGTAGTTTTACCTTAAAAATGCACATAGAGAGCGTATCAATAGCTCAAACAAGATCTGTAATTAACAAGTCCGGTTATGAGAAATATTTAAGTTAATCTCTGATCCAGAGACACTTTTCATGTCCAAGAACTCATGAGTTTCAGGCTTATATACGTTTGAAATAAGTGCTGGTTTTTTGAGTTGATATTTTAGGTCTAGTGTCCGAATATTCTAGCTGTCCACTGATGTGGGCCATAAGCCCGAAACCATGGTCTGGAGACAAGAGTGTTCTGGATAGAGATTTTAAATATTTCTCATAACCGCACTTGCTAATTACGAGCTTGTTTGAGCTATTAGTACGCTCTCTATGTGCATTTTTGTAACTACAAGCTCATTAAAAGTAATGTCACATTATATATGACTTGCTTTTTTAATTATTATAATTTTACCTTTAAGGCTTTGGCTATGCTGAGCCTATTAGAATATGGTAGATCTGAATTTACTTCAGTCCCATATAGCTATTTAAGTTAGATAGCTGGATTTAAAGACATTTTCATGTCCGAAAAATTCAGAGTTTCTTCTTAAATATACGTTTGAAATAAGTGCTGGTTTTTTGAGTTGATATTTTAGGTCTAGGGTCCGAATATTCTAGCTCTCCACTGACGTGGGCCATAAGCCCGAAACCATGGTCTGGAGATAAGAGTGTTCTGGATAGAGATTTTAAATATTTCTCATAACCGCACTTGCTAATTACGAGCTTGTTTGATCTATTGGTACGCTCTCTATGTGCATTTTTGATATAAAGCAGGAGATTGTATTTACTGTCTCAAAATCCACCAATATATTTGGGAAAAAAAGAAATTGGTAAAAAAAAAAAATTCTAGTTCACATTGAAGCTACTTGATGGTGCATTCTAAACTACTATTTCTATCATTTCGATATTTTAAAAATATTTTTTACATTTTGTCATAATCAATTTTTGTCACATTTATTATTTTGAAAAAGTATATGCATAATATATAAACCCAGTAATTATGTATGCTTAAAAAATCAAAGTTAAAAATTATTATAATGATTAGACATACATAAAGTAATTTTTCTAACAATCTTTTTTGGTTTCAAGTATTTAAAATCTCTTAAAACTACCAAGTTTTTTTTTTTAAATTTTCATTGAATTACTAAAAAGAACAATAGTTAAAGTATTAATATCATGGTAATAAGTAAAGTAATTTTTGTTTGTTGATTTTGATTAAAGTTCACTTATTTATGTTTTAACAATAAAACTTTTGTATATTCCTATAATTCTAGATGTAAAAAGGATCTGAATTTTTTTTAGTAGTGTATTGCATTTAAAATACACTTTTAAAAGCCTGTGTTTAAAAAAATCAGAATTAAATAATATTTTTAACGAGTCTTAATGTTCATACTATACTAATTTTAAATGGAAAGTCCATTATAAGCATATCCATCCATCCACCTATCTATCAATTGATATATATATATATATATATATAATTAAAAGATTTTTATATGTTTATAGATTCAAAGTATTAATATTTACACACACAAATATCTAGTATCAAAACAATGGTGATATCAAATTATTTAGTCTGTATATAAAATAATAGACAACATTCACCCTATAGTTTAAAACTATATCAAAAAACTAAGCTTCTATAACATCAGAGCTAAAGGATAGAATGGTATCATTCTATTTTTTGTAATTATTGATATTATGTAACTCAATGGGAGGTACAATTACATTAATTTCAATTATTCAAACATATAATACATCTATCTGTTGAGACTCATGGATTTATATTATCTCAAAGGGGTTTTAAAACTAAATTTTGTAAGTAAAGTAGTTTTACTGTATAATAGTTACTGAAATTTAATATAAATAGCAGTCACTTCAAAAAAAATTAACACAGTATAAGATTGATATAGAATTAATTTTATAATATTGCTATTATTTGAACCTTGGAGCAAATAAATTATAATCTTTTCATCAATTTATATTTATTAGTTCTAATATAATATTGGCTATTTTACATTCAATTGCAAATCATAAACTATAAGATGCTGATATTTTTAGCATAGCTATATCAAAAACATCCTTACTTTTCCTCACACATGTGAAATTATATATATATTGAACCGTTTTCGAATATGTGCATTCGAAACACCGGTCTCTTAGGCAGAGAAGAACATACTCGGAGAGTATGTATGCCCAAACGATAGCTATAAAGTATATAACTAGCGTTACATTTCCAGGACATAGCTTCTTATCGGCTGTTGAGTTCAACACCAAATCCAAAGCACTTTTTTGTTTGTGTATAACCACGGGCGCCAGCTGCTTATTCTAAAAGAATACTAAAAGAATAGACAACGCACTTTGAACAGTGGCCACTAACTCAACGCCTAAATCTATGACTAGCTCAGTTGTTTGTAATCACTAATAGATTATACTTAATTAGTGGTTAAAAGACTTGATAAAAGAATTGTAAAAGGAGTTGATAAACGAATTTGATAAAAGGAATTGATAAAAAGAATTGACCGACAAATAAAGTTTAATTTTAAAGACAATTTATTAACTAACATTTATTTACTAAATTTAAACATTTTATAATTCTAATAAAAACACACGCATATTTTTAAATTAACATTTCTAAACTAGTTTAAATATTCTTGTATATTTTCATAACCGAACACTGGTATTTATCTAATTTAACCAATAATATTGATATAAGGATCACGCACATATTAACTCATGCACACACATAATAATAATAAAGTATTACATAGCATTTGAAATTTAAACACACATATCAATAGTTCATTTATGTATGATATCGAGTTTATATAATTAGACTCTTGGAGGATTCGCATGAATTAATGAAATGCAATGGCTATTACAGTATAAATGAAAATAAGCAAATGTTTTACCTAGGATTTTGAATGTAGATTTAGCACTTTGTTTTCTTCTTGTTTGTTGTTTCTTCCAGTATGAATGGTTCCAGTATGAATGCTTCCAGCCAGCTGGGATGTTTCCTTGATGAGTTTCCTTATTATTCATGATTATTACTAATGGAGACAATTAGATACTGACGGAGATTTTCTAAGTTGTTACATTGACATTATTTCACGGGCAGATCTTGCTGTTTTCATCGGACCTTTTTGGCTGTGGAAAGGCGTGAATTCCCAAAATCTTCTCAGCACTGCATTTTGTTTCTGGGTATAATTACCTCAAAACTGATTTAATTAATTTGTGAACTGCACTCACTCAATTAATTTGTGAACTGACTACTGTCCGATAAAAAAAAGTCTATTTATACCTGCGCCTTGTTGTCTTTCTAATATCTCCGGCAAAGATCTGTTGTCAAATTCCAGTAATAATCATTTGATAAATGTGTTTTGAAAGATTGCTTAATTAGTAATAGTCATGCAATAAAATGTGTTGTTTTATTTTATTAATAGCCATTACCGTGTTTTTAATGATAATCTTCTTTAACTTTTTAAATTATATTTTTACGAATACTAATAAAAACTCTTTACTTCCTTTTATAACCCTTAGTTTAATTTCTCTAATGAAACACCCCTCTCCCCTTCTGATTAATTAATTGTAGCTTTTTTATTTCAAAACTAATGCTAGAAAACTATTTGATTCTTATCCTTTTCTAAAACAAACTGCAATAAACTCTTCAATGTTTAATTTTATGTTTTTCTTTTATGAACAATTATTTTAATAATATAATTTTAGATAAAATTATATGTGCCTATATCAATATAGGTACATTACACCACCCTTCCTTTTGAGAGTAAAATGCATCATTTTTGACCATTTTATCTCTGACAACATTAAATCTTAATTTATTATTTTTTCTAAGTTTGCTTTTTGGTATCTTTTCCTTTTCCATGCTAAGGGAAATCTCCAATTATGCTTTTCTTCCTTCTATGCTGGTAACATTGCTTACAATGTTCGTCCTGGATAATGACCACTAAGACAAACTAAATTTATGGCACAGGGATCTTTTATAAATGAAGCTTCGGCTGCCGATTCTCTTGATCGGACTTTGACTAAGAAAAGGTGGCTGCAAATGGCAGGAATTTCAACTGTCCATTTCCAATTTATGCCCTGGAAAACGATTGCCAATTCTCTTGATCAGACTTTGACTAAGCAGCTGCAATGGCAGGAATTTTAAACTGTCCATTTCCGACTTACGCTTTGGAAAATGAGGTATGAGATACAGGAATTCTCCCCTGAAAAGTGACTTACGACTTACTCTGGTTGTTGCCAGTGTGCTTTTTAAAAGAGCAATGATCCCGGCCAATCCGTTGTGGGTACTAGAATTTATCCAGTCGAGAGCTTTAAACTTAATCCTTATCTAACTTATTTCAATACTACCCTCATCCCTTAATTTCTAACCCTTATACACTCTTAATACAACTTTGATTGACTTTCATTTATATTATTTTAACCTTTCAATATTATTTTTAACTACACATGAACATTACTTTAACCTATTTATTTGTATTAATCTAATCTTACACCATTATTTCAAACCATTACGAACATTATTTCAACATTATTTATTTACACTAATCTTATAATATTATCTTTAAACTATAATGAACATCAATTTACATATTTATTTATATTACGATATTACTGTTAACCCATTACTTTATCTTATATATTAACGTGCATGTACTCAGAAAAAAACTATTTTGCTTTATTATGATTCATTCATTATTATTTTACTAGAGATTTTTTTTTAATCTTGATTATTTTAAACAATTTATTTACATCCTTTTCTTAACTTACAGTATTCAAAACAAACTTTTATTTTAACATGCATATATTCAAAAAAGTATTTTATTTTACTATGAATATTTTATTTATTTTCTACAGATATATTATACTTATTTATTTAACTTGTTTTTATTTTATGTATTTCCGTTATTTTATTCATTTATTTAATTCTATGAACATTATTTCTAAATCCTTAATTTGACCCATTTATTTAACTTGATTTTATTGATTTTTATTTATTTGAACTGTTTATTTATGAACATTTCCTTAATTAATATGTGCGTGGAGAAAAAAATCTTTTATTTCGCGAAGCCTCCATTATTATTATTTGACAAAACAATCCATCATTTTAAATAGCGAAATTCTAATTCAGGCTTTTCACCTACGTCAAAATAATTATATTAGACTCATAGTCCATTTCCAGTCTTTTTTGTTTATTTCCTTTACTATTCCGCCCGATTACTAACTTTTAAACTATGTCAGGCGGTTCCTTCTTTTTTTCTACTAATTTTATAATATAAATCATACTCCATATTCTCACTTCTATTTCTTGATTAAAATCTATTTTATCTCTTTCTCTTTCCATTCTATTTTCTGCCTTGTAAATTAAAAAACTTTTAAGCTTTACAGATCTCCGTATTTTTCCTAATCGTGAATAATTTTTCCTATGCTTCCTCTTTGTTTTAAATCTATGTCTACAGCAAATGCGAACGTTTACTTTAACCTTTTTAAATCTTTGTAAAAACTTTTCTACACTATCTACTACCTTGAACTTATGTTTTTCTTCTATTTCTTGATCTACATTTGTGTCTACTTTATTTATCACAATGCTATCTGATTCTAATTCAATTTCTACCTCTTTTGTGACCTCAACTTCCTGACTTTCTTTAATTAAATCTAACTCTATAACTTCTTGGTTCTTCTCTACCTTTACCATTATCTCACATCTTATTTCTCTTACTTCTGCTCTGAGTTCTTTAATTTCTGTTTTAACCTGACTAATTTCTGCCTTCAATTCTGCTTTGAGTTCTTCTTTGAGCTTTTGTTGGCTTTGTTTAATTTCTTGACGCATTTCTTCCATCATAATCATCATCATTTTCATCATCATTCATGTCTCAGATACTTCTTCTTTCTCCTTTTCTACTAACTGGGGATTTTTAAAATATATTGGGCTTTCTTTCGGATCCATTTTCAAAAATTTCAATTTCAAAGTACTAGCGCTTATGTTAAACTAAATTTAAATACGACTTATTTATTTATTTTTCTTACTAAGATGGAAACTCATGCCAACTCCACCCTTTTAGTCCTTTTCTCTACCCAATATAATGCTTTAAGTCTGCCCAAATATCAACTGTCTCTGATTTGATAGCATACATGTCAAAATCTCTTTTCCTTTCGGAAAAAAAAGTTTTCGGTCAATTCTTTTTTTTTAAAATTAAAACACTTTTACATAGGTAATTTAACTTTTGTATAAAACAAAATTTTCAAACAAGAAACAAAGTATTTCATTACTATTGTTTCTTAGGTTCAGCCCCACAGTTGGGTATAGCCATTTGAACTGTTTTCGAATATGTGCATTCGAAACACCGGTCTCTTAGGCAGAGAAGAACATACTCGGAGAGTATGTATGCCCAAACGATAGCTATAAAGTATATAACTAGCATTACATTTCCAGGACATAGCTTCTTCTCGGCTGTTGAGTTCAACACCAAATCCAAAGCACTTTTTTGTTTGTGTATAACCACGGGTGCCAGCTTCTTATTCTAAAAGAATACTAAAAGAATAGACAATGCACTTTGAACAGTGGCCACTAACTCAACGCCTAAATCTATGACTAGCTCAGTTGTTTGTAATCACTAATAGATTATACTTAATTAGTAGTTAAAAGACTTGATAAAAGAATTGTAAAAGGAGTTGATAAACGAATTTGATAAAAGGAATTGATAAAAAGAATTGACCGACAAATAAAGTTTAATTTTAAAGACAATTTATTAACTAACATTTATTTACTAAATTTAAACATTTTATAATTCTAATAAAAACACACACATATTTTTAAATTAACATTTCTAAACTAGTTTAAATATTCTTGTATATTTTCATAACCGAACACTGGTATTTATCTAATTTAACCAATAATATTGATATAAGGATCACGCACATATTAACTCATGCACACACATAATAATAATAAAGTATTACATAGCATTTGAAATTTAAACACACATATCAATAGTTCATTTATGTATGATATCGAGTTCATACAATTAGACTCTTGGAGGATTCACATGAATTAATGAAATGCAATGGCTATTACAGTATAAACGAAAATAAGCAAATGTTTTACCTAGGATTTTGAACGTAGATTTAGCACTTTGTTTTCTTCTTGTTTGTTGTTTCTTCCAGTATGAATGGTTCCAGTATGAATGCTTCCAGCCGGCTGAAACATTTCCTTGATGAGTTTCCTTATTATTCACGATTATTACTATTGGAGACAATTAGATACTGACAGAGATTTTCTAAGTTGTTACGTTGACATTATTTCATGGGCAGATCTTGCTGTTTTCATCGGACCTTTTAGGCTGTGGAAAGGCGTGAATTTCCAAAATCTTCTCAGCACTGCATTTTGTTTCTGGGTATAATTAACTCAACTGATTCAATTAATTTGTGAACTGCACTCACTCAATTAATTTGTGAACTGACTACTGTCCAATAAAAAAAAGTCTATTTATACCTGTGCCTTGTTGTCTTTCTAATATCTCCGGCAAAGATCTGTTGTCAAATTCCAGTGATAATCATTTGATAAATGTGTTTTGAAATATTGCTTAATTAGTAATAGCCATGCAATAAAACATGTTGTTTTATTTTATTAATAGCAAATTGCCGTGTTTTTAATGATAATCTTCTTTAACTTTTTAAATTATATTTTTACGAATACTAATAAAAACTCTTTACTTCCTTTTATAACCCTTAGTTTAATTTCTCTAACGAAACACCCCTCTCCCCTTCTGATTAATTAATTGTAGCTTTTTTATTTCAAAACTAACGCTAGAAAACTATTTGATTCTTATTCTTTTCTAAAACAAACTGCAATAAACTCTTCAACATTTAATTTTGTTTTTTTTTTATGAACGATTATTTTAATAATATAATTTTAGATAAAATTATATGTGCCTATATCAATATAGATATATATTCTGTTGGATATGACTGAAACCTATAAGACTGTAACTGATAATATTTGTATATATTTAATAAAAGTACATATTGCTATTTTTAATCTTTGGATTTTATGCTTTTCAGGTTAGTAAAATTTATGGAAATGAATGAAGTCATTTAAATACATATTTGCAATTTTAGTAACAAAATTTTAAATATGCTTAAATATCAGACCTACTGTATTAATATAGTTTAAATTTAAATTATTAGAAAATATTGCTTCAAAATAACTAATTAAAAAATAAAATAAATTCACTTAGATTCATTATTGACATTTACTTTATTACAAAGAAATTTTGCATTGTTATCTGAAATTTATATACTGTAATGTAAATTATATCATTTTTGCATTTAGTTTCAAAAATTGTGGGTTGCATAAAAATGATTGGTAAATAGAAAAATGTTTTTTAAAATATTATTATATTTATTGAGCCAAAAAAATTGTTAATTAAAGAAACATTAAACTTGAATAATATTAATTAAACAAAATTAAATATAATTTATTAGTTAATACATATTTTTAAACAATATTTGCTAATAAATTATATTTTATTAAGAGGAAAAAATAATGAACAAAAGTAAATACCATGTATTAGCATAAATAGTGTAATATTTTTTTTTTTTAAAAATGATTAATTTGAAACAGCTACAATGTCATTTTGATCTTATAGGCTACATCAGTATAAATTACCATTTCAAAGGAAAGGATTATTTCATAATGTAATTAATGTTTTAAATTTGATTTTTTATTATAAGCATTATTTATAATATATATTATAATATTTAAATATAAATATAACCATAGATTGCAACACATGGAAAAATAAAATTACATTCATTTATACTGCTCTTAACTGGGATGAATTTATGTCTTTCCTTTAGTAAAATTACAATCAATTATTGTAATGAAATAAATTTGCCATTATTTATTAAAAGCATAGTTTGAAAAAGTATTATAATATTTTAATTAAAAATTAAAAAAAATCCTCCTAGATAAAAAAAGGAAAGATAAAATTATGCTTAGATTACAGCAATAAGATATACTGCCAAGTCTGCAAAAGTGGCATAAAACTTACCTTATGTGAGCTAAATTCAAACTAATTTGATTTTTATAAATAGAGATATATATTGAAAGGTATTGATATAGATAGCTGTAAAATTAAAAATGTTATATGAAATAAAGTTTTTGAATATTTCTACTGATATTTCACACTGATTGTAGCTGTTAAGGGTTAAATTACTTGTTTATAAAGTGCATCATTTATATAGCAGAAAAATCTACAATAAAAGTTGCATTTTATGTATACCCTCTGTTTCAAAAACTATGGCCAAACATAAAAGTGACAGCTCCACTGAAATTGATTTTATACTTTGTATACATTTTAACATTAATATTGAATAAACTGACATGCTTTAACAATTAAATTTTTACATAAGAGATTAACTATATTATGAGCACATATTTTGTTACTTTATGTTAGTTTACATAATAAATCTGCCACTAAAATTCTTCTATTTTTATTTAAATTTTAAAAATAAAATTTTAATATAGAATCACATTGTTTTTCTTTAGAATATATAGAGTTATGAATCAATGTGTATTATTCATGCACAGTAGATAAATTAAACTTCGCAAAAGATTTTATCATGGTTTTAATATTCTTCAGCCAGGTATTTTGTTATATTAGATTTTATAATGCAATATTATTCCAATATTAAACTGTCATCATAGTTTTTGTTGTTTTTACTTATTTATAAAATGATTTTGGGTTTTATATGTCATGTACAATTAACAATCACTATGTGAAGAGAAACATTTTGATTCCTGATTATTTTAATTATTCAACACTTTTATGAGAATTATAGCCTTTGTATACATTCATACTCCATCTTATCACTGATCTAAAAATGATTGAAAAATTATAGTTTTTAAATTTGTTGATTTCAAAAAAATAATCTATCTATACATTAAATTGTATAACTTTAACTCCAGTTTTATTTTATAATATATAAAATTTATATATATATATATATATATATATATGTAAATGTATAAATAAATATTAGAAAATACAGTACTTAAAAGTTTATAAAAATATATATATAACCGTCACTTAAAAGCGCTTTCAACTATCTTTGTAGTTTTTATCAACTAATACTTTTAAAATGTCAGCTTTCCCATAATTCCATGATGTTAACTTTCCCATAATTCCATGATCTTAATGTTTTCTGCTTGCCTATTAATTAAATTTTGCTTGTATTTATATACTAACATCACTTTTTAAATTTTTCTTTTATTATTGTTTCTTTCAGTTTCCAGTATTTTTACATTACTATAATTAAAATCAAAACCATATATACATGATTTATTATGGTCATAAAAGAAAGAAAAAAAAAAGGTTCAAAATACAAAACAAAATTTTAAAAATAATGACAAGTTATCAGCTTCTGTCTTTTATGACCATAATAAATCACGTATATATGTTTTTGATTTTAATTATAGTAATGTAAAAATACTGGAAACTGAAAAAAATAATAATAAAAGAAAAATTAAAGAAGCGATGTTAATATATAAATACAAGCAAAATTTAATTAATAGGCAAGCAGCAAATATTAAGATCATGGAATTATGAAAAGTTGACATCATCGAATTATGGGAAAGCTGACATTTTAAAAGTATTAGTTGATAAAAACTACAAAGATAGTTGAAAGTGCTTCTAAGTGATGGTTATAGATATATTTTTATAAACTTTGAAGTACTGTATTTTCTAATATTTATTTATAAATTTATGTATATTATTTTGAAGAAATACAGACATCTATTTGTAATATTATATATAAAAGATATATTTTGCAGGTTCATCCATGTTAAAAAAATTAAATATTGATATATCGACATTTTGATTTGATCACACAAGTCATCCACTGGTTGATAGAAATAGATATCAGGTAAAGTAAGTATGTCAGTTGACAGACAGGTAAGTATGTAGGTAGGTAGAAGGGAACTAGGTAGATATTCTACCAATATAAATAAACCGAATTTTGTATTTCAGATAGTTTGAAAAAAAAGATGTGATTTATCAATTTAAAATAATGAATATAGAATAAATATATAAGTAAATTATCCTTTTACTAGCTCAAATATAGATGAAGTAATACAGAAGTACTCAAAAAGCTCCTTGATCTATATGTAAACTAAGATGGCCTCATTCTACATTTTGTTTTTACTGACAGTTAGTTTACATACAGTTCACTTGGAGTTTTGATAAATATAAATGATAAAATAACCTTTAAACAATATTACCAGGACCAATATCTTTTCTAACAGTCTCTCACAAAAAAGGTAAGAAAAAGCACCAAATTTGCCAATATCTGGTTGATAAGGATTTGAATGTGTTTTGTCTCTTTTTTATCCAGAAGTTAAGAACAATTCAATGCTCATTTAGTTACAACGTGATTGTTTAGATGATTGATTATTAGCTTTTTTTAACTGAAAGAAAAAAATTCTTATCCGACTGCCTAGATTCAAATCCGGATATTAGACATAGAAAATAAATGCATTATCACTACATCATAAAAACATTTTCTATATTACATATTTATATAAATGAAAGCAAGATGTGAATGTTAAAGATGAAACGTCCTTTTTAAAAAAAGAAATTGGTGTTAATATGTTACAAAATTTTTACGCTTTGTGATTTAACCTCTCACCTGTCAACCCCAGGTGTGATTGAATTTATTTGATTATCTTTTAGATTGTCAAACTAAAACAGTCTCAAGAGCTTAGGTATAATTGCTTGGCATAGATTTTTGAAGTCAGGACCGTTTATCATAGTTAAAAACTAAATAATCAAGTGCACTTAGGATTATACCACATCAATACTTGAGGCCTTTTAAAATATTAACGTTACAAAAGTCAAAACTTTCAAAACAGCATGCTTTATCTTAAATAAAAGAGTTTTAAAATAAAATCATTATTGCTATTAGTAAAAAAAAAAATAATGATAATGCATTTTATACAAATAGGATTTTAGATATTAACAAATGTTTAGCATTAAAACAAACAAACTTATGTTTCAAAAAGCTATAAATAATACCACTTATTTTTTAAATATATATATATATCGACGTAGAACATTATTTTAAAAAAAAAATACTTACAATTAGTTAAAAATAATGCATTCATTTTAAATAAAACATAAGTAACTTTTATGTAAAAATACATCTATTAATTAAAATAATAATCATAATAAAAAAATATTCTGATAAGCAATGTTATTAATACATATATATATATGAGTGTTTGTTTTAATTTGTTTTAATACGGTATTAAGTATTAATAAAAACGTATATTTATTTCAAATATTCTACTGTAAAAATAAAAATATCGAATATATAATAGTTATTCTAATATTTAACATTTAGAACTATATAAGAATAAAACAAGTTTTTATCTTTAAAATGTATTGGCTAATAATGTTGAAAACTTACAAATTAAAAGTTAAGTAATATGTGATGTAAGGTGGAAATTTCGTAAAAGGTAAAATTACTGTCTGCTTAGTTGATTCTTTTAAAGCATTCATCTTGATTCAGGTGAAAATAAAAAAACAAAAAAAAAAACATTACCTTAATTTATTTCTAGAACATCTTAAATTTATGCAAATTTTAAATGCTAACGTTACTTTGTAAAAACAAAAAAAAAAAAAAAATTTTCATTCAACGTGTAATATTAAAGAGAATGATTGATGTATTTTTTCAATGGTTTTTAAAACCTCTATTGCACATATTTTAATATTTAAAATTTGTGGCTACCGGCCTATAAGTATTAAAAGATTATTGTAATATATAAGTGAAAAAATTCTCTTTTGTGAATAAGTTAATCAATTACTCTTGCTATTTTGTATTGAACAGGTCTGCTACATAAATCGAAATGTATATGACTAGAAACTTAATTAAGTTGTAGACTTAACATATGAGACATAGTAGATAAAAACAAGTTATTAATTTTGTTTGATATAAGATATTGAAATGAGGAAAAAAGTCATGTTCTTTTCAAAATAAAAATAATAAATATAAATAAAACAAACTATGGAAAGTGAGAGATAATTAGACATGTTAGTACAGGAGAGAGAAGTTAGTGAAGTCTTTATCACATCAAAAACTTATCAAAATTAATCTCTAATGACAATGTTACAGAGTTGATGATTAAGATCAATGAGAATAAAGAAAAGTGTGATCAGAAAATATTTAAACTGAATTTGAGACAAAGTTAGGAAGAGCTTAAATTACACATGAAGCAACAGGAAATGTTAATAATGAAAACTGAAGAGGTCAATATGAATTAGAGAATAGACTAAAACAAGAAATCAAGCATATGTGTAGAGAATTGGTTCATGAAATGAGAATGGAACATGAGCAAATAAATGATTTGAAAGTTAAGTTTAATGGACTAGAGAATAAAAATAGAATAAGCAAATAAAAATCAATAAGCTGGAAGATAGTATAAAAAAGGGACAAAATTGTACTCGAGATAGAAACTAAAATTAAAAAGTATAGATTGGAATGCCAGAATATAAATAGAATCTAGAAATTAAGGATAAAAAAATAGAGAAAATACAGGATAGATAAGAACAAGAAGTCCAAAATTTAAAAACACAGATGGAGTATGATCACCTGAATTGTGATATTAGCTTAGATATGATGCAATCTGAAGTAAATGACTTTTTTTTAAAGGTAATTCCATTACAAGCTTAGATAATAATAATAGGTATAAAATTTTATTCTTAGAAGCATTTAAAATTTAAGTGGTTTTTTCATCTTGAGGTACATAGATGTAATCAAACATCTTGAAATGAGAACATAAGACTTTTTCTAGTTCACAAAGTAAGATCAGTAATATGTTCTTGGTTTACAAGTTAGTAGTTTCTAAAATCTAGCTTATTGCAAAGCTACAATTGAATGTGTGAATCGTTAGGAATATGGTGGTAAATATTCAATTTATAGTATTGACTATATTCATGAGTTTATTTGGTATGAAGAGTCTATATTCATTAGAAATAAAGGAATTACTTTTATTAATCAAATTTATACAATTTATACAATGCATGGATTTGTTTTACAAGTATCCAGTTAGAAGTCTTGTGTTGTTAGCCGAGAGGTATCGAAGCCGCCATGCAAGCAAGTAGTTGGTTGCAGACGGTTGTGGGTTCGCGTCCCGGCCGATGCTATGACACATGGAAAAAAAAAAGTATCCAGTTAGAATGAAATGTAAAGCTGTCAAAGGAAGATATAATGCTTGTAATTTGAGATCTTACTATGAAATAATAACTTAGATATGCTTTTAAATATAAGACAGATAATTGTACATAAGTCTTCATTAATCATTGTGATGGTAGAGTTTAAATGATCAAAGCTTGTTGATAGAATGCTTGGTTGGTAGGGCTGATCTTATGTTAAATGTTTAGGAATGTTTTCATTATGTTTTATTAAGGATGAACATATATAATAAACACAAATCATCATTTATTATCCTTTTATTGTTTATAAGTGAATAAATACAAAAAAAAAAAATAATTAAAAATTTTGTGTTAAGTAAATACATTTATAGTTTGAGTAAATCAAGAATGAATTATCAATTTATTTAGTAAATTTTAAAAATAAAATATTTTCATTAAGTTATATCGAATAATAACAATGAATTTATTAAAATCATTGATAGGGAATCTTACGTTTGTGAACTAATGGTAATAATAATAATAAAAACGCTGCATTATTGTTGGTTACTAAATGACAGCAACAAGATCAGCAAAAAGAATACATATACTTTTTATTCTTTAAAACTTGTGTTTTATTTTCATATATGTTTTACCAATAGATTCTGGATTTAACAGCAAAGTAATTATGCACCGTGAAGTAAGAAATTTGCAGGGGGAGGAGGGATATGAACTTCTCTCTTTTAAAAATTCGTATGAACAAAATTGATTGAATAATAAAAAATGCTACGCTAACCACTATAAAGCTATCAAACTGTTAGATTTGTCGTAGATCATAATATTGATAAACGGAATAGTTGGATCTTCTTTTAATGATTAAATTGTTTATGAAACCCAATGTTTGTTTTTTCTATCACGAAGATGCCAAAGAAAGTGTCATAGATAATGGAGCTTAAATTGTAATTAGTAACCAATGCTATCAGATAATTTTTTAAAAATTATCTACTCAGATAGCTTTCACTTGTTAATAATAATAATTAAGTGTATAAAGATAATTACCAATAGATGTCTATCAAAATTCTTCTTTATTAATAATTTTGATTATTAATGCAATCTTATTTCATCATTCAATGTACACTTAAATAGTAAAATAAAGTAAGGCTTAACTCAATTATTAAGCTGCACTACGGGAAGGTTAAAACCAGTTGAGTTGCCGAAACGTTGGTATATATTTTTATTACAATAAATTAAACACGGATGTACCCGGATAATAGTTCATTTATATATTTAGCCCATGAAAATCTTCGTTTTAATATATATATATATGGTTATGTGAATAGTCATTGCTTTAATTTATATGTATGTTTTGAATAAACATTAGAAGTATTTGAATTCTTAAAATTTTTATGCTGCAACAAATTTATTGCTACAATAGAAGGAGCTACTGGCAGTGGAGAATTAAAAAAGTGTTATAACTTTAAGGGTATTGTAAATTTTTCTGGGAAATCTTTTTTTAAACTTTTTTTAAAATATTTCTCCCAATTATTTTAGTTCTATTATATAAATATTTTATTTTTTTTATCAACAAAACTACAATACATAAGTTATTTGAACATAAAAGCCCAAGTCTTCTTTATTAAATTATTTTAATATAATTTTCATCATCATGTAACTGATAATATTTTTACAATAGTAGCCTTTATGGTTAGGTACTTAAATGGAACTTTAATTTCAAAACGAAATATATATATATATAAATATAAATTATATAGAAATATAGATTTTACTTCAGAGTAACAGTGACTTTAATTGTGCACATATCGTATACACACATATGTATTAAATAGTAATAATATTTTTTTTATGTGTAAAATTACCTAAAGTGGAAAAAAAATACATATTAAAAAGATCACACAATAATGTGTACCAAAGGATTAGAGGTGTTCAATTTTTGTGGGAATGGTAATAGGCCAGAAAATATGAAAAAATAATATAAGATTAATGTTTGTCTGAATGTTTATGATGACATATTAGTAATAATTATATATTGGAATGTCGATTATTTAATATTAAATATTGAATGTCTTTATAATTTTCTTTTAAATTTTATTTGATCTTTCAAAATATATTCAACAGTTATCAATAGCACACAGATTTGTATTCAACACAATGTTTTGAGTTGTTTTGTTTTCTCTTTTTTATGTGTTGTTGGCCTGACCAGTGATTCTACTAATATGGAAATCAGATGTGACATTTAGATTTATAAATATTGTATTTTAAATAATATTCTAACCAACTGAACTAATCTGCCTTTGACCAGGTTCGATTATCATACTGTCACTGGTTATGCCAGTTGCACCTGAAGAAGAAAAGAGAATAATTACACTTGACATATGTGTTATATATCGATCTGTAAACTATTATTAATAGATAAATATATTTGTAAAATTAAAATAAAGTTGTAAAAAAATATCCTAAAACCATTCAATATTTAATGTTAGATGCTGAAAATAGTCCAACATGTAATTACTAATATATGGTTAACTAGTAGTATTATGTGTACAACCAAATTTTATTTTTTTATTACACAGATAATTTTTATTCTAGTTTTTTTCCCTTTTTACATGCAAAAAATATGTATGAGTATATAAAATATTCTTGGTAAAAAATAAGAGTAAAGGTATATATTTAGCATATTAACTTAGAATCCTTCTAAGACAATAATATCAATATTAATTCTTTGTAAATGGATCAAGAATATCTTCATTGAGTAATTGCTTATATAATTGGGCCAACCTACTTAGGTATTTCTTTGTTTTTTTTCTGCCAAAATATAAAAAGACAAATTTGTTGCATATCTAAACTATTTGCCAATATTAAGTTAATAGATGTATTGTTTAGATTGCTTACATAAGAAATTATTTCAATAGAAATAATGTTAGCTATAGCAATATAAATAATAGTGATAATCAAAATAAGCTTTTTTTTAGTTTTTTTAAATATATGTACACTGAATGTAAAAATATAAGTGCATCAAAGTGTGAGAAAAATGAAGTGGGCTTTTCAAAACATGAATATAAGATGTCAGCATGCATAAGTAATTGTCAAAATTTTATATTAATACAACTAATTTTAATAAAGCTCTTTCTAAAGACAAAGTCATTTTAATTTAACAAGTTGATGGTTATAAGATTTTTTATATATTTTGAATAAAAGAGATATCTGAATCTATGATATTGGAATCTAGAATTCTTAGAACTTTAAAATGTATTAATGATATTTTAGTGCTATTATAATGGATTTGTTCAATGGCTTTAGTCATATTTTTAATATTTATATAGCAATATATATTTAGAGAGCATTTTCTCTAGGGAGTTTTAATTAATACGTTGATAAAAGCAGTAAACCTGGTAGAAGTTAAAAGACATACCACTATCCGCTCTAATATGCCACTTAAGTTTTGCTCAATACATTGAATTGTCTATCACATATTTATTTAAATGAATATATAAATAGATGAACAGTAATAAATTTCTTAAATCAAGAGTAATTTTAATGATATAAATCCCCATCTCCTGACCACATTTGTCATTTGTCTTTTGTTTTTATTGGGCAATTATAATCTAGAATTTATGCAATTATAATTTAACAGCTACATTTTATTCAATTATATTATTCAAAATAATGTATTTGAAAACCAAATAATAAAACTTATGTTTTTGAACTCAAACTAACTTATTTCAAATCTGACACCAGATAAGTTTCTGTATATTTTAGATGTCTCCGTTTTATGATAACTGTATAATTTTTTTTTACATTTTGTGAAAAAAAAGTGCATTCGATGATATTGTTGGAATGAAATTTCTTAAAGGGTAACAAAATAAATATGAATTTTATCATGTCTTTGAGAAAGTCATATTTTACTTGTATTATAAATATTATTTCAAACATGCTCTACAGAAGTACAATGTTAAATGCTTGTAAATCACTAAACATCACATGACTACCACTGCTGTATGGAGAGTTTTGTTATTGTTGATTGCATTTACTCATAAATATGTCTGAGGATGGAATACAAAAAAAAGTCTATGAATAAGCAAGATGTTTGAGTCTTTCAGTTTGTTTTTTTTCAAAGAGATTAAAGAAGTCAAAAGATACTATGCAAAGACGTTAAGTTAACAAATCAAGATCTTGCAGTCATGATAGATTATTTTATATAGGAATTGCAAAAAAGTTTTTTTTTTATCATTCTGTTTTTTTTTTACATTTAGAATAAAAATACTTGTTTAATAAATGTTTGTATTTGCCATCCATAGGAATAAAAATGACATACAAATAGAAATTAAATATTATCTATATAACATTTAAAACTATTCAGGCATTAAATAAGTAGCTACACATAATGCAAAACAATTAATGTATATTAAATAATGTTTGTTTAAAGTTAAAAGAGTAGTGAATATATCATTAAAAACAATAATCAAACTTTCTATATCCTCAATACACTACTTTAAAAAATTGAAGCCTCATTCATATTTTAATCATGAATCTTACTAAAATTATGATCTTCTTCCAGTATTGAAGTACTCATGTTTTGATGTCATCTTTTGTATGCTGATTCTTAATTATAGTTATAATTTCCCAGATATTTTTCATTCTGCTCATATCAATTTTTTTAGAAAAATAAAATTGAATAGTCTGTGTTATTAAATTTTTATCAAACATATATATTATCTTTCATGAAAGTTTACAGAAACCAATCACCTTATTTTATAAATGATTTCAGATTATTCTTTAAGGTTTCTCATATACTCATATTATATAATCAAAAATAAGTTGTCTTTATCTACATTTTTAAGATCTAATGTTAGAAAATAAATATTGATAAAATAGAAACAGCTATCAATGCTCAGATCATTTTTTAATATGATCAACTCTTTATTGATATATTTAGAAATTCCAATAATAGCATTAACTGAAACAGATCTCACAATAAACCCAACATCTTATTTGATATTACAGTAATTCATTAAAACTTATATTTATCTACCTGTTTAATTAAGCTTGTTTCACTATTTTACAAGTACAAGTACTTTCTACATTCAAGTTGTAACTAGTCTACAACAAGTAATGTTTTAAATTTCATACACTTACAAGTTAAAAAAAATTGCAACATCATTTTATTACCACATTTTCTGCTTTACCACCATTACCTATACTGCAATTATACCTGTATTTAAATAAATAATACCTCAAACATGGAAGCTTAAATATTTTTATGAGTCATGTCATTTTAAAAACACTTTTTAAAAATCCTTCTATAATTGATGGCTGGGGATTCTTTCGATAAGTATGCTTAATGTACAATAAGGTTAAAAATAAGATAACCATTCATATCTCTACAACTTCCTATCTTGTGTTTGGGTTTGAGAGTTTTTCTATAATGACCACAGCATCATTGAGCTTATATAAATTAATACAGTGCATATGTGAAAATATGAAAATTCTTTCCATTTAATTAATAATATACAAAGTAAAACGTATGTTCCAAGACTAATTTAAGTGTAGCTCAACATTTATTATACTGTTTTATACAAAATTCAATTAATTGCTCTGCTAAACTTTCCCATCATGTGATTTTAATGACTGATAGCTTGCACACTTTATATACATTATTTCATACTTGAATATTATTAAAAAATAAGATCAGAATATCTATCCTTGTAAATAAATATTAGGAAATGTGTTGCTAAATCATATTAGTGTTTTTACATATCTATTTAAAAATCTTATGATGTAGAATTCTTATTATGACCAAAGCAGTAGAGTACAAAAAAAAAAGAAACAATAAGAAAAAAAAGCACAAAGAAAAAAACAAAAGAGATAGCATCAATGTAGCATTTAATGAGACAGCATTCTACTCTAGAAGACAACAAGAAACAGCCTTACTTAGACAAAACTTATCAAATATTCAGAGTTGACATATATATTTAAAAGTACTCTATTATTCTCCAATAACAGATCTCATTAATATCATGAGTTTAATATATAAACATTATATATTACCAAAATCAGGCTGAGAAAAAAGTAAAAAGTAATATAAAAATAGTTAGTAAAAAGAGATCTAATGTATATATTATTTAGTTGTAAATATAATTTTAATTACACTTTACAATAAAAAATTATTATTAAATTTATTAAATATTTACATATCTTCATACACAAAACCATTCAGTTATCTTTATGGGAAAGTTTGAGTGGTGGCTAAAGTAAAATTTTATTAAATTAATTTACTCAATTAAAAAATAATATTATTTTATAAAGTGCCTCAATATTGAAATTAAATTGAGAGAGTGCAAATTTCTCAAGTGCTTATGACTACCAACAGCCAATCAAATCTTAAGCACTGTGACAGAGAATTGCTGCAAAGTTATAACATCGAAAAACTTCTGCATAGTAAATCGAAAGATTTCACACTGTATGTTTATAATTTGAACTCAGTGAATTAAGTGTGATGATATTTAAGATTCACGCTTTCAGATATAAGTACTTTGGACTGGCTTGGATATATAGAGAGACAAGTAAGGAAGAGAGTGGAACCGCTCTTTTCTTGTTAAATTCTCTGTCCCAGTGCTTAAGATTTGATTGGCTGTTGGTAGTCATAAGCGCTTGAGAAATTTGCACTCTCTCAATTTAATTTCAATTAAAAAATGTAAATTTCCAACATTAATTCAAATAATAAAAAAAAAAAAAATTCAATTCTATATAATCAAGATTAAAAAATATATTTGTTTTATTTATACCATGCACTAAAAAGAGAAAAAATATTTGTTTCTTCAACCACAATTGGGCCTTTTAGATTTAATTTGAAATAAAGGCATGGGAAGTGTAGAAATAAATTAAGTCAATTTCTTGTTATAAAAATAGGGATTAAATTAATTAATTTCTGTACCTCTCTCCTCTGTGCTTTTATTTCAAGTTAAATTTGAAAAGCCCAGTTGTAGTCAAAGAAATATTTTTTTTTCTGTTCAGCACACAGTAAATAAAATAATTTAATTTAACCATTTTTTTTCTTTATTACTTTTAGCTTTTTAGTTTTGGCATAGTAAATTAAAATGTAAAATGATATTGTACTTTAAATTGATTGGGCACTTATACTTGATAAATATACATCATTAGATATTTCTACTATAAGTTAATATGTATATATCCTATTTAGTATGTATACATAATAATATGCTTTTAAGAAAAGTGTGATATTTTTTCTTTTGATTGGAAATTTTTATTTTTAAAAAAAAATGCTTGCCAAATGACATTGTACATGAACTTTACTTAATATGTATAATTTTACACTAAACCAATTTCACACTTATAGTGTGTATATATCACTAGATATTTCTGTAGTACAATAGTATGTATAGTCCTTATGTATTTATCATATTTAGTATGTGTACATGATCATATATGTAAAATCAGTAAGTTACTTTTTTGTTGAAAATTGGCATTTTTTTTTTAATTTGAAAAAAAATTTTTTTAGAAAAAAAAACAGTTTAACAAAACTATATTATACACCAAATTTCTTATTATATTTAAACAAAATTTACAATGGAACCAAGGAAATTATGAGAATTACACCCCCCACCCCCTCACTCTTCAATATCTAAGAAACTAAATCACCTATCTAAAATATTATGGCCTATAACTTTTGTAGAGATTGAAAATATATATATATATAAAGTTTCAAGAAATTATACTGAACTTAAATCTATTAAATCTCAATTTCAAAATATTATAATTTTAAATTGAATATTAAAAAAAAATTCTATATTGCTCTTTTATAAGTATTATTTAATACATATTAAAGTTACTAGGAATAAATTTTTAACTTTGATATCAAAATATTCAATATTTTCCCACCTTTTATTATATATCTAAGAAACTAGGTAACTTATTAAAAAGGTCCATGTCCTATATGGATTTTTCTGGTTATTCTTACTTATATACCAAGTTTGAAGTAATCCTATTGAATTTAAATCTATTAAACCTCAATTTTAAAATGATATTATAAGTTAAAATTGATTCGTCAGTTTATAAGCAATCAGACAATTAACAAACACATTTTCCAATTTAGATAAATACATTTAAAATATTCTTTAAATAAATTTTATTATTATTTGAATGGAAGTTATTTTTATCAAGATTTGCTTTAGTTAAATTCGTTTTCTAAAAGACAGTAATTAAATAATTAGATTTAAGTGTATAAAGTATATAAAGATGATAAATAACCTAGTCTTATTTTTTATTTCCATATAAGGTAAAAAAAAATATAGAAAGATGTTATTTTCATAAAGTTATATAAAGACACAAAAATTACCAAAACATCATATAATCACTATTTTCTATTCTTACAGAAGATATTATTAGCAGTAGTAAACTCTCAATACAGTAGTGTCACCCAATGCAAGCCTTAGTAATCAATGGATTGATTACTAAATTTTGTACCCAACTAGCACTATTGTATAAAACATTTGCTACTATCAAAAATGTTAGTCATTCATTTTGCATTCAGCTCTAGAAGGTATTTTGACTATTGAAATATATCAGATTATTTTTTCTGGATTTCTCTCTAAATAAAAAAAAGATAATCATTGGAATATTCCAGCCATTATGAAGTACCGGAAAAAATATCCATGCTAAACAAAGCATATATATGGCAAAAGTTGTGAATAAACTTAAGATAGCCTAGATTGTCTCTTTCACAGATTGCCTATCTCAGCTTTAAATTAGTCTTCTGAGTATTGCCTTCCATGCTTATCTACTATTAGGGTCATCCCAAACTAAAAGAATTCATAAAGTAGAAACATTTATAAGATTGTAACTTTTATCATATATGGTACCTTGTTTTTAACAGCATTTAAAATACTTTGAACTTCAGAGATTTTATTTATAGTAATTTAAAACTTTCTCAAAATTCTACACATATTACAAAAAGCTATGCAACATGTTTAAAAACATTTAATTAAATAATACCATAAGTGATATGTATTTATAGATCTTGCTTTATACAGTTTTTATTAAAACTTTATGAAAAAAAAAAGTCAAATCAATCATTAAAACATTTAATCATATGTTACTCATGTAATATATTTTTTTCTTTTCTCTATTAGTTTTATTTTGTTAGAAAGGAAAAAAAAATTATGATATCCTTTTTATATTTATTTGTACTATGTAATAATCTTCCTGTTACATTCTGATATGATCAGAATACATTTTAAAATACAAATGAAGACACATTATTGGCTGTGGGTGTAAAAGTAATTCTAGTACAATGATAGTGAGGTGCATAATTAATTAAGTGTGACTGAGAGAGAAATCAATCATAATTTAAATCTTTTTGGAAATATGTTTTATAAGCTTATAATATAAAAATAATGCATTATTTTATATGATACTTTTATGAGTCTTCAGAGAAAAAATATTTTTATCTTTACAATTATGAAGATTCTTTTATAGATAAAAAGAAATAAAAAAGAGTTTAAATAAAATGAGTTTGCTGAGTAATAAATAAGGTTGAAGATTGCAAAATAAAATATTTACATTTTACAGCATGTTACTGGAATGAAATTTATTTAACATAAGTGCATGAAAATATATGTGTGTGTGAACGTATAATGCAAAATTTAATTCATTAAGTACATGTTTTTGGAAATGATTTACATTATTTATTTATAAAGTAAAGTGTTATGAAATATTATTTTGAAAAAAAAATTAATAGCTAAAATATTTAAAACTGCTTATGATCCCAGTTTATTAATTTTATCACTGGTGCAGTATATCCTTTGAATTAATAATAGTCAAATACTAGCAGAATGATTTATTAAATGCATGTACATATATTTATATTGCAGAATAGTATTGATTATAATAAAGCTATTTATCATTTGTTGTCATTGAATAAATTTACTGTTATGTATGTTTCATTTTATGAATTAAGAGATTACTTGGGAAATTAACATAGCTCTGTACTATGAACTCTACTTAAACATTTGAGTTGGTGAAGTTATAAACATTACATTAGTGATAAAATGTTTGATATTTTGTCATATACAGTTAACATAATGCTGATATAAATGCCCATGAAAATAGAATTATTTTCATGCATGTATTTGGTCATACTTAATAAATGTTGTTCATGATATGAGCTTATTTATTGGTTAGTAATTATATTAAAAAATCTATCTATAAGGTATTTCACCTGTAATATGTTATGTAGTATAAGGCAATATCTTTAAGATAATGTGAAACGATTGATTATAAAAATTCAGAAAATTTAAAGTTACAATTAAAAAGTTATGTCAATAATGTTAAAAATTGTAAAAGTTCAGGGAGAAAATTAATTTCCAACACAATGTACTTCAAATTCATGAACATTTTCCCACAATGTTTTCATAACATTATTAGAGTTACATTAGAGTTCAGAAAATAATTATTTTTAAAGTAAGAAACTTGGTAGTTAAATCCTAAAATAAATTATTTAAAGAAAGAAATTGCTTAGACAGTAGAATATAAAACATTATACTCATTTAAAATATCTGTTATGACAAAAGAATAACTTTCTGAAACTGATACACAGAGAAAACAAATCTTTTTAGAAAATTAATACATTTTGTACATGGATATAAAATGCAAGATATGAGATCATCAACTTATGGTGACATCATACATGATTTCCATATAAATAAACCAATTGTGACACTTATTAAATTAGTACCTTTTTATGTGGTCTTTTTTTTAATGTGTAAATTGAAGAGATTCATGATGCTCTAAATTAAGTTCAAAATAATTATACTATATGATAGTTCAAAACTACCCCAAATCCAAAATTAAACCAGACCAGCATAAAAATAATATTAAAACACAACCTAAGGTTTCACTGCTACAAGCAGACTTCTTAAGTGTAAAGAACTACAAAAACTACACTTTACACTTGAGAAGTCTGCTTGTAGCAGTGAAACCTTAGGTTGTGTTTTAATATTATTTTTATGCTGGTCTGGTTTAATTTTGGATTTGGGGTAGTTTTGATTTTATATTGACTAGTTTAGCTTTATGCTTGTAATGTTTATATGATAGTTGTAGAGAAAAATTGAGCAAATAAATATAGAAGAATCAGAAAAGAATAAACCTATCAAGTTAGTGGTTTAATAATTTTCTTCTAACTCTCATATAATAGAAGGATTGTTCTTGCTTTAAAAAATATGTCACTGAAACTCAAAATAGAGGGCTACATTTCCAAGAGGGTAGAGATTTAAACATGAAATAATAATCTTCCAGTTTTTGAAAGAACCTGTCTAATACCTGGAAATACCTGTGAAAACATATTAGACAAATCTTGAACTTGTAGCATTACCAAAGCACGTACTCTTACAGTAAAGATTCATTTAAATTTGAATGTGTATTAATACATTAAATAATAATGCAATAAATATAGTACCATCAAGCAATTATTTATTTATTTAGTATATACATTTTTTATTAGACATTTTAATAGTCATAACCAGGAAAGAGAAACATTAGTGGTTTTATTAAGTCCTTAAATTTTGTCATTGTAGTCACATATTTTACTGACAAAGCAATAATACTTGAGCAACACAAATGGATATTGTCAACGACATCTTAACAATGTATGCATTGATCCTAGCATGCTAATTAAAAAACATGTATGTATATGTATAATGAAAGATGTCATTCAATATGAATTAAAGATTAAATGTTATTTCAAGATTGCTTTTTTGTTTATAGCAAACATTTGAAACATATATTTCTTTGCAGCAAAAGAAAAATATATAATATTGAATTTGTCTAAAAATTTCTTAATGTTTAATAACAATTGACAGTGTTTTTTAAAAATATTTTTATATGTGCCCTTCTTTGAATAAATGGATGTTAAAAAGCAATACAGTCTTTTTCTAACCAGCTGTTTTTCGACTACTATAAATAGCTTCAAATAATTTTGTAGAATATTCATTTGTTTTATTTTAGTACAAAAAAAATTAATTAATAAAAACAATCATTAATGTTTTATCCACATATAAAAACAATAAAATTTAATTAAACTTTTATCAAGGCGTTTATTTGTTCTTACAATTATGTTTATAATTTAGCACAGAAAATCAATCAATATCTTTAAATAAGAAGTGCTTTCTTGCAAGAAGCTTCTAAATTTATTCTAAATGTTCAACTTACTTCAAGTATCCTTTGGCAAATCTTTTATTAATTGTTTAGAGTACTACTATATATTGCAGGTAACTTTATTTTCCATGAGAAAAATAAACTTCTGTGCACCTGTTTAATTAATTCCGATTTTCATTTGATACAGAAAATTTGATTTTCTAATTACTAAATGTAGTTTTGCTATTAAGATAAAAAAAAATTTAAATATGTTTACACTTAATGAAAGACACAATTAATTTACAATGTCTTTACGAAATTGTATCAATGATTATTAGATATTAGAAAATTAAAATGAGACAACGTTTTATAATATCTTAATATAATAAATAATACTATTCAGTATTTTATTGTCAATTTCATCCATAAATGAAAAATTTCATTTTAATTCTAAAAAAAAATAATCAAAGTTTGTTCTGAGATTATTATATAATTCAGTTTATCAACATAAGCATAATTTCATTACATGGTAAGTCGTTTGTACAATATTTTTATTTTATATCTTAAAATTCAGCCTAACTTTTTTTGCATCAAACAAATTTTACTGAAAAAATTTCAATATCTGCTATTTGTAAATATTCAATTTGTTCTATTTTTGATCAAATTCCCCAATGAAATATATTTCAAAACCTATTTATAAACATTCATTTAACATAGTCACTTTATGTACATGTATTTTTGAGATAATAGATTCTCTTCCACATATAAAGCAAGAAACATAACATTCCAAATGGTCTTATGATTTGGCCATTATATCTTCCAAATGTTGTAAAATATTTTTTAACTCTATAGAAAAGTTAATCAGACACCCCTAACTAGTGCCATTAAACAATGGTGTTAAAACTGAAAGGATAATCTCCCAGCCACAAGATAGAGACTTTAAGAAACTAAGAGTGACTGTCCTATTTCCAAAATGCTATTATATGAGCTGATCTTAAAGGTCCACTGACTTTATATTATGTCAATAAAAATTCTTACCCATTTTAATGCAGTAGTTTAAAAGGATATCTACTCTCAATATAACACATTTAATTAAAATAATTATATCAGTTTTATAAAATATACTCTATATTTTAAGTTGCTAAACTAAACTGCAATATGGGATCTTTGCTTAACATACATGTCATCTAAAAATCCACAAAATATTTAAATTTATTCACATTTTTAAGCTGATAATCTAACCAATTTAAAAATATTTATTTTTTATAATTGGCTAATTAAAAATCTCATTTTTTAAAAATATTTTACTAAACCAATATCTTTAGAAATTGCAGTAAAATATAAAGAAAAACCTCTGTAATAACTCTTTGTATCGGCAATAGTAGCACAATTATCAGCACAATGCATAAATGGGGGGGGGGCAAAAAATGAACCTTTTGTTTTTCCTTTTGGTTTGTTCAAATTATTCCTCATCCTAATCAAAACCTATATTTTATTTTAATGCCTACTTTATGGCCTAAAACATTTGGTACTATGATATACAGTCAAATTCTAAATCTGAATGGCAATGGATTTTGATCTTTCTGTTATTTTCAGTAAATAGATATTTTATAAAATTTTGATTAAAATAAACAAATTGATGATTTATTTTATGTTTACTTCATGATGATGCTCATAAACAAAATTCCAGTTCTATTTAATACCAATTTTTATTTTAAATGTCTAATTGTTTTTATTGATAATAATGCTTCTCATATCACATAGTAATCATATAATATTTTAAGTTTCCATAGTTTAATCAGACATTTTGAAACACTAACACAAATATTCTTATTTAACTAAGTTAAATAACTTTTCCAAGTAAATATTAAACAATATATAAATCCTATCTTTGTTCATGAGATTTCTCAATATTTTTTTGTATCTTAAATAAAGTCTGCAATATTTATTGAATTACTAAAATCATCATAAATCTACTTTGAAAGGTATTATCATTTTGACTACATCAGTACATATAGCACACAGATTTATAGTGTAGAGCTAAATGTACACTATATATATATATATATATATATATATATATATATATATATGCTCAAAATCATATATATATATATATATATATATATATATGATTTTGAGCATGAGATGAAAAGAGGGCATGTCTTTAAGCCAAAAATAGCTAAGAAAATCTGTGAGGAGAGAGACAACTTGAAAAAAATAAGGTGTTATTCATTGTGCATCGAAAAGTATAATAAACCAATACCATAACAATATTAAAATCAGTAAAAACAAATATAAATATTTATAATGTTTAAAATCTTCACATGCAGTTAATTATGCATTAATGTGCTACACAAATAATGTGAAAACTTACAAAGTGCAGTAACAGAATTCAAAATATAGTAAGTTAAACAAATCTTAGTTTTAAAACCTATTTTGCTGAGAAATGTTATAAGGCAGTATCAAAATTTTGTTATATAAATATTCTGAAAAGTTTTTATACTTGCACATGCAACTAATAATATTTTACAGTGTTATTTTGCATTTTTTAAAGCTTGTCACAATTTTAAAGCTATTATTTTGTGAAAAGTATATTAGACCATTTTTTCCCATTACACATCTATTTCACATAATACATATTATATTTAATAAGTCAGTTGAAGATTTGAAAGAATTGAACATCTTACATTTATTAAGATAAGTTTAATCCATGTAATATCACTTAAATTAAAGCTAAAGAAATTAATAATAGTTATTTCTTTTATTAAAAAAAGTTAATGTTATTAGATTTGCAGATAATAACAAATGAATCTATTTTAAACACTACTATTTTTTACACCAAAAAATACTTTTACAGTTTCAACTATCCAGAAGTCATCATCAGGGCTATAATATCCAAATATATAATCATACAATTAATACATTACATTTATATACATAATTAATAACATACATCTTAGCCTGATCATTATAAATAATCATTTTCTATTTTATTATTCTACTCTTAACTAATTTTATTGTCTTATTTACAGTATTTTATTATTAAATTATTCTAAAACAATTTTATTATAATTTTAAAACTTTAATCTTTAAACTCTACTATTTAATCTAACATTTTATTATTATCTTTTTAATTATATTTTCTTAATTACTTCTAAACTTTCTTTATTTTTATTATATATTAAGTGTATAAGAAAGTTGAAAATGGTATCATATGTAAATATAAAAATCAATAAGTAAAGAAGGGAGGAAGAAGAAGAAAATTGTATTATTTTCATAACAAATAAATCTGCAAATCTGGTTAGTGTAAGCAATTAAAAGATAAGAAAACATTTCAAATTTATTATGTACTTTTAATTACCAATCAATTGCATATTTTTAATTTAATAAATTTTTGAAAATTTGATAAAAGAGAGATTAAAAAAAGGTGGGTACATTCTTTCATTAGTCTGGACTAGGAATTAAAAGAAAAAAAATATGAAGCTCTGATTTTTGGAAAGAGCAGAAGAAACTTTTTACTTTGTGAACTCTAGTGTGAATAAAAAATATATTGCTGTTTAAAAAAATATGCTGATTGAATTTATGAAATATGAATCATCCTTGCATAAAACAGAATATTTGATTTATAGAGTACAAGGATTATTTGTTAATACAGCCAGAGAATGTGTTGCTAATTAACTTCAAGTGTGTTAACTTGATCATAATTATGTAGGCATTTTCTCAAAACTGCCTGAGCTCAAATTTAAAGCATAACCTTGGATCAACTAAAACACGAAAAAAAATGAAAAATCTGTGTGCCCTATTATTATTATTATTATTATTATTATTATTATTATTATTATTATTATTATTATTATTATTATTATTATTATTATTATTATTATTATTATTATTATTATTATTATTATTATTATTATTATTATTATTATTATTATTATTATTATTATTATTATTATTATTATTATTATTATTATTATTATTATTATTATTATTATTATTATTATTATTTGAATTGAATTATTATTATTATTATTATTATTATTATTATTATTATTATTATTTTAAAAACAGAACATTTACTTTAATAAATTGGAAAAATGCACAACGCAAGTTTTCAGTCCATGATCAATAATGGAAATTCCAAAAATAAAAATATCATGGTAAGAATATTTGTTTTGAAACTTTAAAAAATAATATATTATAAGCCTTTTACACTTTGTGGCATAAACTATTTATTATTGATGTATATGTTTTAGCTTACGAATTTTTCTTAATTTATAAAATAAGAATATGCATTAACTTGTATATAGTAACAATTTCACTTTACTAAAAATAAATATAAATTTTAATAAGAAACGTATTTAATCTAAATATTTAATTACATATAAAGGCTTAAAAAATAAAATTTTTACTTTTAAAATAAAACTTACTTAAAATATTTGAAAAATATTGTTTGTTATATAATGATTTTTTTTTCTTTTTTAAAATTTGTGTTTATAGTTAGACATGTTTACTTCATTTAAATTATTTAATTAATAATTATTTTTTATAAACAAGTTTTAATTAAAATATCCATTTAGCTTAGAATTAATCTGAATCAGCTAAATCTTCATTTCTAATTCCAATTTTAGTGTGAGGAGAAGAGTAAAACTTTAAGGAAATGATCTCATAAGTATGTCTATTGAAAGAAGAATAGTGATTCTAAAAATGACTAGGAAATGACTTCCCGATTGCAGAGAGGTCTATTATTGGAGCGCTGTGCACTATGGATATACTTATAACTCAAAGATAGAACGTTTTAGGTATTTCATTATGGTAAGTGATGGATATCATAATCCATTTCAGTTTTCTGAAGAATATATTTTTTATTTACAAATACATGTGCTATAACTTCATAGCAAAAATAACAAAAAAGAATATACAATATTTAAATACAAGTCACTGGAATTCAAATCCCCTATAAATAAATATGACGTAAAATTTTAAATTTTCTTATAAGCATTCAAAATTAAAATAAGTTTTGAGATTTTTAATATTTATTTCTTTTGAACCTAAAAAGTTAAGTTAAATCAAGAATTAAATTGATTTCTGACTAAAAATTAAAACATAAAATGATATTTGTAAAGAGCAAATTAATATAATTTATTTACACTGTTTTGTAATTTTAATGTGCCATTCCTTTGATAAATTGGAATTTCTCACCAATATATTATACATGATGTGAAATTATTTTAAAATTTAAAAGATTATATTTCTCTAGAACTTTTGAATTGTAACATAGGGGATTTGAACACAGACTTTCAAATTCCTTATAGCTATCCACTTCATCTTATACAACTGATACACATGATCACAATTATGTGAAAAAAGTAAAAGATCTCCAATATAAGTATTTTGTGATCAACCAGCACTCATTAGTTGATCCAAATCATTATCTATCACACATTGATGAGTGCTTGTTCAGCATGAGAGACATATATTAGAGATCATTTGTCTTTTTGAGATATGTGTGGTCATGTGTATTGATTGTAAAAGAAGAAACAGATATTCTAAGAGAGCATGAAAAGTCTTTCTTTATTCCCCTATGTTACATTTAAACTCCAAGTATAGGAATTATACTTGTGTTTCAAAAACTTTTTAATTGATGGATATATCATCTAAATATTATTGTTTTTAAAAAATGAGAATTTTTTATGTATGTTTAAGAATAATAAGAGAGATTTACAAATCATTATTTAATTAATATTTTATGCACCTAAAATTACTTTACATTATTGCTGTTACCAGATAAAGAATTTTCTTATTCAAGAATCTATTTTTTTCCACTAGAGGAAGCCTGGGACTCCAGTTTTCGCTGTTACAGGCTCCCTGTTTTATTCACTAGTCATAGTCCAATTTTGGATTTATAGAAGAAAAGTTTACCAAACTGTAAGTGAATACCTGTTTTATTGTTTTTTTCATCTTTATAAGAAATTTTGGAACAGTTTTCAATCAAGAATAATTGAGAGTTTTATTTGGTACAGTTATGCAAAGTCTGCCATTAAAAATAGGCAAAAGCTAGGTTAAATAATTCTAGGAATCATTAGAACAACATAAAACCTTGGAAAATAATTTTAAAACAAACTAAATAATTTTGAAATCAAAATGTCTTGTTAGAATAAACAGAGAAATCATTTGGACATCAAAGCTAATAGAAAACGTGGAAAATAAAATGTTGGCAAAGACGTTTTTAAGAATTTCATCAGTGCATCAGATATTAGAAATGTGAAACAAGTTTCTATGACTGCAAACCAGTCAGGGAAAACAGAAAATGGTCTAGGGATTATTATAGATACAAAAATTAATCATAAAACTAAAGAAAAAAAGAAATCCAATGTTAAATTATTCATAGGAAAAAAGATACGACATTGTCATGTCAAAACAGAAATTGCTGAATGTGACTAAACAGTGTAGATCAGAAAATTATTTTAATTTTAATTTGATCTCAGTTTTAGAAATGAACATTATAGAATATGACTCAAGCTATCTGTCTGTACAAAAATCAGGTTTCTCCGAGAATCAGAACAGAAGTTATTAGCCCACTTCTGGTGAATTGGGGGCCTCAAAAATTAAATTTTTTTTTTTAAATCACAGAATTACAACAAAGTGATTCATGAGCAAAAAAATAATAATTCAAGGACAAAATTAGTACAAATGATGTTTTAGACCTAAACAGAGACATTGAAGCTGCAAATTATTAATCTTCTTTCAAGCAATAATTATTGAGAACATTCCAAAGTTTAACAACAAACTTTCAGATTATACAACTGAATCCTTGATTACTAAGCAATCATAGGAAGTGGAACCCAACTAGTATCAACAAATAAGGTGTGTATGGTTAACACAACCCTTTCCACATCCTTTCCCTTTTCATATGTATCCTTCCTCTTTTACCATGTTGCTCCTGAATTTCATTTTTACCATTCTTTGTAAACCTCTTATTTAACTATATTTACACCTTTTTTTGATGAATAAAGTTTCATCACTGAGAAAAAAAAGAATCTATTTATTAGAATGTTCCAAGAAGAGATTATTGTATGATTTTGTTAATGTTGTTCTAGGGAGTGAGCTAAAACATTCCCACCCCACTCTTGTTTTTTTTTTTGCTTATGGGTAATATAAATACAGTAAAATTGTATAAGGTATTTATAGAATTAGATTGATTCATCAGAAGTATGTTGAAATATTATACATTAAAAATATACAAAAGAGATTTTACTAGGGTAGGGTAAAACTACTAAATATCACATGATCACTATTTCTTTCACTAATGAAGGCCACAAGACAGAAACTAGTCTGGGGATATTGGATGAGTAGGCACTAGATAGGGATTTTATATGCAAGCCTTCTAGCATCCATTGATTACTCTGGTTGGCACTGAGTGGCACTACTATATGGAGAGTTTTACCTGTTTTAGGGTAGTTTCAAGTTTTCTATTGTTTTGTAATTTAGATATATTATTTACATATGATTTTGTTTATAGCTTTAACAATATCTATATGCCAATCTAATTTTAAATGCAATACAAAATGATAATACCCTAGAAAAAGATAATAAAGATTAATTGAACTACATGATAGAAAAAAAAATTGTTCTCAAGTATACTTAGACCAATAATTCAGCCATAGCTATGAATTAACTTCATCATCTGTAAAAGATTAAATTAAAATAAAAATATAAAATAAAATATTAAACCTATTTTTAATATATAGTAATGTGTACACTGTATATTTTTGGAAAATTGAGGTTAAAGGTTAATCTCTTTCTAAATCATTATACCTTATTTGTTATATGCATTTATATAAGATTTTTTGATGTGCGTGCTTTTTATGAAAAATAAATATTTATTTTTGTGGTTCAAATTTATTATTTATTTGTTATATCTACTTTGGGCATACATGGTCATCATTATCTATGCTCACACAAGCTATTAAAACAGAGGCAAAACTCTCCATGCAGTTGTGCCAGCCAGTAGTTTCTAGTTTGTGACTTTCATCAGTGAGAAGCTTTGGAACTCAACTTTTACCTATTTAATTAACTATAAAGCTATGAGTGCAAAATAAATAGATCTGAAGCCAGTTCAGCATCTACACATTTTGGTGACTTCAGTTTTTTTAATAACTGTAGTTATCATTTTCCATTGGGAAGAATTGGTATTAAGCTACTAAACAACACATGGTAACCATTTCCTATTGCTTACACAAGCTGCTAAAACAGAGGCAAAATCCATAGAGTAATGCCATCCAGTGCCAGCCAGAGTAATCAATGGATGCAAGACATTTTGTGCCTAAAATCTCTATCTATTTCCTATTCATTCAATGTTATCAGATTAGTTTCTAGCTTGTATCTTTCATCAGTGAGAAGCTTTGAAACAGAGAGCACTGAAACTACATCTTAGAATCTAATGAAACTCTTTAGCAGCTACTTTTTACCTATTTAGTTAACTATAAAGCTATAAGTACAAAATGAAAACACAGTAATGTTTTCATATAGTCATATAGATCTGTATTCACTTTAGCATCTATGCAATTTAGTGTCTTTGGTTCTTTAATAATCATAATTACCACTATACCATTGGGCAGAATTGATATTAAATCTTTAAACATTCCATGTTTGTTCTTATCTATGCTTACACAATCCGTCAAAACTATTGTATGGAGAGTTTTGCCTTTGTTTTAATAGATTGTGTAAACATAGGAAATGGTGATCATGGAATGATTAGTGGATTAACATCTATCCTGACTAAAATGACATTAGTGACTATGGCTATTAAAGAACCAGGACACCAAAATGTATGAATACTGAACTGAGTTGAGATCTATATGACTATACCAGGGAATGAAATTGGATTGAAAACATTATTGTGTTATCATTTTGTGCTCATAGCTTTATAGTTACTTAAATAGGTAAATAGTCACTGCTAGAGAATTGCATTAGATTTAAACTAGGTGCAGTGCCCTCAGTTCCAAAGATCCTCACTGATGAAGCCATAATCTAAAAATTAGCCTGGCGATATTGGATAATAAGGTACTAGATAAGAATTTTATGCACAATACTTCTTGTATCCATTAATTACTTTGGCTTGCACTAAGTGGCACTACGGTATTGAGAGTTTCGCCTCTGCTTTACTTTGAAGATAGTTTATCCCATAATTTGCAAGCATTTTAGAAGTAAATGTTTATTTCTTATTGATTTATTAAGTTTCAATTAATGCTTATCATTTGTAATACATTATATGATAAAATAATATACTTTTTTGCCAGTTATGTCTCAATTGGATCCTATGTTCATTGGTTTACTTAGGGTACATTTTTCATATCATCAGTGCATTAACACTTTTTAAAAAAAAATAGTATATCAATTTATACTATTTGAAAAATAAACAGCAAAACTCTCAGTGCCAACTAGAGTAATCAATGGATGCCACCAAGACATGTGTATAATATCCCTATATAGTACCTACTCATCCAATAAGCCTAGACTAGTTTCTGGCTTGTGGCTTTTGTCAGTGAGAAGCTTTGGATCTGAGAGCACTGCACCTAGATATTAGGATCTAATGAAATTCTCCAGCAGCCATATTTTATCTCTACTTAACTATAAAACTATGAGAATAAAATTGAAAACACAATAATATTTTCAATCTAAGCTCACTAGCTTATACATGGATCTGAACCCAGTTCAGTACCCATACGTTTTGGTGTCTTTGGATCTTTTAACAACCATAGCTATCACTATCCTATTAGGCAGAATTGGTGTTAAGTAGAGAAAAAAAGGTGACTGCTGGAGGGTTGCATTAGATCCTAAGATCTAGGTGCAGTGCTTTAAGATCCAAAGCTCCTCACTGACGAAGGCCACAAACCAGACACTAGTATGGGGATATTGGATGAATAGGCACTAGATGGGGATTTTATGCACAAGCCTTCTGACATCCATTGATTACTCTGGTTGGCACTGAGTGGCACTACTGTATGGAGAATTTTGCCTGTTTTAATAAGTTATGTGCTAGCATAAGAAATAGTGATCATGTGATATCTTGAAAGTAAATATAAAAATCAGATCAGACGTTGTATTAATTGTGTATTTCAAACCAACAACTATGTTCAAATAGGCTAAGGATTTGAATATCTAATAACTGTGCTAGTATGTGTACATGCACCTGAATGTTATATAAATACTTAGAAAGCCGAATGTTTTGAGTTTAAAATGCAAAATAATCTGCGTAGGAAGTAATATACTTAGGTGGTTTCACGTCATAGTTTAAACATCAAACACACATATACACTATTTTATATAATTACATATTTAACTGAAACATTAAATTTCACCGGCAACTTTTACTTCAAAACATCTTCGTGTTTTGTAAAAAGATATAATTTTTTGCATGTTTGCAAGGATTATCAGTATTATTCCTTGGAGATAGTGCTTGGATTGATTTTATCTGATAGTCGAAGTTTATCGCTAAAGTCTATATATTAAAAGTTTCCCGTTCTTTTTATTTTTATCTTTGTTACGGTTGTTAAGATATATTTTTGTGTAATGTATATATATAATCTACAGAACGCATTTAATTTTGCTACCAATATTTTTACAATAAAAATCGACCCAAATTAACCTATGTCAAAAAATATTATGTTAACAGCTATATTATCAAAAAATGTTTTATTATTCTAATTTTTTAAATAAAAATGCACCATTTTTTAAAGATTTTATTATTTTATTTTATTTAAGTAAAGCATAAACACTGAATTATAGCTTTAATTTAGTATTTATTTTAAAAATTGTAAATCTACATTTAATGATCATAGTAAAAAATCAAAATTTAATCAAACTTAAATAATTGTTAAGTAGATATAACACTGTCAAAATAATAATATTATATAAATAAAATTACATTTTTTAATATCTAATTTCGCAAGAATTAATTAAATAAAATTGTTTACAAAATTATTAAAAATAACATACTATTCAATTTTTAAAATATAAATAGGTATTAAAAATTACACACACACACACACATATATATATATATATATATTTATTGATCTATAATGTAAACTAAGAAAAATATTAGCTTGATTTTTACTTTATTAACTGTGATTTAATGTTTAAAATATGATAGAGTATTAGACTCTGGCTTGGATCGATTTCAGTTTTGCCACCAGTTTGGCACTTTGGGATTCAAACTTCTTATGAATTACAGAGCGATAAATACATTCTCTAATTGATTTACTTTTAAATGTTTGTGAAAAGTTATATATTTAGTAGAGACAAGTATTATTATAAAATATACTGATGGTGCTATTGGCAGGCAGATCTGTTGGATAATCATAACACCAAATCTTTAATTGATCTTTCATTTAAAGATCTGAAAAAAAAATATCCTGACAGATATTTATGGTCAACCTGCCAATTGCCAAAACTTTAATCTGATTCCAAAATATGTGTTTCTCAATCAAGGCTAAAATTTTCGCATAACTTATTACTCAACACAGTTTTTACAAAAACATTCTTCATTAACCCGTTTTAAATTAAATCTGGATCCCATATGTCTCTTATGTAATCGTTACACAGAAGATATGATATACATCTTTAAACATGTCCATACTTCTTATCTCTAGGACATTTCATATTCCACAACTAAATAATTAACTGCAAAAAAACTGCTTGAGAAAAATGTCCAAAATGTTAATCCACATAATGTCATAGTAATTATTCACACTATTAGAACCACATGGCTTGCTGGATGTTCTATAATTTTCGACAACAAAAAGTATAACGTTCTAAAAAAATAATAAAGAGTGTATATATGGCCTAAAATATATACCCCAAAATAATATGAAAAAAAATTGGCAAAACAATATTTTTTGGGGGTTGTTTATTATTTAAAATATATATATATATAAAAAATTATACTTTAAAATTGAATCATTGTATCTGCCTTCAGACACTAGTCAAAATAACTATATTTTATAAGACGTGCATCTAATTCCCCTATTAGACATAAGTTAATACTTGGACATAATTTGTAATTAATAATTAGATTTATTTTATACATATATAAAGTACTAATAAAAAAGAAATTAACAATAAAAAAAATGAAATGTAGATAAAAAATGATATGTATTTTTACTATAAATACTGATATGTAAACTTATAAGTATTATAGCTATTGGTTATAAGTGTCTCATTATGAATAAACCAATTTTAATTTGAAACATAAAAATAAAATATTATTTCATTATTTTTGAGGATGCAATAAATGTTTTATACATTCTAAAAAAAGTGTTGTCATAAAAATAAAAATGATTTTCTGCTGTATCATTTAAGATTATATATATATTACATTTTATACTATAAAAAAAGAAAATAAATTACTTACTATATTATTCATTTTTAAAAATGGACTTGGCGGTTTAATACTAGCATATGTATTTGGCATATGGCACCACTTGACTTCTGATTAGATTAAATAAAATTCAAAATATTTTTCAGATTATAATAAAGTTTAGATTTTTTTGGTAGTCAGTATATAGCTAACATAGCTATCATTCAATATTAGTCAAGAAATTGGTATCTAATTATTCTTAGCCAAAAAATTAATCATTAATGAAATAAATCTCTTAAATCTTCACAGTTGGCAATTTAAAAGTCTGGTAATATTTTTTCTAAATTCCTTATCATGTGAAATGATTATATATATATATATATATATATATATATATATATATATATATATATATATATATATATAGTCTGTATTTCAAAATAGCCAGACTCTAATATATATATATATATGTGTGTGTAACACTTCGATTAGATACTAATGGGTTTTCATGCTTAAATATATTCACTTTAAGAATAACCATTTATGTAATATTGAACTGCTTAATGTAAATTGTAAAAGCTTAGTGTGAAGTTAATTTATAGACACATTAAAACATTCAAGGAATTATTTGAACTTTATGCTTAAATGTATATATATTGTAATGGTCTGGAGAAAGCGAATACAAGAAAAATGAGGGGAGAATGCATCTGACTATGGCTGGACTTTGGGAATTTGGGTAGAATACTGGAGATAACACAATGAAGTACTTAACCTTGATTGCATTGACTTCCAATAGACTAACTCAATGTTCGTTTATTAAATCTAGATGTAATTTGGATCAGTTCATACACATTATCCCTCTTCTTGGTTCTGTTATGTCCCAGAGTTCAAACCCAAGAAGAATTTTCCCTTAATTCTCTTAACAGGGATGCACTTATGCAAACTGGTAGCTACTATACCTCTATATAAGTCATGGCTAAGAAGATGTATTCACCCAAATCATTCCCAACATTATTATGCAAAGGAAACATGTATATATATATATATATATATATATATATATATATATATATATATATATATATATATATAAAAAAAAGATTACTGATTAATCAATGAATGCAGAGTTGGTTTAAATAAACTACAGAGATCAAATTAAGATTAACAAATTCAATAACATTTAATTTACACAAAAATAAATAAATCCAAAATATTTTACAATATATATATATATACAAAAAATATGATAGTGTATGTCAATAATGGATTTCTACCAAATCAATATTTAATAAATTTATGTTTCTTTACCCATAATTCCCTTGGTAAAAATTCATATTCAAGACACTTATAATATACAAAGCTTTAAAAAATATAAAACAAAATTGGATTAGCACATTTGAATCTGACTACCTACTTTAGATCTTCCTTTTAACAATATTCAGATTAGAATCATGGTTCAAATTCAGTTGTTGTTGCTTGATTTCTTTGAGGACCCCTTCCAAAAATCTATATATAATCCCTATTGTCATAGAACAGACCATTTATTTAAGGAATTTAGTCATTTGCACAGAAATAACAAAGAATGTAAACAATTGTTAATTAATGCATGAGATAAAATAAATTCTGTCCTGTTTTAGTGATTGTATTTAATGCATGAAAATCAAAGTTTTTACCTTTCATTCCATACTATGATGATGATGATCAAATGTCAAGTCACTAAGAAAGAGTGTTAACTTAAAATTTATTTACAAAAAAGAAAATTCATCTGAATTTAACCATCCCCCCCTCTTCTTTCTGCTTTCTCATAAAATGAACTATTCCAAAAATCTAAATTATAGAAATCTACCCATCCGAATGTGATGAATGAAATAATAAAAAAAAAAATTCAGAGACATTTACAAAATTAAAATATGTATTAAAAATCAAACTTCAAATCAATTTAATTAGAGTTCATGAGTTGGTAATATCCTTCTTGTATTATAGTTCATGCTTTATGATTAGTCTTCCTTGATTTGTGTCTCCATCACTCATTGGTACTTCTGTGTTGCATGCTAAAACAGTTTTATATTGGTCATTCCTTGGTCTGTATGCTAGTCCTCATTCAACCAGTTCATGTTGGAATAAATCTACTTTTATCAGGCAATTTATAAATAGGCAAATAAAGATAATAAGTTTCCATAGCTATGTTTCTTGTGGTCATTCCCACAACATTACACTTTAGCCTACATGCATTGTGTATTACTTTATCACATATATAAGCTTTTAACATAATTACTGTTTATAACTAATGAATTTTTCATGCAGGATAAATTATTCCATTTTTTTCTTTAATGATTGGCTATATGTATTTTTTTCTTTTGTCCATATTCGGATAGAATTGTTGCTTTATTCTTTTTTTTTATAAGCTAAAACACCTTTCTAGTTTCATTAAACTGCACAAATTTATTTATTTTTTTTACTATCATTATCTCTTGAAATCATAGCAGTGCTATATTAATAGTCATATCTGGAAAAGCAAAACTTTTTAGAATGAAATGTCCATTTTGCAGGATTTGCAATTTTTTTCTGAAGATATTGACTTCCTTTAGTGCATAAATAATTTCAAAGAAGAAAAAGTTAAAGTTACATGAATTTTTATACTCAGCATGGTTTCTATTGTCTTGTATATATTAACCCTTTTATTTCCTTTTTTATTGCCATAGTTATTTATTGTTGTAGCAGATTATATTAATGATAAACAATTTTAAAAAAATTATACAATAGAAATATTATTTCATTCTCACATTGGGTTGCTTGGCAATGAAAACTTGAGGCTGGTCATCATCAAGGTTAAGCAATTTCAGTCTATGTCATTGTATTATTTGGATGGTAACATACAAGACAATAATGACAAGTTTATGACGATATTTGTACTAATAGTTTCTCAGGATTTTATACTTTTATTATTTTTATATAACAAAAAATACATCGTGTATATATTATATACATTGTCCTAAAGTGAATATAAATAGTACATATATCTATACTTTAACAAAACTTATAAATTAAGTTGAACTCAAGTTTTAAAAAGGGCATACCTTTGTAATATGAGTAGTTATAGCTTGTTTTAGATTAGATTGTGAGTCACCCTCACAATATATATATATATATAAATTAAATACAATAACCAATCAAATCATATTACAATTTTGTAAGTCATTGAACAATTTATAAAGATATCAGATTAATTGCTCTCATTACGTATCTATATATTATGGATGATCTCTATTATTAAGATGTGCTATGTATTTAAACAGCTAAATATTTCCATTACAAACAATAACTTGACTTATATATATATAAATACTAAGACTGTATATTAATTTTTTGTAAAATTTGGATATATTGGCAATAAAATATCATATATACGATATTAAATTTTTTAAAGTAAAAGAAGACGATGGCTAAGTGAATTCTATTTGAATCAAAAATCTGAAAAAAAATACAAATTAGTTCGAAATCTAAAAAAATAAAATAAAGTTTAACCAGTCAGAATTTCCCAGTTGTAGCTATGGCGAACTAATAAGCAAACCATTAACTATACCAAGAGACCTTCATTATATATAATATAAAGTGTTTGATATTATCTAATTAACAAATAATCATTATCACTTTTTTAAAGACTTTATTTAACACTGTATGCATTTTTATTTGTGAGTGATGATATGACACGTGTTTTCATTATTTTGTTTATATCTTCTGTGCGTGAGTGTGTGTGTATGTAAGCAAAGAAGAAATACATTAATATACAAATAAAAATACATTTTGTTTATTTTTGTAGAATTTAAAAATTATATTTTTCTACTGATAATTATATTGAAGAAAAAATTTTGGTTATAAAATGTTTTTCTTTTCTAATCTTTCTAAACAGTAATATAATCTGATAAAGTAAAAGTAATTTGGAAGTTCGAATGTACTAAAAATTGAACTTAATCATGAATGCAATGCGTTGAAAAATAAGATTTGAGGTTGAACGCTCGATCTGTTTGAAAAGAAGAGTAAACATGAGCTATTATTTTGCTTCTGCTTTTTTTACAATAGATAGAAAAGGGCAACTTAATATCTTTACTCTCTGGAATATTATCAAATAATTCAGAAAACTGCTTAATTTTTAGTATTATAAAATAAAAAAATGTTTAAAATTGTATTCATTTACAGAACAGTTTCTATTCATGGACATATATGAGTACATGCATATTTCTCTGTGTGTGTGTGTGTGTGTGTGTGTGTAAGTGGTTATTCTGATGCTTCCTTCTAGTAATTACCTCAATATGCCACATTTTATAACTGGAGTTTTTAAATCCTTAAAGCTTGGAAATATTTCTGTGTAGAAAGTCTTTTTCCAAGCAAACTTGATATTTTTTTAATCAAACTGTAATTAACAATTATATGTGAAGTAAATATTTAAATACTACTATAAAAATAGAATGTCATCAAGTTAAAACAGTCGTTTAATTTAAAATAAAACAATAAAGTAGCAAATCAAAAAAATAATGAAGAAGTAGAAACATTTTAATAAGATAAGAATGCATGAAAAAAATTAAATACTTGCAAGCAGAAGTCTCAAAATCAAAACAATAGAAATGGTGATGTTGTACAAATGACAATGCCACCATGCAAGATAAATTTTAGTGTCTTTTCCCCACATTCTATGAAATAAAATTTGTAAATTAAAAGCCTTTACAAACCTCAAAATATGACTTTAGTCATTTGACTTATTTGATAAACACTTTATGCGTTTCTTCATTTGTTTCTATAAAATTAAGCCCAGAGAATAAAACACATGCTAAAATAAAACAAATTAATGTTTAAAACAATAATTTTGGAACAATAATTAAATACTATCTTATAACTAAAAGATTTACTTAATAAATTTAAATTTTTTAACTTTTTATTTAAATGTTTTCATATTATTTTTTTAATAATCCTGAGAAATTTCTAGTAGAGATAGGAAATATCTGCAAATAAGATAATTTTTAAAATATCTAAATATTTTTATCATATTTAAAAGAAACACCAACATTAAACATACCTATAAAAACATTGCACTGTTTCCCTCTTCTTCTCAAGCTGGCTCTGATATTATATAAATAATTCTAGTTTACCTACCTGATTATTAAAAATATTATTCACAACCAGAGTACCATTTTTTGGAATGCTTTACTTTTGAGCTCCATTCTGCATAGCAAAGAGAAAGGATAATCTGGTTTACCTCCATTATTCTCTTTGAACCAATAATTAGATCAATTTTAACCAGTAGGTCAATAATTTATTAAAAATGGTCCTTGTTTGTTTTAAAAGCCATTCAAAATTTCTCATGCATAAACATATTTATGTTTTCTATCAACAATTATATTTCTTCAATAATAAGATATTTATGCTATTTAACCTTTATTTGGTGCTATCACACTAGTAATAACTATATATATATATATATATATATATATATATATATATATATTGGAAGGATACATGAAACCAAACACACACACACACACATCCATCTTAATGACCATTACCATAAACAATAAAAACATATTGATAATGATATACTTATAATTTTGTGTAAATTTGTCATTTAAAATTATAATTTTTAACTATTCTTGACAACACTGATTTACAGATAGTTAAAGTTTAAAAGCAAGCAATTCATAAAAATCAAAAGAAAGAAATACTAATTAAATTTTAGTAAAAATTGTTAATCCATTACATTAAATGTTCAGATATTCAAATGACATCACAATTGAAATAAAAATGTGAACTAAAATTGACATGAAAAACAATATATATTTAAAAAATGTGATGGAATGGCTAGCAGAAAGATAAAATGAAAGACTTCTCTTCTTTAAACAAAAAAAACGATTTGAACATAACAGTGGCTAACTCAAATCCACTATTTAAGGCTGTATAACATCAGCCATTGAACTACGATATCTCCAAAAAAGAAAATAATATCGTGAAATAGAGAGAAAACTGTATGTATGAATATGAATGGACTAAATATTTTGTTAAAATTACTTTACAAACTGTAGAATTATTATTATTCATAATAATGTTGAATTTTAACATTAAAAGTAAGATATCACCCCAACCATATTTTGAGGGTTTGTAAAATTAAAAATCTACTATTAATTCTTAATAAAACTAGGAATGTCAAGTAAATTTATTAACAGTTAGTAAACTATGTATGGCTAAAAGAAAGAAAAAATTGTAGAGATAAAGTGTTTGCCTTACCACCATGTTGTTAGATTTGAGTTTTAATGGAAATAGCTTCTATCTATTCATGCTGAATATAACACCAGGATATGTTACAACCACCAAGGAAAATTCTTAGATTGAAAAAAATACTGTAGATGAAAGAATGGAATTGCCATTGTGAATATTCAAACAACATTTGAATATGGGAAAATGGATTTTAAATGAGAAAAAAAGAAAAGATTCCTGAAAATAGAATTCCTTGAATATTTATCAATATGAACTGTCACTAATTTAAACTTCAGCTCGACTACATAAAATTAATATTATATATAAAAATGTTCTTTGTATTTTTTATTCTAATTTCTTTCTTTTGATAATAGGTTAAATTTTACCCAACTATAACTTAAAACTATATAGAGGAGAGATCAGTAATATTAGTATTCTCAAGTTATTAATAAAAAGGTATACATAGAAACCCCAAGCTTACTTAATAATAAGTTTAACTATTTACATACAAAAAAGTAAGACTTTATTACTTTACATAATATTAGATACTTATGCTAGGACAATTATAATGTTTAATCTTAAATGTGAAATGTCTGTTACAATTAATTTATTAGTAGATATTTATTACTCAGAATATATGACTAAAACTCTTATATAATTGATCTTTCCTATCATATTTTCATATCATTAGGAAGAGTTTCCCAAAATATAAAATAATACATACAAAATCCTATTTCTGTAAGGGAAAGGGGCATATTAACTTGAAGTTCCTTCCATCCAACTATTAATACTTACCTTATTATATCAATTGAAATAAATTAATTCAATGATCATGATGAGACATATGCTTTCAATGAGAAGAGGCTTATACTACTATATATGGCAGGGGTCTCCAACCCTATGCCGGCTGGCACCATGGTGCCCACAGTCCATTTTACGTGTGCCCGCCGCAATCCAAACATGATAAAAAATTATTTATCTGATACAAATAAATTTAATTTTTAAAATTTATTATAAATTATTGTATTATATTGTAATCAAATTGTAGAGCATACTATACTTTTACAGCGTAAAAATATAAACTTTAATTATATGTTAAAATTTTATTTTTGAAATAAATATTTTTTTGTACATTATGTGTATTATTAACAATATCCAACTCTAAATTTACATTAAAAAATAAATGGTACCCCCCACCTGGTAAAAAATAAATCGTGCCCGCCACCTGGCCGGTATTATAAAATGTGCTCTTAAGTGCAAAAAGGTTGGGGACCCCTGATATATGGAGTCTAATGATTGAGCTATTTTATTGTCCATTGCACATTTTCAATCTGGTACACTGACTCATCCCATTACAATAATATATATATATATATATAGTCCAATATTTTACATTTTTATACTTATATTGTTTATTGATATGACTTATATTTTTAATTAGGAGTACCAAACTACATCAATTTTAAATAGCATGGTTGAGATTACTTATGCATTTCATTAGCACCTTCTTGCTAAAAAGTTTTTTTTGTTTTTAAAATACAGTAGTCACTTTTAATTCAGAACTTCTCACATGCATAACTTGTTTATGTTTTCTATTAACAAAAATAATTTCAGTTGATTTTTTTCAATAATAAAATATTTACTACTTTATTATTTTATTTTTAGTGCTTATATATTACACTTTATTATATAATTTGACAATTAGGGATTTAAGTGAAAAAAATTTAAATCTTTGTACTTAGATTTATTATTCAATACATTTGTAGAAACAATTTAAACACCTTGAATTTTATTTTGTTTATTCATAGATTATGTTGTATAACTATAAAAAAATCAAATACATGGTTTGTTTCACTAAATACATTTTTTTAGACTTTATCAATAGTACGATCATGTAGCAATTTGCATTAAATAATATTGTTACTATGAAAGCTATTAAGAATTAAATATTTTGGTGTGCAATAATAATTTTTTAAAAATTATGTTTTTTACTCATTCTATTTTATATAAATTTGAACCATAGTGTGGATTATGGATCAGTTATGAGAGTTTAGCTAGAGAACAAACTTAAGTTCACATTTAAGGAAAACCCATTTAGTAAAATGTGCAAAAATGTACTAGGACATATAAAAAGATAATTTCATTATTAGCAATAAGAAAATATATTTAGTAAAATGTGTAAAAAGATAATATGGGATAATAAAAAAGATAAATTTATTATTAAAAATGTTTTGCATAAGATAGCATCAGAATTAATCCTAAGATCTCACATTCCAGAGTTGACCATTCTAGCTGTACTCTAAAGTGAATAAGACATTTAAACTTTGAAAAACATCATTGATAAACATAATTTCATCACATATAGAATTACTATAATTATAAAACAATATTTTTAAAAATAAGTTTTATTTTTAAATAAATTTTTAATAATATGTTACTTTAAAATTAGGATATTTAAATAAAACAGATTGGGAAAATTTTAACCATTTCATTCATATATAAATTTAATTATTAATTGTAGATGTCAGTCTGTTTAGTTTTATACAATGGTAGTGTATATATAAAATATATTTTGAGGCTAGAGTAATTGTCTTTATAAGTTTAAGTAAAAAAGTATTCCTCTTATAATTAAATAAAAATGTATACAATCAGAATGTATTTTTGACAATGAAGTGATTTGAAAATGTAAACATTTCTATTTACATATAAATTTTATTGTCTTTGCTTCTTGGCAACCCTGTGATGAAGCACCTTTGTGCCACACACAATCTGAAGACAGTGGCCCTGATAAATGATACTATAGTAAAAAATTTTACATGTGAATGAATGTTAAAAAAATCCAACATAAATAAATTGCTAGAGAAGATTCAGATAACTCAAATTCTCACACATGAATTATATAATTTGATTTATTATTCATATATCAACTTGAGTATTAATCTAGAAGCATCCATCTTTTAGCTTAATATGAATCAGACAAATGGTATTATAGATCAATGGCTTAACTTGCACTATCTGTTTTAATTAAAAAGGGTTTGATTATTTCATATAAGGTTTTATCTAATTTATTATAAAGAAAAATTTCTATTGCATTTTCACTATATATATATATGTGTGTGTGTGTGTGTGTGTATGCATTAAGTCTAATTTATAAAAGATTAAGGAGAAGATAGCACCATATGCAAAAAAAATTTAAAAAACAAATTTTGACTATTTATTATATTCTATCAAATTAATTTATTTGGTATTTGACTTTGTTAAATATATATATATATATATATATATATATTAACAAAGTCAAATATGTCTATATATATATATATATATATATATATATATATTAAGACATATGCTAAAATTAATGTCTCTTTATTGCAAACTATAACCAACTACTTAAAATATTGTTTAATATCTTTCAAGGGCTGTATAATATTTTCAAAATACAGAATTTTTTTATGAACATCATGAGCAGTTCTGATAATTTTCAATATATGGAAACTGTTAATTTCTGCTATTATTAAAATGTAAAAATAGTATTTCAACTATTTATAGAAAAAGCAATTCAACTATTTACTTTACTCCAGTGCCATCTATTGTATTGTTTACTAATTAATAAGCACTGGATAGTAATACTACATACATAAAGCATTAATTAGAAACTAGTTTGGAAATATGAATATCGCTTCATCTATTAATGTTTTATTACTCATGCTTATAATAGATATTTTAGAAAAAGAGAAAACAGATTGGATTACTGCTTCAAAAAGTTTAAGTAGATTTTGATTAAAGATTTAGAAAATATTATATAGACAATATTTTTTACATTTATGATATAATATACAGAAATCACAGCAGTGTAGTTAGATAATTCAATCATTTTTCAAAATTTAAATATTATAAGGATAGTAATTACAATTTAGCATTAGTTTTTAGTTCAATTTTTTAAATCACTATATAGCACATTAATAGAAAGAAAAATATCATTACATTTCAGCTCTTAATAGCTACAATTCAGTTTTGTAATGTACATACTACAAGTTGTATCATATACCGATTCAAAAAATATTTGTTTTACATAATTATTATTCCAAATTTGATTTTTTATTATAATCATTAGCTTTTACATTTTTTTAGGAAAAAGGGTTCTTTTCAACCTGATTTAACGAAATAACTTTATAATTAATTATACTATATACATTTATCTGTGTTCATAAAGTATCTATATAACGTTTATTTATTAAAATTATTTGCAAACTTTTAAATATAAAACTTTTTTGTTATTTTTAACATTAATGACATGAAGTATATATATATATGCATATAAATAGCTTAATATATGAAGTATATATATATATGCATATAAATAGCTTCATATCTCCAAAGTCTGTCAAAAAATCAATTAAAAAAATACACATGAAAAGTGGTTCTACAAAAAATATATAACCTATTAATATTTTCAATCCTAAATTTCTGATTCTTTCAAGTTTGGCATTTCTGGTCAAATTTAAATTGTGATTATTAATATTTCCAACACTAACTGATATTATCTGATGATTCATTCACTCATTACCACTCTAACCTGGTGGCATCCCATTATTATGCCCATACCTTTATCTATTTCTGTAATATGAAGTCTTTTTAAGACAGCCTTAATAATTTCATAATAAGTTATATTTTTATCTGTATAGATAAAATAATACCTATAATTTACTACCCATTTTTGTGTCATTATGAGACCACTCTCTCTCTCTCAGTTTCTTATATTTTATTACTGTCATATGCACTGCTGTGTGAATGAACTTGTGAAATTATCTAATTTGGTTATTCCAGAGTCTTTGAGCATTACCTATCCATCTATTCAGGTTTCATTAATACCATAAAATTTTATATTTTGCTTTTCTTTTATGTAGATGTCAGTATTATAATAAAACAAATTCTGAAAATAACTGACAAACTTTGAACCTTGCCACTCTTTGTATATGACATTTTTTATGAACCAGAGTTCCTAATTTATTTCTAATTTGGACTAAAATTCACTTCCATACACTTTCATTATTGATAAACATAGCAAAACTCTCCATACAGTATTGCCACCTGTGCTAAACAGAGTAATCAATGGATGCCAGAAGGCTTGTGCATAAAATCCCTATCTAATGCCTACTCATCCAATATCCCCAGACTAGTTTAATGTGCTAGTATAGGAAATGTGATCATGTGATACTTTCATTATTATTTCTTTACTCTGTGTTTCATCTAATACTTCTTTCTGATTTTCTATAATGGTACTTTCTGATTTTATCTCTTTTCTAATTTCATTAACATTTTCTTTCCCTACCTTTACCTTTTACTCTAGCTTCTACTCTATTGTTTCTATTGCATTTTGTCTCTGATCTGCTCTATCACTCATCTCTTGTTTCATGTCTTCTACCTTTTGTTTCATTTCTCCCATCTTTTTCATTATTCGAAAGTGAATTTTTTTCATCATTTCCATTATATTCTATTGAATTTTATTTAACATTTGCATCATTAGTTCTTATCATCATTTGTATTTATGTTGGCTCATTTACTTCCATGTTGGAATACAAATGAACATACAAAAATATCAACTTTTCTATTTTCCAAGATTAGCTCAAAATTCTTAACTACTAATTCTTTATTTTTATTAAATATCTACCACATTCTGTCTTATTTTAACTGAACACTTACAGATTTCCATCAACATTCTTCACTTGCCTTCATATTATATCTTACTTTCAAACTATCTAATGTCCAATTGAACAAAAAAAAATACCTTATATATATATTGTGACCTTTTATTTAGGTATTTATAATTGAACAAAAAAAAATACCTTATATATATATTGTGACCTTTTATTTAGGTCCCGAAATTAATAATTCCAAAATTTTAAATGATGATATACTTAACATCAAAATCTTACTAAAGTGGTTTTCAATAGAGATTATTTTGAATGTACTGGGAAATTTGCTTGAGTGGAGATAAGATTTCAACCCAGTCTAGGCTCTGACTAGACTAAAATAACAATTTAAAAGTATTATTATTATTTGGTAAATAAATACATTGCTATTTTATTGTGTTTGAATAGCAATTGAAAGAAATAAACAACTAAATCAAATTTATAAATCTTGTAAAATCAATTATTATAGTAAATTACTTAAGCATATTTTTTTAGTACTAAACACAAAGCTGTCTTAAGTAATAATAGATTGTTATTAAAAATGAAGCCAGAGGGGGTAATACTAATTATGCATACCAAAATCATTGGCTAATTCACTCCCAGAGTGCAATATAATAAAAGCTATATATGTTTTAACAAAGCTGTAGAGTGTGGACTAATTAAAAAAACAAGAACCAAGTAAACATAAACCTCAGCTCTGATTTAAAATAAGAAAAAAAATTAAAAATCAACAAAATTCTGAAATCTAATTGTATGGAAGTAGAATACTTTGCTGTCTAAAAATGTTTGAATAAGAAATCTTAAAACCTTGCTATCATTTTAAGCCATTTCAACAACTGCATATTTCCTAGGATTCATACTGGAAAAGGAAATTAAAACCATGGAGTAAAGTTTTTATTTGAATAAGTACTGCTTTAAACCCAGGAAAATTCAAGAAAAAGTAAGCCTTTGGTTTTATGTTATGTATATTTTTAAAATATCATCTTTGGAAATGACACGCAAATCATTTATAAGTAGATTAAAAAGTTGATAATGTTTATATTTCGCGCACTAGTTTTGTTATCCAGCAGAACAAGATTGTGCTTATAAAGTAAAAATATCAAAAAAAAAATAATAAATCGAAATGATTTTAAAACAACTGTTATATATGATATATAGTAAATAAATTTAAAAGTCATTTTGAAATAATCTAACTTTTAGTAAAGTAAAAAAAAAAAAAGAAAATAAATGTGTGATTTCATTCTCTATATTGTCTGTGTATTTTTAGGTGGGAACCTATGTAATGAAAGAAATGATCATTTACCAATTGATTAAAATGCTAAAAATGTCAAAGTGATAATTAGATAATTTTATTTATATTGATAATCACATCATACTTTTCTAATAAGAATGAAGTGAAATAAATATTTACTTTTCAATTTTTATTGAAAAATATACACCGCCATTATAATAATGTTTACAATATTGGAATATGCCCCGACTGTTTAAACACAGCTACACATATATAAAATTAACCCACAGTTTTTAAAAAAAGGGAAATATAAATTTTCTGCTTGTAATCAAATTCCACTAATTTTTCAAGGAAAAATTATCTTGATCTTAAATGTAATAAATGATTTTTGTTATACTTCATTTGAAATGCTTACCGAATAAATCAATAAAGATTTTAAAAAGTTTGTTTTGAAGATTCCAATAACCTAAAGAATTATTTGTAGGAAAATTATCTAGAGAAAATTAGATAAACTTATTTTTTTAACTCGGCTACAATTGGAAGTATGAATTTTCATCGCTTTGTTAATTATTGATACTAAAGCCATTAAATAATTTTACTTTTGGATAAGTTTTAAAAATTGCTCATTTCACACCCAATAGGAGAATAAAATATGTATGCATCATCTGGAATGTTTTGCTAACTACAATATTCATTCTTAAAAGTCATTTTGTTATTCTAACTCACCAGGATAAATAACTTGGAACAGAGTATAAAATTTAATGGATAAAATGTGCTTTTATTTTCTTTATCATTGCTGTGTTATTACTTACGTAATGTGTTAATTGGAAATTTTGTTTTTAAAACATATGTGTTTTACTGTGGCATGAAAGATATATATATATTAAATTCAAGAAAAAATGTGTAAAATATATATCTATTTTATGTATGTTTTTTTTTTAGTTAAGAGAAAACCGGAAAATATATATATCATTTATTTAGAGAGAGTGATAAAAAAATATTTACTTCTCTCATAGTCTAAAACTAATTTTAAGGTATATTAAAAAAAGGTAAATGTACAGACATTTTATAATATATATATATATATTGGCATAACTGAATTATTTTCTGATATAAAAGAAAATTTGATATAAAACTTTTTTTTTCATTTTGTAATTTGCTATAGAAGTTAACGTGTCCACTTTGAATACAAATGCAGGTTTGATCTTAATTGCTTAAATCCATCGTGCTCTCTTTAATAAAATATAGTTGTCATTCTAAAATGATTAATGATCATTGGACATATGTATTTTGGTTTGGCTGTTAATACATTAATGATATTATATTATAAAATGGAATATGTAGATTTTCACTGTTATTGTTGGTATTGTTTTTGTCTTGCTATGATATTGAGAATGACTAGTGACAGTTTTGAGTTAATAGGATGTTCCAATTGAATGGCATCCAATATATTAATATTTCTATGGAGCATAGGCTGATGGAGTGTCACCTATGGCTTATTTCATGAGAGAAAGATGAATAGAGTCTGAGTATTAATTAATGCTCATTAGTATAAATAATCCTAAAAACAAAAGATATCTATGGTTTGCATTCTAGTCTTTTCATGGTGAGGCAAGGCCCACACACATGCATATACCCATTAAGAGGTAGTAGAATCAACCACATTATTACACAACTGTCATGTTGTTTTATAAAGTCCCCCATCTTAGTGTTAAATTCCTCATGATAATATAGAGATAGTTTTTCCACCATGTATGGTCCAGATCACATGGCAAGTATAAAATAATATTAAATTTAAGAACACTCATCTAGCATAGTGTTTTATTAATTGAAATAGTGTTTATGATGTTGTGGGATCATCATCAGTTGTTGACAAGCCAAACCAAGATCTATTAATGATGGTAGAAAATTTTAAAGGTAGAAGTATAAGATGCACATTAGCAGAATGAATTCATTTTCATCAAATAATGATGTGACAATAGAATTGTAGGATCAGTTATGTATTCAAGTGTTGAGCTGTGGACATAGGTAATGCTTAATGAGATCTAGGTATCTTTGACATTTGAATTTCTAATAGTATTCATTTAATGCACTAAACTTATTCATTTCAATGTTAAATGAGTTAGTAATTGCACAGAATATGATAATTGCCCTTATCATATTCTGATAAAAGCAAGGGTTTTAGGAAAATGCAATATTTTTAAAATTTTGTCTGAATTCTTAAATTTATATTTGGTGCATATCCTAAAGTTCTAAATATACTGCTATTATGTAATTTAAGTGCTAGTGCAGCTTAAATAGGTTTTATTATCTGATTCTTAAAAATATGCCAAAGAGTAACAAATGATATTTTGAATATTATTTTCTAAGCAGGTTGTATCATTTGCTGAGTATATGGTCAAGGGGATATTAAGTATTTGTCCCATCCATAAATTATTTAAATAGATTAGTTTTATTTCATGCCATATCTGTGAATTAAAAATTTGTACATAGTGTAAATAAAGTTTGTTGTATTTAAAATTTTATGTAGTTGCAAGTAATCTTATTGCTAATTACCACATCTATACACTATTATTGTTATTGCTATCAACCTACCAGAAGATTATAAATGAAATCATCATCAATTAATATAGTACTAGTAACTATATTATGCTATATCATAATAATTTTGGTAAGCCTTATAATTTATTGGTACATCTAATGCATCATCACACAATAATCCAAATGTTAATAACTTAGAGCACAGATTAATGCAAGTAATAGATTAAATATAAACATAATATTGATTTAATTGATTTAGTTAAATCCGCAGAGCTATCATTCACTGATCTTGATCACATGATTTATAATTATTTAAGAAAAGGAATTTGGTAAGTTATTGATTTTAATTATTAAAAAGTCATTCCCAGTCATAAATTTTAAAGTTGATATTAGTTATAAAGTTTCTTTAGAACTGCTAAATATAATACTTGATTTAAGTTATATTGAGAACTATTAGGTGCATTATGTTTGGGTAGTGGTAAAATCCTTCTTACTGACCCAAATATATTTTGTATAATGATTTTTAGTGTTTGAACCCTGAGAAGAATTAGTTATTAAATTTCAAGATAGAATTTAAATTTGTAATGAAATTTATATTTAGTCAATTGTTAGAGTTAGACTTGAAATAGATTACTTTCACTGTTTTACGAAAGTCAACTAAGCTTTAAGATACAAATTATTTTTTTTCTTTTGGTATAAAATGTATAGTTTGTTTTAACTTTAGGATAACTAGTCTGGTTGTGTCAAGCTTGAAGTCCCTATTTTTATTTACCTTATCTTTTTACCATTTAATACCATATTAGTTTAAGATTTCAGTCTCCATTATTAACATTGTTCTTCAATTTCATCGTGATCAATTCTTTTATTTATTCATTCCTATTTGACATTAATTCATTATCATAAGTGATTAATTATACATTAACTTTTATTCTCTTATCATCTTCAGTATTCATTAACTATTATTCTATCATCCTCTTAATCATTCATTATTCTCATACATATTCATTCTTTTCTCTTCACTCTTAGATTCCTTTCATTCCACTATTCCATTATTACTTCTTTCCATTATCCATTAGTCATCTACATCATAATTTACTTATCATTTCATTTATAAGTTTAATTTCATCATCACTTAAGACATATAATTATTAGTTATTTTATTAATTTGCTGAATATCAAAGTTAACTCATCTCATTTTGTTTGTGTGGATTTCAGGGTTGGTTTGACCAGAAGTTTTTATCTTTATTAGTTGCCTTGTGATCTTCTTTAGATCGACAGTTTCATGCTAGTTTTATTCAATCCAGGAATCATTTCGTTAGTTTTGCATTTTTGTTTTTTCATGCTTATATTCTTGATCGTATGAGTATGTTAGGTTCCATAAGAGAATTTAATCACTAAAATATGTGATATGATTCATTGGTGACCAGCTAGATCAGGAAGCTAGGTTACAGATGTGATTATGGTGCTTTCCAACATGACATGATTGTTTAGTAGATGAAGGCTGGCTGTTACCAGGTTACAGTTGTGATTATGCTGACCAATGTGGATGGCATTATGATTGGCTGTAGCTAGGGTACAGTAGTCATTATGGTGCCTAAAACATGTGATATGATTCATTTATAGTACAGCCATCTTGGGAGAAGGTTACAGAAGCGATTATGGTGCCGAAGCATGATGGCCGATTGGTTGGTTGGAGGTTGCACGATGTAGTGTAGCAGTGTGTGTGATTGGTTGGGTCATAATGGCTAGCTGTAGCTAGGTTACAGTAGTGATTATGATGCCAACAACTTAGGGGCCTGATTTATTTATGACTGGATAGATTAGTGAGCTGTTGCTAGGTTACAAAATGTGAGTACCTGGCAATGTGTGGTTCATTTGTTCAGTTGATGATCGCTGGCTATAGCAAGTCAAAGTAGAAGAATAGGGCATCTCAAAAACATGTAGCTTGATATGTTTATGAGTCCTGGTGATAAAGTTATGTTTAGGATGTTGCTGCTAAGCCACATGTAAACCCTATGATTAAAGTAGTTATTATTGTTTGAGATGTAGTTGTTTTAAAAGAGTTGTTATTAAAATTGAATCAGTGTGATCAAGTTTTGAATGATGCTTCTCAAGTTAATAAATTATATTAACTTAAAATTGTGTGGATGATCCGGACTCAAATCCATTTGAGAAAAGATAATAGATAAATTGCGTGATGTACTTTTGGGTAATTAAAGTATAAAATGATTATACAATAAAATATCATTGATAGCAATATGTTGAATAGTGGTAATATTGGCATAAGATTGCAACATGATTAAAGTTATACAGTGATGTGAGCATATAAACTTAAAACAGTTGAGTGAAGTTTATCGTCTAGCACAGTGTTTCCCAACCTGTGGTATGTGTACCACCAGTGGTACGTGAGTTGCTGGTTGGTGGTACACAAAAAATAATCAATAATGACGTACATAAAAAAAAAATTAAATCATAAAAGTATCATAGAAATGTTTTTTTCCTATAATTCATAAAAATTATTTTAATTAATAATATTATACAGTAAAGTTGTTAATATGTACAGTCGATAACGATCTTTAATGTTAATGATAAATTGAAAGTATGATTAAGAAATTAGATATTGGGAACAGTGTATCGAAAACCATCAACGGGAAGTATTCAAAACTCTACATATTTTTTTGTTTGAAAATAAGGTTAGATTGCCTCAAGATATACGAGAAAATATAATAGCACATTTAACGGGATTAAAATTGTCTTTCATGGAATATTTTCCAAAACCCGAAAACACAAATGATAATTGGATTTCAAACCCCTTCTATGAAGAAAATTTAGAAAAAGCTACATCATTATCAATAAAGGATAAAGAAAATTTAATAGAATTATCTTGTGATAGAACTTTACAAGTAGAATTCAAACGACACAATCTAATTAATTTTTGGTTAAACATTAAAGAATATGAACAACTTTCTGAGAAAGCTCTTAAATTATTATTACCATTTACTAGTACGGAATTAGTAGAAAGAGCTTTTTCTTCATATATTTTTTTAAAAAATAAGTATCGAAACAGATTGAATGCATCTTTTGAACTAAATTTCAAAAAATTATGTTCTTCGAAACAAGCACAAGGATCTCATTAAATTTATTTTATAAAAATATTTGATTATGATAAGAAAATGTATTAATTGGTTTTTTATACTTTTGTGTTTTTATTAGAACCATTTATTAGTAAATGAAATATGACAAAATTGTAGATAAATATGAAACTTTGAACAAACACTTACATATATATATATATATATATATATATAATGTGTATATATATATATGTGTGTGTGTGTGTGTGTGTGTGTGTTACAGTGAGTTTATAATTTCAGTGGGTTTATAATCTGGTGTGACGTTTAGGCATGTTTAAATGTAATTTGTCTCATTATAGGATGTGAATACATACATGGTCACCGTATAATATTTATAATGCAAATAAAATAACACACTCGCAATAACAAATTTCATGAAATACAATCATTTTTATGAAGTGGTACAATTTAGCATGATGTACTACCAAGTGGTATGCGAGTCAAAAAAGGTTGGGAAACGCTGGTCTAGCATATGATCAAGTGTTTTCTTTTTCTTTTTCTTGTGTGAACTTATGTGGAATTGTGGGTCGATGGAAGGTAGTGGTGTTAAAATGTATGCAAGGTTATATTAAAGTAGTCCAAATTCAAATTAGATATTACAGAGATATTTAAAGAAAATATAATAGATAGCAAAATGAGCAATACTAAGGAAAAAGAGGTAGAAGAAGTTGTAAGTCTGAAGAGTTCTCAAAATAATAGTGATTTGAGTATGTTAATGAAATTTATGCAGGAAATAAATAAAAAATTAGACAATAATAATGAGAATATGAGTCAAAGGTTAGATCAAATGAATAAAAAGTTAGATAATAATAAAGATGATATGAAGAGTTATCTTGTCAAAATAAAAAATAATCTAGATGATGTTAGGGGCAACTTGGAAAATATGAAAGGGAATTTTGATAGTCGATTTGACAAAAATGAGGAAGATTTAAAAGTGTTAAAGGAAGATATGGATTTTAAGATGGAGCTATTAAGTGCACAAAATGTTGAAATGATTGACGACAAAATCCATGAATATTATCAGTTAACGCAAAAAGAATTAAAGATCCATTGAGATGTACTAGACAATAATTGTAAAAGGGTGAGTGAAGACATAAATAGTAAAATAACTGAGTTAAGTCAAATATTGTCTTACAATGAAGGAGAGAATAAAGAGAGGTTTCCCAGTTGGAAGAGAAAATAAAAAGTTCACAGGATCAACTGGAAGAGAAAATAAAAATTTCTAATGAAAAAATAGGCAGTCATACTACTAGTTTTGATTTTCAAATAAAGGATATTAGAAAAGAATGTATGGAGATGGGTAGAGAGAAAGAGTTTGATGTGAGTATATTTAAAGAAGAAATTAAGAAGGAAATGTTTGAAGATCTGAGTATGGCAAAAGGGGAGATGATAGAAAGTGATAAGTTCAGATCTAGGATGGGTGAAAGTATGAAAAAAATGCAGAAAGAAATTAAGGACATCATAGATAAAAATAAAGGGGTTATGGATGATATAGGAGAGCAAACAGAAGCAATTAAGTTAGACTTAAAGAAGTTTCAAGAAGGTCAGAAAGACTACATTAAAGAAGTAGTAAGTCATTTAGAGTTGACCTTAAAGTTAAATACATTTGTCAGAAAATAGAGACAGAGAGTCTATTGAATAATAAGAGATTTTCCAAAATAGAAAATGCTAAGTTAACTAAAGTTATTGATAGAGAGGAAGAGAATCAAAAAGATGAACATGGCCAGATAGATTTTCAGAGTGATAAAGATATTAGGGATGAGGTAAACAGTAAAGAGGAGGTTGAAGTTAAAAGAGTAAAGTTTTGTGAAGGCAGAGATCTACATAATATAAATCCATTGGCTATAAAATTTATAAGGATAGTGCCCTTTAAAGGTGGATTTACAGAAAATCCATTAGTTTAGAAGAGTTGTTTTCATTATGTACAATGAATGAAAAAGAAAAGCTAGCCATTTCCATTAATCATTTATCTGATGCGGCAAAGAATTGGTGGCAATCCTTATTTAACAAACCGATAACTTATGGGGATTTTAGGTATTTGATAATATGTAGTTTTTGGAGTGAAGATAGGCAAGATAATATGCGTTACCAGATATCTCAAGAAAATATAATTTTAGAAGAGGAAGTTACACCAAGTTTTTTAGAGAGCAGGCAGTTAAATTGAAAAGTCTTACTGCCTTTTCATTGTCAGAACCACAGATAGATCGAATTATTCGGCATAATTTGCCAAGGGCAATTGAGCAAGTACTTATTGCTGCCAATCGCTTAACCATAGAAGAAGTGACAGAAATACTGAATGCTTTAGAGATAGCTGATTCTTCATATGACCATAAATGTGGTAATCCTAAGGATAGAATAAGTTATCCTGTATCAAGTATGCTAGTCTCTCCCATGTCTTATAATCAAATGAATTATAGTCCACGAATGGGAAAAAGAAAATCTTTTGAGAATAGAGGTAGAGTATTTTCATATTCACCTAGAAATGCTCCTCAAAGTCACTCCAGAAATAGATCTAACCCCATACCCAATAAGCCTTCTACTAGTGGAATTACCACTATAATAAAGAAGTCTGGGGGGAAAGTAAGGGATAAATCTATGGTGGTAAACTAATGCAGTTGTTGTATGTGAGTTCCTCTATACCAAGCACCTATTTCTAACAATGGGAGGAACAATGAGATGTGGTTTTTAAACACTCTAGAACTAGATGTTGATTACTTAGAGCCATTTGATATAGGTGAACCACCGGTATCATATAGTTGCCCAATTATAGAAGGTATGATGATAGATGCGCTAATTGACTCAGGTAGCCAAGCCTCTATCTTGTCAGAAAACACTTATGTTAAAATATTAAGTTTAAATAAAAATGTCTCATAATTACCAATTAAGTAAATCTAGGTTACTCTTGCTAATGGGAAGAGAACTAAGCTTTCCAATAGGCAGGTGTGGATAAATTTTAAGTTTAATAAAACTGAATTTGGGCATATCTTTTTAATAATACCTGGACTAATCCATGAAGTCATTATAGGTTCTGATTTCATAATATTAAACCAGTGTAGTTTAAATTATAAGGAAAAATTATTTATATGTCAAGAAGAAAGGCTTAATTTTGAAATTGGATCGCATAATCTTTCTAGTCAATTACTATGCATCCAATAGACATCAATTGAAGTTAGCATTAAAGCTAAAATAGAATCTATTTGTAATTCAGATTTAAAATTAGGGGGAAATTTCTACCAGTTGATGTGCAAATATAAAAATATTTTTTCAAAAGTTCCAGGTATTATAAATGGATATAACCATAGAATTAAATTAAAAAAACAATGACCCTTTTCAGAAAAGAATGTACCCAATTCCATATCAATATGAAGAAGAGGTACAACAGCAGATAAACTGAATGCTGGAATGGCATATTATTAAAAAATCCCCTTCTGCTTATGTGAATCCATTGGTGATCATAAGAAAGAAGAATGGCTCAATTCGAGTGTGTTTAGATGCTCGAATGCTAAATCAAATGACCATTCCTGAACATGACATTCCTCCACCAGTACATGAGCTCCTGATTAAATTTAAACAGAGGTCAATTTTCTCCACATTTGATTTGACAGCCAGTTACTGGCAGATACCACTGCATGACGATGACCAAAAATACACAGCTTTTCGTTTTAAGGGCCAATCATATGTTTTTAAAAGAATGCCCTTTGGTATTATTAATAGTGGTGCTGGCTTAATCAGATGCCTGGACATGATTTTTTCGAAACAATTTAAAAAAAATTATCATGTATGTGGATGATATTGTCATTGCATTGGGCAATATAGCAGAGCATTTGGAACATTTACGGATGTTTTTCAAGGAGTGTTCCTCTAATAATATAAAGGTTAATTTGGAGAAATGTACTAGAACTGCAAAAGAAATTACTTTTCTAGGGCATTTAATTAATGAACATAAAATCAAACCCCATCCTGAAAAGATTGCAGCTATACAAAGTTTCCCCATGCCAAAGACTAAGAAGCAACTTAGGTCTTTCCTTGGTCTATGCAACTATTACCATAAATTTTATGAGAACTTTGCTGAAGATACTTTGTGTTTATCACAATTATTGAAGAAAACTTAAAAGTGGAAGTGGACCAAAGATCATGATGAAGAGTTTACAAGAATTAAAATTAAATTTTCAAATAAAGTCATATTAGCTTATCCAAATTTCAACAAGATATTTTACGCGCAAACAGACAGTAGTTACTATGGTCTAGGAGTAGTATTGTATCAACTTGATAATAATCAGATGCTTCAGGTATTATATTTCTTAAGTCAGCACTTAAGAGGGGCAGAGCTGAACTACTCCATCATGGAAAAAGAGACTCTAGCTGTTGTCTGGGCATTCCAGAAATTGTGCCAGTTTTTGCTAGGCTCTGAAGTGGTTGTCTTATCACACCATAAGAGTTTAGAATTTTTAAATAAGAGTTATCTCAATAATGAGAGGCTCATCAGGTGGAGCTTATATCTCCAACAATTTAACTACAGTATCCTGTATGTTGAAGGGAGAAAGAATATTCCTGCAGATATTCTTAGCCGCCATCCTGTCTGTGTTCATCCAAAGCATCCAGCTACTAGTGATATTGCTATTAATAATATTTAAGTGGATTTGGATACTGGGATTATAAAAGATTATAACAATCTTACTATTAATCAACATCAGGACATTAAACTAAATAAAATAATTAATACATTAAATGATCCTCTTAGTATTAATAATAAAAATAAACAAGTTAAAAGAATCTTAAATAAATATAAATTGTATAAAAATATTTTAATGTATAATATTAGTTCAGTAGACCATGCTTCATGGAAAATAATAATTCCACAAAATTTTGCAAATAAACTAATTAAGTATACCCATATTAAGTATGAACACTATGGTGCTCCAAAAATATATTATGTATTAAGAGCATATTTTTATTTTAATCAAATGTATAAAAAAATTATAAAAGAAGTTAAATCATGTGAGATATGTTTGAAATCCAAAAATTGCACTAAAACATTTGTAGGGTTATTAAAACCAATTCTATCTAACAAACCGAATGAATTATTAACCATAGATTTCTATGGGCCTCTTCCACCTTTCAAGCAGCAAAAGTTCATACTGGTTGCCTATGATGTGTTTAGCAAATATGTAACAGCATATCCTGTACCTAAGACAGATGCCAAAAGCGTTATGCAGTGTCATACTAATTACCAATTCCCTTTAGTAGGTAAACCTAATTTAATTTTAACTGACCATGCAACAGCATTCATATCATATAGGTGGAGTCAGTGGATACAGACTCAAGGTATAAAGCATATTATGAGCTCTATCAGAAATCCACAGTCCAACCCATGTGAGCACGTAATGCGTGAGCTTAGTCGACTCTTTAAAGTCTATGTTAAAGACAACCATAAACAGTGGGTAAACAAACTTCCAGAAGTGATAAATTATATAAATTTGACTTATAATGAGTCAACAGGATTCACTCCAACTAGGCTTCACTATGGAAGACATGAACCATTGCTAATTAAGACGCCCTTACCTTTCATCTTAGAAGAGATAAATCATGAGGATGATTTAAATCTAGCCAACCAAAAGTTAAGAAAAATGGCAAATAAAAGAGTAAAACAATCAAAAACTAAACCACATTTATTTAAGGTCGGTGATATAGTACTATTGTGTACACCTTATGTTAGCAATGTGCAGAAGAATCAATTCAAAAACTTTTTGAATCTGTACAAAGGTCCTTACCAAATAATCACTCAGGTTGGTGAGAATGCCTTTATGCTCTCAACCCCTGATGGCCCAAAAAAAACATACAATGCCCACAGTTTAATGCCATATCCACCCACAGATTAGTATGTGTTGACTCATATAATGTAATATTTTACTGATTAGATATAAAAGAAGAAATAAGTACAACAATTTAACTTTGGATAGCCTATTGTATGATTATATAGGGTTATGCAATAATAAAATCAGGTGTAAAATGAAGTATGTTTTTAAGTTAAAAGGTTTATCAGAATCAAGATAACCATCAGAGGAGAATTTTTTTTGAGAATTATATTTGGTTCAAAGTGGAAGTTGTAAAGCTGATTTTAACTTAATTAATTGTGCATATTATTTCAGACATAATATGTATCTTAATAAAATATATGATGAGCAAAATTATTTGATAATTGTTAATAAAGCAAAAGTGTATCTTTGATAAAATGAATGTAATAAAAGTAGTATTTACAAGTAGTAGATAAACTAAATATGTTCTTTATGGTGTGGTAATTCAAAATGTGTATAGTGTAATATTATTTAACCTATGTTATATTAAATGCTAGTTAAAGGAATATATTTTAAATTTAAAACTTTGTTATCTATGAGGGAGGTAATGTGACCTTTTATTTAGGTCCCTAAATTAATAATTCCAAAATTTTAAATGATGATATACTTAACATCAAAACCTTACTAAAGTGGTGTTCAATATAGATTATTTTAAATGTACTGGGAAATTTGCTTGAGTGGAGATAAGATTTCAAACCCACTGCTGACTAGAATAAAATAACAATTTAAAAGTATTATTATTATTTGGTAAATAAATACATTGCTATTTTATTGTTTTTGAATAGCAATTGAAAGAAATAAACAACTAAATCAAATTTATAAATCTTGTAAAATCAATTATTATAGTAAATTACTTAAGCATATTTTTTTAGTACTAAACACAAAGCTGTTTTAAGTAATAATGGATAGTTATTAAAAATGAAGCCAGAGGGGGTAATACTAATTATGCATACCAAAATCATTGGCTAATTCACTCCCAGAGTGCAATATAATAAAAGCTATATATGTTTTAACAAAGCTGTAGAGTGTGGACTAATTAAGAAAAATAAGAACCGAGTAAACACAAACCCCAGCTCTGATTTAAAATAAGAAAAAAAATAAAAATCAACAAAATTCTGAAATCTAATTGTATGGAAGTAGAATACCTTGCTGTCTAAAAATGTTTGAATAAGAAATCTTAAAACCTTGCTATCATTTTAAGTCATTTCCATGACTGCATATTTCCTAGGATTCATACTGGAGAAGGAAATTAAAACCATGGAGTAAAGTTTTTATTTGAATAAGTACTGCTTTAAACCCAGGAAAATTCAAGAAAAGTAAGTCTTTGCTTTTATGTTATGTATATTTTTAAAATATCTTCTTTGGAAATGACACGCAAATCATTTATAAGTAGACTAAAAAGTTGATAATGTTTATATTTTGCACGCTAGTCTTGTTATCCAGCAGAACAAGATTGTGCTTATAAAAAAATATCAAAACAAAAAAAATAATAACTCGAAATGATTTTAAAACAAGTGTTATATATGATATATAGTAAATAAATTTAAAAGTCATTTTGTAATAATCTAACTTTTAGTAAAGCAAAAAAAAAATGAAAATAATTGCGTGATTTTATTCTCTATATGGTCTGCATATTTTTATCATGGGAACCTATGTAATGAAAGAAATGATCCATTACCAATTGATTAAAATGCTAAAAATGTCAAAGTGATAATTAGATAATTTTATTTATATTGATAATCACATCATACTTTTCTAATAAGAATGAAGTGAAATAAATATTTACTTTTGAATTTTTATTGAGAAATATACACCACCGTTATAATAATGTTTACAATATTGGAATATGCCCCGACTGTTTAAACACAGCTACACATATATAAAATTAAGGCACAGTTTTTAAAAAAAGGGAAATATAAATTTTCTGCTTGTAATCAAATTCCACTAATTTTTCAAGGAAAAATTATCTTGATCATAAATGTAATAAATGATTTTTGTTATACTTCATTTGAAATGCTTACCGAATAAATCAATAAAAATTTTAAAAAGTTTGTTTTGAAGATTACAATAACCTAAAGAATTATTTGTAGGAAAATTATCTAGAGAAAATTAGATAAACTTATTTTTTTAACTCGGCTACAATTGGAAGTATGAATTTTCATCACTTTGTTAATTAATGATACTAAAGCCATTAAATAATTTTACTTTTGGATAAGTCTTAAAAATTGCTCATTTCACACCCAATAGGAGAATAAAATATATATGCATTATCTGGAATGTTTTGCTAGCCACAATATTCATTCTTAAGTGTCATTTTGTTATTCTAACTCACCAGGATAAATAACTTGGAACAGAGTATAAAATTTAATGGATAAAATGTGCTTTTATTTTCTTTATCATTGCTGTGTTATTACTTACGTAATGTGTTAATTGGAAATTTTGTTTTTAAAACATATGTGTTTTACTGTGGCATGAAAGATATATATATTAAATTCAAGAAAAAATGTGTAAAATATATATCTATTTTATGTATGTTTTTTTTTTAGTTAAGGGAAAACCGGAAATATATATATATATCATTTATTTAGAGAGAGTGATAAAAAATATTTACTTCTCTGATAGATTAAAACTAATTTTAAGGTATATTAAAAAGAGGTTAATGTACAGACATTATATCAAAATATATATATTGGCATGACTGAATTGTTTTCTGATATAAAAGCAAATTTGATATAAAACTTTTTTTTTCACTTTGTAATTTGCTATAGAAGTGAACGTGTCCACTTTGAATACAAATGCAGGTTTGATCTTAATTGCTTAAATCCATCGTGCTCTCTTTAATAAAAATATAGTTGTCATTCTAAATTGATTAACGATCATTGGACATAGGTATTTTGGTTTGGCAGTTAATACATTAATGATTTTACATTATAAAATGGAATATGTAGATTTTCACTGTTATTTTTGGTATTGTTTTTGTTTTGCTATGATATTGAGAATGACTAGTGACAGTTTTGAGTTAATAGGATGTTCCAATTGAATGGCATCCAATATATTAATATGTATATGGAGCATAGGCTGATGGAGTGTCACCTATGGCTAATTTCATGAGAGAAAAGATGGATAGAGTCTGAGTATTAATTAATGCTCAATAATATAAATAATCCTAAAAAGAAAGTATATCTATGGTTTGAATTCTAGTCTTTTCATGATGAGGCAAGGCCCACACACATGCATATACCCATTAAGAGGTAGTAGAATCAACCACATTATTACACAACTGTCATGTTGTTTTATAAAGTCTCCCAATTTAGTGTTAAATTCCTCATGATAATATAGAAATAGTTTTTCCACCGTGTATGGTCCAGATCACATGGCAAGTATAAAATAATATTAAATTTAGGAACACTCATCAAGCATAGTGTTTTATTAATTGAAATAGTGTTTATGATGTTGTGGTATCATCATCAGTTGTTGACAAGCCAAAGTAAGATCTATTAATGATGGTAGAAAATTTTAAAGGTAGAAGAGATGCACATTAGCAGAATGGATTCATTTTCATCAAATAATGATGTGACAATAGAATTGTAGGATCAGTTATGTATTCAAGTGTTGAGCTGTGGACATAGATAATGCTTAATGAGATCTAGGTATCTTTGACATTTGAATTTCTAATAGTATTTATTTAATGCACTAAACTTATTCATTTCAATGTTAAATGAGTTAGTAATTGCACAGAATATGATAATTGCCCTTATCATATTCTGATAAAAGCAAGGGTTTTAGGAAAATGCAATATTTTTAAAATTTTGTCTGAATTCTTAAATTTATATTTGGTGCATATCCTAAAGTTCTAAATATACTGCTATTATGTAATTTAAGTGCTAGTGCAGCTTAAATAGGTTTTATTATCTGATTCTTAAAAATATGCCAAAGAGTAACAAATGATGTATCATTTGCTGAGTATATGGTCAAGGGGATATTAAGTATTTGTCCCATCCATAAATTATTTAAATAGATTAGTTTTATTTCATGCCATATCTGTGAATTAAAAATTTGTACATAGTGTAAATAAAGTTTGTTGTTGTATTTAAAAATTTATGTAATTGCATGTAATCTTATTGCTAATTACCACATCCATACACTATTATTGTTATTGTTATCAACTTACCAGAAGATTATAAATGAAATCATCATCAACTAATATAGTACTAGTAACTATATTATGCTATATCATAATATATTTTGGTAAGCCTTATAATTTATTGGTACATCTAATGCATCATCACACAATAATCCAAATGTTAATAACTTAGAGCACATATTAATGCAAGTAGTAGATTAAATATAAACATAATATTGATTTAATTGATTTAGTTAAATCTGCAGAGCTATCATTCACTGATCTTGATCACATGATTTATAATTATTTAAGAAAAGGAATTTGGTAAGTTATTGATTTTAATTATTAAAAAGTCATTCCCAGTCATAAATTTTAAAGTTGATATTAGTTATAAAGTTTCTTTAGAACTGCTAAATATAATACTTGATTTAAGTTATATTGAGAACTATTAGGTGCATTATGTTTGGGTAGTGGTAAAATCCCTCTTACTGACCCAAATATATTTTGTATAATGATTTTTAGTGTTTGTACCCTGAGAAGAATTAGTTGTTAAATTTCAAGATAGAATTTAAATTTGTAATGAAATTTATATTTAGTCAATTGTTAGAGTTAGACTTGAAATAGATTACTTTCACTGTTTTATGAAAGTCAACTAAGCTTTAAGATACAAATTATTTTTTTTTTTTGGTATAAAATGTATAGTTTGTTTTAACTTTAGGATAACTAGTCTGGTTGTGTCAAGCTTGAAGTCCCTATTTTTATTTACCTTATCTTTTTACCATTTAATACCATGTTAGTTTATAGTTTAAGATTTCAGTCTCCATTATTAACATTTTTCTTCAATTTCATCATGATCAAATCTTTTATTTATTCATTCCCATTTGACATTAATTCATTATCATAAGTGATTAATCATACATTAACTTTTATTCTCTTATCATCTTCACTATTCATTAACTATTATTCTATCATCCTCTTAATCATTCATTATTCTCATACATATTCATTCTTTTTTTTTCACTCTTAGATTCCTTTCATTCCACTATTCCATTATTACTTCTTTCCATCATCCATTAGTCATCTTCATCATAATTTACTTATCATTTCATTTATAAGTTTAATTTTATCATCACTCAAGACATCTAATTATTAGTTATTTTATTAATTTGCTGAATATCAAAGTTAACTCATCTCATTTTGTTTATATGGATTTCAGGGCTGGTTTGACCAGAAGTTTTTATCTTTATTAGTCGCCTTGTGATCTTCTTTAGATCGACAGTTTCATGCTAGTTTTATTCAATCCAGGAATCATTTCGTTAGTTTTGCATTTTTGTTTCTTCATGCTTATATTCTTGATTGTATGAGTATGTTAGGTTCCATAAGAGAATTTAATCACTAAAATGTGCGGTATAATTCATTGGTGACCAGCTAGATCAGGAGGCTAGGTTACAGATGCGATTATATTGCTTGCCAATGTGACATGACTGTTTAGTAGATGAAGGCTGGTTGCTGCCAGGTTACAGTTGTGATTATGCTGACCAATGTGGATGGCATTATGATTGGCTGTAGCTAAGGTACAGTAATGATTATGGTGCCTAAAACATGTAATATGATTCATTTATAGTACAGCGGTCTTGGGAGAAGGTTACAATATATATATATATATATATATATTGTAATATATATATATATATATATATATATATATATATATATATATATATATATATATAACACAGGATGCATTTGCTTTCTTACCACCAGAACAAATTTCATAAAAGAAAAATAAATTTTTATTATGCCTCCTCAATATTTATATATATTTTTTATTGTAATTATTGGCAATAATTTGTCACAAATAAACTTTTTAAATATACTTTTGCAATCAATAATTACTTTTATTAATTTAAAAAAAGTACTTCAAAAATCCCCCCCTTCCTTCTAGAATCTGACAAACATATTTAAAAAATAAACTATGCTGTTTAAAATCTCTTCTCTTCATTTATCTCAACCTGTCAAATTAAAATAAAGATGAATCTTTTTTATTTTTTTTTTCTATTACTGAACATTTTAAGTATTTTTATTTTAACAAATAATTAAAACTTGACTTTCCATCTCCAGAATTTGGAATGCATATACTTGATTATTTTGTTGCAGGTGCTATATTATAATATAAAAATATTCATATGTATGTTAGGTATTTGTAGTTGATTCATTGTGACCCACATTAATATATATATATTATAACGATCGGAATGAAAGTGAAGATCGAATCTAACCGCAAACTACGATATCTGCTCTACAAGACACCATCTAGGCATTTAAACCTAGAAAAATTTATAGAGTAGGCAGATACACGCTGTTAAGATTCCACTTTATTTAAATATTCCGATCGTTAGCCCAAGTCACTAGATCAACGGAGATGCAGAGATAAAAATCTATATCTTAATTTATATCTTAAATATCAATAAATAAAAGCCACTGCCAGAGATTAACACCTAAAATATTTATTTACGCACATATAAAATAACATTTAAATTTTGAGGAATAAGTTTAACATTTTAGATTTTTATATTAACTTTTAATTTTACATTTAACTAAGTTTCAATGAGTTTAATAATTTATTTAGATAGTCAAGTATGAATAGACTACATAGATCTGCATTTGAAAAGAAAATATTCTTCCCTGATTTAACCTTAGGCAACAAATTTCGCAATCAACTGGTGCCAATCCATCTGATACATTCATGTATTCAATGTAGCATGATACAACAACACAAAATACTATACTGTCAGGAATGGACATCTGATCAGTAAGTAGATTAGAGAAGACATTGTCTCTCCACCAACAGGAAAGTCACATCTGTTGGTGAGTAGAACAATAAACATAAAACTCCATAGGAATGGACTGCGGTCCTTTGCCATCTTACAAATCCATCCATAGGCAAACAGAGGGTGTGTGGCGTAGACTATAATACTGCCCATAGCGGATCTCATACTACATCTACTATTACACAAATATATCCAATCCATTGAACCAATTCAACTACGAAATGAATAACCTAAGATTACCCTCCCTTAATATAACTTTACAAAACTATATAGTCATTCACGCCCGACTTAAATTTAACATTTAAATATGTTCGCACAAATTACTTTTATAAATTTGTTTTTAAAATGTTGAGTATAGATCCTGCACAGATTCCACGTCAAAAACATCCAAATTAAACACAATCGATCAAAATACAAAATCATCGATAATGTCAATTGCAAAAAGGGAATACACAAGGCCCCGTGGCATTTATCGTAAGATGCCCACATTAACATCATTGACCTATATATTCCAATAAACCGTGAAAACTTCAACATAATCAACCGCTAACGAATCTATGCAATGTCTATACCCAACCTAAATTTCATGCATTTAAATAATCTTTACAATAAATAATTTATACAATAAGAAAAAAAAATGGAAATGATTTTTATCAATCGGAAAACATATAAAATTAAACATTATTAATGTGATTTTAAACTTAAAAAAGTCAGATAGAAGTTCAGAAGCTTGAACGAAAGTTCTTAATTATTTTTCAATTTAGAGTTCAGGTCAATATAGCTTATGGTAGAAGAGTCCAGGTTTCTCCTTTTAATTCCCGCGACACCTCCATTGGAAGATAATGTTCTGGAGATGGCAATAGCTGGTTCAATTATCACAGTCTTTTCCTTTTTCTTTTAAATAGAGAGTGGTATGCATCCTACCCAACTCTCAAACACACCATGCTGGAACCCTATTTCTCTTTTTATAGTAAACCTCCAGATTGAATGAACAAAATGTCACTAATCCAAATTTTTGTTCGGGTCCGGGCTGAGGCTTCATGCTTCCATTGGTCAAGCTAAAATCTCTTTATTCTCTTATCTAATTTACTCTCTGACTTTTTAATTAGACAGCTTTTGGATAATTAATAAACAATATTTCCATTTACAGATACAGGAATTAATTAATACCGTTTTTATTTTTACTTACTTATTTCTTTTAAACTATTTTTATATTTAAATCTTTTTTTATAAAAAAAATACATTCAAATACCTTTTTTTATTTATTAAAAAAAATATTTTTAAAGTTTAGCATCTGTGCAAATGTATATACGTTTAACAAACATTTTAATTTTAGCGTTTAGTTTTTTACTTTTATTTGCGAACTTTTAAGTTTTTATTTTAAATTAATGTAACGACATATTTATATATCGTTACAATATATATATATTGTAACAATATATAAATATGTTGTTACATTAATTTAAAATAAAAACTTAAAAGTTCGCATATAAAAATAAGTGTATTAAAAAGAAAAAAAAGCTAAACGCTAAAATTAAAATGTTTGTTAAACGTATATATTCACACAGATGCTAAACTTTAAATTTTTTTTTTTTTAATAAGTAAAAAAAGGTATTTGAATGTATTTTGTTATAAAAAAAGATTTAAATATAAAAATAGTTTAAAAAAGAAATAACGTAAGTAAAAATAAAAACAGGTATTAATTAATTCCTGTAATCTATAAATAGAAATGATTGTTTATTAATTATCCAAAAGCTGTCTAATTAAAAAGTCAGAGAGTAAATTAAATAAGAGAATAAAGAGATTTTAGCTTGACCAATGGAAGCACCAAGCCTCAGCCCAGACCCGAACGAAAATTTGGATTAGTGACGTCTTTGTTCATTCAATCTGGAGATTTACTATAAAAAAAGAAATACAGTTTTTTCGGACAGTTCCAGTGTGGTGTGTTTGAGAGTTGTGGTAGGATGCACAGACCACACTCTCTATTTAAAAAAAGAAAAAGGAAAAGACTGTGATACCTTGTACCAGCTATTGCCATCTCCAGAACATTATCTTCCAATGGAGCTCACGATTAAAAACAGGAACCTGACCTTCTACCATAAGCTATATGAAATGAACAATTATTAAAATCAATTAAGAACTTTCATTAAGTTTTACAAATTGATAAACAAGCCAACTTAAATGTTAAAATGAACTCTTATCTGACTTTTGTAAGTTTTTAAATCAAATTAATAATGTTTAATTTTATATGTTTTCCGATTGATAAACATCATTTCCATTTTTTTTCTTATTGTAAAGATTATTTAAATGCATGAAATTTAAGTTGTTTATAGACGCTTGCATGGATTCGTTCGTGGTCAATTATATTTTGGTTTTCATATTTGATCAAAATATATAGACATTCGATAAATAATGATACCGTACGGTATCTAAAATGTATTTATTCGGATGTCTTTTAAGTTATTGGTGACAACGCAAGTATCTTATGGTGAATACTATTGGGTTACTTATAAATTTTCCTCTGCGATTGTCAGTATCAATAATTTTGTATTTTGATCATTTATGTTTATTTTGAAATGTTTTTGACCGTGGAATCTATGTAATCGATCTATACCCAACATTTTTAAACAAATCTGTGTGAACGTATTTAAATGTTAAATTTAAGTTGGGCGTGAATGGCTATATAGTTTTGTAAAGTTATATTAAGCAAGGGTAATCTTAGGTTATTCATTTCGTAGTTGAATTGGTTCAATAGATTGGATATATTTGTGTAATTGTAGATGTAGTATGAGGTCCACTACGGGCAGGATTATAGATATATGCCACACACCCTCTGTTTGCCTATGGATGGATTTGTAAGACGGCAAAGGACCGCAGTCCATTCCTATGGAGTTTTATGTTTATTGTTCTACTCTGCCAACAGATGTCACATTCCTGTTGGTGGAGAGACAATGTCTTCTCTAATCTACTTACTGATCAGATGTACACTCCTGACAGTATAGTATCTTGTGTTGTCGTATCATGCTACATTGAATACATGAATGTATCAGATGGATTGGCGCCAGTTTGATTGTAAAATTTGTTGCCTAAGGTTAAATCAGGGAAGAATATTTTCTTTTCAAATGCAGATCTATGGAGTCTATTCATACTTGACTATCTAAATAAAATATTAAACTCATTGAAACTTGTTAAAGTAAAATTAAAAGATTAATAGAAAAATCTAAAATGTTGAATTTATTCCTCAAAATTAAAATGTTATTTTATATGTGCATAAATAAATATTTTTATGTGTTAATTTCTGGCAGTGGCTTTTATTTATTGATATTTAAGATATAAATTAAGATATAGATTTTTATCTATGCGTCTCCGCTGAGTTAGTGACTTGGGCTAATGATCAGAATATTTAGATAAAGTGGAATCTTAACAGCGCGTATCTGCCTACTTTATAAATTTTTCTAGGTTTAAATGCCTAGATGGCGCCCTGGTAGTTGCAGATATTGTTTTTGCGGTTAGATTCGATCTTCACTTTCATTTCGATCGTTATAATATATATATATATATATATATATTGTAGGAGTAGATATATATATACTCATGCATACATATAATCAATATGTATACATTATATTTGTATTCTTATTATATTTATGAAATTAAATATATAATTTAGTAAATTAGTATTTTTCATTTTTTGAAATGAAAAAAAAACATTTTTAAAAAAATAAACCGTTGACAAGGTAATGAATGACCTCTGGGTTCATATACAGTTTATCGAATTAAAGAAAATGAAGTTAATATAGTATTTTAATATCAAATTGTATTGTAAAAATGTAGAATGCATTATGCTTCAGCAAGCTCATGGAGCAAGATATAAAAATAATTCTATTTTTTATTAGAAGACTAAGGATTCTATTTTTGTCAGCTACATCCTCATAAAAACTTATCCTATGTTCAATTTAAAAGAACAGTGTAAGATAAAATCTATATTTTGAACAATTTAATATCCATGAGAAGAAATTTCTAATATTTGTTTAAAGAAAGTAATTTGAATATATTTTCGTGTTCTATAAAAAATTGTTCAAATTACATGTTCTAAATTGTAAACTTCATTTTAAAAAAGAACATGTTTATACAAACTTCAACTAGATTTAATGTACTTTACATTATAAGGAAAATGCAGAATGAGTAGAACACTTATTTATTTAGTATATATAAATGCATTTGCCTAGTCAAATATATATGTATGAAAAACATCTTTTGCTGAATGCCTATAAGATTATATAAAAATTAGATTTTCAAAATGGAATTATAATTGTTAATAAAGGAACTGTGTATTAAGAAGTTGAAATCTACATACAAAGAGGAAATTTAACATCAACTTGGGATATCCTATTATTCTCTTTAATGTCTAACAATGAAGGAATTAAAAATTGCAACTTTGAAGGATTTTCATTTATGAATTCCAGCGATATCTGAGACTATCATATTAACTTTTATAAATACCAGTTAAGTTTTTTGAAAATTATAATTCGGAAAGGTTAATTTCATTTCCTTTATTATCATATTCATTTTATTAAAGAAATGAATGATAAGAGAGAATTAATAATTTAAAGTATTTTTATTTATATTTATGATTAATAAAGATTTAGATATAGGCTAAGAAATATTAATATGGAAAAGGTATGTAAAAATATAAAGGGATAAAGTAAACTTGGAGGTAAGAGATTAAATTCTTTTTAAATTCACTTACTATTATTTTCTATGACATGACACTACATTGTTTATACTAATCCAAATAGTCTAATAACTATAATATATGATAAGTGAATAAATGATTAACATTGTTGTGAAATATATATTTTATATTAATAAATATAAGTTATGTACAATCATTTTAATGAATGAAAATATTACATATAAATGATTGGATTATTATTTGTATAATCTAATTATTATAAAATAGTGTTAATATAAAAGTCTTAATATTTAGATACTTATATTTTATATACATTGTAAAATCACATAGTGTTATATGTTAGAAAATATATCTACCATAAGTAAATAGAATATTTATATTTTTAATATAAGAAGATAGATATATAAATATTTTTTTATATATTGTAAAATTTAAGTTATTTAATTGTTAAATAAATAATCATGTTTTTTATATTAAATTAAATTACGTCTTCAATTTTGTTTTATTTAATTTAAAAAGTTAGTGAGATTTATTATTAATATTATTTTAGAATATTGATAGGAACCCCTGAAGAGAGTAAATTGTTAAACTTCCCTGAGTTCGAAATCTGAGCATAACGGTAAAGTTAATTAAGGTAGAAATTGATTTGATGTGGTTTAGATATAATAATTTATTAATAATAAATTAGTTGTTGGGAACAGATATAGTTTTATATCAAAATTAAATCACATCATTCATGGCATCCTATATGAAGACCTTAAATCTGACTATGTGACTGCCTTAACTTATCTTGTTGAGAGGGTGCACACCGTTACAATATATATATTGGATTCATGGACTTTTTCATCCAGAGCCATATTTGATGCACTACTTACCAAAAATGTATATATATCTTGGGGATATGTTGTCAATGTAATCAAGCCTCACTATGGGTGTCACATTACAAAATTACATATACTATAACTGACAAAATTGTCCAACCTACATGAAAATCATCTCAGAGAAATCCCCTTGCACATTCCACATTCTGACATCATAATCTAATAATTCTTTTTACAGTCCACTAAGGTCAGGGAGAAACTCTAAACTATTTTATGTAAGTTATTCATTGCAAATAATGATGTCAAACTGCCAAAAATAATGAGACAAACACCATTTATTTATCCATATACAAAATAATACACATAACAGTACTTTAGTTAACTACATTATAGATTAGTTAAAGATAACTTAGCTTTTCTAAATCTTATTATTATTATTTTTAATTTACATGTTTCTCAGATATAGTATACAGTATGCTTAATTTTTCAAAACAATTGATATTTGACAATCACTATTTTAGAATGTTATTAATATTGTTTGAATAGATTCCAATCTACTGCATAGACTTCTAATTGCTTTCACTTCTCATTATCACTGTTCTATATTAAATGACCCTGCCAAATGAGGATAACACAATATTATAAATGAAGTATGATTTAACTAACCAACTGTGTTCTCAATTTCAAGTTATGATATTATCAAAAAATAAAAATAAAATAATTGTAAAATACAGGAAATCACATCTGTATTAAAATAGTTTCTACACAAGAGAAAATTCATGTGTGAATTATATGCCTATGATAGGAATTAAACTTCTACCATATAATGCTTCTTAGAGTATTTGGTAATGCATATGAGTGATTGGAAATTGCAAACATATAATATATCATAGAAACTGATCAACTACTGCATATCACTGTTTAAACAAAATAATGAGTGTAAAGGACCAGCAATCACAAATAATGTTACAATCATTTCACTAATTCATTACATAAGAATGAATTTCAGATGTAACAAGAATAACCTGAATTGACAGATTGACAGCCATCCATTTTTATCAATTATATCATCTCAAAGCACAAGAACAATTACTTAAACTGAAATCTATTTAATATAGCTTTAATCTGGCTTGTCTATGCAGCATGACTAAACCCCATTCATAATGTATTAATTACCTGATTTAACATATTGTTGATATTTTATCTAAAACATAAATGAGTTAATTAACATACTAGCATTTAATAGCATGTCAAGAAATCATGATTACAAGCTAATTGCCTTTTATAAAATAATTTTATACAATTATCACTGACTAAATTGTGATATAATAAATAGAACAAGCTACAATAAACAGATCAAATAAAAAACTATTCACTATTATGTTTTAATTAATTCAATTTTTTTCTTCATCTTACTCAATGATCGTAATGAAGACTGAATAACTCCTATGTCATATAAAATAAAATGATTGGATTATAATGCATAATGATAAGAAATTATTTTAATTTTTTTATGATAATCAATATCGATAAGTATTGGTTAAGAATTTTAATTTAGTTTTTTAGTCAATTTGTAAGAGAATATAATTAATTATTTTGAAAAGGAGGAATTAATTATTATATTTGTTTCTTAATTATTTTTTAAATATATCTTGATGTAAATAAAATCCATCTTTACATTTGGTTATGTAAATTAATTTATTTGTTTTAAGAAACAATAGTTACTTGAGAAGTTGATTGAATTAAGGAATGCTAGTAAAAAAGGAATATCTAATCATTTCGTTAAGTAGATGAAACCTATATTATATTATAATTAAACTTAGCATAGGAAATTTTAATATTAAATATACTTTGCTTAGTTTATTGTGAGTCGTGGGAGTATCACTGATATTGTAGTGGTGTAGTATTTCATGATATTTCTATGTTACTGAGGGTATACTTTTTGGTATATACTTATATGTTAAAAAAGGGATTTCATGCTGGATGATTAGATAGCAAGTCTCATGATTATATTTATTTTATTATTAAATAATTGATTAATATTGATATAATATATTAGACATGAAATATGTAATATTTGTATTAATAGAATTTTATATAAAATAAGGAAATCCGATTTGACTGAGCTAGTAATTTAATTGTTATTTAGATTGACCATAAGTAATAGTAGTAGATGAGGATGGGTGGTCGTATATATATATATATATATATATATATTTTTATATATATATATATATATATATATATATATATATATATATATATAGAGAGAGAGAGAGAGAGAGAGAGAGAGAGATTTTTATTATTAAAAATAATCGTGCCATTTATTAAAAAAAGGATGCTATATTTACGTCCATTTTTTATTTAACAAACACCTCATTTAACTTCTTAATCTAGTGTAGTCTGTTTCTTTCAATTAATAATGAACGATTTTCTAAAAGTAAAACTTAAATGTTAGTCAAATGTCAGTAAAAAAAAATAAATGCAGTTAAAAGTTTATAACGATTTTTTTTTCGTAATCGTGAAAAATTTAATGACCAATAATTATTATATATTGAGTACTGAAATTAAGCTTTTGTTAAATATATCTCTTTTTTTTCTTTCAATATTGTTCTTTATTAAAATGTTAGTCTAAAACAATTTACACAGAGTGAAATAAAATTAAAAATGTAATTGTTACAAAAATAAATAATAGAGAATAACAAGCAATAAAAAAAACACAAAGAAAAAGGAATATAAAATATTAATTAATGGAATTGCAGAGGGATGTAGTAGGAAAATGTACTTTTAATATATGCCATGGTATTTTATTAACTAGATATTTACAGTTCAGTATATGAATGTTATAGATAATCTAGTGAAAAATGGGTTTTACTAGCTAAAGTACACTATTATCAAATAATACATATTTTATCATTTTTACAAGAAGGTTTTCCCAGTTTTTTTATTAAAATCTTTTGCAAAAATCATTATCCATTCTTTTTTTATATCACAATAAAAAAAAGGTAAAATACATTTAAAATAGCTAACTGCAAGACTCAAACCTCTCCAATAGTTTTGTGTTTTACTCATTTTTATTTAGCTTCAAAATTAAAAAGAAAAACAATATATCTATTTGTTGATCACTAATGGAAAGTCAGCTAAGGTTGATATGAACTGATTTCCTAAAAACAATCCATATGTAATTGGAGCCTAAAATATTTTTAAGTTTTATCTGTGAAGTTTTAAATTGATAGTAACATTATTTAATTGGGATATTTTTCAAAATGTGGCTTAATTTTTAAATTTTTATTTTTCAATTATAGTATAAGAATAATACTAAAATAAAATAAGAGGACTTTAAAATTTCACAGTATTTATAACAGAAGAAAATAATGCAAGAATATGATTAATTATAGATAATAGATGGATGGAGGAAATAAGAAAGTGTGCAGGGGTAATGTGAAGAGAAGCTAAATATTGGAGAAGATGGATTGAACTTGGAAAGACTTTCATCCTGCAGTGTATTGATAATGGTTGATGATGATGATAGATAATTAAATTAAAGCCAGATAAAAAAAATATGTATGCATAAGGAATTCAAGCTAGTTGAAAAATTATTGCGGTCATAATGAGGCATCACTATATTTGTATTATTTTTAATATGTTTTTATCAAAAAAGATAAATAATATGCAAAAGCAAACTTTTGTTAAATAAAGCTTTTATGTAAATAGCAACTAAATAATACAAATAATAAAGTATTGAACAAAGTAATCAACCTCTTGCTTGGTTAATTTCCTATTCTTGGAAAATATCAGAAATCATAAAAATCTAGACTTGTTACCAAATAATTGAAAACCACAGAAATATTGTTATTTTATAAAACCATTTGAGATTCAAATCATAAAAATGAAAAAGACCTCAACAACTTTTATGAAATGACAATATTCCTGAAATTTTCAATTGTTTTATAAAAAAGTGTAGAATCTTAGGATCTCTTCTATATTTAAAGAGCTTTAAATTAACCAATAGGCATATTATTTTATTCATTATTTTGTACTTTTTAGTTAACTATTTACATAAAAGAATTATTTAAAAAAAGAATTTTTCAATATTATTTATTTTGTTTTTAGTTATACTTATATTTTATTTTAAAATATGGTTAAAGCTAAAAAAAAATCTGACAAAAATTATAATTTAATAAGACATGAAAATAAAAATATGCCCCTAACAAATGAATTCTAAATTTAAATATCATGTGATTACCTACTATATAAAAATATGTACATACTGTTTTTTTTAATTAATTCTCTAACTTTTTACACATTTTTTTTTTTTACAAAATATATATGAAATAATAATGATTTCAGAAGAATAATTATCATTATAATAAAAAAATATTTGCTTTTAATTAAGTATAAATTAACAAAACTTTACTCTACAAACATCATATTTTTATTCATCAGTTGTTAAAGATGTCTTCTGGGAAACATAATATGTGAGTTCAATTTCTAAAGAGGTACAGATTTTTATCATTATTTATAATTCAAAAATATGGACATTTCAACAGAAGCACAGATAGAGCAAGTTAATATAAAAGCATTTAAAATGACAATCAATATATTCTTAAAAAAACATATTAATGAATAAATAATAATTGTTATTAGATAAGTGAAACTGAAGACAACTGATCACAATAATTTATTTATTCGAATAAAGTAATTTTCTCAGTTGGAAATAAATATAAATAATCCAAAAACAGTTGGGTCTTACATTTTCTGTACGGTAAGCTATCATTATTAAGATTGTAGGTAAACTTTTTTATTCTCCATCTCACATTTTATAATTTCAATTCATTTTATTTAAATAATAGCATCTTAAAAGAAATAATATTTATGAGATTAGAAACAATGAGAGTATAAAAAATTATAATGAAAGATTGATTAAAGAAAAATGTTTTATTAATAAATTTGACTCAATCTTAATAGAAGTTATATACAGTTCAGAATTTTATTGTACTGTGATTTAATGGCTTTAGTTTTGATTATTTGTTCTTTATTAAGATATAATTTATTTATAATAAATTGATGACAATTTTAAATAATTATAGCAGATTTATAATTATGTTTTGGTAAGAGAAACTATATAGATATGGGATTTTTTAACTAAAAAAAAAACCATTTTGATGTAATAATGATTTAAAAAAGATAAATCTTAGTAATATGAATAATTTCATTTTCTATTTATGCTTTTTGCTGTATTTTATATGCATGTGTTTTAAGTATTTTTGATTTGTATATATTTTTTTTATTTCATTTTGTTTCAGATGAATTAAACTTTTGATAAAAATTATATAAAATAATCAAAATGTTTTTATTTTTGTGAAATTTACTTCAGTACAAAAATAAATTTTAAAAAATAAAATACTATTTATTCATTATCATCATGTGCAGAATCACAAATGATAGTAAGAATAGTAGACAACACAATTATTAATTTACAGATTTTGCCTAAAAACTTTTTTTGAAAGGAGGTTGCCTTGACAATAATTTGAAATTGTTGATTGTTATTGATTTGTCTAAGTGTTGACAGTATTTAATGATATATATATATATATATATATATATATATATATATATATATATATATATAATTATTCAAAACAATACAATAATTAATACAGTAACAATATTTTAAACAAATATATACCAATTTAATAGAAGTACTTTCAACTATCTATGTAGTCATTGTCAACTAGACTCAAATTGTATTAGAAAAAACCGTTACAAATGTAAACAAAAGTAATATGTCATACATCAATTTTCCCACAATTCATTAATTTTTATATTGGCTGCCTGTCTATTTATCAACTGTTGCTTTTCACTTTTTATTAACATAGCTTCTTTAATTTTGCGTTTATTATTATTTCTTTCAATACACAGAATTTTAACTTTATTAAAATCAAAATCAAAACCATAATTACATGTTACATTATGATCAAAAAATACTGATGGTGATACATCATCATTTCTAACATTCTCTTGTCTTGATTTTTGCACTCGTTTATATAACAACAAATGCTCCCTTGATCTTTTCTCCAATGTACATCGAGATTCCCCAATATATGCCTTTCCACAAACCCATAGCCATTTATATATTGCACAACTTTGATTTAAAATACTACACCTATTTTTTGAATTATTTATTAATCTATTTAAATTAGGAGTAGTATAAAATGCAACTCGACATATATTTTTATATATCTGTTTTATAAATTTAACCTGTTCATTACAAATAAATGGTATAGATATCCAAGTATATTTTATTTTATCAATATCTATAGCATCTAAAATATTTCTATTATTATTAAACTTAGTAACAATATTATAAATTAATTTATGATCATACCCAACATTTAACAAATCCATAATAAATACATTTATGTTACTTATTTTATCAGAACTATATTTACATAATTTATTATTCCTAAATAAAAATGATTTTAAACCGGATAATTTATGTGCTATTGGCACATTTGAATACCAAGGAATATATCCTCTTTTTTCAATATCTTTTATTACCATACAATAATCTAATTTATTTTTATTACGTGTAACTTTAATATCTAAATACTGAATTGACTTTTTTTCTTCAAAAGATTTACTCCATTTTAAACCTTCTAAACTATTTAATTCATTGAATAATACATTTATAATATCTAAACTTCCACAAACGAAAACATCATCAACATACCTGTAATAAATTTTAATACCTTGGCAATATATATTAGTATTAAGAATTATATCTTCATATCTTGATACCACAAAACTACATATTTGTGAAACTACAGGAAGTCCCATAGGCCATCCGTAATCCATTTTATAATAATTTTCATTAAATATAGCATATATATTTTTATCAATAAAATATAATACATCATTTACAAATTTTACTTTTTTAACATCAACTTTTTTTAACATTAAAGCATCTAATATAATTTTTATAGATTTTAATCTATCTATTGAACCGTACATCTCAGTATTTAGATATTAAAGTTACACGTAATAAAAATAAATTAGATTATTGTATGGTAATAAAAGATATTGAAAAAAGAGGATATATTCCTTGGTATTCAAATGTGCCAATAGCACATAAATTATCCGGTTTAAAATCATTTTTATTTAGGAATAATAAATTATGTAAATATAGTTCTGATAAAATAAGTAACATAAATGCATTTATTATGGATTTGTTAAATGTTGGATATGATCATAAATTAATTTATAATATTGTTACTAAGTTTAATAATAATAGAAATATTTTAGATGCTATAGATATTGATAAAATAAAATATACTTGGATATCAATACCATTTATTTGTAATGAACAGGTTAAATTTATAAAACAGATATATAAAAATATATGTCGAGTTGCATTTTATACTACTCCTAATTTAAATAGATTAATAAATAATTCAAAAAATAGGTGTAGTATTTTAAATCAAAGTTGTGCAAAATATAAATGGCTATGTGTTTGTGGAAAGGCATATATTGGGGAATCTCGATGTACATTGGAGAAAAGATCAAGGGAGCATTTGTTGTTATATAAACGAGTGCAAAAATCAAGACAAGAGAATGTTAGAAATGATGATGTATCACCATCAGTATTTTTTGATCATAATGTAACATGTAATTATGGTTTTGATTTTGATTTTAATAAAGTTAAAATTCTGTGTATTGAAAGAAATAATAATAAACGCAAAATTAAAGAAGCTATGTTAATAAAAAGTGAAAAGCAACAGTTGATAAATAGACAGGCAGCCAATATAAAAATTAATGAATTGTGGGAAAATTGATGTATGACGTATTACTTTTGTTTACATTTGTAACGGTTTTGTCTAATACAATTTGAGTCTAGTTGACAACGACTAGATAGTTGAAAGTACTTCTATTAAATTGGTATATATTTGTTTAAAATATTGTTACTGTATTAATTATTGTATTGTTTTGAATAATTATATATATTTTATTATAATTGGAATACAGACATTGATTAATAATTTACATATATATATATGTATGTATATATAATATTTTAATGAACAAATAATAATTAAAATATCTATTAAATAATCTGTTTTAGACACTTTAATAAAATTATTGTAAGGCAGTTCTTAAAACTATCACTGTACTCTTTGACCTCTTTTTCTTTTTACTCTCAACTTCAAATAAGTCCTGAGGTAAAAATGCCTATTCAGCAATTTAGATATGTGTAATATTACAGTAATTGTTTTAATTTTATTGGTCATTCACAATGATTTATATTTGTTAATTTACATCAGTAATAGATTAGCTACAAGTATTGCATTAATTGCATGAACATTTCTTCATAAAAACAATAACACACACAAAGATATGCGGTTTCTATGGTTACATATATAACAATAAGCAAAGGCTTTAAGTAGTTGAATAAATATCAAGTGAGATATGAGTCTCATTTCTAAGTTTAATTTTATTCATTTTATCTAGAAAAGAGATTGGAATTTAGGGGACATAAATTAAATGCAAGTTGTGACCCTAATATTTAGTGTTTTAATGAAGCTGTGAGAAATAATGTAATAGTGAATTAGAATTATTAAGAGAATACTTAATTTTCTAAAAACAAAAAAATAAAAAAATGTGATAATATACTACACTGTCATTTTTAAAATTAATTTGTTATATGGAGATGACAAATCTGTGAGAAACTGTTAAAAATATTTCATTTATATTGATGCTAATTACTTTTTAATAAATGATAATGTTAGTTTTAAAAAGATTAGAGGATAAGTGATATAAAATTTTAAAATTTGTATGGAGATTCAGTAAAACTGGAAGAATTGTGGAATTGAACAAAGTTTCAGTAAAATGGCTTAGGATGGTGAGTAATTTAAATATTCAGCATTTTTAGGGTGTTATCTATATTTTACTCTTTTTTGTTTCTAAGATTAATAAATTTAACATAATTTAATCATTTTAACAAATGATTTGCTAAAAAAGCATACTTATTTAATAATTTTAATTACAAACATTTCAAAATAAGTTGTTCAGGTTTTGTTGATAATTTTATATAACCACATGACGAATAATGAAAATGTAATACAAGACAATAGAATCACTTGCAGTTACCTTTATATCTATTCAATATACCATTAGTAAGTAATTGTGTTCACTGTTGATAGTGTGAGTTCAGCACTTGTTGAATTTATGGGACAATGATAATAATGATTATTCATATTAAATAAGGCTGTAAACACACACACACACACACACACATATATATATATAATGCATATTTTGCAGGTTTATCTGTGTTAAAAATTTAAATAATTATATACTGATGTTGTGATTTCATCACACACGTCATCTACTGGATGATAAAAAGTAGAAAGATGGTTGTAGGGGTGCTACAGTCACTGATTTGAAAAAAACGTTAAAGCTCCACCAATATCAAAAATGTTAAATTAAGTTTTTTTTTTAAAATAATCTTTCCAAATAGGAGGAAGTCTGCATGTATCATCTTGCTTATTGATACAATCTGGTCTTTTAAGTATCTCAATGGCTTCTCTGATTTTGCACTAGTAGAGATTTTCACATCCAGATATGATTCTGGTACTAGAAAAATCAATTATATGACTTGAATCAATAGTATGGAGTGAGAGTGCTGATGACGATGAGTGTTGTTTAACTGCATTAGCATGCTCATCTCTCCTAACACTGATGCAATGATTACTCATACCTATGTAAGCAGCTTTACAATTTTCACATGAGATTTGATAAACACCATGAGATTCAAGAGGGATTGAATCCTTAGACTTGGTTATTATATTGCTGATCTTTTGATGAGTAGAAAACGCGGTATTTATATTATAGCATTTTAATATACATTCAATACTGTCTGTAATTCCTTTTAATATGGAACACAAATCTTAATAGCTGATTTAGCATCTTTTTGTTTTCTATTTTGTCCATTTTCGGCTTGAAATAAGGCTTGTTTAATAAATTTATAATTATAACTATTTGCTAATAAAACACTATTAATATGATTTATTTCTTCTTTCAGCTGTTACTTATCTGAAACGTTAATTGTTTTATTTAAAAGAGTTTTAGCTACAAAAACTATCTGAGTTGTGTGATGATGAGAGTGTAAAGGTAAATATCTATCCATGTGTGTGTTCTTTTTGTAAATCGAAAAAGATAAACTATTTGGTGTTTTGGTGACTAGAACATCAAGAAAAGGGAGTTTTCCATCAGATTCTGTCTCCATTGTAAATTTAATATGAGGATGCATATTATTTAAATGTAAGAAAAAAATAATCTAATTTGTTTTTTTCTATATTGCCATATGACAAAAGATCTGAGCCAAATGAGAGGTTTTAAAGATAATGATTCTAAAGCACGAGTTTCTCTATTTTCCATGAATAAATCAACTATTACTCCTGAGATAGGTGAGCCCATAGGAGTACCAAAAACTTGTCTGTAATGCTGTTCATTGTATATAAAATATTTGTTCAAGAGACAATGTTTAATCAAAGCAATAATATGGTTTGGTAAATTGCAGCGTTGTGAGATTTCATTTAAAGCTTCATCAATTGGAATGTTTGTAAACAAAGACACGACATCAAAACTGATCAGAATGTCATTAGCATTCATTTATACTTTTTTAAAAACAGAAATAAATTGAAAAGAGTTTTTAATATTTGATTTAATAGATGGGATTGTAGGTTTAATGAAATCAAATAAATATTTAGGTAAAATGTGAGTTGGAGATCTTATTGCGATTACTATTGAATGAAGCACCCGGGGATATCTGGTTTGTGAACTTTTGGGAGCCCATTAAATTTTGGACAGACACACGATTTTTCACAAGGAATTGCATTATTTTTATGTCTGTTTTAGTAGGCAATTTATTAATAATGACTTTTGTTGTTTTTTTTTTCAAATATGTAGTATGATCTCTTTTTGATGGTTTATAAGTTTTATCATTAAGCAGATCTAAAATGTTATTATGGTACATGTCATGATATTTGGAATTTTTACCCTTATTAATATTACTTATCAGAGATGCCACACAGGCATTTTAAAATAAAATCCACTTCAACCTAAAAAGTCACTGCTATAAGTCTTAGTACAGTACAATCTCATTACTTTAAAACAAAAATACAAACAAAAACAGGACATATTAACTAATTATTTCTTAATAAAACATCCTAAATATTTCTTATTGATCTTTACAACTGGTCAATAGAATACAGACACTGGACTTTTAGCTATAAGCCTAATGTATTCACATCAGCAATCATAAAAGTTTGAATACTTTTCATGGGTAAAAATATGATACCTAAAATTTTTATTATTTTTAATATAAATTATAAAATCAATGTCTTCCATAGCTTTCCATTTATATATTAGATACCAGTGTATTATAACTGGAAATCATTAAATAACATATTGCATTAAAACTTAATTTCTACCTAAAGAGTCAATCTATCCTGATCTGTTTGCCATTGACCATTTCTATTCTTTGTAAATACTTGTCTTCTACTATTCCCATGATTCTCAATCTATTGCACATTTTCTCTACATCAATTAAATTAATTGATCAGTTATTTCTTCCATCAATCACTGTTTATTTTAAATTACATCTATCCATGATTCTCCTTATTATTGAGATTTTAGCATTTTTTTTCAAATTTCCAAGATTTAATTTGCACAAAAAGAATTGCTTTATCAATATAATGATTACTCTTTTTAAATCTTCAAGCCAAGCATGTTAGAAAATATAATACAAGTGATTCATTTTCATATATTTGAAGATAATCTCAGAATTAACTCAGTTTCCATCCTTATTTTACCTAATCACCAACACTCTCTTAAATGGGAAAATATGAATTTTATTAAATACAAATATGTGAGGTAGATTTATCCCCCTCACTTCAACCTGCCCCTTCACAATTTATATTTTGCTCTGTTTTATTCATTACTTATATAAATTCTCTACTATTAAAAATTGTACATGATTTGAAGGGAATTTTAAATCCTATTAACAAACATTGTATACATAGATAATATAGTTATTATTCTTCCATCCTAAACATTTTTACTAGAATTTTTATCATTCTAGAAAATTATAATAAAAAATATCAACTTCAATTTATTTTGTTGACAAAATAGTCTTCTCTATTTATAAAGATTTCACTGAAAATATCCTAGGTTTTCCATTCAGCTATCATCTAATTCTTTTGCAAGTCATATTCAAAACTAGCTGTTAATGTCCAACCAAAAGATAATTAACTCTACCAAAATATATCTATCCTTACATAACATTCTAATTATTTATCAGTGCACAGGGAGTATGTAATTAGAAATAGAAATATTTTAACTTTTTTCCACATACGCTTTAAACATTTGTATAATAACCAAACATTTAAGGTGCATGTAGAAAAAGGTTAAAACCTATCTCTTTCTATCCTTATATAAAAAAATCTCATTTTTATTATTGTTTTTTAAGCTAATATACTACATGCCTAGAATATCAAATATACTAACTCGATTATTAAATAAAATTAAGTCACTTTTGCATTTAATTATTTTGGAATAAAAAATCTAAAGCAATTTTAATCAATAACGTAGAAAGACATGCCAAATTCAAAATCTATTTTCAGATATACATGAGATAATAAAAATAACATCTGCAGATACCTCATCACTACAATCTAATACATTTGTATTCAACATAATTAGCAATATACAAAAAAAAAAAATCATGGATTCATACTCTTCCTTATTTGTAAACAAAAAACATATATTGAAATGCTCACAAAATTGTATATTAAATAATCTCCAAAATTACATCAATAATATCCAGAGTATTAAGGAATTTCAAATGCTGATTTCTAAAAACCAAATATTTTGACTTTTAAATCAAAATCAATTTTTAATGCTTTTCCCACCACCTTTTTTTATTTTGGCTGAGGATTTTTAAGATTGATGACATGTGTTTACTAGATGGCAAAGATGAAGTCATGGATTATTTTCTATTTCATTGCTCTTAATTACAAATGTATAGAAGCATTATAACATAATTCACTCCCATGTATAAACTCTAAATTAACTTAGCTTAGAGAGAGGATTTTTTCCAAATGGTTAAAGTTATGACACTCATTTTCTTTACTTGTGATTTCTGAGGTTTTATTTTTCTTTAAATTCAACAGAAACAAATTGCAATCACTATTTTGTAACAAAATTAATATAAATAAAATGAAATCTAGACTTAGTTTCATCAAACATTTATCTTTATTGATTATCTGTAAATTTGTAAAATAAAATTAAATAGTCATCTAATAAACATCATATGATCACCATTTAGTCACCTAATCATATATATATATATATATATATATCATTTTATAGGATTATATAAATTTTGTAAAATTAGAAATTATATATAAACATGGAATAATTTTAATAATTTTTATTAGTCATTCATTAGACTAGAAATTATTCACTTAATGAATAATATTTATGTCATGACTTTGATTATATGATGAAGATTACACTTCTTCACAAGGTATTAAAAGTGGATATAAAGTAGTCCCTACCTCACTTCCGCTTTTGGCAGCCATCTTCGTAACTAGTCTTAAAAAGCGTCCCTTAGTGTTTTACAGTTTTAGGAAGACGGGACGACTGTCCCTTTACCTTTACGTCTGTTATTCAAGGTAAGTCAACTTTTTAATCATTTTATATGATGGAAAGTGATAATATAACCGATAAAACTAAAAATAAAATAAGCCCCGATCTCAGCATTAAACCCAACAATGCGGTCATCGGCCGTAAATTGTATAGCCTTAGATCTAATCTAAATGCATCTAAACCACCCGTTACAACAAATAAAAACCCACAAATGAGTAAATCAAAAGAAAATTCCATTGCAAATATCAACAAAAGTTTAGAAAATATTCAACTTACCCCTAATACAAACAATAGAATAAATATCTCGTCAAGCGAAACTATTGATACAAGCGAAAACCAATCATTACCTCTCCGAAGCCTTTACTCAACCACAGAAGATTATAATGAGCAATTTCCTTTGCCCAACAATTCAATTAAAACTATATCTGGAAATAAACAAAATTACCAACAAAATGATACCGATGAAATTTTTAAAGTAAAACATTTTCCACCAGAGGTCGACAAAACCAGTACTGTGTCAGTACCGTTTGTCAACAGTAAATTTAAAAATAAAAAGAAGAAATAAATTATAAAACTGATAAATTTCATTCTAAAACAATCAAAGATTTTAGCTCAGAACAATCCATTGCTACATCAGCTAACGTGCAAGCTAAACCAATTACCTCAATATCAATATTGGAAAATCCCACTAAGTGCGCTAAATATCGTAAGGTCAAAAAATTCCGAGAGCATCTCTGAAAATATTAAGGCCGATAATCTCAATGAATTATATTTGAATCTCACAGAATTAGACATAGAAAAAGAATCAAACACGCAGGAAAATGTCTCTTTTAATATAAACAATATTAACGATGATATGTTCCTAGAAATAAACAATGAGTTCAACAAAACGATACCCAACTCTCTATATAAATCGTTTGCAAACTATTACAGCGATACGTCTTTAATCTTAGCCATAACAAATCATCAATGTGCTTTATATAAATTCCCTGTAGAACAACTCTACAGTCTAATCAATCAAAAGCAATTAGGCAGAGGCATTCACATGATCCTTAATCATCCCAATGACCGCTATGTGATCGTAGAGTTTAAAACGTGGGCAGACCGAATGAATTTTAAAAATAACTACAAATCTTTAGGAAATTATATACTATGCTCCATAGATATGAACCGTCCAGTTACACTATCTGGCAGAATTCAAAACTGCCTTGCCCACTTAAATGAACAAGAAATACAAGACATCCTTATTAATTATGGTTCAGTTAGCAAATTTAAACACCTATTAAATCCTCACTTCGAAGATCAAATCCTGTCCAATACAGTTACCTTCACACTTACATTAAAGAAAAACATTATACCCACTGACATACCCACTATTATTACAGCAAGGGGCTCTCCTATGGTTTTGACATTCAGAGGAGTACAACCACAATGTTTCTTCTGCCTTCAAAGAACACACCTCATTAAAGACTGTGCAGCAAGAATATGCACACACTGTGGTATTAAAATGAATAAATTTCACAAATGTTCTGGTAGACCTATTAACAAGTCCTTAAATAGACAATCATCACATAGGACTAATTCAAACAGCAACCTCACAAACCCAGATATTCAGATTCAAATAAATCCTCCAACAAAACCTTCCACATCCAAAACTATATTTCAAAATAAAAATATTCAAGAAAGAACAAACGTCAACCTTTACACTAATAGTAGTAAATCAGAGAACCAAACAACAACAAATACTGCTCCTAAACCAATCACGCAAACTAATAATACTCAAGATCAAACATTCGAAACAACTTATACTAATCCTCAAGAAATAATATTAGGTCAAACTCTTTCTACAAAAGAAGATAATATGACCAAACCATCTAAAGAGAACAAGATAAACCCAGGCGATGAAGAAAATACACTCAAAAAATGTCAAAACAATTCTTCCAATATAACTCCTAACCAGCTTAAAACAACTGATAACAACCCTAAACAGAGTGAACCACAAACTAACTGCAATTCTTCAACTCCTGCAAGAATTAACCTACCAGACAAAAAGATCCATCAAACACCCAACCCGAAAGTCAGCATGATCGAAGATTCACAACTGTTACAGCAAACAGAGAATGTCTCAAGTCTAAAATTTGAACAAAAATCTTATGACAATAAAATAACACTACTATCAAAAGAACAGGAAAATGAAAACAACACTAATCAACTTCAAAATCCTCAAAAAATTGACACAACAAATACCCAAAATACAATTAAGAAAATTAAAAGAAAATCAATTCGCTCAGATAAATCAAGCTCTGATGATGACAGCTCCCACCCGGTACTTTACTCACCACCCCCCTCTAACAAACAAATCTCCAATAAATCCAACTCAAAGCTTCACAAATCCATAGAAAAAAAGAGGAAAACCATGGATCTTACAACCTTAGATACCATTGATTCTCCCGATGAATCTCAGACAGATTACTCTACTCCATCAGACACCGAAGACTTCATGGATGCGATTCCTCAACCAACAAATATATCACCAAGCCATCTACAAGTTCAATCACAAGTCTCTGACTGCCTAACAACATCAGACCTCATTAATATAGAGATGTCCCACATTCACTTGGATCACTTTGCTGAGGACGGTTTGGATTAATCTATCATGTTCTGCAAAATAGCTGGCATAAACATTCGTGGCATCAACTCAATCGATATAGTTCTTGCTATTAAAAACTGGCTCTCACTCTGCTCCCCACATATACTTCTTATGGGCGAAACCAAACATCACTATAAGACTGACCATAAAATAATATCTCTTCTCTCCTCTCTCGGATTTACTAGATTTTCCATCGGCCATTCAGCTTCAGGTGGAGTCGGTATTCTTCTTAGAAAATCAGCACCACCAAAAAGTTTCAACATTCTATTCCTAGATGCCAATATTATTATTATAGAAATAGATTATTGGGGTTATCCGATCATCATAGCTTATATTTATACAGCCAAAGACACCTCTCAATATCTAAAAATAGTTCATATCCTAAATGCCATCAACGCTAGCAGAGCCTCCCCTACCATTCTTCTCGGAGACTTTAACACCACCTACAATGACTTCAACAAGAGATTTTTGCATCTAATAAATCGCAGATTAATGTGTGGAGAGGGCTTCTTCCCACCCGAAGCCTACTCTTTCTATACTAAAACTAAAAAGTCCCTAATTGATCTGGTTTACTACACCCCAGACCTCCATTTCAACCTTGATGCAGCCTTAACCCCTGTTGCTTTCTCCGATCATATGGCTCTGATCTTACAACTCACGCCTATCTCAATCCCTACACCTATAGATGGACCTGGAAAAACCATGCGCATGATCACCCAATCAAACATGACCGAAGCGATAGTGTCTGAGTCATACATCTATTTCCAGAAAATAAACATCCTTTCCCTCCCTGCTGAGGAGGGCTGGTTTTCCTTCATCGGAATTCTTCAGTCCATATTAAATCACCACACCAGGAAAATCAAAGGACCAAATGGTCTTCTAAATGACCTAACAGACATTAATATACAACTTCAAGCATCACAGCAAAATTTCACAAATACAGAAAAAATTATCTTCCTTAAAAACCTCTACAAAATCAAGCAAAAATCCCTTGCAGAATATATTTCCATCAGAATAGCCAGATGCTTCTTAGCACAACAACACTGCTGGACGAGAGACTACCTCAGATGGGCACTGGGTTACAATAAAAAACAAATCACTCCCACATCCATTTATACTAATGGTACCAATCTCATTGGCTATCCAATGATGCAGCACATCAGCAAACAATTCTGCCAATTAATGCAAAAAGATGGAGCCCCTCCAGTAAACAGCTGGTTGGATGCTGGAGACCCCAGTGAACATGGCATCACAGAAATCCTAATTAAAAAGAAGATATCATCACTCCCTGACAGCATTCATCCTGGCCTTCACGGCATCCCAAATTTCCTTCTCAAACACCTCAGTCAATTCACTGTTCCAATTATTAAAAAAATGATAGATCACCTAGCTTCCGGCTACAGAAACATAGCAGATCTCTACCCTGTGGCACTTGTGCCTTTTATTAAAAAAGCAAAACCACTAAATGACATTAACAGTATCCGACCAATATCCATGACCCCACTGCTTATCAAGATTATAGAGTCAGTCATTAAGGACCAAATCCAACCTCAAATTCTTAGCAATATCTCGCCAAACCAATACAGAAAAAAGGGATCATCAACCTCGCATGTTATGTCCAATATAACTGCACTGTTCAATCATATCAGAGTACATCGTAAATCCAAACCTATTGCCGTCCAACTGGATGTTGCAGCAGCATTCGATTCAGTACAGATCAACACCCTTCTGGATATTCTGATGGAATACGACATTCCAGCTGCAATTGTTCAGATTATCAGCAATCTGCTCAACAACAGAGAGATTTTTCTCTCTCTTGATGGCAAGATCACTCCAGGTTTCAAGCCATACAAGTCGATCCCTCAAGGATCTCCGCTCAGTGCCCTTTTCTTCACAGCATACATCAACCCTCTTCTGGTGGATATAGAAAAAAACCTCCCTGGAATATTCCTTCCTTCTCTCAATAAAGATTTCAATGTATTCGCATACATAGATGACATCATGGTTGTGCTTCCCACCATTAAATACCTTCCCCATCTCATGAACATCTTAAACAGAAATACAGTGAAACTTGGCCTACAAATAAATTTTAACAAATCTTCCATCTGGAAGATAATGTCTGGTAAACAAATCAACTCTTCCTTTTCTGCTAAACCACAAAGATACCTTGGCTTCCCAATCTTCAAATCTCCAACTGCAATGGCAAGAATGATTCAAGATGCAATCCTCCAATCAACTGAAGCCATCACCACTTCACTCTCTAGAGTATACCTTTCATTATATGGAAAGGTTAGCCTCCTCAACATGATCATAATGCCAAAAATCTCATATTATCTTCCATTCATTAAAATCACTAAACAGCTTCAAAATAAAATTAACCGATTATGCACCAAACTTCTCTGGAGAGGAAGGACTGTTGCCATTAGCTTGCAAGGTATCCAACGACCACGCAGGTTCAATGGACTGTCATTCCACTCAATACAGGCAATCATTTTACAAAAAACTCACAATATTCTACATAATCTGATCCTCTCCTATGGATACTCCAACATTATGAAAAAAATTACACCAACTGATCGTCCCCTGCCCTTTTCCAGTTCATGGATATCATTGCTAATAGATCATCTACAACTTTATAACCCGACAATGTCCTCTAACCTTAACCAAAAAATCACTTTGTGGGAAGCATACAATCTAATCAACTATAATCAACAACCCATTAAAACCAGCCTAAAAATAACCAACCAAAGACTCATTACACACTTCAAAAGATGGAGCCTTGAACCCAAATTCCTGGACTTCATCATTAAAATTAATCTTGATGCGCTTCCCACAAATTGGTTTCTTTATCACCGAAGAGGTTTTACTAGCATTGACACTATATGTGGTTTATGTGCTCGTGAAGATGAAACCACAGACCATATTATACACCACTGTCCAAGACTTAAAATACTGAAAGATATAATCATAATCAATTCTTACATAAGATCTGAAATGATTTTCTCACTTGAAAATGCCATTAATAGTGGAACTTTTTCAATAATAAGGCTCTCTATCTTTGTCCTTTATTCCATATGGATAGTGAGATGCAAAACTCTCATGGAATTACCCCCGCCACAAATCATACCATTGTTTTACCAGACTATCAAAAAAATCAAGAAACGTGATCAGCTCCTTGCCTCCAGTAAAGTCTTTGACGACACCTGGTCTCTAACCGCTCTATCCTTTTCCTGATTGTCAACTCCCACCTACCCAGAATTCTAGAATAGACAATATTAAAAAGAAAATAGTCGTGTTATTAAAAAAAAAAAAAAAGCTAATAACATTCATCAAGTTCTCAGTTTCTCATATTCTACACAAACCCTTCATTATACCTAACCACATAAGTGTATAACAACTACTAACTAACATATTCTAGCCATATGTTAATCAGAACTTTTTATAATATTATTGTACAATTTATTCATTAACTTATCCATTATCAAAATGTAATCACTATTTATTACTAATAAAAATTTTTGTTGAAATGAAGTAGTCCCTACTTTGCTTAGAGTGGTATAGTGAAAATCACACTGCAGGAATATTATTCATTGATTGGAATACTTTTGATTTGTTTTTATATATATATATATATATATATATATATATAAAAACATGTCAAAATGTATATATATATATATATATATATATATATAACATTAATATCATATAATACTTTGCACTATTTTTTCTGACATATAATGTAAGATTTTGCCTATTCTAAAAATTATAAAAAATACATTAATTATAAAACATTATGTTAAAATAATGTAATACTATATATCAATACAATGAAGTAGTAGTAAAGCACATTAGTTTTTGGTAACAGAAAATTTAAAGTTTTATAAATAAAAGGTAAAGGTAATTATTGGCTCAGTGCCTGTAGAAATACAACACAATCAGCAATGAAGGCTATTGTATCGCAATTTTATTTTATATTTGTATAGTCAACACATCTACACTTCTCTGATCAGCCCAGATTAACCAGATATTTTCTCTCTTTAACCAAAAATAGCTAGATATCCATTTACTTATCATTATTGAATAGTTATCTCAGTTTGATAACTACTCTTTCTTATTGCATTATCAAATGTATACCATATAATATTAAATTAGCCATGCAATTGACTGCCACTACATAATGCTTTATTTGCCACCCTCTTTTACAGTTTACAGTTTTAAAAAGGAAGTAATGGTAAAATTTTTAAAATTTGAATTTAAAAGTTGAAGTTAGGAGATATAAAGGTGGGTTAAAATGTGATTAAAATAATAATATTATAAATTGAAATAGATTATAAATTACTGAATGAATAAATTATAGATAATGATTGTTACTAAAACGAATAATAATAATGTAAAATATAAAATATATTAAGTTAGAGTTAAATATTATAAGAGTCAAATAAAATAAAGAACAAAAATAGAATATACATGTATAGGAAAGTTTTAATTACTAAATATAGAATGTAAAAAAGAGTAAAAATTATATAATATTTAAAAGGTAATAAATAGCTGATAATTATAAGATGTATATATAAAAAGTAAATTATATGTTCATGTATATTTATATTCATATGTTTGTATTATGTTGCAGTTCTGAAGAAGATTGCAGGGATAATCGAAACTGTAAACTGTAAAAGAGGGTCATAAATAAAGCATTGTGTAACAGTATAGTAAAGTGCGTGGATGATTTAATAATGTATGTTATCTTGGTTTGCTAAATAAAATCTTCATAAAAAATGCTAAACCTGTTGTTTACCTAAAAAAAGAAGTTTTATATAGTTCAATTCTAAATCGTAGGTATAGTAACTGTCTGAGCCAACCAGATCTTTGATTTTTTTAACTTTTGTTTGACTTTGCTATCTGTCATCAAAGGCAAAAAAAGTTTAAACAGCTTCAAACTTTGTAAATTTCAGAATTCTAAAAATAAATAAATTGATGACACTTAACTATGAAGAAAATTTAACAAAGACAATTAGTGATATAATATTATTTATAGTTAGAGTATTATCTCAGAAAATTGAAACACTCCCCAAACTTAACTAATTTCTGTATTTGTAATCTACAAATAAATTTTTATTGAAAACCCTTTTTTCTAAAAAGAAAAAAAATATATTAATGAGAAGACTAAATATTCTACTGCCGAAAACATTTAAAAAAACATTACCCAAGTATAGATATTCTATTTTTTCGAAATGTCAGGCATTGATGTTAATAATTGTTAATTAAAATTGTTATCAATATTTTTAATTACTGCTCAATAATTCTTAATAAAAAGATTTTATTATTTTTAAATCATTTAATGTATTTATAAAGACACACATATCTAGGTAAAATGTAAAACAGCTTTTGTAATTAATGCTCGTTATAACATCATTTCATAGAAAAACAATAAAAAAAAACATTACCATTAGACATACCAATTGACCTTGGAAGAGGAATAGAATATTTGAGTGTTTTCAATCTTGTTTTTTTTAAAAAGAATAATTTAATATCAATTCACCAACCCAATATTTGATAGTTAGTTCGCTGATAACAGCTTAGAAATCTTAAACAAAAATCGAAATCTTGATTAAATTTTGAAACACAATTGATTATTTAACCTTAGTCAAGATTCTAACGAAGTTGTAAAAGTACCAGAAAAATATTTTATTACATCACTATGATATATATATATAATTTAATGTCAAATAAAATTTACTATTTACAGACATTTTTTTAATATAATTTTTCAAGCAGCAGTGATTTAAAAAGTCAATCAATCTCTCCTGGACATACATTTTTATCATAGCAAAATCAATAACAGTCTAGAAACAGTGATGTCCCATCAAACAGAGTAATGCAATTTTATTTAAGGGCTGTCATAATATTTATTACAATATAAAAGTTTGAAGTATATTTTATTACTAATTTAACTAAAGTTTTCTTTGTATTGTCACTGCTGCTTGAAAGATGTAAAAATTTCTATAGAAAGTAATACTTTTACATATTTATGTGGTACTAATGAAATATATATATATATATATATGTTAAAAAAAGATTTGCACGGGTTAAATATATAAAATACATATTTTGCAGGTTCATCCGTGTTAGAAACTTTTAATATTAATATACTGACGTTTCGACTTGGTAAAACAAGCCATCCACAGAGTTATAAAAGGTAGAAAGATGGTTGTAGAGGCACTACTTTCACTGATTTGAATAAAATGTTAAAATTCCACCAATAGCAAAAAATGTTAAATTTAGGAATGTTTTTTAAAAAAATCTTTCTAAATAGGAGGAAGTTTACATGTATCATCTCGCTTATTGATACAATCTGGCCTTTTAAGTATCTCAATGGCTTCTCTAATTTTGCATTGATAGAGATTATCACACCTGGATATGATCCTGGTACTAGAAAAATCAATTTTATGACCTGAATCTATAGTATGGAGTGAGAGTGCTGATGATGATGAGTGTTGTTTAACTGCATTAGTATGCTCGTCTCTCCTAACACTGATGCGACGATTACTCATATCTATGTAAGAAGCTTTACAATTTTTACATGAGACTTGATAGATACCATGAGATTCAAGAGGGATTGAATCCTTAGGCTTGGTTATTATATTGCTGATCTTTTGATGAGCAGAAAATGCTGTATCTATATTATAGCGTTTTAATATACGTCCGATACTGTCTGTAGTTCCTATGGAACACAAATCCTAATAGGTGATTTATCATCTTTTTGTTTCCTATTTTGTCTATTTTGGGTTTGAAATAAGGCTTTTTTTATAAATTTGTAATTATAACTATTTGCTAATAAAACACTATTAATATGATTTATTTCTTCTTTCAGATGTGTCTCATCTGAAAGGTTAATTGCTCTATTTAAAAGAGTTTTGGCTACAGAAACTATCTGAGTTGGGTGATGATGAGAATGGAAATGCAAATATCTGTCTGTGTGTGTATCCTTTCTGTAAACAGAAAAAGATAAACTATTTGGTGTTCTGGTGATTAGAACATCAAGAAAAGGGAGTTTTCCATCAGACTCTGTCTCCATTGTAAATTTAATATGAGGATGCATATTATTTAAATGTAAGAAAAAATTATCTAATTTATTTTTTCCATGTTACCATATGACAAAAGTGTCATCTATGTATCTGAGCCAAATGAGAGGTTTTAAAGATGATGATTCTAAAGCACAAGTTTCTATATATTCCATGAATAAATCAGCTATTACTCCTGAGATAGGTGAGCCCATAGGAGTACCAAAAACTTGTCTGTAATTCTGTCCATTGTATACAAAATATGTATTTAAGAGACAATGTTTAATTAAAGCAATAATATGGTCTGGTAAATTGCAACATTATGAGATTATATTTAAAGCTTCATCAATTGGAATGTTTGTAAACAAAGACACGACATCAAAACTGACAGAATGTCATTAGCATTAATTTTCAAACTTTTTAAAACAGAAATAAAATGAGAGTTTTTAATATATGATTTAATAGATAGGATTGTAGGTTTAATGAAATCTGATAAGTATCTGGCTGAAATAGGAGTTGGAGAACCTATTGCACTTACTATTGGACGAAGGGGGGTATCTGGTTTGTGAACAAGATTTTTCACGAGGGATTATTTTATTTTTTATCTCTGTTTCAATAGGTGATTTATTAATAATAGCTTTTGTTGTTTTTTCCAAATATGTAGTATGATCTCTTTTTGATAGTTTATAAGTTTTATCATTAAGCAGATCTAAAATTTTATTATGGTAAATGTCACGATCCATTACGACTGTGACATTACCTTTATCAGCTGGAAGTACAACAATTGATTTGTCCGATTTTATATTATTTAATGCTTGTCTTTCTGTCTTTGAAATATTATTTTTAGGAAGCTTACCTTTTTTTAAAATATTACAAATCTCAGCTCTAGCCAAATCAGCCGATGTAGAATTAATTTTATCGAGAGCTGATTCAACATTACAAACAATTTTCTCAAAAGGTATCCGGGAAGGTGTTAAAGCAAAATTGAAACCTTTTTCTAAAACCGAAATTTCATCTGTAGAGAGGGCTTTCCTAGATAAATTATAAACAGTTTTTTGATTTGGATACATAATGTTTGGGGATTGTGTTCTAATTAGCATTTGCAATTTTTTCTTTTGCTTTGCTGTTACAAATTCCGAATCTTTAAACGATCTAAAACTTGCAATACAATCAAAACTAGTCCACACTAAAGGATGTATTTTATTACTAAGGAATAAACGTAAATGTAGCAATACTTTATCAATTTTGTCTAAATTTTTCCGAGTTTCTTTAATAAAAGAGTTTAAAATAATATTGCTAGTTTTCTTAGAATTTTACTAACATTATAATTGTTCTTGTGAAACACAATTTTACAGCAAGTGGGTATAACATTGTGATTTTTGCACGCTAATAAAAAAGATAAATTACAAAGTAACTTACATTTCTTAATCCACGTTCTTTCAAATATGCGAAGCTGTTTAAAAATTTCCTCCCTGTAGAGGTTAATAATGTTAAAACGAAGATTTGCATGGGTTAAATATATAAAAAAAACATATTTTGCGGGTTCATCTGTGTTAAAAACTTTTAATATTAATATACTGACGTTTCGACTTGGTCACATAAGCCATCCACAGAGTTATAAAAGGTAGAAAGACAGTTGTAAAGGCGCTACAATCACTGATTTGAATAAAATGTTAAAATTCCACCAATAGCAAAAAATGTTAAATTTAGGAATGTTTTTTAAAAAAATCTTTCCAAATAGGAGAAAGTTTACATGTATCATCTCGCTTATTGATACAATCTGGCCTTTTAAGTATCTCAATGGCTTCTCTAATTTTGCATTGGTAGAAATTATCACATCTAGATATGATCCTGGTACTAGAAAAATCAATTTTATGACCTGAATCTATAGTATGGAGTGAGAGTGCTGATGATGATGAGTGTTGTTTAACTGCATTAGCATGCTCATCTCTCCTAACACTGATGTGATGATTACTCATACCTAAGTAAGAAGCTTTATAATTTTTACATGAGATTTGATAGATACCATGAGATTCAAGAGGGATTGAATCCTTAGGCTTGGTTATTATATTCCTTAGTAATAAAATACATCCTTTACTGTGGACTAGTTTTGCTCATATTGCAAGTTTTAGATTGTTTAAAGATTCGGAATTTGTAACAGCAAAGCAAAAGAAAAAATTGCAAATGCTAATTAGAACACAATCTCCAAACATTATGTATCCAAATCAAAAAACCATTTATAATTTATCTAGGAAAGCCCTCTCTACAGATGAAATTTCGGTTTTAGAAAAAGGTTTCAATTTTGTTGTAACACCTTCCCGGATATCTTTTGAGAAAATTGTTTGTAATGTTGAATCAGCTCTTGATAAAATTGATTATACATCGGCTGATTTGGCTAGAGCTGAGATTTGTAATATTTTAAAAAAAGCTAAGCTTCCTAAAAATAATATTTCAAAGACAGAAAGACAAGCATTAAATGATATAAAATCGGACAAATCAATTGTTGTACTTCCAGCTGATAAAGGTAATGCCACAGTCGTAATGGATCGTGACATTTACCATAATAAAATTTTAGATCTGCTTAATGATAAAACTTATAAACTATCAAAAAGAGATCATACTACATATTTGGAAAAAACAACAAAAGCTATTATTAATAAATCACCTATTGAAACAGAGATAAAAAATAATCCCTCATGAAAAATCTTGTGTCTGTCCAAAATTTTATGGACTTCCAAAAATTCACAAACCAGATACCCCCCTTCATCAAATAGTAAGTGCAATAGGTTCTCCAACTCCTATTTTAGCCAGATACTTATCGGATTTCATTAAACCTACAATCCTATCTATTAAATCATATATTAAAAACTCTCATTTTATTTCTGTTTTAAAAAGTTTGAAAATTAATGCTAATGACATTCTGGTCAGTTTTGATGTCGTATCTTTGTTTACAAACATTCCAATTGATGAAGCTTTAAATATAATCTCACAATGTTGCAATTGACCAGACCATATTATTGCTTTAATTAAACATTGTCTCTTAAATACATATTTTGTTTACAATGGACAGAATTACAGACAAGTTTTTGGTACTCCTATGGGCTCACCTATCTCAGAAGTAATAGCTGATTTATTCATGGAATATATAGAAACTCGTGCTTTAGAATCATCATCTTTACAACTTCTCATTTGGCTCAGATACATAGATGACACTTTTGTCATATGGCAACATGGAAAAAATAAATTAGATCATTTTTTCTTACATTTAAATAATATGCATCCTCATATTAAATTTACAATGGAGACAGAGTTTGATGGAAAACTCTCTTTTCTTGATGTTCTAGTCACCAGAACACCAAATAGTTTATCTTTTTCTGTTTACAGAAAGGATACACACACAGACAGATATTTGCATTTCCATTCTCATCATCAACCAACTCAGATAGTTTCTGTAGCCAAAACTCTTTTAAATAGAGCAATTAACCTTTCAGATGAGACACATCTGAAAGAAGAAATAAATCATATTAATAGTGTTTTATTAGCAAATAGTTATAATTACAAATTTATAAAAAAAAAGCCTTATTTCAATCCCAAAATAGACAAAATAGGAAACAAAAAGATGATAAACCAGCTATTAGTATTTGTGTGCCATATGTAAAAGGAACTACAGACAGTATCGGACATATATTAAAATGCTATAATATAGATACAGCATTTTCTGCTCATCAAAAGATCAGCAATATAATAACCAAGCCTAAGGATTCAATCCCTCTTGAATCTCATGGTATCTATCAAATCTCATGTAAAAATTGTAAAGCTTCTTACATAGGTATGAGTAATCGTCGCATCAGTGTTAGGAGAGATGAGCATGCTAATGCAGTTAAACAACACTCATTATCATCAGCACTCTCACTCCATACTATAGATTCAGGTCATAAAATTGATTTTTCTAGTACCAGGATCATATCCAGATGTGATAATCTTTACCAATGCAAAATTAGAGAAGCCATTGAGATACTTAAAAGGCCAGATTGTATCAATAAGCGAGATGATACATGTAAACTTCCCCCTATTTGGAAAGATTTTTTTAAAAAACATTCCTAAATTTAACATTTTTTGCTATTGGTGGAATTTTAACATTTTATTGAAATCAGTGATTGTAGCACCTCTACAACCGTCTTTCTACCTTTTATAACTATGTGGATGGCTTGTGTGACCAAATCGAAATGTCAGTATATTAATATTAAAAGTTTTTAACATGGATGAACCCGCAAAATATGTATTATATATATATTCATCAGGATTAGAAGTTTCTTTGAGATAAAAACACCCTAGATAATTTAGTTTATATTAATTATTTTAACTAGAAAGTAAAACAAATATAAAAAGCTGTTTAACTGATTCAGCTTCAAGCCGCCATATTGAACTTTTTAAAATACTGGCCTGACACACAATTTTCACAATAACTTCAGTTTTATTTATGTTAGAGCAAAAACAATTACATTGCTAGAAACTAGAAACATTAAGAAAAACAATAAACATAAAATAAATAGTGATAACTATATAAAAAATAAGGAAAAAAAAAGAAATTTTCACATCCGAAATACTTATTATTTTATTGTTTGTTCATAATATGATAAGTAACATTAACTAAAATTGAGAATACATCTTCAGTGATAATTTCTTTGCATTCCTCACAAAACTTTCTAAACATGTATAACATGTCTTACCTGAGATAATCCACAGCTTCACAATCTCCAAAAGAAATCGGATATGACTTCTTCATTTTTATCTTGTACCCCAAATGTTCTAAATGTCAAAAGCATCTATAAAGAAAAAGATTCATCCTAATAAAAGATACAAAAGAAATCATCATAGCAATTGGCTTCTTCTCTGTCTAAAACTAGAAATTGTAGGCTACTGTCTATATCACTATGATAAAATGAGTTTCATCTCTTCATTTTATATTTTTTGCGTACATCACTGATGTTTATATTCTTTATGGACACCAGTTATGTTTATATTCTTTATGCACACAAGTGATTCTTATATTATTTATGCACAAAAGTGATGTTTATATTCTTTATGCACAGAAGTGATGGTATCTTATTATATTTATTGTACTACATAGATATAATTTATTTACATATAGTGTATTTGTTAGCTATTGACTTGAAAATAATGTTATGAAACATATACCAAAATGAAAGCATGAATCACATATATATATAATTTATTTGCATACAGATCATTTGTTAGCTATAGACTTGAAAAACGTAAACAAGAATCGGAATTATAACAAATTACTTATAAACCATATTATATTATATATATAAACAAAATTAATGATTTTCGTAATAAATTATACTTTTTGAAAAACGTTATTTTTATAAGTGTAGAACATTAAAAGTTACGTTAGATATTAATTATATATGAACGTAAATAACTAACGCACACAAATTACAAACTAAAAATAATTAATAAAAATTATAATTTATATAAAAATATATTATGCTTCTACTAAAAAAATATTTTAAAAAAATTTTAAATGTTACTTACAAAATTACATTCAACCACTTCTGTCAGCCATTTTTGTAATAGTACCAGAGATATGTCATCTGTAGCCCCGTAAATTATTTTTGTCTTTTATCGCTCCATGATAAGTACAAAAATTATTAAAAAAGACAAAAGAATTAAATACTGTGGTTGATTAAAACTGCTGCCAAAAATTTAAATTTTAACAGATTTTTTTGAAATAAACATTTTCTGTAAGCTACATCATGAAGCTTTCTAACAATCAAATTTTCATCTATGTCACATTTATACCTCTACGTCAGTAAAGAAAGAAAACAAAACATCATCTGAACGTCACCTTATGTGCGCTCGGAGTGCTCAAAGAGCTGAAAGAGTAAGCCGGTCTCTTTACAGTTTTTGAGAGAAATACCGTACTTTCTCACTGGAAAAAGGAAGGAATGTTGGAGAGGCTTTAGCCCAGCAATGTGCTTTTTAAAAACTGTTTTATCTACACATGTGTATATAGTCTCAGAAAAAATAAATTACATTTAAATAAATATGTCAAGAATCTTGATTCAGATCATAAAATAAAAGACTAACTCAAGAATGCTGTGAGACTAAATAGATAATTGTTTTAAACTGAGCAGATCGATTAATTTTCATGTTAAATATTTAGAAACATTTAAAAAGAACAGTAAAAATTTACAAAAAAAAAAAATTTCAACGAAAGTAGCAAATGCTATTAAAAAACATTTTATTAGTAAATGCAAAGACAAACTAATATCATATATATAAAAACAAATATCATATATCCTGTTGAAGATAGATATTTTTTCACATTACCATTGATTATTAAGGTAAATGACGCATATGATATGGTTATATAATCTGCAATTAAGCATTTTAATTAAATAAATATTTTTAAGGCTTATGAAAATGCGAAGATGCTAGGACAAACAGAAATGAGTACTAAAAGTGATAACAAATAATGACCGAATAATGATCAAGTGCCGCATGATTGGGTAAAAGTCTAGTGAACTTAATGTATTTATATTTTTTTATTGTGGAAAAAAGTTTATTTTAAAAATAGTGTTAACATTTTTTTACTTTATTAAATTTTAATTAAATAAAAGATAAAAATATTATTTTTATGCTTAAAGCTAATCGTTAGGCGTAAGCAAATTCCATTTTTATAAAATATGAAAATATACACAATATATTTTCTATCTTCAACAATAATAAAACTAAGTAATATATAAGTGTACGGTCATTATGTTTTTTGCTCAAAGTTAGATTAATACAATTTATAGATATAATGAACACCTCTATACTTCCTCATTCTTTTTAAATTCACTTAAATAAAGATATCCCAATATTTAGACCTACATCAAAATTTTTTTAAGATTATTAAAATATAAAAATGAACGGATAAAAAGATATTAAATAAAAGAATATCTTAGATTTTATATAATGATACTTGATTCCATCAGAAGTAACACTAAAAAACTATGTTGCTTTGTAAACTATTTTTCAATTAATTATTAGTTTAGAAGATTATTGAAACATAATTATTTATCAAAATTCCAACATATTATCTAATATATATATAATTCTAAAGCGTATGTAATTTGCTTATATTGAATATTTTCTATATATGTAATTAGAGGGATTTGAACACAGGATTTTTTATTCTATTTATTTTTCAAACCATCACAAGAAACTGATACACATAATCACATACCTTTTAAAAGGTATATGATCCCCAATATGTGTATTTCATGCAGAACTAGCACTCAGCAGTTGGGCCAGATCATAAACTCCCACCCATATATACAATCAATGCTCAGTTATATTAAGATAGCAATTCCTCAAACTTTAATGGACAGGCTTCAATATTTTCACCCTTCCAACTATTCAAGCATCCATTTCACTGAAAAACCAATGATGGAACATGTGAAGCCCTTATTTGAATTGATATCATAGTCATACACATGTACACATTATGTCAATCTAATCCCTCATATTATTTGACCATATATTATCAGACCATTAGGTATATATATATATATATATATATATATATATATATATATATATATATATATATATATATATATATATATATATATATATATAAAGAGAGAGAGAGAGAGAGAGAAAGAGAGAGAGAGAGGGATGGGCCGAATTTATACTAAGATATAATGTAATTCTAAAGCAGTATGTAATTTGTTTATACTGAATATTTTCTATATACATAATTAGAAAGATTTGAAGTCAGGATGGTTTGAAAAATGAATAGAATAAAAAATCCTGAATTCAAATCTCTCTAATTCTATATATAGGAAATATTCAGTATAACCAAATTATGTACTGCTTTAGAATTACATTATATCTTAATATAAGTTTGGCCCATCCCTCTACTACAAATATGTATGGATACATAATGGTCTGATAATATGTGGTCCAATTAGTAGAGCTTAGATAGACATAATTATTATTAAAAATTGAAATATTACAAAGTCATGTTGGTTGTATTATTAATTGAATGTGAAATATAAAGAATAAAGCGTTCACTTCTACAGTAAATGTTTATCTCAAAATATTAATATAAAAATTATTTCCAAAAAGCAGACAGTTTTACAATAGAATACATTTTTTTTAAAAAACAGCTTGGAAAGAAGGCTAAACATTTATTATAGTTTTTTAAAAATTTTAATATAAAGTTTTTTAAATAAATGTAGATAATGGTTTCTTTCATTTTTTAAGTAATAACTTAAGCAGCAATATAGAAATATTTTTAAGCATTTTTTAGTTCACAATAACTTCACAAAGCACTACCTTTATTACTATATTAAATTTCTGCTATTTAGATATATGCAAAATTATTTTGTAATCAAGTAAAAGTAAGCAATGAATTTCAATTTATTGATTTTTATTTTTTGTCAAACGAATTTTTAAGAAATATGTGATTATAAATCTTGTTTAAATTATGCTAATATATTATGTTTAATTTTAAGCATTTTCTATTTTATTATGCAATTACAGATATATATGTGAGTTTGTTTCATAACTTTTACAAATCCATAATGCTCTTTGAAGCAAGGATATTTGTATAATAATAAATAAATAAGTATAAAAAAATTAAACTATAATCTAGAAAATTATATTAATAAATATAAATAATGAAAAATTAAGTCTATTAATCTTTTATTAAATAATTTATTTAATAAACATTATAAATTTATTGTTGTTTATTAATCCACATAAAATATATATTTTTTATTTTTATTTTATTTATATATCATGATAAATAATATATATATATATAAATGCTATTTCAGTCATTGATTCATTTATTTTTACCATTTATTAATTTTTGTAGATATCATTCTGCCACTGAGATATTAATAGTGTTATCATTTCAGGGTGTTTTATTTTTGGCTATTGATAGCATTAGTTTTATTTGATAAAAATAACTAGAACTATAATGTGTTTTCATAAATATTCATTCTAAATAAAACAACCAGATGTTGCATCTTTTAGTAAAAAAATAAATCCATGAAGATCAAAAGTTGCATATTTATAAAGCAGATAGAATATATTCAGTGCACATAGCTTACTTTGTCTTTGTAGAAATTGATTTCTTCTGTGGGTGAAATTAAAAAATATCACTTAATACATAATTTATTTATTTATTATTTTTGTAAAGTTAAGAAATGTTTCTCAGTAAGTAAATTGTGTATTCATTAAACTTTTATTTGAATATGTCTTAGCAAAAAAATATTTGATTAAAAATTTATAAAAAACCTGAAAATGCCAACAAAATATCAATTACATACATATTGGAGTTTCAACCTAAATATATTATATGCAAAATGTATGGACAATATAAACCTGTGATTAATGGTGGGTTTTTAATCACGGTTTATTTTTGTCCATACATTTTGCGTACAATATATATATATATATATATATATATATATATATATATATATATATTGTGCCCTTTTGTATGGGTCACCATCTAATTTTTGTGCTAATCTATTAAAAATTTTAAATTTGAGATATATTTGAATATATGATGTTAATTTTGCTTATGATAATATTTCAAAAGGTTTAATTAAAGCAATCTATGAGTATTTGATATGTAAAATTGTGCTGGTGTTGAGAGAGACGTTTTAAATGGTGATGATTATAATGTATGGTTGGAAAAATGGCCATGGTCAATACTGCATTGATAAATTTGATAAATAAACGTTTAAAGCTAAAGTGTTTAAAGGGACAAGTTAAAATTAAATGCATATGTTTATTGTTGATAAAATAATGTTATAAAAGAATATAAATATTTTAATTATTATAAATACTTAAATAGAAGATTAATATTTGATTTTAATGATATCAAATGGTTGTTTTAAAATTTGTTATAATGTCTTATTTATTCTAAAAAAATATTTATTTTAAAAATGCAATTGTTAGTTATTTTTAGATTATGAGAAGCGTTTCTTTTGTTGTAAAAAAAAACAGATGTTAGTTAAATACACACACACATGCTTGGAAGATGTTTCGTAAAGTTGCAAAAATATTTTTAAAATCATGTTATAAAATTTATAAATAATATGTGAACTATCGCAAGATGGGAATAAAGATAGATCAGTGTAGAATATTAAATCTGATTTTTAAAAATATTGCTTTAAAAATATAACGTATAAAAAGACTTAGCATATTTTAAATAATCGTATAAAAGTTAAAATTGAAATCAGGTCAGTAAGAATATTTTTAAAAAATGTTTAATGGATTTAAATAAATGATAAAGATTATTTTAAAATTTAATAATGTAATAAATATTAAATGTTAAATGGGTCATTATTTATTTTTAAATTTTGTGTTGTTGGTGGGTATGTAAATAGGCTGGCAAGTTGATTGTTTAGGTGTACCAATCAAATGGGAAGTTTCTTCCGGTATAAAAGCTCAGTTCAATTGTTAGGAGGAGACTCTGTGACTGAATTTTTAAGTTAATTGTGTTATTAAAAAATAGCTAAGTAAATTTTTATAGACGCTTTTAAAATCATTTTTCAAAATTATAAGAGTGTCTTGTAAATAATTTATAAAAGTTTTGAATGATAGGTGTGCAGTGTTGGGTTAATTTTTCCCTATCATTCGTCTCTATTTAAGCTCAATTTGCGGGCGGATAGTCGTGGAAACATCATATGTAGTGAAAATATATCGGAAACTTTACCCTAAGAATATGCCAAACGCTGGATTAGTTCGGAAAGTTGCGAGATGGAGAAAAATAATATTTTGGATAGTATATAATTTTAAAAGCTAATTGCTATTGACTATTGGAAAATAGATATCTTAAAGAATAAAATACTTCTTTATAAAGAAAGTATTTTGTAAGATATAAGTTTAAATATATATCTTAAGGAAAGATATTGGAAATAAAAGTAGTTTTATAAATACTTGCCTTGTTAAGTCTTTATGTTTAAAAGACTGAATGTTGATAATTTTGAAAGGCAAATAGATTGAAAATATGGTTGGCTAAGGGTTTTAATGTGATAAGGATTATTATATTGAAATGGTCTAAGTGCTGGTTGTTTTAGATGAAGAAACTTATTCTTACCTGGATATTTTGTTGGGGAATGCGCAAGTGATACATGGATGTCCGGGTCAGTTTAAAATAATTAAATATAAATTTTTATAGACTATAGACTAAATTAAAATAATAACTTTTGAATAATATTCTTAAGGGAACTAAATCGGGGTCCTATAAACTATTTTAATTTTGTTTTATTTTCTTGTGGGAAACTTATTTTTTTTAAAAAAGGGCATTTTCATTTTTCATAAACTTTTAAAGAAACACGTGGTGTAATGGAACGGGAAATGGTGTTTTAGTGAATGTGTACCTAGGATTAAAGAACTATTATGGTGAAAGGAGGGCATTGCTGGAGTTGCGTAATATGAATTCTGTTTTGTTTATCTAATATAAAATTTAAATATTATTAATCTATTAAAGGTGGGATAGGTACATTTCTTTAAATAATAACTAAAAGTAATATAATGATTAATTGCATAAGTTTATTTTATATTTAATACAACACATAATATTTTAAAGAATGATCGTGAGTATAAATGTGAATTATTTTATGAAGCTGTAATTCCGAAGAATATTGGAAGATGGACTGTACATTAAATCATTATTTATGGTAAAAATTGTATAATAATAATAATTTTGATGTATTAATATGTTTTTCTTTAGATCAACCAAAAGGATATGTTATTGTTGAATGAATGTATAAATATTTTAAAAATACACACACATTATATTGACAGTGACAGTTTTATTTAAATATGCATAATTTGAATTTATGATATAAATATGATACAACATTACATAAAAGCTTAGAAATAATTATATGATTCTTTCGTAAATAAATTTTGATATTTTTTTTATGTTATAGTATTAGAATTATATTTATTATTTATAAGTAATTATTTTTTATTGCAAATTAGGAAGAGATTTAAAAGTCTGTATTTTATTTTTGTTTATTGGATAAATTACGTTAAGTTTTATGGAGAAGTTTATATTTGGATTGAAGGTTTACCAAGTATAGATGATGAAGTATAAATAGTTTGGATAATTAGTATTTATTTAAAGTTGAAGATTGTTTTCCGGAAATTTTAAAATAAGTTTTAGAGAATGTTTTGTAGATAGAAATTTATTAGGAAGGAGTAGAATAACACATAAAGTAAAATTTTACATAGAAAAGAATCATAGAATTTATCTAATATGATACTTTATGAATTTGAAATTGATGAATAATTTAAATATTATTATTTTACAGTACATATATGTAATGCATATTTAATAAAACATGTAGCATGAATTGCATTAAGTAAAATATAAAGTTATAATCAATTATTTGTTATTACATTACAAAGATACGTTAATTTCTATATTATAATATTAAAGTAGTACTAATAGTAAAGTGAACACATACTATTACATTATGGAATGAATAACATTAATACTTAATTGATGTAGCAATTTAATTATTAAAGTTTTATTGTTTACATATGCTACATAAACAGTATTTACATAAATTTATTTGTAATAATTGAAGCTTACTGATATGTATTTAAAGTGTAAGTTCGAAAAACATACTTCAATGTTATTAGTACAGCATTTTTTAAAAAGAATGTATAAATTATTTATTAAGAGTATAAGTTAATAACCGAGTAAACATTTTGTATTATTATTTTCTTATATTTTTTATTTTCTTTGTTTTCTAATTTTGAACTGTAAATATTGTAAATAGATTCTTAATTAAAGTTAATGTAAATAAATTTGTTTAATTTATTTTAAAAGTGTGTCGAGTTCATTATTTTGCACCACAGCATTTGACAGCAGATAATTTGGATAAACATAATATTTGCACAATGTGAATTTATTAATATTATTTAGAAATAAATACAATATTTTCCTGATTATCATTTATGAGAATTGATTGACATTAACATATCATATTACAATGGTCATAGAGTAATTATAATGCATAATATAAGAGTACAATATTATTTATTGCCACAGATTATTAAGTTATAAGATTTTGATTTATTCCAAAATTAAGATACTATATGAAAATAAAAGATATACATATTATTATTTATTTAATGATTGATGATATAACAGAAATAGATAAGATTAAGTTATACCCTAAGATTAGTATTGAGTATTATTATTATTAGAATAAGTTAGGTGTATTTAGGTTTGATATAAAATCCCTTATCATACTTATTTACATGAGTTATCATTACTTTAAGATAATTAGAAGAACCTGAGATTATTTAATTATATTTTAAAATTAAAAGTTAAGATTTATTTTTATTACTATTAAAGATAATTTATTTTATTTTAAAAGCCATAAGAACGCTGTAGATGTAGTATTAAGTTAATAAGGAGGTAATAGTATTCTTATGCCATTGAGACAATGTCTTGGGAGATATTGACTCAATGTAAATCTACTTATTGCTTTGTAACTTTACTTCACAGTCTCATGATTTTGATAAATACTTATTTAATTAATACATAATAAAGAAGTATATTGATTTTGATAATTGATAATAAATTTAATTAGAATATGATAGTATAAAAGTATATTAAAGATAAATATGCAAATTTTTATTAAGCATAACAATTCAATTGAGCTAGTTGTATTTCAAATTATATTATATATCGAGAAGTAAGGGTACAATATATATATATATATATATATATATATATATATATATATATATATATATATATATATATATATATATATATAAATGCAGTGCTAAAGTGATAATTAGTTTGTAATAAAAGCCTTTCTCTCAAATGTTTTAATAATTATTTGTTACTTTAATTACCAAAAAGATAATTAACAATATTTTTGTAATTATTTAAATTACTTATGACATGCATAATAATATACAATTATAAATATAAATCTCAAAGTAATTAATATAATGCCAGTTCATATTTTTACCAAGTATAATCAATGGTTTATCAACAATATTAACTTTTTCCTGAAAAATTATGTTACCATGAGACAACATTTACAATTAAATTCATTGGTAATGACTTAATTTTTATGACATTTAAGTAGTCTGGATGCCAATATTTCTATAGCAGTTATGTAATAAATGCATCCAAATAATTGATAAGAATATATATTTTAATATTTATTATGAGATGATAGGAGTTATCAGTAAAATATAAAGCTCTATAGTATGAAGGTTAAACTTCAAAATTCAGTTTTCACAAAATGTCAGCACATGTTCACATTTTATTGGTCAAACAAACGTCTTTAATTACATAATGTTACCAGTCTGTTTTCTATAATATGAAAAAATAATTTTATTTAATAAATATATTTATTTTTAATCCATCTATAATGGTTTTAAAAGAATTTATGCTTACATTGATGGAAAAAAGAAAAAAAGTTACATTCTTTTTACTAGCATAATAAAATAAGTTCTTTTTATTTCATTAATTAAATAAATTTATAATATAATTTTTTTAGTAATTTTAACAATAAATTTGTTTAAAAAATATTGCATTTTGATAAAAGCATTATTCAAACTGAAATCCATGTATATGAAAATTAAATTTTGCACATTTAATCTTGATTTAATTATGATAATTGATCAATAAAAAGTTTAAAATGTCATGCAGATGTTTGCAATATTAAAAACACAGACATGAAGTAGATATATTTCTTTTATAAAATCCTAAATCAGGGGTGGGCAATTGTTTTGGCTCAGGGGCTGCAGAGGTTGGTGGAGGGCCACATTGAGGGCCACTTCGTGAAAGAAAAGGTTAGCAGAGGGCCACACCTTTTTTCATGACACAATAAACACATTGCTTTATTCCCTGTATTACCAAAGAAATATTTGTTTGTTCATTCTTTATTAAAGACATGACATTCATTACTGATTTTACATTTTTTCGGAGAGTTCATGGTTTCACTAAAGTTGGAAATGTATATACTTGTTAATGCAAATACAAAATTAAAATTAACCAGATCAACTAGAAAAGCACTGCACGTCATATCTATCCTGTGCATGGGTATTGATGTGGCAATCTTAGTGTAAAATACGAGATTAATATTTGGTCATGCACGGGAAGGAAATCTTAGTTCAAGTTGGATTTTTCTGATTGTCTTGGTGGGCCACATAAAAAGTCTTAGCAGGCCACATCTGACCCTTGGACCACTCTTTTCCCACCCCTGTCCTAAGTTATTTCTGCTCTTAAGAAGTCAAACTCTATAATACATAATAAAATGCATTTTTTTATTTACTGTTATTGTTTTTAAATAAGATTATAAGAACTACTGACAGGTAATGTTTAATATTATATTGTTAAAAAAAATTTTCACATTATTTAAATAGCACTGAATAATACATTTAGGCTACAATAACAAGATTTTCTTAATGTTCACAGTTAATTAGAAAAAAGTATTAAATATCTCTATTATATAATGCATGATAGTTTGTCAAAGACAAAACAGTATTATCATATTTAAAATAAAATTTTATTTATAAAAAAAAACATGATTGCTATATGATAAAATGCAAATTTAAGTAATCTACAATATTTTGAACATTTAGATAGTTTGGTATGGAAAATACTAACTATTCACCCCACAGAATAATTTCTAACAGTCATTTACATTTTTTGATTCCTTAATTAAAGACTATAATATGTATCAAGCGTTGATAATCGAGTGGTCAGCATGACTGCCTTACAAGCAGTTGTCACGGTTTTGCGGATTTGCTTCCCAATCGATGCTTTGACACATGAAAAAAAAAAAAGATTATAATATTGAATGGGTAGTAGCAATGAAAACGTTATTGATAATGATTATCTAAACATGTTGCTGGATAAACTTTTTTACGTATAAAAATATCTTATTTCAATTAAACTGCAAGTTTGTAAGATACCTTTAACATTTTTTTCAGTGACAAATAAACACACACGTATGCACACACATTCACGCACACATATATTACTACATGTATATTGTATATACTTAAATTTTTATGGCAAACATTATTATAATATTATTTTTTTTACTTTTTTACATTAAATTTTTATTAATTTTTTGATTTAATAAATTTTTTTAACTTACTTCAGTCAATGTCATTATTTTTAATAGCGCAGAAACAAATATATATATATACTTGAAAATAATAAGCGATTTTTAAAGATGATACTCATTGGCCATCAAAATGTTGCTTTTAACAAATAATAAAATGTATATCTATATATATTATATTATAAAAGCTTTTTTAATGTTTATTTAAATACAGTGATGTATGATTAAAAATCACGTTGCTAGACATTAGTTTGTAATTCATTTGAGAAAAACTAACTGAGATTAAGAATTGTCGTCTTTTCAGAGATCCCGTAGGAGTTTAGAAAACTTGAAGACTTCGAAAAGCTTGATAAAATCAGCATTTATTAATAAATAAATAGGTTTTATTTTTTTTAAAAAAAAAAAAAAAACTCTTTTTTAAAGAATAGGTATATAAAATATTTAAAATCTGGAAAATAATTGTATTATATATGTGTGTGTATGTGTAATTATTTGTCCAATGTACTTATAAATATCTATAATCAATCAAATCTTTCATAATTTACCACACATTTTTCTATACCTTGTTATAAATCCTGTTTTATGAGTAACAAACTAACATTGTTCAGGTGATGTGGATATTTTAAATTATTTTATCACTCACTTGTAAAGAACAACTATATTTTTTTATGTATATGTCTTAAGTAAAATAGATTTATTTTGAAGCCCGATGTTTTTTACATTTCAAAACATGATAGTATAATATATACATATATAATAATAACTTTGCATATATATATTGTAACCGGACCGCCATACAACCGTTTTATTACGTCAGTCGTAACAATTTTCTGATGAGCATGCTGTAGGAAGGAATTATCAATTGACATTCCTAGTGCAGATGTTAATAGCACCTACAACAATATTTCCTGCTCATCAGAGGATGTAGTACAATAGAGACTGGGAACATCTAAACATTTATATGTTTGGTTTTCCAAACAGCGCCATTAGAGTTCCATCTCGCTACAACCTGACTGGCCTAGGTCAAGTTATGTCAGACGTAGCTCAGAGAACATGAGATTCTCATGAACCAATGCTATAATTGGTGAGTGATGTGATAGATAAACAAAATAGAATGGGATAAATGGACAACCAATTTAATTTTGAGTAACAAAAATTTATTAGATAACAATCAATTTGCAATTTCAACAATAGTTCATTAGTTCCTCTATGAGAATAAACTTGTAAACATCCTGGTTTAGTAATAATTCATTTTGAATTCATTTAATGGTTCATTTTGAGTTCAACTAAGAGAAGGAATTTATGAATATCTTAATTCAATGATAGTTCATTAATTCTTTTATGGAAAACTTGGATCATCGGTTTAACAATAATTCATTCCAATTCATTTAATAGTTCATTTTAAATTCACTTGAGAGAAGAAAATTATGAATATCCTAATTCAATGATAGTTCATTAATTCTTTTATGGGAAGAGCTTGGGTCATTCTGGTTTAACAATAATTCATTCCAAATTCACTTAATAGTTTATTTCGAATTCACTTGAGAGAAGAAAATTATGAATATCCTAATTCATTGATAGTTCATTAATTCTTTTATGGGAAGAGCTTGGATCATTCTGGTTTAACAATAATTCATTCCAAATTCACTTAATAGTTTATTTCAATTCACTTGAGAGAAAAAATTATGAATATCCTAATTCAATGATAGTTCATTAATTCTTTTATGGGAAGAGCTTGAGATTATTCTGGTTTAACAATAATTCATTCCAAATTCACTTAATAGTTTATTTTGAATTCACTTGAGAGAAGAAAATTATGAATATCCTAATTCAATGATAGTTCATTAATTTTTCTATGAGAGAATTGGTAGTAATTAAACATTTATGTTTATATAACATTTCGTTATTTTATCATTTGATAATTAAAACATTATACTCTAGCCAAGTATGGAAGTATATTTTTACACATAATCTTTGGAATTATAGTAAATTTAGAAGCATATAAGTATTTATGATTTATAGAGTATCTTGTATTTGATAATTGAGGCATTTATATTTTAGCCAAATGTAGAAGCATATCCTCACACATAAACTTTATTACATTACAATGAGTTTAAAAGCAGTTAAATATTTATGATTTATAGAGTATTTATCATTTGATAATTGAGGCATTTATATTTTAGCCAAATGTAGAAGCATATTCTTACACATAAACTTTATTACATTACAATGAGTTTAAAAGCAGTTAAATATTTATGATTTATAGAGTATTTATCATTTGATAATTGAGGCATTTATATTTTAGCCAAATGTAGAAGCATATTCTTACACATAAATTTTATTACATTACAATGAGTTCAAAAGCAGTTAAATATTTATCATTTATAGAGTATTTATCATTTGATAATTGAGGCATTTATATTTTAGCCAAATGTAGAAGCATATTCTTACACATAAATTTTATTACATTACAATGAGTTCAAAAGCAGTTAAATATTTATGATTTATAGAGTATTTATCATTTGATAACTGAGGCATTTATAGTTTATACGATAATTCATTCAAGGTAAGAACCTTATAAGCAGTCAAGCATTTATAATTCGGTCAAATATAAAAATACAACAAAGATGTCTTAATATTTATTGAACAAATTCTACGCAATTAGTTCAAAAATTCACTTTGTAATATTTGATTATTATGTTTTAGTATTTTATAAAAATTACCTTCCAGTTTTACGGTCCACTTTATTTAAACGAAGGCGGGTTATTTTATTAATGGAAAGTCATGGCACAGCGTGGAGAGAGTAAAGCTCTTAATTTATTCCAGTTTCATTATAATTTCTCTAGTAAAAACTTTTTATTTTTATTTTCACGTTTTGTTGAAGCCCTCTGTGTAAGACGATAGAGAGAAAAAAAATTTCTTCTTTCTTCAACGACGTGTCTAATTTGAATACTGCCTCAGTTTAACTCAAGTATCTTTTCTTTTTTTCTTTTTAATGATTGGATAATTAATTTCTTTTCTTTTTTTTTATTGAGACAGATAAAAAAAAATAAGATAACTTAACATTTTATTTAAATCCATCAATCACAAAATTAAGAATATGATTTTCCTTTTTTTTTAAACAAATTACAGCTTTATTGCGTTCCCAATTAGATTGAATCACGCTAGATGTTTTTAAATGGGTAGGGGGTATTTTGAATATCTATATGAGTAACAGCATAACTGTTTCAATATATTAGTATATCTGTATAAGTGTGTTATTCTTCTTCATTTGTTATGTTTAGCTTAGTGTACTTTTAATGCTGAGCACCATAATCATAGCTATATATTCTCAATATGTTGCTTTTATAGTGACTATTTATTATTCTTACTATATAAACGAGCTAATTTACATATTTCACTAGATTGTTAATGGGATGATATTAGCTCTTTTGTTTATAATATTTTATTTATAATATATAATATTTTATTTCTAATATATCAAACATAATTTATTTTCTTCTTTCTGATGTCATTTTTCAAACACACTAGTTTGATGCTTTGTGAATGAAAGTTATGCCTTTTGCCCACATTATTTTTCGTGATTTAAGAACACAGACATATATTCTGGGTTTTTAGCCCATTTGTATAAGTACTTGTGTTGCAATATTCTTGCAGTAATATTAGTCTATGATTCTCCATTATATATATGTCAATCCTGAACCATTACACTGCACTTCATAAATATAGTGGGATTTTCTATTTATTAGTTTGTCTTTGGTATTGTTGATCAAACTGTTGAGGTCAGCTGGTATTCAGAAGCTGATGTTGTACTCTTTCTTTCAAATGTTTTTTTTTATTTCATCAGCC